>JAYESD010000008.1:32709648-33330717 GCA_036927565.1 Tuctoria greenei | reverse complement strand
TCTTCCCCATCATACATCATGATATACCAAACGAAATACCGATTCATTCTCTAAAACTACCATATACAGCATTTGCTAGTTTTCTAGGTATTTACCTTTGTATATATGTATCCTTTTTTCTTTCTGTACTAATGAGATTATAGGTGATAATGTTCATCTCGAGTGATAAAACAAATTCACAACATTTAGCTCATATTCCTTCGTTGTTATTTTGCAGGGCTGATTGTCTGTCTCGTGTGGAACGCGTTCGCTGTCTTAATCGAATCAATTCATAGCGATGGTGCTAAATTTCTCCTCATCTAATCTACTTGTCTTGCGTGTGCATATTTCTCTTCTTATGCACTTTCTGATTTGCAGACGTTGTTCTTTTTTCTCCTTGCTGTCATCTATGCAATATCTGGATGTCCTCTTTCATATGTTCTGTGGTACAGGCCCTCTGTACCGTGCGATGAGGTTATTTTTCATGCTATGATTCCAAGTTCAAGCAATGAGCATACAATGGCATATGGAGCATACAATGGCATATGAATATTCCAGTTTTGAAAACTCATTATATTTGTTTTGTTGTACAGAACAGATAGCATGGTGAACTTTGGCCAGTTTTTTGCCTTCTACTCGGTAAATTTCACGTGCTTATCATCTGAATTTCTGCTAATATTTTTATAGCCTGAATACGCTCACACTTCATCTTTTGATGTTTTGATAATGCAACTGTAATATCTGAGTATCATCATGGAATTATATGTGCCAGATGCATGTTGTATTTTGTGTCATTGCAGCAATTGCTCCTCCAATAATATTTAGGGAGAAAAGTCTCACGTAAGTTTAATTTCTCAAGTGTTGTTTTGCACCACTTGCTACAGTTCTTACTTCAATTTCTATACCTAAAATCAGGGGAATTCTCAATGCTATTGATGTTTTAAGTGGAGATATGTTTGTCGGGGTAAGTTCACGTGCATTATTTAGTTACTTTAAATATTTCATCTGTGTGCTGTAAATTGCTCGTGAGCCTTGAAGCTAAGTGAAACCATTCCACCAACGATCATAGTTATCTTTTTTCTTGGATATATCAGGTACTTTATTTGATTGGTTTTGCATTCTTCACCTTGGAGTCAATTATGAGCATCTGGGTGCTTGAGGTGACTGCCTATTCACTCTAATTCTTCCAAGAAAAAATTTATCGTTTGGTCATTTTAAATCATTTGGTTTTGACAAAGGTTCTATATATTCTGGCTTCAGTTGCAGGGAATTTCATCCTTTAACAAAGTGTGGTGTGTTGTAGGATGTTCCTTGAATTATAAATCCCTTGAATTGTTACTGCATGATCCTCCTTTTTTCTTGCAGAGAGTGTACCTATACTTTAGAGGACACAGGTGAAGACCTGCAATATCATGAAATTATTCAAGGCAACAGAGATTTCAGTCTTGGTGACCGGGTAATGGATTGCCTGCGTCTTCATAAAACATCGTCTGTTGCTGCCTAGTTCTTAGATTTGTTGCTTGACAATTGACGTGACAAGATGTTAGGATCTATGGTGGCTGCAAGATCATCTCTTATATTTTTTTCTACTCAAATATAAATTTGCAGAGCTGGATAGAAGATAATAGGATCACATGTTAGTTACTTAGTGAGGATAACATCTATCTGTTTTTGTTCTTATTCAGTTCCTTGTTGATTCACTTAGTACACAATATTATTCTTCAGACAAAAACAGATAATTTTATTTTTTTAATTACAAATGTGCCCCATTTAGGCTATCCTTAAATGCTACAGATAGCGTTTACCTGAAAAATCAACGGTCCTTTAAAAGTACGGCATGACTCAGTTGTGCGTAGCACAAACATATATCCTGAAGACCAGTACCATACTCTGCAAAAAAAAAATCTAAAAAAATAAGAGTTAGTTTTGTTAGAAATATTGTAGTTGTAGCTTACTTACTTGTATTTTTCCTCTACAGGCGCACCAATATTTTGGGATATTGTTCTGTAAAGCCACCACTTTGTGACTCATACCGTGTATTGAAGACCGGTGGTCCCATATGTCATCTGCAGAGCTCAAAATTAGACTGTATCGGCTTGCCAGTTGACATGTGGGACCATCAACATTGAATACAGTATAAATTCATAAAATGGTGGCATTGTGAAACAAAATCCTAAAGTATTGGTGGATCTTTGAATCTAGCACAATAGTCGGTGGTTTTGTGATTATAAGGCCAAAGTATCAGTGAGATTGTAAAATAACTCTAAAAAGAGAACGATATATATATATATATATATATATATATATATATATATATATATATATATATATATATATATATATATATATATAGTAGGATGCAAGGTTCAAATAAGCGATCAAGTGTCAATCTCCCACATAAATATTTAATACTACCCCCGTTTCGAAATAATTGTCTTTTCAGACAATTAAAAGAATTAAAAATGAACTAATAAAAGTTGTCCTAACCACAAATATTTGAAACGGAAGGAGTAGTACACAATATCTTCATACAACTAAGTTAACTAGATAATGTCCCTTTGGTATTCTACAACAACATGCTAATCTCAAACTATTACACGAACTGCTGGAGCATGATCTACAAAACATTTATTGCGAGGTTTGTTCTGAAAGGACATTATGAATCCGAATCTTCTCCTGAAAGGTTTGATTCCAGCTTGCCTTGCCTCTTAAGACCCTCCTGAATCCGATCTTTAATCGCCGTTTCCTGTCAGATGAACAACCAAACCAAATTGTCTATGAGCACAAAGTGCTATTAGATCGACAAACTACTACCAATAGTGTATTCCTTGTGGGTTGCTTACCATCATGACATGGCAACCTTCCTCAAACTTTCCAAGGAACCCAAGAATCCAACGGTCAACATTTTCCACCCGCTCCACAGGGTTACTTTTGGCTATCTTCGCCGCGCCGTGAATCTGCGTATGCAACACGGTCGGTCCCAGGATTCTGTAAATCATGAGGAGCTCTGCATCAAAACGGATGTGAAGCAACGTGATCACCTTCTCTTGATGCTCCGCCTCCTTCCTCTGCCTTCTCGCCGTCTCCTTCCTCTTTTCCGGTGAGCACCTCGACTCCGATCTAACAATTGGTATCCACTACAGGAAACGGGAAATCAAACGTCGGTTCTAAAAAAGACCGCCAGGACCGTCGGATTTAAAAAACATAAAAGCATCGGTTTTTACAACCCGACGTTCATAACTTTATGAGAGTCGGCCAGCCGACGTCCTTAGACTCTGTTTGACACAACTTCTGCTGCAGCTTCTTCATAAAAATAAGCTGAAGGTGTGTCAAACAAGAAGCTTTTATAATAGCTTATTAGTTCAGCTGTTTCTCAGAATAAACTAAAAGCAGGATATAAGCAGAAGCTGCTTTCTACTGTAACAAGTTTCAGCTATGCCAAACAGGGTCTTAATTAAATTTGTCGGCTGGAGTATTTGGATCGACGATCTTAAGACTAAAGTCGTCGGTCCCTCGTTAGAAACCGACGACTCTAGTAAGGCCGCCGAGGCCCACGGTCCGGCCAACAGTTTTAATGTGGGCTCGGCAAGCGGTGGAGATGGGTCTCGTGGTTGGAGAGTTATGGCCATCGATGTCTGAGAGAGGATCGACGATGTTAACTTATTGGCGTCGGTTTAGCGCCACCGAAGACCATAAGTGGACCTGGCTCACGCAGCGCGTTAACCCTACCCCCCCTTGCTTCTCACTCCCCACCTGTGTGCCTGGCATCCTAGCCCGCCGCGCGCTGTCGCTCGAGCGTCGTCGCCCTCCGGCGCCTGCCCGTCGACCCCCGGCGCCCGCGCGACGCCGCCCCCCGCCCTAGCTTCGCCCGTGCACCGCCGCCCCCTGACCTAGCTCCGCCCGCGCGTCGCCGTCCTCTGGCCCCCGGCGTCCGCCCACCGTCCGTTCCACCGACGCTCGCCCCTCCGAAGAATCGGGCAAGGTAAAATCTAACTATTAGTTTTATTTCTAGCTATTAGTTGAATTTCTAATGTATATTTCTAGCTATTAGTTGCATTTGTAGCTATTAATTAGTTGAATTTCTAATGTATGTTTCTAGCTATTAGTTGTGTCGACTGTTGGAGTCGGCAGATCTCCTGACACTGCTAAAGTGTTGAAGGAGTTTGTGGTTCGGTGTGGGCGCGCGGAGACTCAAGAAGGTGAATTGCGATTTAACACAGGAGACACAAGGATCTACGTGGTTCGGGCCGCCTGAGCGTAATACCCTACTCCACGGGTGTGTTGGTGTTGTATTAGCTTGTCACGTATGATTGCTTGTCAACGCCCGTGAACGTTTGTGAACGTCTGTATCGCGTGTATCGTCGGCCTGTCCTTTTATAGTACAAGGACAGACCGTTACAAGCTAGCCTGGCCTGACATGTGGCCCCGATGGTTACTAGTATTGATACACGATTAATTGCTGTTAATAATTCTGTAACGGGCTCCGACAGTGCCGTTACTGGTGTTAAGATCGTCCGTTTAAGCGTCATTAATATGGCATTAATGACGCTTAATCGGGTCTTGAAGTCCTTGGCTATCCTTTGAAGATCCGGAGCCGTTACAAGGTCTTCCGGAGGTTAGAGACTGCCAGCTCCGACGTTTGGACACGTGGCAGCTCCGGAGCTTGCTGTGGAAGCAGGTAGCTCCGGGGCTATCTGACATGTGTCAGGTCCGGAGCTTCTCTCGGTCAGGGGTTAAGTCCGGAGGTGCCATTTCGGTACCTGGCCCGAAGCTTCCCCCTTCTGGGCGGTAGCTCCGGTTTGGTAGTACACGTGGCGACCTAGGGATTAACCATGTTGGAGAAGCAGGTCCGGTCATGTCTGACAAGTGGGCCTCCGAGGGTCTTCAATCCAAGTAGACGGCCTTCCTTCGAGATCTTTGTAACCTCAGGGGGTGTACGGTTTTTAGGGTACCGACAGTGGCCCCCTGGACCTACCTTCGAGGAAGGTCACTGGGGTGAAGTCGTTCCGTCGGAGGTGGGTCCATCCTTGCGACTCTTGAACTGGGTCTTCAAGGGTCTTCGGAGGTGCCGTTGGCAGGGTTTTACAGTTAGATCCCGCCGCGTGGCGCACCTCAGGCGGCAGATGAGATCTTTGACGTGCGGATCTCACGAAATTGAAGGTCGCCGGTTCCCAATACGAAAACCGTATCGGTTCCGCGCGCCCTGTCAGGCCGCCGCCTTTGGGTTTCTCGCCTCGTGATGACAACCGTTCGCCTGGGTAAGAGCTTCGAATTGATCGTCGGGGTGGTCCCAGGCCCTCTTGTCATCGGTTGGGTTGAATTCTTGAGTAGTATCTTCGACTTCCCTGCAATTTCCATCCAAGCGTTGCGAGGGCTTACTTAAGAAGGAAAGCACGCACCGTCGGGAGTTCTTTACGCCTCTCATCTGATCTTGCGCTCAAACTCCCGACTCGTACTTCGCTCATCTTCTCTTGCCTAGCTGTGCCACGATGGAGTTGGGCCTGTGTGAGAGTCGCCTGAAGACTGACAACGATTTGAAGAAGGTCCGGGCCCTCATGGGGTGGTCCTCGGACTTCTTCAACCGCTTGGTCCGTGCTGGCGGAGAGCTCCCCTTTGAGAAGGAGCGCGCTGGCGAGATGGTGTACTTTTCTTCGTACGCCATGGTGGGGCTGATCCCACCTTTTTCTTCTTTCTTCTTGATGCTGCTAGACTTCTATGGTCTACAGCTATACAACCTTGGCCCTCACTCCATTCTCCTCGTGTCCATCTTTGTCCACTTCTGCGAGATGTGGGTGGGCATCCCCCCCTGCGTCGAGCTCTTCCGAACCTTCTTCACCGTTCACACCACCGGCCGGATCAATGAGTACCTTGGCTTCTACTACTTCGTGAAGCGCAAGAAGTGCCCATTCAAGTACCTCCGGTCGTTCCCTTCCGGGAAGTGGGATGACTGGAAGAAAGATTGGATAGTCGTCAGGGTGGAGGAGCATGAGCGGTTGGAGCTGCCAGACGGTCTGCCCGGCATCGACACGTCGATATGGAGTGAAGTTCCGGTGCTGGCGGAAGCTTTCGACCCTGCCCTGACCAGGATCGCCGATGCGTGGAGGGAGGATTGACTCCCCAGGCGGTGTTCTGCAACTTCCTGGCCAACAGGTGGGCGCCGCTGAAGAGGAGGGAGAAGCTCGCCTAGGCCCTCAACAGCGTGATGGACGAGGACCGGGTTGAGACCGGGTTGAAGTCCAACATGGTGGGGAAGGCCTTGGAGTTCCACCTCAAGAAATTCCAGCACGGCATCGACGTCGACAGTGATGACTTGACTCCACCGTCGGCCTTTCTCCCCCTGAACATGGAAGTGGAGTTCAGCAGGGAGCTTCGGCGGACGATGCCCGCGCTTGACGACCTTGGTGTTGTCGAGAGAAGACCAACCACCCGGGTGGCAATCCCCGGGGTGCCCGAAGACGGCTCGGTCCCTGCTCCACAACCGAGGGTCGAGGTCATCGGCAAGGGCAAGGAGCTGGCAGAGGAGCCGGAGAGTCGGAAGAGGAAGCTACGACATGCTGACGAAAGGTCCGTCAGGCCCGCTACTTCCGCCTCAGTTCCTTCTCCCCAGGGGGAAGATCTTCTGCCGCCGTGGCGACTGTCCCCGTAGTGGGGTCCTTCCGGAACGATACTATTCCTGCAGTGGGATCCTCCCGGAGCGCGTCTGTCCCCGTGGTGGAGCCCTCCTGGGGTGCTAGCTCCGGGTGCACGACTCCGGCACTTGGGACGGTGGGAGCCTCCAGGTCCAGGGGTTCCTCCCGATCGAGGAGAGCCTCGACCCGGGAAACGCCCGTGGCTGCGACAAGTTCTGGGGGGCCTCCCGGAGCTCCTACGCCGACCATGGCCAGCCCGGAACGTCCGGGAAAAAGGTTCCGCGCAAGCTGGTGTGAAAGCCTTCCAAGGTAATTTTTGATCTTTACCTTGGTTAACTTTTTAATTGTAGCGATTGTTTGTTAATTTTCTTTATCCATCCTCTGCACCGTCCCCAAGAAGGGGAGTGAAGCTCCACCCTCGGCCACGATGTTTGAGGCCGTGCGAGCTTCTGCTCCTGTCCCAGTGCCGCCCCAGGTGGTGGCTGAGGCTACGACAGCTCCGGCGCCGGCTGTCGTGGTCATGAACCTCGACTCGTCCCCAGAATTTCCCGTGGTAGCGCCGGATCACGGGAGTGAAGACACGCCAGCGGCACTTGTCTCAGAGGTTGAAGCTCTGGGTCCTGGTGCTGCAGTAGTGGAAGCTCCGGCTGTAGAGCCGGAAGAAGTAGTAGTCCCGGCCTCGGAGCCGGAACTTGTCAAAGCCCCGGCGATTGAGCCGGAGGTGACTGAAGCTCCGGCATGCGAGCCAGAAGTCGAGGTAGTTCCGGCAGTTGAGCCGGTTACCTCCGAAGTACCGGTCGCTGAGCCGGTTATTGTTGGAGCGCCGGTCACAGAGCCGGCGGTTGAAGATGCGAGGGAGCTCGAGCCTCCCTCAGAAGAGGTGTCCCGGCCGGAGCCAGTAGTAGCTCCTGCTCCGGAGGCGACGACGTCGATGGTACCTGCGGCCGAGCCAGAGTGCCTAAGCGAAGTCGCCGGCCCCCTGCCCGAGGGGGCGAATGAAGACTTGGCGGCAGGGCCTTCTTCGATGGCGACTGAGGCCATCCCGGAGGACGGCCCTAGCGCCTTGGAAGCTCAGGGTTCCACTCTCGTAGAGTGGGACCCAATTTTTGTATGTGAAGACCCGCTGGAACCAGCGGAGGAGACCCCAACAGGTCCGGAGCCCATCCCGCTGTCGATGTCTATCGACAACGCCTGCTCCAGTCTACGTCAGGTCCAACTGGCCTTCTTCCACGACAGCAAGGCTCTTGAAGAGGAGCGCCAAACCCTTAGGCGGTGGCGTAATCGGCTCCACTTCGAGACTAAGCTGGCGCAGTCGAGGCTAGCGGACGACAAGGAGTGGATCAAGCGGGAGAAGATCCGTCTTGAGTACTGGGACAAGCTGCTAGATGACAGGGAGAGCATGACTCATGCCCTCGACGCTCAATCCCGGGAGATCCACGATCAGGCCAAGGCTGCCAACGACGCGGCCAATGCTCGGTACGAACAGCTTGAGGCCATCAACGCCGCACTCATCAAGCGCCGAGAGGCACTCGAAGGGAGGGAGAGACGGCTCGAGGACGAAGAGCAAAAACTCCTGGAGCTGCGGGATGATGTCATGAGGAGGGAAGAGGAGCTCGTCGAGAAAGTAGCTCTAGCTGACAAAGGCCTCGAGGAGCGCACTAAGAAGTTGGAAGAGCGCTGCCTCGAGGAAGAGGAGAAGACCTGGATGCAGGGGCAGGAACTCTACGAATACGAGTGTGCCCTTGTTGCCCGGGAGAAGAAAGTGGAGGCTAGGGAGAAGGACCTGGTCGATCGTCGGAACAAGATCCACCTCCGGGAGGAGGAGCTCGGAAGACTTGAGAGGCGGGTTGCTGCAAAGATTCAGCAAAACGCCAAAGAAGTTGAGCGCCTCGCCCGTGAGAATTCCGAACTGACGGCGGCCAAGAGATCCCTGGAAGAGGTGAAGAGCCTGAGGACGGCGGACTCCCTGCAGATTTGGGAGTTCCTGGGCAAGGCCAATGATGCGCTGACGCCGATGGGTTTCAGCCCCGTGCGCCCAGATGATCCGGAGCCGGAGCCGGACCTTGCGCTGCAGGCGTTGAGCGCAGCAGGTAGCAAGCTCTCCAAGGTGGGCGACGTCATTGCGGACCAACTGGAGGTCGAGGGGCAATCCCTGGCGAGGAACATCACAGAATATGTGCTGACGTGCTACACCAGCCGGAACCCTCAATTTCCTCTGGACCCGGTGCTCGAAGGCCCCGTCGAAGGAGAAGGCGAAGCTACCCGAGCCAGCGTGTCAGAGGTCGCCCAGAAGGTCACCGAGTTCTTCCATAGGGTCTAGGACCATCTCTTTAGCTCTCACTTGTATTTTCTCTTCTTCTTCCTCAATTTTGTAATCCCTTGTCTCCAGATGTAATCTCCTGTCTCCAGATGAATGAAATCCCCAAATTTTTGCGAATTTCATTTTTTGTCTTCAACATCTTTATCTTCACTTGGCCCCCTGGTAGATGTACACAATTTGATTGTGAACATGTACCAAAAGGATATTGAGTTTTGTTGAAGACGAATTTGCTCCGAACTTGTAGAATTTAGGTCCGAAGTCTTTGATAGTGAAGGTCCCCTGAAGTTGTCGGAGCTTAGAAGCTCCGGCATTGTCCATCGCTGGAGCTTGGTAGCTCCGGCGATAGCCTCTATCAACACGTAGAGCGTCGATAGTTAGTCCTCCGAGGTGTCGAAACTTAGTAGCTCCGGCAGTGACCTTTGCCAACACTTGGTTTGTTGGCAACAGACTCCATTTACGGGGTCTTCTCACCATCTTTTACTCAGCGTCGACGGTTGACCCCCTTGGGGGAGTCGGAGCTTGGTTAGCTCCGGCTTTTCTCCATCAAGGTAGAGTTTATTTTTCCTGCACACTTAAGCCAAGAAAAATAGTAAAATTCGTTCCTTGTCTATAATTTCGTCGCGGCTTACGATTCTCAAGAAAATTTTAAGTTGAACGCGATTTTAAATACAACTGGATGTGTTGTCTTTTCTCTTAGATCCAATTGTCCATGGACCCGCCTTACTTTGGCCTGCCGGGGTGTAGGTAGAGTGGCGTACTTAGGGTGCTTGACCAGGCTAAGTCGATAGCGCACTCCGGCCCTAGATTGGCTTGGCGGCTTTCAGGCGAGTTGGCCATAAACGATATTTAAATCCAAAAGATCTGACAATACAACTCGAATCGTATATAAACCGATTGAACTAAAAATTTCTTAAGAATTGCACGTCTCTGTTATAGACAAGAAAGAGAAAAATAAAAATGTCGAGCCTGCACAAAATGAATGCACGTGGAGTCTATTTCACATGAAGATGTCTTTCATTATAGGTCCGGGGTACAGGGGAAACAAGTACACTCTTAGGGTACGGGACCAGGCTAAGTGTGTTTGGTTTCTCGTTTGACCCAGGGTAGTTAGCCACACTTTTAGTCCAGAGACTGTGACAAGTGCTGCATGAGCTTTGCGGACCTTTCGGGAAAGGTCCGGCCGCTCTCCCGGAGGAACTACCCGACTCTGTACAATGACTCTATAACATACATCTCAAGTTACTCAAGACTCACCTCCGTGGTATTAAGTGTAGAACTTACGGAGGTGCTCGATGTTCCAAGGATTTGGGAGAGGTGTCCCATCCTCAGTATCCAAGCGAACGCTTCCGAGACGGGATACTTTGATCACTCGAAAGGGCCCCTCCCAGCCGGGGGAGAGTTTGTTTAACCCTTCTCTCGATAGTATTCTCCGTAGCACCAGATCGCCTTCCTCGAGCTGTCGGTTGTGTACATGCCGCTGGTGATAACGCCGTAGAGCTTGGCGATATCGGGCATTCCGAACAGCTGCTTGGCACCTTCCCTCCTCGAGGAGGTCTAGGTCTTCACGCCGGAGCTGGTCCTGCGCGGCTTCGTCGAAGGTCCGGACCTGGAGCGAACCCAAGGTGATTTCCGGAGGAAGGATTGCTTCAGCTCCGTACACCAGAAAGAAGGGTGTTTCTCCGGTTGACCGGTTTGGAGAAGTCCTGTTGGCCCATAGAGTGGGCGGAAGCTCTTCGATCCAGTTGGCTCCGTGCTTTTTCAAGCGCTCATAGGTGCGCGTTTTGAGTCCTTTAAGGATTTCTGCATTTGCTCTCTCGGCTTGGCCATTGCTGGCTGGATGAGCTACGCAGGCGTAGCAAACTTGTATGCCGAGGTCTTTGCAATATCCTTGGAATGCGAAGCTTGTGAATTGAGTCCCATTATCAGTGATGATCTTGTTTGGGACTCCGAATCTGCTTACAATGGATTGCAGAAAGTTGATAGCAGATTGCTTGTTGATCGTCACAACTGGAGTTGCTTCCGGCCACTTGGTGAACTTGTCAATGACGACGTACAGGAACTTGTAACCTCCGACAGCTCTTGGGAAGGGTCCCAAGATGTCCATCCCCCACACAGTGAAGGGCCATGTAGGAGGTATCATTTGTAAGGGTTGAGCAGGTGTATGAATTTGCTTTGCATGAAATTGGGATGCTTCGCATTTCTTCACCAGCTCAGTGGCATCCTGGAGCGCTGTAGGCCAGTAGAAGCCATGCCGAAAGGCTTTTCCAACCAGCGTGCGGGAAGATGCGTGGTTCCCACACTCGCCTCCATGGATTTATGCGAGGAGCTCGCAGCCTTCTTCCCTTGTGATGCACCGCATTAGGATGCCGTTGGCACCGCGCCGGTAGAGATCCCCTTCTACCAGCGTGTATCTTTTAGCCAATCTGACTACCCGGTCAGCGGATGCATCATCGTCAGGAAGGATGTTGTCTTTCAAGTAGTTCCGGATCTCCGAGATCCATGCATCGGAACTGACTTGAGCATTTGAGTCTTGCGTGCTGGGTTGCTCGGAGCTTCCGGCAGCACCTACGACCCTTGATGGCTGCCATGGTAACAGGGCCATCGGGACCGTCAGCTTCGGGATGCTGATCTCGCCCCCTTCGTTCAGTTCGGTAGGCTGAACTATGGGTTTCGACAATCTCCGGACAAAAGTTCCTTCAGGAGCTGGAGCTCCGGTTGACGCTTTCGTCGAGAGTTCGTCGGCTTCAGCGTTGTGGGCACGCTGAACATGGTGGAGGTCTAGGACTTCAAAGTCCTTCTGAAGCCTCTGGACTTCAAGGAGGTAAGCAGCTAGCTGGAGATTATTGCAGGAGCATTCACCCTTCACCTGTTTGATGATGAGCTGTGAATCTCCTTTGACCAGCAGTTGCTTGACACCGTATGATAGTGCCACCTTTAGTCCATAGATGAGTGCTTCATACTCCGCCATGTTGTTGGTCGCCTTGAAGTCAAGGTGTACCATGTATTTTACCTTCTCCCCAGTCGGTGCAAGGAGAAGGATTCCAGCTCCGCCCCCCTGCTTCTGCATGGAGCCATCGAAGTAGAGGGTCCAGTGAGGCTCGGTGAAGGTTGGAGCTTGATGCTCCGTCTTCTGCTCGCTGGGGCCCCCAGGGTTTGATGGAGAGGGAGTCCATTCCGCCACGAAATCTGCCAACGCTTGACTCTTGATTGCTTGCCTCGGAATGAATTCGAGATCGAATTCAGCCAATTCCGCTGCCCACTTTGCAATATTCCCAGTTGAATTGGGATTATGCAAGATCGCTCGAAGTGGATAGGAGGTCACCACCGAAACTTTGTGAGCTTGGAAGTAGTGTCGAAGCTTCCTGGAGGCAATAAGAACTGCATAAAACAGCTTATGCACCTCTAGATATCGAGTCTTGGCATCATGTAATACTTCACTGATGAAGTATACCGGGCGTTGAATGGTCCGAACCCTCCCGGAGGGGTCCGGGGTTTCCTCTTCATTGATCCGGACCTTGTCGGAGGAGTCCAGATTCTCTTCGGGGACTTCCGGGTTCTGGCTGGAGGAACCCGGAGCTTCTTCAGAAATGACCTGGACCCTCTTACAGGAGTCTGGGTCTTCTGAAGTGACTTCTTGTGGATTTGAGTCTGGGAGCTGGGACCCAGACTCACTTTCAGGAACCTCCGGACCCTCCTGAAGGGGTCTGGATTCCAGAGTATGGGGTAGTTCCGGTCTCTCCGCAACCAGAACCATACTGACGACTTCGTCAGTAGCTGAAATGTAAAGCAACAAAGGCTCACCAGGGTTTGGAGCTACCAGAATTGGTAGGGTGGTGAGGAACTGTTTCAGCTCCTGGAATGCCTTCTCTGCTTCTTCGGACCATTGGAATGGTCCGGACTTCCTCAACAACTTGAAGAAGGGAAGTGCCCGTTCCGCCAGTCTTGATATGAACCGGCTGAGGGCTGCTAGACACCCAGTTAACTTTTGGACGTCTTTGATGCGGGTTGGTGGCCACATGTCTTCAATGGCTTTTATCTTTGCCGGATTAGCCTCTATGCCCCGGTGACTTACCAGGAAACCAAGAAGTTTTCCGGAGCTAACCCCGAAGACACACTTGTCTGGGTTTAGCTTCGTGCGGGTGGCCCGCAGCTTGTCGAAGACAACCTGCAAGGTGTCCAAGAGGGACTCCTTGTTCTTGACCTTGACCATGATGTCATCGACGTACACTTCCACTATGTCTCTGATGAGTTCTTCAAAAGTTGTGTACATAGCTCGTACAAAAGTTGAAGTTGCATTCTTGATACCAAATGGCATGGCTGTGTAACAATACAATCCATCTACTGTGATGAATGAAGTATGCTCTTCATCCTCCCTAGACATCCTGATTTGATGATACCCAGAATATGCGTCTAGGAAACACAGTAACTCACACCCGGAGGTGGAATCCACTATCTGATCTATTCTAGGTAGTGGGAATGGACCTTTTGGACATGCCTTATTCAGTGTGGTGTAGTCGATGCACATCCGAAGCTTCCCGCCGGCCTTGGGCACAACGACTGGGTTCACCAGCCATTTTGGATGGAAGACTTCTCGGATGAATCCGGCTTCGAGCAACTTCTTCACTTCTTGTCGGATGAAGTTCTGCCGCTCTACGGATTGCTTCCGAGGCTTCTGATGCACAGGCCGAGCATCGGGGTAAATCTTCAGATTGTGCTCAATCACTTCCCTGGGGATCCCAGGCATTTGTGACGGTTGCCAGGCAAACACGTCAACATTAGCCCGGAGGAAAGTGATGAGCGCGAGTTCCTATTTGTCGTTCAACCCTCCCGATATACGGGTGGTTTGAGCGGCATCGGAACCAATTTGGACGACTTTGACGGGAATGTCGGTGTCGCCGCTTGGCTGCACACGGGGTGCAGAGGTTGAGCCTCGTTGACGAATGCTCAGGGGTTTCGGAGCTTGCTCCTGTCTGGAGTCCTCCTCTTGCGCCGTGGTGAGTGCATGGAGCTCCTCCAGAGCAGTTACTCTGGCGGTGCGATCTCCGCGGATCCGGAGAACGCCTACTGGTGTTGGCATCTTCAACACCAGGTATCCATAATGAGCAGCTGCCATAAATTTGTATAGGGAAGGTCTACCCAAGATGGCGTTGAATGGTAAGTTGATCTGAGCGACGTCGAAGACCAACTTCTCGGTGCAATACTTCTCCCGTGTCCCGAAGGTAACGGGGAGAGTTATAGCTCCGAGTGGGGTAATGGCCCCCGGACCTACTCCGGAGAAAGGTCGAGAGGGCTGGAGATCCGAAGGTCGGAGCTGAAGCTTGGTAAAAGCTTCAAATCTTATGAGGTTCAGCCCCGAACCTCCGTCCACCATAACATGATGGAGCTGGATGTTATTAATGGTGGGAGATACCATCAAAGGTAACTGTCCAGCTCCGACCATGCTTCGAGGACAGTCCGAAGCATCAAAAGTGATGGATGTGTCCATCCACTTTCGATGTGGCTCCGGTCTAGCTGTAGGAGCTACAGCGGCCATATCTCGCCGCATAGTCTTGATGACGCGACGGGAGGTGATGTCCCATGATCCACCAAAAATGGTCTTCATGGTCTTCTGACGCTCGTTGTCAGAGACGTCAGAGTCATCGTCGACGGAGGTGTAGACGGCCTTTAGGACCTTTTTGGGATCCTGAAACCCTAACTCCTCTTCAGCCGGAGCTTCGTCGACCTTCTGTTTTCCTTCCCTCTGTCGGAAAGGGGACCCTTCCCGGCGCTTGCTGTAGCGCTCGACAAGGTTTTGGACCTCCCGTCAGTCTTCCAAACCGTGGTTGCCCGTTTTGTGAATGGGACACCACACTTTGGGTTTGCCACCGTCTTCGGAAGACGGTCGAGGTCGCTTCTCGGGGCGTGGCCCCCGGCCACCCGGAGTTGCAGCAGTTGCAACGTTGGATGTGCCTGCCGACGACTTCTTCTTGTCGTTGGTCTTCTTTTTCTTCTTGCCACCCCCGGAGGTAGCGGCTTCTTCTTTGGAGGATTTCTTGTGATCCTCCAAGGTTGTTTTGGAGTGCATCTCATGGCCTTCCGCAGTTCTGGCACATTTGTCTGCCAGGCTGAAGAGTTCCGTGACGCTGGTGATCTCTTTGATCGCCAGCTTCTCCAACATCTTCTTATCCCGTACGCCCTGTCTGAATGCCACAATGACAGAAGCGCTTGATATAGAAGGGATTGTGTGCGTACCTGAGAGAACCTCTGGATGAAGGACCGCAAAGATTCTCCCCCTTTTTGCACGACCGCAAAAAGGTCCAGTTCAGTGCCTGGTCGGGTGTATGAACTCCCGAAGTTGGCAGTGAACTGACGGCACAGCTCCTCCCAACTGTTGATAGAGTTGGGTGGAAGGCTCATAAACCAGGACCTCGCGGTCCCAGTTAAGGCCACTGGAAAGTAATTGGCCATTACAGCCTCGTTTCCTCCAGCTGCCAAGACTGCAGTGGAGTATATCTGAAGGAATTCGGCGGGGTTGACAGTCCCGTCGAATTTTTCTGGCAGGTGTGGCCGGAACTTCTGTGGCCATCTAACCATGCGCAGGTGCATGGCTAGGGCTAAACAGCCTCCTCCTACCCCTTCCAGAGTAGAAAGGTCCTGAGCTTCCCGTCTTTCACGAGCGCGCTCGATATGGACACGGCCATCCTGTTGGCGGTATCGGCGATCAAGCTTCGCCCGGAGGTCATGAGTCGAAAGCCTGGATACCGTATGGGTGCGTCGTGCCCCAGAGGGCAACGACGTCACCTGTTGTGACACAGATCGTCTCCTGTTGTTGGAGATGTGCGGACCAAGTCTACCTGACAAAGTCTGCTGCTGCGACAGGGCCCGTCCTGAAGGAGGAGGACCCTGGTTGTTGAGGCGTTCGGCCGCTGCTGCGACCAAATGCTCCACATCGGCCCTCCACTGCTCCATTGCATCTCGAGATGCATCCGGAGGTGGTGGACGTTGGAGAAGAGCACGCGCTGCATGGAGCGCGTGTTCTGGGTTGTCATGACTTGCCGACGCAGTAAGTGACGCCGGCGCACCATCACGTTGCCCAGCACGATTTGCTGGAGAAGATGGTGGTGGTGGGAGTGTGGCTCCTGCTGGTGCTGAGGCTCCTGCTGGTGGCTGCCTGTTGGAGGGATTGCCCCCAACAGCCTGAGCAGCAGGTTGGCCATTGGATGATCCAGCCGCGGAGTTCACCATTCTCGAAAATCTGAGGCGCCCCTTCCTGGCGCGCCAACTGTCGACTGTTGGAGTCGGCAGATCTCCTGACACTGCTAAAGTGTTGAAGGAGTTTGTGGTTCAGTGTGGGCGCGCGGAGACTCAAGAAGGTGAATTGCGATTTAACACAGGAGACACAAGGATCTACGTGGTTCGGGCCGCCTGAGCGTAATACCCTACTCCACGGGTGTGTTGGTGTTGTATTAGCTTGTCACGTATGATTGCTTGTCAACGTTCGTGAACGTCTGTGAACGTCTGTCTCGCGTGTATCGTCGGCATGTCCTTTTATAGTACAAGGACAGACCGTTACAAGCTAGCCTGACCCGACATGTGGCCCCGGCGGTTACTAGTATTGATACACGATTAATTGCTGTTAATGATTCTGTAACGGGCTCCGACAGTGCCGTTACTGGTGTTAAGATCGTCCGTTTAAGCGTCATTAATATGGCATTAATGATGCTTAATCGGGTCTTGAAGTCCTTGGCTCTCCTTTGAAGATCCGGAGCCGTTACAAGGTCTTCCGGAGGTTAGAGGCTGCCAGCTCCGACGTTTGGACACATGGCAGCTCTGGAGCTTGCTGTGGAAGCAGGTAGCTCCGGGGCTATCTGACACGTGTCAGGTCCGGAGCTTCTCTCGGTCAGGGGTTAAGTCCGGAGGTGCCATTTCGGTACCTGGCCCGGAGCTTCCCCCTTGTGGGCGGTAGCTCCGGTTTGGTAGTACACGTGGCGACCTAGGGATTAAACATGTTGGAGAAGCAGGTCCGGTCATGTCTGACAAGTGGGCCTCCGAGGGTCTTCAATCCAAGTAGACGGCCTTCCTTCGAGATCTTTGTAACCTCAGGGGGTGTACGGTTTTTAGGGTACCAACAAGTTGCATTTCAAGATATTAATTAGTTGAATTTCTAATATATGGTTGTAGCCATTAGTTGCATTTCTAGCTATTAGTTGAGTTAAAATGTATGTTTGAAATGTATTTTAACATACATTTGTAGCTATTAGTTGCAAACTGAAAAGTTGAGTTAAAATAAATTTCTAATGTATGTTTGTTGGAAGAGTAATGTATATAAATTTAATTAGCGATTTGTATGATGCTGTTATGTTCATTAGGTAAGGTAGAGTGAGTCTTCGTGTTGTCATCCATAAAAGAACGATACATTTTATATATAGTTATATGGTTTGTTTGTATTATATATTAGATCTTTTACATTTTTGCTTTGAAGGTATAAGATAAAATGAGTGACGATCGTAAAGCGATGTATGATGGTTGGAGTTCAAGTGGTGCACACACTATGGAATGGGCTCGTATCGCGGATGTTTTCATAAACCAAGTCTTTGCTAGTGGTGCTCATCTTGCGAAGTGTCCATGTAGCAAGTGTCGGAATCGTCGACATCTATATAAGGATGAAATTGAGTTGCACCTTTGCAAGCACGGTTTTATGCCTGACTACCTAGTATGGCACGAGCATAAGTAGATGGTTCATAACAATCAGTAGGACAGAAACGAGGATGATGATCGAATGGATGAGATGTTAGTGGACATTAGTAGAGAGTACGAAGAGGGGTCAACTCCGAAGGAGGTGAAGGAGTTTTACGACCATCTTGCTGCCTCGGGTGAGAAAGTGCACGAGAGCACCAATGTGATCGTTCTGCATGCGGTGACACAACTTATGGTGTTGAAGTCCAAGTTCAAATTGGCAAACAATTGCTATAATGGTATCTTGAAGCTGATTGGTGATCTCCTTCCATCTGGGCATAAGATGTCGGACGACATATACCACTCTAAGAATTTTGAGTGATCCGGGCATGAACTATAAGAAGATTGATGCATGCGATAATAATTGCATGTTGTTTTGGAAGGAACACATGAACGATACCCATTGTATGCAATGCAATGCATCTAGATATGTCAAGGTTCTAACGATGATGGAGAGGAAACAACTACAAAAGTACCGATTAAACAACTTCAGTACATGCCTGTCACAACAAGGCTAAAATGATTGTTCCTGTCTCAAGAAATAGCAAAACATATAAGGTGGCATTCTGAAGGGATACGTGAGAGCGATGACAAAGATACTATGACGCATCCTTCGGATGGCGCGACATGGCAAGCTCTAGACCATTTTGATCCGGAGTTTGCAAGAGATCCTAAAAATGTTTGTCTTCGATTGTCAACAGATGGTTTCACTCCTTTCAGCACCAGTAGCAGCCCATACTCTTGTTGGCCTGCATTTATCATTCCATACAATCTTCCTCCCAACATGTGCATGAAAGAAGGATACATATTTCTCACGGCTATCATTCCTGGCGCTAAACATCTTGAGAAGAAAATCAATGTGTTTATGCAGTCATTGATTGAAGAGCTAAAAGAGCTATGACACGGTGTAAAGGCATATGTCAATCATCTGAAATGTGAATTTACCTTACGTGTCACGTATTTATGGTCGATCCATGATTTGTTGGCATATGGAATTTGTGCTGGTTGGTGTGTTCACGGACAATTGTGTTGTCCTATATGTATGACTGACACCGATGCTATTAGGTTAAAGTATGGAAAAAAGTTAGCTTCTTTGATTGTCATCGATGATTCCTTCCTTCAAACCATCCTTTCAGGAGTGATACACAATCATTCCGGAAGACAAAATGGTTAGAAAAGGTATGTCTCGTCGATTGGCAAGCGAACAAAAAATGGCATGACATGCAAAGTTAAAAGAGTTCGCTGAAAGTGGTTTCGAAAGGTATGGTACAGAACACAACTGGACTTATATTTATTTTTTTTGGTAGCTACCATATGCAAAGGCGTTGCTTTACTGCACAACATAGATTTGATGCACCAAGAGTGCAATGTGGCTGAAAGCATCATAAGCATGTGTTTTGATTTCACCGGTCAAACCAAAGATAATATGAATGCGAGGAAAGACTTAGTTGATCTTTGTGATTGTCCTGGGCTTGAGATTATAACTAATACAAGTGGAAATGATAGTAGGCCACGAGCTCCTTACTGTGTCAAGCCAGAAGAAAGGAGGCAAATATTTACTTGGTTGAAAACATTGAAGTTTCCAGACCGCTATGCAACTAACATAAAACGATGTGTTAACCTTAGTACCGATAAACTAAATGGGTTGAAGAGTCATGATTACCATATTATGATGGAGAGACTTGTGCTCGTAATGTTTTGTGTCTACTTCAAACTTGATTTGTGGATGATATTTGCTGAACTTAGCTACTTTTATAGACAGATATGCGCTAAGGAAGTGTCGAAGAAGATGATACGACAGTGGGAGAAAGAAATCGTTGTGCTTGTCTATAATATGGAAAAGTCTTTCCACCTAGTTTTATGGTTGTTATGCAATATTTGCTGGTGCATTTACCTTATGAAGCATTAGTAGCGGGTCCTGCACAGTTTAGGTGGATGTATAGTCAAGAAAGGGAAATGAAAAAACTTAGAGCTACAGTGCGCAACAAGACAACAGTTGAGGGGTGTATTGCAGAGGCAATTTACAGCTAAAGAGATTACAAATTTCTCTATGAAATATTTCTCATGTGCCAACAATGTGAATGCATCTAAGACACGATATCATGATATAGAAGAGCAACATATCACTAAGCTTAAGATTTTTAATTGGAAGGGTAAAGGTGTTGGAGCTGCCAATTCTCATCATATTTCATAGCAAGAGAGGAACTAAACCATGCTTTACATGTTTTTTAACATCGAGGAAGTGTTACCATATTTTGAAATATTTGACAAGTTGTATTAGACATCTTCTCAAAGACCTACACAAAGTCAATTGGATAAGATGCGTCAGGATGACATAAATTGTGGGCTAAGTTTTGGCATGGTTCCATGAACATGTAATGTTTCTATCCGTCTTTTGTCTTCAATCATAGTTCACATGCTTGTCGTAAGATGCTAAATTTGTCTATTTATGTAGTGTATGCAAGATCGCAACATCTCAGATGATTTGCGACAGATTTCACATGGTCCACTGAAAGCAAGAGAATTTAACTCATACGATATCAACAGATACTGTTTTCGTACGGCAAGTTTATAAGCAAGCCGCCCACTTGCAGCCACATCAAATAGTAGAGTAATGATAGTGGCAGCAGAGGGTAGTGAAGAAGTCAATGCTTACTACGGTGTTCTTCAAAAAATAATCGAGTACACATTTGGCGGGCCAAAAGAACTAAAGCTTGTGATTTTCGACTGTCAATGGTTTGATCCAACATCGGGCACGCGAGTCGATGATTTTGGAATGGTGGAGGTTAATCACAACTCACGGTACACAACTCATAACAACAATGTTGTACTTGCCCATCAAGTGGAACAAGTGTACTATATAAGTTATCCACATCCAAGTTTCAAAATTGGTGGGTTGTATAGAAAGTTAAAATTGAAGTGGACCTTCGTCGTTATGATGGATACATAGAGAATCAGGAAGATGATGATGGTGGTGTCTATCAAGATGAAGTCGGAGAAGTAGAAGATTTTAGGATATCTTGCGGGACGGGACTTGCAGAGATAGCTAGTGGTACCTTTGAATTAATGTCTGAAGAACATATTGGCATTTCGAGGAAACGTATTCGACAGTCACAACGGATTATTGAAAAGCAGAAGATTATTGAGGATCAATAAGAATTTGATCAAGACAGTGAAGAAGAAGAGTTTGAAGAATAGATAGAAAAACAAGAGATACGTGAACATCTTCAAGCACGTGTGGCAGAAGTAGATTCTGATGCTGATGATTTTTTATTCTTATTATACACATTCTGTTAGATTTTGATTCTTACTGTATGCATTATGTTAGATTTTGATTCTTATTGTACGCATTTTGAGTATCTTTTACTATTTATCACTTGTTTTGTATAACTAATCATTATTTTGAAATTTATGCAGATGTTCAAGCATATCAAACTTGGGAGGAAAAAGTGCAGTGGTAGTTCGGACCACACTAGTAGTTCGGAGCACACAAACTTGTTTCAGGTACTTGTTTATTTTTAAATACATATTAGTATTATAATTAGCTATCTAATATTTGTTACATGTTTATTTTCATTTGCAGAGAACAAGTGTAAGTGTGGATAGGCAGAGGCAGCTCATGCGGTGTGTCGCAGAGTCTGAGCCCTCACGACAGTCAGAGCCCTCACGAGAGCGAGAGCCGAGTCTGGCTTAGGACTTGCACGAGGAGATAGGTACTGTGAGACAATCGTCAGAGCAGGGAGGAGACTCAAGTTGGGACGCGAGAGACCGTACGATTGAGGTGGTCCTCCTCTGAGGGTGGTGATGAGAGGGACGACGAGGACGGCGATGACAAAGAGGGCGATGATCTCGAGCGAGATAGGAGATTGGCAAGACTTGCGGAGCTAGCTGAGGCAGGTTAGCCGCCCGCTCGATGTCCTTTCAGGTACTATTTCGGATTAACTGATAAGCTATCTTTTATCTTTGTTTTATTGTTAACTAATTAACTAATATTGTTTGAACAGGCTACGGAGGCACCTTTTATGTACTCTAAGCAAAAGCTTGGATGAGTGAATAGTTAGCCGAAGGGTACTAGGTGCTGGGTCGAGGTTAATTGGAGTGGCAGGGGGCATCGACGAGCAATTAACACGGAGTCGGGAAATACCACCCGGTTTTGCTTTCATGGGATGGTTGTGTTGGACAGTCGAATAATTGCTGCACATAGTTGGGATCACTATGCACTGAAAGAGTATGCCCCTATGGGTACTTGTCAAAACAGAGTTTAGGACATGTTTTGGGTAAGTGTATTCATAGTCCTTCGATTATATTACATCTTGTTCTAATTGACATAAATTGTTGTTTGTATTGTAGGGTGTGTTTCATTTGCAGGAAGGTGAGAGTGAAGCATATGCAAGATTGGTTTTCTATGAGTCAGCAAAAAGGCGCACAAAGGACTCCTTCTCCGATGCCTAGATCAAAGTTGTGATTGTGTACTACAAGACTAAGTTGTTGACACGTATATCAAAAAATGAAGTAGTCAAATTACATCTAACTAAGGAGGAGTACTTGAATAGCAACGTGGATTGGATATGTGTGAATTCGGAAGCTTGGGAATAGTTAAGTGAGTACTGGGAATCAGATGAGTTCAAGTTAGTTTCGGATAGAAATCGAAAAAACCAGATGAGCATGCCTGGAAAGCATTACTATGGGCCGGATGGACATGCATGGATGGAACAAAGAATGGTATGAATTCTTAAAATCATACTTAAATAGCTTCAAATAATTGTATTGATTAAACTTCAAATTTTGTTATTGCAGCATGCTGAAACTAGTATCACTCCTAGCTTTTTTGAGGTTTACCTTAAGGGGCATAGAGGTCCAGACCTAAATCACCCGGAGCAATTGTGTGACGAGGCATGAACACAAAAAGTGGTAAGTATGATCTATGCAAGTCATTTTATCTTTTATTACATATACTCATGAACTCATTGTATCCTCATAGGCAAAATATGTTGAGTGCTTCAGGAAAAATCATGGAGATGAGGTGGATTATGTAAGAGCGTCGTTGGATGTGGGTGCGGCGTACGAAGCTGGTGGAGGTGTACCGCATGGGAGGTAGTGTAAAGATAATGATGTTTCTAAGTTATTGAATGTCAATTCATCGCATTTGTATCTTTTGTAGACTTGGGTGTGGCGATGGGTATGTGGAGCGTGAAGCCTATGTTAGGCGATGGCACTCCAGTGCTAGTTCTAGTAGGTCTGAGTCTACCGCGGAGACTGATGCATTAAGAGAAGAATTGAGACACACTCAGGAAGAGATGCAGACGTAGTTGCAACAGCAACAACAGCAGCACCAGGCAAAGATGCAGATGCAGATGCAGCAAAAGATACAACAACAGGTGCAACAACAGATGCAATATTTGTATATGGCACAGGTAACATGTAATCTTAACGATTGAGCTATTTATTCAATTTTAAAATGTTTCATTTAAGATCTCACAAATAATTTACTTGATGCAGTTTTTGAGTCACGGTAGCATCAGTTCTCCATTCGGCACACCACAACCACCTCAGTTTGACATGATATCACATTTATACTTGTATGTTTTATTCAAGTTACAATACTCTTTACTATATGTGTTAAATTAACTTAACTTAATACTTTACTTGACGTAGTTCTTCGCTCAAAGTGGTATGCCTCGTCCAATGCAGTCAGGATAACATATTGACTCCTCGTCACAGGTATCACCACATGTCTTATTACATTAAGTTATAATACAAAATTCTAACCATATGTGTAACAGGGTTCTGAGAGTGGTCAATCATTTGTTTCACAACTTCAGGGATTTATGTCGTTGTTGGCTCTTGGATTGCAGCCGTATCCAGGTGTTCCACAACTGATGCCCTTTAATCCGGGACAAACTCACCCATAAACAACTCCAGCCGTAGCGGTACGACTTCTAAATCGTTATTTCTCATAAATAAGTCAATTAGTCAAATGCAAAGTGTAACAAATAAGTCAATTAACACATTTTAGAGAGATTAAGACACTCGAATTATAAGTATAAATACAAAGTGTAACTTGTATTTGTTTCTTGCCGGGTTCTGATCATCTGCAAGGTTGTGATAATTTTCTGAATTTGAACGAGGGAGGTGCGAGTGGCAGAGGTTCCAATAACAATGCGTGAATTTTGTTTTCATTGTAACTTTGTGAACTTTATGTGAACATGCGACCTTTGTTTTCATTCCCATTTTGTGTTGAACATGATCTTTTGTGATGTACTGATGGTGTTGTTTATGTGTTGTGCTGTTTTTGTGATGTACAATGGGCTTTGTGTTGTGTTGTTTATGTGTGAACTGTTAATATGTCGTGCTATGTGAATAGAGCTCCGGCTCTGGCCTGGAGGCTGCCCACCCGTGCGGGGAGGAAAACAGACGATTATTTAGAAAAAAAAAAGCCCATTGTAGGCATTGGTTTGGTGTCAGGACGACGGTCTTAAGGTGCTTAAAGGCGTCGGTTACGGCCCTCGGTCGACGGTCTTATCCACCATAAAGGCGTCGGTTGACAGCCTGGCCGATGTTCTTATGCGTCATAAAGGCGCCGACTTTGGCCCGAGACCGGCGGTCTTACGAGCTATAAAGGCGTCGGGCCACAAACCGATGTCTTTAGATATTAAATGTGTCGGTTCTTTTAACCGACGACTTTAGCCCGTAAAGGCGTCGGCCTCGACATCCATACAAGTTAGAAGTGTCGAATCTGAGTCGTCGGCTATGAACGTTGGTTTACCGATGTATATACACTAAAGGCGTCAGTTTCTTTAGATTACCGACGCCTATATGGTCGACGGCCTTTTGCCCGATTCCTGTAGTGATCAGATTCCGTTTCGACCGAGAAGGAGCACGAGCATTACACCCAGCGCCAGAAGTTGTTCGGCGCCATGGAGACGAACACTCGCCTCATCATCAACGAGCTAGTGAATTAAATCCAAGCGAAGTTCAACCAATCCTTCGCTGACCACAAAGACAATATCTACAAGAAGATCGCCGACATCGCTTCATTCGGGCAACGGCAAGCGGATTGCGTCCTTGCCTTGGAATTTTCTGCTGAGGCGTTTGAGAAGAACTTCTCTGAATGGAAGCTGGAGGTAGAAGCGTTTGTCTCTGTGCTCAAGCTCGAGATCACGAAGCTCAACAAATTCTTTGACCGTGACGTGCGCGAGCATCCTCTTCACCACACTTGCGTTCTTCCGTTCGAGTCGGCACCAGCGCGATCTCCTTCCGCCATCATCGCCGACGGCCCAAGTGGGCACCACAATGAAAATCAACGCAGGGATACTGGGTTCGGGCATGTATATACCCACACGCATATCCTGGGCAAGGTTATGTTTGATTCTGATCCTGCTCGCGCTGCTCGTTCTACTCATTTAGTTTATGATACAGGTCAAGTTTCCTTGCACACTAGTTGCTCTGCTCTTAAAAGTAATCTGCCCAAGTTAAATTTCCCCAAATTTGAAGGCGAAAACCCTAAGGTGTAGAAGTCCCGATGTGAGAGCTATTTTGATATGTATTTTGTGGAGCCTCAGTTGTGGGTTAAGGTAGCCTCCCTTCATTTCGAAGGTGTTGCTGCTCGATGGTTGCAGTCCATGGAGAGAAAAGTGTTGCACGCTTCTTGGGACATTTTCTGTTCCCTCGTGTATGATCGCTTTGGTCGTAACCAGCATGAGTTACTCATACGCAAATTATTCCATATCAAGCAAACAAGCATTGTAGCAGATTATATTGAACATTTCTCTGAACTTGTTGATCAGTTACAAGCGTATGAGTCTACAACCGATCTACTATTTTACACAACTCGTTTCATAGATGGACTTAGGGAAGATATTAGAGCAGCCATTCTTGTGCAACGCCCTATGGATCTAGATACTGCTTGTGTTCTCGCTGCTTTGCAGGAAGAAGCTTCTGAGCCGTCATCGAGGAAGAGTCAGAAGAAATGGGATTCCTCTGTCACACTCTTTGTTGAATCACCCAATGTTCAGAGGAGTGTGTTTCGTGGTGCATATCCATTGGTGCCTCCTCCTCGTGCAGACAAATTTTCTCCTGTTGCTGCAATGGAAGACAAGAAACTTACTTATCCATACAAGCCTGCTGCATCTCAGGACAAGCTAGAAGCCTTGCGTGCTTATAGGATGGCCAAGGTCCTTTGCAAAGTATGTGCTGAAAAATGGTTTAGAGGACATAAGTGTTCTCCTGCGGTGCAGCTTCATGCTGTCCAGGAGCTGTGGGACATTCTCACTGCTCAGGATACTTTTTTCTCACAACACTAAAACACCTTCCTCCGACCAAGTTTTTATGGATATATCTCATGCTGAGGTATCTGGTGCAGAGGCTCCAAAAACAATGAAACTTATGGGTTCTATACAAGGAAGAGACATCCTAATACTCATTGACAGTGGGAGTTCTCATCCATTTCTTAGTTCAGCTGTTGCTCATCATTTACATGGTTCACAGTCTTTACATAAACATGTTAAAGTTTCAGTGGCTAATGGACAGATACTGTCTTGCACATCTATATTCTTGGGTGCTAAATGGCAAGTTCATGGACACTCCTTTAATTCAGACCTTAGAGTACTTCCTCTGCACTGCTATATTTTAGGAATGGATTGGCTTAAACAGCTTAGCCCCATGGAAGTGCATTGGGGGCAAAAATGGATGTCAATACCACATAATGGTTCTCAGATTCTTCTCCAAGGTATTTTACCTGAGCTCCCTCCCAATACAGTGGTACAAGTGCTTCCTCTGTCGGTTACTTGCCATGCATTAGTACTGGATAATTTTCCTGAAGACCTCCAAGCACTGCTCATTCAGTACTCAGTCTTGTTTGATCCCCCATCTGGCTTGCCACCTCCTAGAGTTTGTGATCATGTGATCCCTTTAATACCTGGTGCCAGGGCTTTTAACATAAGACCTCATCGTTACTGTTGAAGTATTTATGCGACACTTCCCCCGGATCTGCTAAGGAGCAGTCCGCAGATGTTCTTATTCGGCGGGGCTTAGGCCTCAATCAAGTGTACGCGCGTATAAGAGTGTATGAGACGGTGGTTTTTACGTGGTTCGGGCCGCAAGGAGTGTAACACCCTACTCCACAATGGATTGTATTGCTAGTGTGTGAATGCGTGTGTGTGTATCGGAGATTCGATGTTGGGTCCTTTGTAACAGTGGCGGTCCGGTCCTTTTATAGACAAGGTCGGATGCCTTACAAGTGGGGTCCGGGACCCGACAGGTGGTCCCGGGGCGATCTTATCCTAAAGATCTAAGGCTTCTCGCATAAGATTGCTCTAACCGTGGCTTTGAAGACTCGTCGTCTTGCTGCCTGAGCTGTCAGTAGCCCGTGCGCTGTTGCTGACAATGGCAGGGGATGTCTCGTCCAACTGTCTCTGTTGTCGTAAGCTATCCACTTGTCAGAGCGGGATAGGCTTGTGGCGTCTTCATTGCGATGCGATTGGTCATAGCAGTACCTGACATTAGACGTGTGCCGCGCCATGCGTCTGGAGAAGCTGTGTATCTTCAATCCTTGACAGGGACAAGGCGCATCACCCTCTTAACTCCCGCATCTCCCCGTCCAGGGCAAGTGGCTGGTCTACGTGACAACTCGGGAGCTCTTCACCGTGGAGGAGGTCAGGTACCGTCTTACGGACCATATTGCGGCTCGGGAGCTCACCTACGTGGAGGAGGCTAGGTCCCGCCTTACGGATCACATGGAAGCCCCAGAACCCACTCCTGAGTAGAGCGAGGACTCTAGGGCTGCGGGACACATGACAGCGACGGAGCCCGCCTATATGGGAGGTGACCCGTCTGATGCCTCGGGCCACGTGGCAGCTCTGGAACTCTGTCTCGCGGGGGAGAGAGATCCTTACCTGCTGGACACATGGCTGCTTGCGAGCCCGTCTCTGAGGGGGAGCTGAACTCTTCTTCGGGGTTTCTTGCAGGTACCCCGGACCCCGCATCTGAGGCAGATGGGCCCGGGTCTTCTGAACACGTGGCACCCTCGGACCCTGCCTCTGCTGGAAGATGGGGTACTTAGGCGGCCCTAGCTTGTGCGCGAGGGTACCTGGTATGCTGGGTACCGACAGTGTCCCCTGGGTCCACCCTCGGGGGAGGCGACGAGCCCGAGGGTGGAGCCCTATCCTACTTTCCTGCGCTGCCCTTTAATTTTGTCTTGACCACCTGAAGCGGTGCATGCCTCTGTCATTGTGGCCACACGTCCCTCTCTAGTTGAGGGATCGTGGTGACGGGATCTATGCTTGATGCAGTTTCTTTACTGCAACGGTTCCCAATGCGCTTGTTGCACTTCTGCTCCTTCTACTTTCGCCTTTATGGGAACCATCGGGTTGCCTTCTCGAGTCGATGCCCCTTCAGGCCGATCTCTCTGACAGGGGGCCTGGGCCCCGCCATTAGGGATGCTATGGGTTGAGCAGGGGGTTTTGACCCCAAGCAATCTCCTCGGTGCGCTCAAACGCCTAATGGGGAGTTAAAATGAAACCTTTAGGAGCAAATGTGGTTCTTCCTTACGTACTTCCCAACGTTCGAGCCTTCGTCTTCCTCCTTGTGCACCTACTCTCTTCCCACCTTCGTGGTTCTCGACTCCTGCCCCAATGGACTCAGCCTTGCCTCCATCTCGCATTGTTGACATAACACCTGTGAGGCGCCAGTTCGACAGGGGGGACGAGGCGCGGCAAGATCCAATGCGCCTGGGCACCCTACCTCTTAAGTTGGGGGAGAAGGAGATCGTCTTCTTCCAGGCGTATGCGTACTCCGGGTTCGTTCCGCCCGTTTCCTCCTTTCTGGTGACACTCTTGAAGTTCCTTGGGCTCCAGCTTCACCACTTGTTGTCGAACTCTCTGGTGGTGGTGGCGCTGTTCTCGCTCTTCTGCGAGATGTTCGTCGGGGTGTTCCCGTCCATGCCGGTGTTCCAGCAGTTCTTCATGCTGAGGCGGATCGGGAAGAAGAACAAAGCAAACTTCCTCAGCGACACTGCTTCTGGCATCAGGTCAACAACCCCTTCAAGTACATCACCCTGCTCTCCTGAGCGAAGTGGACCGATTGGAGGAGGGACTGGGTGATCATACAGGTTGACGCCCACAATCACATGTTCATGCCCACCGGGTGGGCGATACTCAGGAAGGAGACCTGGGAGGAGCGCCCGGAGTTGGAGCAGGCCTACACCCCGGTGATGTAGAGGATCCAATTCTTGGTGGACCATGGCTTGTCGGAGTTGACGGTGATGGCGGACTTCATTCATCGACGCTTGGCTCCCCTGCAACACCGTTTCCATCGTGCATGGCTTTACTTCAGGCCACAGGACGGCACCCGGCTGGTGCGGGGTCGCGACACAGAGAAGACCCCGCAAGAGGTGCTCAACGCTATGTCCAAGGCGTGCGACGACCTGCTGTCGCACGACGTATTTATCTTCCCGCGGTCTTGCCCACCGCTTTGCACGGATCGGGACCTTCGAACAAATAATGTGAAGAAGATGCCAAACCTGGATGCGCTCAGTCTTGTGCCGCAACAGGTAGGTGACAAAAGCCGTGAGCTGGCCTTCATCGACCCACCAGAGTAGTCCGCACCTGCTCAAGGCTCCGAAGCTTCAAGGGCAGAGGACACACCTCGTGAGGGAAGGCAAGGCACCGGTACCTCTCGCAGGCAAGGGGAAGGCACTGGTCCCTGACACAGAGAAGGGGAAGTCGCCGGTGGTCAAAGTTGTGAGAGAGAAGCGCCCTTGATCGCCGTCGAGGGTGCTGTCGCAGGTGGCCTTCGCTCCAAGTCAACATCCTCCGGTGCGCCCCTCCTCAGCATTGGGTGTCAACGGCTCTTCGGGGGGAGGCTCAGTCCATCAAGCAATGGCTCTGAGCGTCTGTGGTTGGCACATTGTTCAGCATCCCCACCACCGGCGCATTCCAAGGTGCCCAAGGGGGCTCTGGGAGAGTTACGCCCACGGAGCCTCAGGCCAAGAGGCCTCGAGCCGACGTTGGCGGCAGCTCGGTAGGAGGCTCCGGGAGGGGCTCCATTGGAGTCGGTGGAGATACGCCCAGGGTGGCGGCGCCGCTTGTGGTTTTGGTGGAGGACCTGCTGAGGCGACCTCGCCTGCCACACCGTCGTCAGGGCCCGCAACTTCAGGGCCACTGAAGGTGGAGGTCCACTGAAGATTTTGGGGACGTCGGTAAGGCATTCTTACCAATGCTTGCTTCGTTATCTCACCTGCTTTTGTTGATTGTTCAGGCCTTGGTTTCGATTTGCAGGGCCACGTCAGCTGTTGTGACACCCTTACTGCCGGGGGTAGTGCCCCGGAGCGCTTCAAAGTCGGCCCAGGAGGCTACGGCTGTACCGGCGGAGCAGACAGCCAAGCCTACTCAGGACAGTGCTGCTCCGGCGTACGTACCCTGCGCGGGTAGTGGAGCATCTCCGACTGCATCTTCGTCTCTCATGTCGAAAGTAACATCGAAGCCGGCTCAGGGGGATGAGGGCTTGGCCTCCGCTGCTGCTTCGGGCTGCACCGCCACTCTTGCTTAGTCTACGGGGACAAGGTCTTCAGTACTGGTGGCCTCACCCTCATCGCTTCGGGAGGAATAGGTCCCCGAGATGATCACTGGGCGGCCTTCCATAACTTCAGCGCATCTAGAGCGCCTCTCCGACATCATGGACTCGACGCAGTCTAGCATACTCCTAGTGCAATCCAACCTCTGCCGGGCGTAGGGGGCTCTCGCTGTGGAATGGGAGAAGCTCTGTGCTGAGGGTGAGCGCCTACAAGGCTGGGAGGACCTTCTTAGGTTCAGGATAGCCAAGGCGAAGCCGAAGTACCAGAAGGAAAGCAAGGAGCTGGAGCTGAGGCACCGCTTGGCGAAGGCCATGGATGCAATGTCCCAGAAGATCCTGGCCGATGCCAAGGTGGCCAATGAAACGGTTGATGCCCGCCTGCGCGCCCTTGAGGAGGGTCATGAGGCCCTGGATCGCCGCGAAGCTGCTGTTGCTGAGTGGGAGATGTTGTCGCCGAGCAAGAGATGGTGCTGTTGTTGCTGAGCGGGAGGTTGTTGTCACCGAGCAAGAGGTGGTAGCCCAGGCGATGATGGCTCGGGCTGAGGCATATCGGGACTGGTTGCAGTCCCGCCTTGAAGATCTTGAGCTCCAGGAGAGGGACTTGCCGTGGGATCGGACGCATCACTCAGCAGAGTGATAGGAACTTTTCCTGCATGATCTCGACATTCAAGCCCGAGAGGACACGATGGAGCGCCGCGCCCGGGAGCTCGATCTGCATGAGCGTCAGCTAGCTCAACGTCTGGAAGCCGAGGGTAGGGTGGTGGCAAAGACGGTGGCATCCCATGTCCTAGTGTGCTACCAGAGTCAGTACCCTGATCTGCCACTAGAGCCAGTTTTTGAAGGTCCCATTGAAGAACGCAAGGAGACGACATCGGTAGAGGTCAAGAATGTCGTCAAACATGTCGTCTCGCAATTCGCCAGGGACTGAGGCTGGCAACCCGTCTTTGTATTCGGGGTTCGCCCCTTTGTAAATATTTATTAATGAATTTGAAGTTGTGTTTGACTTCTTGGCTTGTCTTTGCGCTTCTCAACTGTTGCTCTGAGTCCTTAGCTGCATAAGGGTTTGCAAAACTTTTGTCGAGCTCATTAGTTTTTGAGGACCAACGATTGCACAATTGATATGGCCAAAGCTTGCTCTGACCATGGCTTTGAAGACTTGCCATCTTGCCGCCTGAGCCACCAGTAGCCCATGCGCCGTTGCTGACAATGGCAGAGGATGTCCTGTCCAACTGTCTCTATCATCATAAGCTACCCACTTGGCAGAGTGGGATAGGCTTGCGGCGTCTTTACTGCGATGTGATTGGTCATAGCGGTACCTAACATTAGGCGTGTGCTGCGCCATGCGTCTGGAGAAGCCACGTATCTTCAATCCTTCACAGGGACAAGGCGCACCGCCCTCTTAACTCCCGCATCTCCCCGTCTAGGGCAAGTGGCTGGTCTACGTGACAACTTGGGAGCTCTTCACTCTGGAGGAGGTCAGGTACCGTCTTACGGACCATGTTGCGGCTCGGGAGCTCACCTCCGCGGAGGAGGCTAGGTCCCACCTTACGGATCACGTGGCAGCCCTGGAACCCGCGCCTGAGTAGAGCGAGGACTCTAGGGCTGCGAGACATGTGACAGCGACGAAACCCGCCTATACGGGAGGTGACCCGTCTGATGCCTCGGTCCATGTGGCAGCTTCGGAGCCCTGTCTCGTAGGGGAGAGGGATCCTTACCTGCTAGACACGTGGCTGCTTGGGAGCTCGTCTCCGAGGGGGAGCTGAACTCTTCTTCGGGGTTTCTTGCGGATACCCCAAACTCCGCATCTGAGGTAGACGGGCCCGGGTCTTCTGAACACGTGGCACCCTCGGACCCTGCCTCTGCTGGAAGACGGGGTACCTAGGCGGCCCTAGCTTGTGCACGAGGGTACCTGGTATGCCGGGTACCGACAGTGGCCCCTGGGTCCACCCTGGGGGGAGGCGACGAGCCCGATGGTGGAGCCCTATCCTACTTTCCTGTGCTACCCTTTAATTTTATCTTGACCAGCCAAACAAGTGTGTGCCTCCGTCATTGTCGCCACACGTCCCTCTCTAGTTGAGGGCTCGTCGTGATGGGATCTTTGCTTGACGCAGTTTCTTTACTGTGAAGGTTCCTAATGCGGCTGCTGCACTTTTGCTCCTTCTACTTTCGCCTTTATGGGGACCGTCAGGTTGCCTTCTTGAGTCGATGCCCCTTCAGGTCTATCTCTCTGACAGGGGGCCTGGGCCCCGCCGTTAGGGATGCTATGGGTTGAGCAGCGGGTTTTGACCCCAAGCAATCTGCTCGGTGCGCTCGAACGCCTAATGGGGAGTTAAAATGAAACCTTTAGGAGCAAAGGTGTTCTTCCTTACACACTTCCCAATGTTCGAGCCTTCGTCTTCCTCCTTGTGCACCTACTCTCCTCCCACCTTCGTGGTTCTCGACTCCTGCCCCAATGGAGTCAGCCTTGCCTCCTTCTCGCATAGTTCATGTAGCACCTGTGTGGCATCTGTTCGACTGGGAGGACGAGGCGCGGCAAGATCTAATCCATCCGTGCACCCTGCCTCTGAAGTTGGGGGAGAAGGAGATCATCTTCTTCTAGGCGTATGCATACTGTGGGTTCGTTCCGTCCGTTTCCTCCTTCCTGGTGACACTCCTGAAGTTCCTTTGGCTCCAGCTTCACCACTTGTCGTCGAACTCCCTGGTGGTGGTGGCGGTGTTCTCGCTCTTCTGCGAGATGTTCGTCGGGGTGTTCCCGTCCGTGCCGATGTTCCGGCTGTTCTTTGTGCTGAGGCGGACTGGGAAGAAGAACAAAGCAAACTTTCTCGACGGCTACTGCTTCTAGCATCGGGCCAACAACCCCTTCAAGTACATCACCCCGCTCCCGTGAGGGAAGTGGGACGATTGGAGTAGGGATTGGGTGATCATACAGGTCGACACCCACAATCGCATGTTCATTCCCACTGGGTGGGCGATACTCAGGAAGGAGACCTGGTAGGAGTGCCCGGAGTTGGAGCAGGCCTACACCCCGGTGATGGAGAGGATCTAATTCTTGGTGGACCATGGCTTGTCAGAGTTGACCGTGACGGCAGACTTCATTCGTCGACGCCTGGCTCCCCTCCAGCACCATTGCCATCCTGCATGGCTTTACTTCGGGCCACAGGACGGCACCCGACTGGTGCGGGGTCGCGACATAGAGATGACCCCACAAGAGGTGCTCGACGCTATGTCCAAGGCATGCAACGACCTGCTGTCGCACGACGTCTTTATCTTCCCGCGGTCTTGAAAGTGCATCTAGGTTCCTCGTGGGTTTTGGATGATTGATGACGACAATTAAGTCGCTAATGAGCTCAAGTGATCTTAGCACAGGTGTGGACTCGATCGGAGACGCAAACCCTCAAAAAGGAAAAGGAAGGAAACGGAGTCAACTCGAAGCATGGAAACTAGGGTTTCTAGCGTGTTGAGTTAGACTAGCCGTAGAAATAGGAGGGTGCGTGTGTAAAGTGCATTGAGATCAAGTTAGGGAACTCAAAGTGTTTTAGAGGTCAAACCCCTTAAGAGAGAAGAGTGGAAAAGCAGTCTAGTAGTAGGGCCGGACTAGTCCGTGCAGGTGGCCGGACTAGTCCGTCCCTGGCCGGCCAAGTCCGTTGTCGGCCGGACCAGAAGGGTCTGACTGAGATCGGACTAGTCCGTTCATGGCCGGACTAGTCCGGGTAGCAGTGAGTGGGTTTTGGGGACTAAGTCTCAAAACCACGGACTTGTCCGTTTTAGACCGGACCAAGAGGTCCTGAGTGAGAACGGACTAGTCCGCCCGTGGGGCCGGACTAGTCCGGGTTGGTGTGTTGAAAGTGGTCCTGTGGCTAAGTCTGGGAGGACCGGACTAGTCCGCCCTTGGGGCCGGACTAGTCCGTGGTCCTCAGACTAGTCCGTTTTCGCGCGGAGCAAAAGGCTCTGTGTGAGATCGGACTAGTCCGGTGGTGACCGGACTAGTCCGTTGTTGAAGTGACCGTTTGAATTTGAAGTTTGGCGGGTAGTGTGACGATAGCGTGTCAGCTGTTGGGGCCTGACAAGAGGTCAGTGGTCCCCTAGGCCGGACTAGTCCGGGCCTGAGGCCGGACTAGTCCGCCCTTCTGCTAAAGTCAGCAGTATGGGCTTGGAACCTCTATAAATAGAGGTCCCCTGGGTTCTTTCGAAAACAACACTTGAACTGACTTGAACCCTAGCGCCGCCACAGCCAACTTGGAGCACTCTTAAGCCTCTTTCTTGCCAACTTTCCCTCTAAAACTAATTCTTGTGTGGATTAGGGTTTAGTGAGGTGGAGAAGAGGAAGAACATCGCGCTTGTGCTCCCGGTTTGATCTCTTGCACTCATTGAGTCTTTGTGAGCTGTGTGTTGAGTGTGTTTTGCGTTGTTGATCATCTTTGTGGTGTGGGAGCCTCAGATTGTGAGAAGCCCCAATGAATCTTGTATTCACACTTTGAGATAGTGGAGAACCAAGTTAGGCCCGTGCGGTAAACTTGGTGAGGGAAGGGTTGGTGAACCCGGTCCTTTGTGGACTCCTCAACGGGGACGTAGATTCTTGTGTGGAATCGAACCTCGGGATAAAATCTTTGCGTCTCCGTGTTCTTCGTATTTTGTTTATTGCATACTTAGCTCTAGAGTTGCTAGTCTTGTTTTGAGCCTCACATTGTTTAATCTTGTTAAAACTTGACTCACTCTTGTGTTGATAGATTCTAAACTTGTATTAAACATATCCTCACTTGTAGCCTCGAGAAAAACTCTTTAAAACTTGCTAGAAACACTTTTTAGGGTTCTTCACGCAGGCTGACCGTACTAGTCCGCCCACAGACCGGACTAGTCCGCCCCCTGTGATTTAATCTCGTTTTATTCAGTCATTTGCAGGTCGATTAGCCTATTCACCCCCCCTCTAGGCAACTTTCAATTGGTATCAGAGCAGGACTCTCCACAAAGAGTCTAACAACTCGGAGAGATGGCCGGAGTGGTGTTTGAAGAGGTGTCGACCAACGACTCTCAACCGACACGTGAGGAGACAATGGCTTATCAAGACAAGCCAACGGATGATGAGGAGACTCGCCAGCTCAAGGCGAAGCTCCGGGAGAAGTTGAAGATTGCTGTGGTTGAGCCGTCAAGCTCATCAAGTGGTGGCGGCGGGGTCAACTACAACCGACAAGGGTTCAACTATGAACGCCTTGCCTCCAACAACCACTACCTCTCCATCCCATTGGGGAAACCTCCTCAATTCGATGGAACCGACTACGGGATGTGGAAACACAACATGAAGATCCACCTCGTGTCACTCAATCCGGCATTGTGGCAAATTGTCATGACCGGGGTGGAGATCCCGAAGGATGAGGACAACATCACGCAAGAACAAGCCATCCTCATCCACCGCAACGCTCAAGCTGCGGGTGTGATTATCTCATCTCTCTCAAGAGATGAGTTCAACCGCGTCGATGGTCTTGAGGTGGCCAAAGACATATGGAACACCCTCAAGACGGCGCATGAAGGAAATCGGGTGGTCAAGGAGGCCAAGATCGAGCTCATCGAAGGAGAGCTTGGGAGATTCGCCATCTTGGATGGTGAATCCCCTCAAGACATGTACAACCGGTTGAAGGTGCTTATCAACAAGAGCCGATCATATGGCTGCACCAAGTGGACCAACCACGAGGTTGTGAAGAGGATGATCCGGGCGTTTATGCTTAGGAACGTCGCCCTTTGCTCCATGATTCGAGAAAGCCCGGGGTTCACTCAAATTACCCCGGAGGAGGTCCTTGGTAGGATCATTAACCACGAGATCATGAAGAAGGAGGCACTCTTCTACAATGGCAGGGGATGTCCCGTCCAACTGTCTCTGTCGTTGTAAGCTACCCACTTGGCGGAGTTGGATAGGCTTGCGGCATCTTCACTGCGATGTGATTGGTCATAGCGGTACCTAACATTAGGCGTGTTTTGCGCCATGCGTCTAGGGAAGCTGCATATCTTCAATCCTTGACAGAGACAAGGCACACCGCCCTCTTAACTCCCGCATCTCTTTGTTCAGGGCAAGTGGTTCAACTATGTGACAGCTCGGGAGCTCTTCTCTTTGGAGGAGGTCAAGTACCGTCTTACGAACTACGTGGCGGCTCGGGAGCTCACCTCCATGGAGGAGGCCAGGTCCCGCCTTACAGACCACGTGGCAGCCCCAAAACCTGCTCCTGAGTAGAGCGAGGACTCTTGGGCTGCGGGACACGCGACAGTGGCGGAGCTCGCCTATACGGGAGGTGACCCGTTTGATGCCTCAAGCCACGTGGCAGCTCCGGAGCCCTGTCTCATGGTGGAGAGAGATCCTTACCTGCTAAGCACGTGGCTACTGGGAGCTCGTCTCCGAGGGGGAGCTGAACTCTCCTTCAGGGTTTCTTGCGGGTACCCTGGACCCTGCCTCTGCTGGAAGGCGGGATACCTAGGCGGCCCTAGCTTGTGCACGAGGGTACCCGGTATTCCGGGTACCGATAGTTACCCACCGAAACTAAAGGATGAAATAGAATTCAGGTTTAGGAGATGTTAAAGAATGGCCTGATCCAACACAACACCAGTGAGTTTAATTCACCTGTGTTGCTTGTGAAGAAAAAAGACAAATCATGGCGCTTTTGTGTGGATTTCAGACACTTAAATGCCTTCACTGTCAAAATATAGTTCCCCATTCCCATAATGGAAGAGATTTTCTTTGAGCTCTCTAATGCCAAGTGGTTCACTAAGTTAGACCTATCAGCTGAATTTCATCAGATAAGGTTACAACCTGGGAAGAATATAAAACAGCATTTAGTACTCATGAAGGGCATTTTGAATTTAGAGTACCGGCATTTGGGCTGACAGGAGCTCCTGCCACATTTCAAGGGGCTATGAATGCCACCTTGCTTCCTTTGTTGAGAAAATGTGTAATGGTCTTCTTTGACGACATATTAATCTATAGTGCCACTTATGAAGACCATCTGATTCACATTCAACAAGTGTTTGATCTTTTGTTAAAAAGATCATTGGAAGATCAAGTTTTCCAAATGCAGTTTTGCTCAAAACTCTCTATCCTATCGGGGGCATATTGTCAGTTTAGAGGGTATTTCTACTGACCCGAGTAAGATCTCTTCTATTGTTTCTTGGCCAAACCCCACATGTGTGAAGGAACTGAGGAGTTTTCTAGGCCTAGCAGGTTATTATAGAAAATTTGTCAGGCATTTTGGGATTATTAGCAAGCCACTAACCAATCTCCCCAGAAAGAATGTTCCTTTATTTGGACTCTGGATCACCAAACTGCATTTGATACCCTGAAATCAGCATTGTCATCGGCACCTGTATTGGCTCTCCCAGATTTTTCCAAGCCTTTTTTATTGAAACTGATGCTAGTGGGTCAGGCATTGAAGCTGTTCTTATGCAGGCAGATCATCCTATTGCATGTATTAGTAAAGCTCTTGGGCCAAAGACTTTGGGACTTTCTACCTATGAAAAAAAATACTTAGCTATTCTACTTGTTGTGGACCAGTGGCACCCCTATTTGCAATATGGTGAGTTTTTGATCAAAACAGATCAAAGAAGCCTCTCCCATATATGTGACCAGAGATTACTTACACCTTGGCAACAAAAATGTTTCACTAAATTGCTAGGCCTTCATTTCAAAATCATTTACAAGCAGGGCATTGACAATAGAGTGGTTGATGCACTCTCTAGAAGACCACACACTGATGATCATATATTAGCCATTTCCTCATCTTCCCCAACCTGGTTACATGATGTTATGTTAAGCTATCAGAATGAAAAGTACCGTCAGGACCTTATCACTTCTATGTCAGTATCACCTTCTCCTCGGTCTGATTTTACACTGAAAGATGGCATTTTAAGGTACAAAGGAAAAAATTGGATTGGTTCAGACCCAACTCTACAGCAACATATTATCTCCTCTATGCATTCTTCTGCAGTGGTTGGTCATTCTGGGATTCCTGTGACCCTAAGATAAATTAAACAATTATTTGCATGGAAAGGCTTAAAAAGTTCAGTTACATCCTTCTGTCAAAAGTGTTCAGTCTGTCTTCAGGCCAAACCTGACAGGTCCCCTGCAGCTTGGCAGGTAGTTTCATTAGATTTTGTGGAAGGATTATGTCAGTACCCTGCGTATCGGGTACTCCATGGTACTGCAAGAAGTGCAAGAGAGTTCTATCTGTCAAAGTTGAAGGTCTCCTCAGGCCCCACATGTCACACTACACCGGACCCGCACCCCTCATATGGGTAGCTCCGGGGTTGACACATGTAATGTAAGTTCGGAACTAAACTCCCAACATAGGGAAGTTCCGCAGTTAACACGTGTACAATAACCCCGGACCTAACCCCCAGCAGAGGGGAGCACCGGTGCCACCACGTGTATAGTGGAACCGGGCCTAATACCACGCCAAGGGAAGCTCCAGAGCTGCCACGTGTGGAGCCTCCGGAGCTTCATCACTAACGTGTACATTGGCGGATCTCCTCCAGCACGGACATTCAGGGGGCAGTTAAATCGGCAGTTACAAGACCCGATTACATGTCATTAATGATGTATTAATGACACACGATCAAAACACTGTTAATAGAGGTAACATAACCATTAAGGCACGTTATTAAACTATTAACCACGCTTAATACTCATAGACAGTGTATTAGGCTATTAAATACGCTAGGGCCACATGTCGGGTCAGGCAACCATTGTAATGGTCAGTCCTTGGATTATAAAAGGACTGACCGCACGATACAGAGACAGACCGAGTTCGGAACTACACATACTAGTGATACTCAATACAACAACACACACCCCGTGGAGTAGGGTATTATGCTCAGGCGGCCCGAACCACGTAAAATCTCCCGTGTCACCATCTTGTTCTTGATCTCTACGTGCCCAAACCAATACAAGAACCTCTACGGACTATATTTGGTAGAATATGGGGAAGTGTCGTTCTCACACTTCGACATCTTGGCACGCTAGGTAGGGGGGTACCCGAGATCTCAAGATGGTGAACTCCATCGCAGGATCCTCCACCGGCAACCATGCTGAGCAGCCTGCTAGAGGCAATCCCTCTAACATGCAGCATCCAGCAGGCGCCGTTGTCCCGGCGGGCGTTATGCCACCACCACAACCATTTGCCCCAGCAAATAATGCTGGACAACAGGATGGGGTACTTGTGTCGGTCACAAATCGGCAAACAATAACCCCGAGAACGCGCTATATGCTGCGCGAACCCTGTTGGAGCACCCACCAGCGCCCGGAGCACCTGAGGGTGCAATGGAGTAGTGGCGCGCTGATGTACAACATCTGGTTGCAGCCGCAGCCGATGCCATCAGCAACCAAGGTCCTCCCCCTTCGGGGTAGGCAACAACTCAACGTAGGACCTTGTCTGGAAGACTTGGTCCTCACGTGTCACAGCACCAACGTCGTGCTGCTTCTCAGCAGGTGACCACGTTGCCTTCTGGGGCACGACGCACCCACACCATCACAAGGATTCCGACCCATGATCTACGGTTAGAACTTGATTGCCGTTACCGGTAGCAGGACGGTCGCGTCCATATCGAGCGTGCTCGCGAGAGGCGAGAGGCTCGGGACAACCCTGCTCCACAGGGAGTAGGAGGAGGTTGTTCTATCCTGGCCATGCTCTTATGCATGGTCAGATGGCCACAGAAGTTTCGGCCTCATTTACCGGAGAAATTCGACAGGACTGTGAACCCCAATGAATTTCTTCAAATTTACTCCACTTCTATACTTGCAGTGGGGGGCGATGAGATCGTGATGGCCAAATACTTCCCAGTGGCCTTAACCGGAACTGCTAGGTCCTGGTTTATGAGCCTCCCGTCTGACTCCATCAACAGTTGGGCGGAGTTATGCCAATAGTTCACTGCTAGTTTCGGGAGTTCATACACTCAACCTGGCACTGAACTGGACCTTTTTGCTGTCCAGCAAAAAATGGGAGAGTCGTTGTGATCCTTCATCCAACGATTCTCTCAGGTACGCAACCATCCCATCCATCTCGAGTGCATCTGTTATTGTTGCATTAAGATAGGGCATTCGGGACAAAAAGATGCTGGAGAAGTTGGCAATCAAAGAAGTCACCAGTGTCACAAAACTCTTCAGCCTAGCAGACAAATGTGCTAAAGTTGCGGAGGGCCGTGAGATGCACTCCAAGCCAGCTCCGGGGGCCAACAAGAAGTCCTCCAAAGCTGAAGCCACAACATCCGAAGGTGGCAAAAAGAAAAAGAAGCCCAACGGTAAGAAGAAACCGTCGGGCGGCGCACCTATCGTTGCAGCTGCTGCAGCTCCGGGTGGTCGGGGGCCACGCCCCGAGAAACAACCTCGACCATCGTCAAAAGATGGTGGTAGCTCCAAAGTATGGTGTCCGATCCACAAGATGGACAAGCACAGTTTGGATGAATGACGAGAGGTTCGAAACCTTGTCGAGCGATACAACAAGCATTGGGAAGAAGCTCCTTTCCGACAATGGGAAGGAAAGCAAAAAGTCAACGAAGCTTCGACTGGGGAGGAGCTAGGTTTTCAGGACCCCAAGAAGGTCCTGAAGGCTGTCTACAACACCGTCGATGACGACTCTGACGTCTTTGACAACGAGCGTCGGAAGACCCTGAACACCATTTCTGGTGGTTCTTGGGACATCACCTCTTGCCGCATCCTCAAGACAATGCGGCGAGACATGGCCATTGCAGCTCCCACCGCTAGGGCGGAGCCTCATCGGAAGTGGATGGACACTCCCATCATTTTTGATGCTTCGGACTGCCCCCGCAACATGATCGGAGTTGGCCAACTCCCGTTGATGGTGTCTCCGACCATTAACAATATTCAACTTCACCATGTAATGGTGGACGGAGGTGCAGGGCCGAACCTCATAATCTTCGAAGCCTTCTTCAAGCTCCAGCTCCGACCTTCGGACCTTCGTCCGTCTTGACCCTTCTCTGGGGTAGGTCCGGGGGCCATTACCCCTCTCGGTTCCATCAAACTCCCAGTGATCTTCGGGACTCGGTAGAACTACAGAACAAAGAAGTTGGTCTTCGACGTCGCGCAGATCAGTCTACCGTTCAACACCATTTTGGGTAGGCCTGCCTTGTACAGGTTCATGGCCGCCACCCACTATGGTTACTTAGTGTTGAAGATGCCAACACCTACGGGCATTCTTCGGATCCGCAGAGATCACACTGCAGGAATCACTGCATTGGAGGAACTCTATGCGCTCGCTACAGCGCAAGAGGAAGCACCCGGTAAGGAGCCAGCTCCGAACCCTCCGAGCATTCGTCATCGAGGCTCTACCTCTGCACCTCGTGTGCAACCAAGTGGCGACACTGACGTTCCCGTCAAAGTCGTCCAAATTGGTTCCGATGCTGCTCAGACTACCCGTATATCGGCAGGTCTGAACAACAAATAGGAACTCGCACTCATCACTTTCTTCCGGGCTAATTCCGACGTGTTTGCCTAGCAACCATCGCAAATGCCTGGGATCCCTAGGGAGGTGATTGAGCACAACCTGAAGATTTCTCCCGACGCACGGTATGTACACCAGAAGACCCGAAAGCAATCAATCGAGCGGCAAAACTTCATCCGATAGGAGATCAAGAAGTTGCTCGAAGCTAGTTTCATCCAGGAGGTGTTTCACCCAAAATGGTTGGCAAACCCAGTTGTGGTGCCCAAGGCTGGCAGGAAGCTTCAGATGTGTATCGACTACATCACCATAAATAAGGCATGTCCAAAGGATCTATTTCCACTACGTAGGATAGATCAGATAGTGGACTCCGCCTCCAGGTGTGAGCTATTGTGTTTCTTAGATGCATATTCTGGATATCATCAAATCCAAATGTCTAAGGAAGATGAAGAGCATACTGCCTTCATAATAGTAGATGAATTGTATTGTTATATGGCCATGCCCTTTGGTCTCAAAAATGTTGCTTCAACATTTGTGCGAGCTACGTACAAAACATTTGGAGAGCTAATTAGAGACTTGGTGGAGGTGTACGTCGATGACATCTTCATGAAGATCAAGAACAAGGAGTCACTCCTTGACAATTTACAAGCTGTGCATTACGCACACCAAGTTGAACTCGGAAAAATGTGTCTTCGGGGTTAGCTTTGGGAAGCTTCTAGGTTTCTTGGTGACTCACCAAGGAATTGAAGCAAATCCGGCAAAGATCAAGGCTATAGAAGATATGCGGCCCCCAACCCGCATCAAGGATGTCCATAAGTTAACTGGATGTCTAGCTGCGCCCAGCCGGTTCATCTCAAGACTGGCAGAACGGGCGCTACCCTTCTTCAAACTCTTGAGGATGTCTGGACCATTTCATTGGTTTGAAGAAGCAGAAAAAGTGTTTCAAGAGCTGAAACAGCTCCTCACCAGACTACCGATATTGGTAGCTCCGAATCCTGGTGAGCCTTTACTGCTTTATATTTTTGCAACTACCGAAGTTGTCAGCATGGTCCTGATCGCGGAAAGACCGAAACCACATCCAGTCCAGAAGCTTAGACCCCCCCCCCAGGAGGGTCCGGAGTTACCTGAAGGCGTGTCTGGGTCCCAGCCCCCAGACACGGAACCTCAAGGCAAAATGCTAGGGATCAACCTCACTCACCTAAGGGGGTTTACCTGGCCGGCCAAGATGATTCAGATCCTTCTAACAAGGTTCGGGTCGAACAAGAAGAAGTTCTAGACCCCTCCGAGAGGGTCCAAGAAGCTCAGCAAAAAGATTCGGACCCCTCCAAGAAGGTTCGGGTCAATGGAGAAGAATCTTTGGGCCCCTCTGAGAGGGTCCGGACCGTCCAACGCTTAGTGTACTTCATCAGCGAAGTACTCCATAATGCCAAGGCAAGATACATTGAGGTGCATAAATTGCTTTATGCAGCTCTTATCGCCTCAAGGAAGCTTCGTCACTACTTCCAAGCCCACAGAATATCAGTGGTAACTTCTTTTCCACTTCGTGATATTTTGCATAACCCTAACTCTACCGGGAACATTGCAAAGTGGACAGCAGAGTTGGCCGAGTTCGATCTAGAATTCGTGTCATGAAAGCAATCAAAAGTCAAGCTTTGGCTGACTTCGTGGCGAAATGGACTCCCTCTCCATCAAACCCTGGGGGCCCCAGTGAGCAAAAACCAGAACCCAAAGTTCCGGTATTCACCGAGCCTCACTGGACTCTCTACTTCGACGGCTCCATGCAGAAGCAGGGGGTCAGAGCTGGAATCCTTCTCCTTGCTCTGAGTGGAGAAAAGGTCAAGTACATGGTTGACCTTGATTTCAAGGCAACCAACAATATGGCGGAGTATGAATCTCTCATCTACGGACTCAAGGTGGCACTATCTTATGGTGTCAAACAGCTGATGGTGAAGGGTGATTCACTACTCATCATTAAACAAGTCAAAGGTGAATGCTGCTGTAACAATCCCCAACTAGCTGCTTATATCCTTGAAGTCCAGAGGCTCCAGAAGGACTTCGAAGTCCTGGATCTCCACCATGTTCAGCGTCTTCATAACACTGAAGCTGGCGAACTCTTAATAAAAGCTTCAACTGGAGCTCCGGCTCCCGATGAAATCTTCATTCGGAGGTTGTCAAGACCAATAGCTCAGCCTACCGAACTGAGCGAAGGGGGCGAGACCAACACCTCAAAGCTGGTCATCCCGGTGGCCCTGTTACCATGGTGTCCACCAAGGGCCGTAGGTGCTGTCGAAAGATCCGAGCAACCCAGCGCGCAAGAGTCAGAAGCTCAAGTTAGACCCAATGCATGGATCTCGGAGATCTGGAGCTACTTGAAAGACAATATCCTTCCTGAAGACAGTGTATCCGCTGACCGGATTGTCAGAATGGCTAAAAGATACACGTTGGTAGAAGGGGATCTCTATCGGTGCGGTGCCAATGGCATCCTAATGCAGTGCATTGCAAGGGAAGAAGGTTGTGAGATCCTCGTGGAAATCCATGGAGGCAAGTGTGGGAACCATGCTTCTTCCCGCATGTTGGTTGTAAAGCCTTCCGGCATGGTTTTTACTGGCCTACAGCACTCCAGGATGCGGTTGAGCTAGTGAAAAAATGTGAAGCGTGCTAGTTCCATGCAAAACATATTCATACACCGACTCAATCACTAAAAATGATACCTCCTACATGGCTATTCGCTGTGTAGGGCATGGACATCTTGGGACCATTCCCAAAAGCTGTCGGAGGTTACAAGTTCCTGTATGTCGCCATTGATAAGTTCACCAAATTGTCGGAAGCAACTCCAGTTGTGACAATCAACAAGCAATCAGTAATCAAGTTCTTGAAGTCCATTATATGCAGATTTGGAGTTCCAAACAAAGTCATAACTGACAACGGAACCCAATTCACAAGTGCTGCATTTCAAGATTATTGCAAAAACCTCAGTATACAACTCAGCTACGCCTCAGTAGCTCACCCAGCAAGCAATAGTCAAGCCGAGAGAGCAAATGCAGAAATTTCAAAGAGACTCAAGACGCGCACATATGAGCGCCAGAAAAAGCATGGAGCCAACTGGATTGAGGAGCTTCCATCCAAATTGTGGGCGAACAGGACAACTCCAAACCGATCAACTGGAGAGACTCCCTTGTTCCTGGTGTACGGAGCTAAAGCAGTTCTTCCTCCGAAGATCACATTGGGGTCCCTCTAGGTCCGGACCTTCGACGAAGCCGCGCAAGACCAGCTCCGGCGTGAAGACCTTGACCTCGTCGACAAGGGAAGGTGTCAAGCAGCTGTTCGGAATGCACGTTATCGCCAAGTGCTCCGGCGCTATCATCAAAGGCATGTGCGCAACTGACAGCTTGAAGAAGGTGACCTGGTGCTTCGGAAGATACTAACTCGTGAAGGAATGAATAAACTTTCCCCAAACTGGGAAGGTCCTTTCCGAGTGATCAAAGTATCCCGACCCAGATGCGTTCACTTGGCAACTGAGGATGGGACTCCACTTCCTAATCCTTGGAACATCGAGCACCTCTGTAAGTTTTATACTTAGAATCACGGAGGTGAGTCTGTAATTATGCGCAATGTACGTTATAGAGTCGCCACACAAAGATGGGTAGGTCTTCCAGGAGAACATCCGGACCCCTCCGGGAGGGTCTGGGAAGTACAAGTACACTTCATACAGTCATAGCACTAAAAGTGTAGCTACCTGCCTGGGTCAGTACAAGATGTATGATGCACTTAGCTTGGTCTTGTACCCTAAGTGTGTCCTTGTCTCCCCTATAATCTGAACCTGTAATGAAAGACATTGTTGTGTGAAAACAGACTCCACGTGCATTTATTTCTGTACAAGGCTCGATATATCAAATTATTATTTTTACCTTGCTTGTCTATAATGAAGTTGTGCATTTCTTTTTAAGTTATAGTCCAAGTAATTCATATGTATTACAAGTTTTATTGATGGTCTTTTTGGATCCTAACATTGTTGCATAGTCTACTTGCTTGAACGCCAAGCCAACATAGGTCCGGAGTGTGCTATCGACTTAGTCTGCTCCTGCACCCTAAGTATGCCACTCTACCTATATCCCGACAGGCCTCAGTAGGGTGAGTACTAAAAAAGGCATACGGATCTAGAAAGATTATACCAATGTGCTTGTTATCATGTCAAGTTTCTTCGGATCTAGAACTCAAATAAGAATGATAAGTCACAAACGATTTATAGACAAGAGGACGAATTTTACTATTTCCTTGTCTCAAATGCATTGGAAAAATAGAAACATATAGTGATGGTGGACGACGCCGAAGCTACTAAGTTCCAACATCCTCCAAGGGGGCCTGCCATTGACGTGTCATATGTTGATGGAGGGTACTGTTGGAGCTACCAAGCTCCGACAATCCCAGGGGCCAGCCGTCGACGTGTCGGAAATAAAGACTTCGGACCTAAATTCTAAAAGTTCGAAGCGTTCAAGTCATCAACATACTGTTAAATCCTTTTGGTACATGTACACACTTAAATTGTGCACATATGCCAGGGGGCCAACAAGACAGAGCACAGTACATTGAAGACAAAACAACAATAAAGTGAAGTTCATGGCAAAGTAGATTTCATTAATTCGAAGCACTGGACTAAAAAATAGGGATTACAGCAGAGGGCAAAAGGAAAAAAGTCCTAGCTATCGGAGGATCTAAGTCTTGCGGAAGAATGAGGCGACTTCCTTGGCAACTTCTCGGATGCTGGCCTTGGCGACGTCCTCCTCTTCAGCAACGGTACCCTTGAGCACCGGATCCAGGAAGAATTGGGGGTCTCGGCTCACATAGCATGTCAGCACATATTATGTGATGTTCGTAGCTAAAGACTTCCCCTCTGTCTCCAGCTAGTCCACAATGATGTCGCCCATTGCGTCGAGTTTGCCGCCAGCAGGATTGAGAGCCACTAGCGCTCGGTCCAAGTCCAGCTCCGGATTGTCCGAACGTACAGGACTGAAGCCTAGTGGTGTCAGCGCGTCGTTGGCTCGCCCCAAGAAGTCCCACACTTGAATGGACTCCGTCTCCCTCAAGCTCCGTAGCTCCTCCAGTGACCTCTGGGCGGCCTCAAGCTCTGAACCTTCCCGAGCAAGGCGCTCGACCACTTTGGCATGCTACTTCATATTCTCAGCAACTTGCTTCTCGCGATCGGTCAGCTCCGTCTCCCGGAGGTAGATGCGGTTCTGCCTTTCTGCCAGGTCTTTTTCCTGCCTTTCACTTTCCCTTCACTGGTGGCGATATCAGCTTCCCTTTTCGAGAGCTCCTGCCCCAGTTTCCAGTACTTCTCCTTTTCCTCTTTACTCCACTGCTCAAACTTCTTTGAGCGATCCGCCAAATTTTGATCTCCCAGAGTTAGATTCTGGGTGAGCTTCTCCTCCCTCTTCAAAAGATCCTCTTGCTGTTCCAGGAGCTTTGTTTCCCTCGCCTCAAGGTCCACTCGGCGCTTCAGGAGGACCTCGTTTAACTTATTGATGTTTTTGTGATGCTCATCAGCGGCATCACTCCTCTCCTTGGATTGCTCAAGGATCTCCCTAGAGTTAGCGTCGAGCACCCTAATGACAGCTTCCTTTTCCTCCAGTGGCTTGTCCCAGTATTCCATCCGGCCGTTTCCCTCTTGACCCACTCCTTCTAGTCAGCAAGCCTTGTCTGAGCAAGTCTGGTCTCAAAATGGAGCCTGTTACGCAAATGCCTTAAGGTGTTGCGCTCCTCCTCCAGGGCTTTGCTCTCATGATCAAAGGCAAGTTGAACTTGTCAGAGGCTCGAGCAGGCATTGTCTATGGACAATGCCAGGGGAATAGGCTCCAGGCCTGCTGGGGTCAACTCTGCTGGCTCCAGGGGTTTCTCCATTACAAAAATAGGGTCCCACTCAACAAGTGAGAATCCCTGAGTTTCTGCAGCGCTGGGACCGCTCTCTGGAAGCCCTTCAGCAACAGTGGAGGAAGAACCCACTGGGGGAACTCCCACCTCCGAAGCGGAAGTCGAAGGCGCTGCTTCCGGGTCTTCAGTTACCGGCTCCGAGGGTGGAGGATCTGCCGCCACTTCTTCATGTTGCTCTGGCTCTAGCCCAGACATCTTCGGGGCAGCTACCTCTGGGGCAACGGTTGGAGCTTCATCCAGTGCCTCTACCACCACTGGCTCATACGCCGGCGCGTCAGTCACTTCTGGTTCAACGACCGGAGCTTCAAGCCTTTCTGACTCAACAGCCGGACCTTCAATAACTTTTGGCCCAAGGGCTGGAGCTTCAACCATCTCCAGCTCGATGGTCGGGGCTTCAATTGTCTCTGGCTCAGTGGCCAGGGATTCGATGACTTCCAGCTCAAAAGTCAGAGCTTCTGACATCTCCGGCTCCAGCACTGGAGCATCAACCTCCGGCATTGTTGCCAGCGGTGCACTTTCAACTTCTCCCCCATGGTCCGGCGCTACCACGGGAACTTCCGACGATGACTCTGAATCCAAATCCATGATAGCTGGCGCCGGAGCTGCTGTGACTCCTGCCACCACTTGAGGAGGAGGCTCGGTGGTCGAAGCCAGAGCTTCGACATGCGCAACCACAGTCGCTGCAACAGATGTTAAAGTCACTGACTCCTTTTTCGACACCCTAAAAATAAAGGGATGAGAAGATTAAAGACACAACAAAAACAAGATTAGCATTTTAAGGCGAGCACACGATGTTTACCTATGGATGCTAGCGCCCAAGTCATCGCGGAACCTCTTCTTCTGAGGCCCGAAACCAGAGCTCACCAAGTCTGGTGAGACAACGACTTCAGACCTCAACTGGGGACCACATGTGGCAGCCAGAGTCCTCTCGGCCAGAACTTCTCTTGGTCGGGAAGAACTCCCAGGCCTGGAGCTCTTAGCTGGCACTGAGGCCGGTGTTGACTATCCGGAGCTAGCGCCTCTCGAAGACGCCTGTGCCGGAGAAGGTGTAGCCACAGAAGACCTCCTTCGCCAGGGAAAAGGGGTCGTTGTAGAAGGAGAAGGCCTGACGGACCTCCCATCAGCATGCTTCAGCTTCCTCTTCCGGGTGAAGGGTTTGGCTGGCTCTTTGCCTTTGCCCTTACCAATGTCTTCAACTCTCTGGCTCGGAGCAGGCGTGGCCACCTCCTCAGAAGCTCTAGGATTACAACCCTGGAGGTCCGGCGTTGTTCTACCTCGCCAAGGTCGTCTAGCACCAGCATCTTTATCTGAAGCTCCCTACTGATCTCTAGAATCATGTTCAAGGGCAGAAAAGCAGCCGACAGAGCCAAGCTGTCACCGTCGACTAGCCCATCCTGAAATTTCTTGAGATGAAGCTTCAGAGATTCGTCATCCAAGTTGGACTTCAGACCGGTTTCAATCCGGTCGTCATCCATCACACTGTTGAGAGCCCAGACGAGCTTCTCCCTCTTCCTCATCGGAGCCTACCTGTTTACCATGAAATTTCCAAAGACAATCTGGGGGGTCACTCCACCCTTCACGCATTCTCGGATCCTGGTCAGGACAGGGTTAAATGCATCTGACAACTTCGCAACTACACTCCAGGCGTCGGTATCAACGTTGGGGAGTCCTTGGGGCAGCTCCAACCTGTCGTGCTCCTCCACTGCAATGATGACCCAATCCTTCTTCCAGTCATCCCATTTGTCAAAAGGGAATGACTTCAAGTACTTGAAGGGGTAGTTCTTGCGCTTCTCGAAATAGTAGAAGCCAAGAAGCTCAGTCCCCTTGCTGGTGGTATGGACCATGAAGAAGGTATGTAACAACTCGATGTAGGGGGGAACACCCACCCACATCTCGCAGAAGTGGACAAAGGTTGCCACTAGCAGAAGGGAATGGGGGCCAAGATGATACAGTTGGAGGCCGTAGAAGTCCAGCAACATTAATAGGAAGCTTGAAAAAGGAGGGATCAATCCCACCATAGCGTACGCTGAGAAGTACACAATGTCGCCATTACGCTCCTTCTTGAATTGGAGCTTGCCGGCGCGGATCAAGTGGTTCAAGGAGTCACTGGACCACCCCATATAGGTCTGAACCTTCATCAGATCGTCCTTGCTCTTGAGGCGGCTTTTGGAAAGACCCAACTCCATCGCGACAAAGTGGAGCAAAGGAAGGTAAATTTAGGTGAAGTTTGGGAGGCTTTGAGCGCAAGTTTGATTGAAAGCGTAAAGAGTCCTCAAACCGTGCATACTTTCCTTCTTAAGTAAGCCTCCGCGACGCTTGGATGTAAACCGCAACGAGAGTGGGGTCACATTTTAAAAATCTACCCTGTCCATGACGAATGGGCCCGGGGCCACCCTGACAAAGAAGTCGAGGTTATTACCCCAGGCAAACCGTTGTCATGATGGGTGGCGGAAACCCAAAGGCGGCACCCTGACAAGGCGCTCGGAACCGATACGGTTTTTGTATTGGGAACTGGCGACCTTCAATTACGTGAGATCCGCACTCAAAGATCTCATCTGTTGCATTCATAACAAGCCATGCGGCGATGGTTTAATCCCAAACCATCGCCCCAATGGCACATCAGAAGACTTTTGAAGTCGATGTATGAGAATCGAGGATGGCCCCACCTCCGGTAGAATAACTTAACCCAAAGGGTTTCTCCTAGAGGTGGGCCCGGGGGCCACTGTCGATACCCTGCGTACCGGGTACCCCACAGTACTGCAAGAGGTGCAAGAGAGTTCTACATGTCAAAGTTGAAGGTATCCTCAGGCCCCACATGTCACACTACACCAGACTCGCACCCCTCATATGGGTAGCTCCAGGGTTGACACGTGTAATGTAAGTCCGGAACTAAACTCCCAACATAGAGATGTTATGCAGTTAACATGTGTACAATAACCCCGAACCTAACCCCCAGCAGAGGGGAGCTCTGGTGCCACCACATGTATAGTGGATCCGTACCTAATACCCCGCCAAGGGAAGCTCCGGAGTTGCCACATGTGGAGCCTCCGGAGCTTCATCACCAACGTGTACATTGGCAGATCTCCTCCATCACGGGCATTCAAGGGGAAGTTAAAGCAGCAATTACAAGACCCGATTACGTGTCATTAACATTGTATTAATGACGCATGATCAGAGCACTATTAATAGGGGTAACGCAGTCATTAAGGCACGTTATCATACTATTAACCACACTTAATACTCATAGACAGTGTATTAGGCTATTAAATACGCCAGGGCCACATGTCGGACCAGGCAAGCATTGTAACGGTCAGTCCTTGGATTATAAAAGGATTGACCGCACGATACAGAGACAGACTGAGTCAGGCACTAGCATACTAGTGATACTCAATACAACAACACACACCCCGTGGAGTAGGGTATTACGCTCAGGCGGTCTGAACCACATAAATCTTTCGTGTCACTATCTTGTTCTTGATCTCTGCGTGCCCAAACCAATACAAGAACCTCAGCGGACTACATTTGGTAGTACCGGGGGAAGTGTCGTTCTCACACTTCGGCAGATTACCTCGAGCACACTCTGCTAACTGCGTTTTAGTAGTGGTGGACAAGTTTTCTCGCTATTCTCATTTCATACATCTGCTGCACCCATTTTCAGCACATACAGTGGCCAAGGTTTTTATTGATCACATATACAAATTACATGGTATGCCCAAGGCCATAGTGTCTGATCATGACCCGATCTTTACAAGTACTCTCTGGAAAGAATTATTCACTTCAGCCAGCGTCCAGCTTCGGATGAGCTCATCTTACCACCCCAGTCTGACGGCCAGACTGAACACGTCAATCAGTGCTTAGAAACTTATTTGCGTTGCTTTGTTAATGATTGTCCTTCCAAGTGGATCCACTGGTTATCATTGGTTGAACATTGGTACAATACAAGCTTTCATTCGGGGTTGGGAAAATCACCTTTTGAAGTGCTCTATAGCTATCAACCCAACAATTTTGGTCTTCCTCCTAGTTCTGACTGTAACAGCAAGGATCTCAGCTCTTGGCTTCAAGACCACGCCCTCATGACTGATCTTGCTCGCCAGCACATGCTCCGTGCGCAGCAAGGATGAAGAAACAGGCACATAAACGATGATCTGAGCCCTCTTTCTCGGTGGGCGATCAAGTTTTTGTCAAGCTTCAGCCGTATATTTAGACCTCGTTGGGGCGTCGTTCTTGTCAGAAGCTCTCCTTCAAATATTTTGGCCCTTTCGCAATTTTGGAATGCATTGGAGCAGTCGCTTACAAACTTGCCTTACCTCCTCACTCTTCGGTGCACCCTGTGTTTCACGTATCGCAACTGAAAGACGCTCGTCGGCCGCCGGTTCATGTAAGCCCATCCCTGTCTGCCATTGATTTTCCTATTCAGTTTCCGGAGTCCATCCTGCAGGACCGCGTGATCTCCCATGGCGGGTCATCTCTTCGTCAAGTTCTCATCAAATGGTCTAATTGGCCGGTGGAATTCGCCACTTGGAAAGACTTCGAACGTCTGCGCCGAGAATTTCCGCGGGCTCCGGCTTAGGGACAAGCCTGCGCTAAAGGGGGGCGGGGGATGTTAACTGCGCGCCTGCTGCCTTCCCGCCACGGATGCAAACTTCGAACAACGTCGGGCCTCGATGGAGCTCTCGGCACAGGAAGGGCAACACTCGTTGGGCTGGCTCGGAATGGGCGGCCTTGTAATCTTTTCTTCTTTCGCGCATCTGTATAAAAGAGGAACACGGGAGTGGGAGAGAGGCAACAAACTTGTAACCAACTCTGACACGATCGGTTCAAAGATGCTCCGCCTCCTTCCTCTGCCTTCTCGCCGTCTCCTTCCTCTTCTCTGGTGAGCACCTCGACTCCGATCTAACATGATGATGTCCGACGTCGAGATGCCCTCGGTGCGCTTCGTCTCCTTGAACTTCCCAATGGCCTTCACCTGCATAAACACAGTGTTCAGGAGGAATTCACTTGCCTGACATGATCAGGATTGAGGAGATTCAGAGGTCCTAACAAATGCATAGACATCATTGGCAGCTCCACTTCTGTCAGCATACCTGAAACAAATCACACAATGTCAGTTTTAGGTACTCTACCCCCAGAAGAGGATATTTGCAAGAAGTTTCAGAGAACCAAATTAAGTGACCAGGCCTACACTTAATTACATGTTGCTGTCCTAAACGTCAACTGAACTCAACACCATTATCTGGCCAATGTTTTTGCATGAACATACATACACTTACGGCAGCGCATCATGAGCGACGTAATCGTCGCTGCAGCAACGGACTAGCAAGTAGGCGTTGGGGAATCTGAAGGTTGAAACGTCTCACGCGATTTCTTCGCCTGTTCGAGCGCGCGCGCATGGCCGGAGTGGAAGAGGTCGTAGATGCCGTCCGCATACACTCTGACGACAGGCGGCGCGTCAGAGCTCACCGACGGCGACGCGGTCGTCCCACCCGACGCATCCGGCGGCGGCGAGGGCATCGGATCGTACCACACCGTCTGCGCCGCCGTATCCCGGACGGCCGCGTCCTCCGCCGGCTTCATCGCCGCCGCCCGATCCAGATCCGATGGCTCTAGTCGGTTCATCAGTGGCAACTTCGTGGCGGCGAAAATGCAGCAGCGGTTCTGGTGGGCGCGGGAAAATAACGACCAGCAGACGAGACCGGGAAAAAAAGTGGCGGTTTCTGGAGCTTGGAAGGCGGCGGGCCCCACAACTCATGGAAAGCTATCGCTATTTACGCTATTTACGGAACAGAGTACAGTATTTTTTCGGTTGAGATGTTTGGTTAGTATGATTCATTTGCATCGTTGGTAATTTGATAGGCATTTAACCAAAATCCACTTGAAAAAATTGGTGTTCGTGATATGCTTGTGGATCGAGGCTCAATTTTTCTCGAGAAACCTTTCCAATGCACAGGAGTCAGAGCATTCAGTAATTTTTACGCAGTCCCAAAACATTTTCAGTGCAATGCCAATATCAAGTTGTTTACTTTAATGAACCAAATTCTTGGGGAAAAAAAGGTATTCAGAGCAACCATAACATGCAATATGTTAATGAAGGGACACTGACAAGATTTTTATATTACACATGTGGCCTTCGATCAGTATTGCTATTTTTCCAATAAAGAAGAAGATCGCAAAAAAAAGAACTACAAAGGAAAAACAACTAAACATGAAAGCCATCTGAAGAAAAGAACGTGGAACTCTGAACTAGTCTGCATATGATGTGGAACTGCGGGACACCTGACGTCGTCAGAAAATGTGCTCACTGCTGCTGAGACTGAGATTGACCAGCTCCAAGAACCTTCCTGATGCTACGCCGCTGCTCCGACGACAACCTCCTAGGAAACTCGACATCGAACTTGATCCTCAAATTGCCTCTGATCCTCCCACTCTCCTTGACGACCGGCATGCCCTCCTTGGCAATCGCGAGCTCATACCCGGGCGTCACCACGTCCGTCAGCTTAATGACCAGGTCGCGTCCGTCGAGCGTCTTCAGATTCACCGTGGTACCCGCCAACGCGTCCACCAAATCCAGCTTCCAGTGTACCAGCAGATCGTTGCCTTCTCTTGTGTACAGAGCATGGGGCTTCTCGTCGATGACGAAGACCAGATCGGCTGGGAGCTGCTGGTTTGGATGCTCGTTGCCCTTGTCTGGGAACGTGATCTTGGTTCCCTTCTTCCACCCGGGCTTTATATCGATGGTCAGAACCTCTGATTCGGTCCCTAGATGCCTATTCAAAACCAGAATGTTAATATGAAACAAATAGCAAGAAAGGAAATCAATCCATGATTCCACCTAACTACTCCCTCCCTCCGTTCTCAAAAGGCTTATCACATCTAGTTCATTTTTTAAGTAAAAGGTGATAAATTTTTGGAGATGGATTGAGTATATATTCTTACCCGTTAGCCTTGACAACGTTCCTGGATATCTTCACCTTGCGCGTGGAACCAGAATACAGCTCTTCAAGCGTGCACGGCAGTCTGGTCTCCACAGGCGGTGGCTTCCGAGCAGCCTGACTCGAACTGCTAGTGCCGACTGAATCACTGTACGATCGGTACTTGTTCTCCTTGTTCCCACCGAACCCGCCGAAAGTGCCGGCGCCTTCCGTCTGGAACCTCGTCGACTTCGCTCGTCCCATGCCCTCGAAAGGCTTGCTGCTGCTGCTGCCGCCGAAGAACTCGGCGAACACGTCTTCGGCGTTCCGAGGATTGAAACGGTGGTTTGTTGCAGCCCCGTTCATGGATGAGGAGGAGGAGCCGCCGTCTGCAGATGCGTTCTTCAGACCCTCCTCTCCGTACTGGTCGTATATCGCCCTCTTCTGGGGGTCACTCAAAACCTGACAAGCAGTCAACACTGGTAACAACATCTACCAAACCGCATCGCATCAATCAGTATCGCGCTGAATTTGCCGTCAGGACAGCGAAAAAGCTACGCCGGTGCTGCAAAAAAATTGCAAGAGTCGGCGGCAACAGAAGGGGACGGGACGAACGGCGAGCGTCTCCGTACCTCGTAGGCCTCAGAGATTTTTTTGAACTTGGCCTCGGCCTCCTTCTTGCTGGCGTCGCCGGGGTTCTTGTCGGGGTGCCACTTCATGGCCAGCCGCCGGTACGACTTCTTGAGGTCGTCCTCCGTCGCGCTCCGGTTCACCTTGAGCACGTTGTAGTAGTCCGTCCCCATCTCCAACGCTGAGGCCAAGCGTAGGCACAACAGTGGCGGCACGGCCGCTGCGTACAGGTGCGGCCAAATCCTCGCTGGATCCACACCGATCCGCCGCCTCCTCGCCGACGCCTTCACGGCAACCCGGCCGAGTTCCCAGATGAACTCTCCCCAACTGCTGCTATCGGGACAAGCCGCCTCCTTTGACCGGCGTCCCCACCACCTCAACTACACGCAATATCAGAGGAGGAGGAGGCCTTCACCGCCGCCGCCGCAAGCGGCAACCGATCACTTCTGCGTGGCCGCGTCACGGCCAAGCGCCAGCTTCCAACGCGCTGCAGTGCCCGCTCCAATCCGGACGAATGAACCGACAACGAAGCAGGCGAGGGCGGCAGCTTCGCGTCAAGGCCCGGGAAACGGATCTGACCTTACGGGGAGGCGGCGATGAAATCCAATGCTGGATAGGGTCGGCAGAAGGAACAAGCGACGGAGATTTTGGGAGGCGGAGGAGGTAGCGGGTGGAAGGGAACGTAAGCGACAGGATGGAATGATGGAACAGGGGGGAGACGCGCTATTATTGGCCAAAATCACGCTTTGGTGTAACGTACAAAAATAGCTAAGCGCCACAAGGGAATGGGGCCGACATGCGGGACCCACGTGAGCAATCTGACTTTGTTTTTTTTTTCTCATTTCCCTGTCATGTTTATTCATGCCTTTTTTTAAGTCGGTAAAATAGAGGCGGCATATTTGGAAACGAATAAGCGGTCTGTCATAAACAAGCAATTTTCTTTCTTGTAAGTATGCAAGTAAAAGAAAATTTCAAGAATTATGGTTGCCGTGGTTGATTTAAGTTTTATTTTTTTTCTAGTATTGAAAGGCTTAAAAAAATGTTACTGAGCATATACTTTCGGTTATGAAATAAATAACTTTTACGATAACTAATTTAGTTCAAAATAAATTAAACTTTTTGCTCTAAAGGAATAAAGTAAATTTTTGTGTTTAAGATTGTCTGGTTACAACAAAATGAAGCAAGAGAGTGACTAGAATACACACACTGTTTTAGTGCAATCCTACAAACAAATCTTCAAATTTACACGACCTTTATTCTGCTTAATTCCGCTCAAGCTACCTCAAGGTATGCATTGGTGTGGTACTCTCACTCTAGCACAAAACACTTGTTTGCTGAATTGAACGGGGAGAGCTGCTTAACTGCATACTGTAGAAAACCGGAGCTTGGAGAAGTAGAGAATCCCAAAGGGCCCATTAGTTTAAAGCCTAAACTTTTTAGGCCATTTTGAAATGCTGGTTTCTGAACAGGGGCGGACTCAAAAGGTATGCCGGGTGGGCTCTGGCATACCTTGGGCCAGCCGTGACAGACGTGTGGAAACATGTATTGTGCTATGAGCTTGGTGCGATGAGAAGCAACCATCTCAACAAATAACTTAGCCTTAATCTTTGCATCACTCCGCTCCATGCAAATGGAGACAATGTATTAATTGTCCGGTGAGTTGAAACATCATGCATGGAGTCTCCTCCAATAGCCTCAATGGCTAAATGACAAATTACGGGGATTCTACATTACGCTTAGGTGCTTTACATTCTGAGATGGAATGGATCAACCTCGTTAGAAAACGGATCGGCCGACCCAACGGCACTAAAATTAAGCATGATGCCCCCATCGACTTTTGCTGCCTGCCTACTCCTCCGATGAACCCTACAGCGAACGTATTAGTTTGCAATTATGGATGCGTCTTGCAAGACTGATCAGACAAACGGCCGCCATTCCTCAGACGCACAAGCAGGCAACCTACTTCTCAGTTCTATCCTCGTTTCCTCAAGATAAGCAATAGGCTGAGATAGCTATAAACACTATCGTAGATTGACAATAACTGACATAATTATTTAAATAGATCAAGAAATTTGTCTTCTTTCGAATTTATCTTAGTTCATGTTTTTCTCATTCTGCGTATTTTTTTCTTTTGTAATTGGATGAAATATTGTATTATTTTATTTTGCACATTCTTATAGTAATCTGTTTATGCATTAGAACGAGAGACATCGTTGAGATCGTGAGATTAAGGATTGGTTCGTCAAATATAAATTATATATCCCCTCCGTCTTAAAAAACTTATTTCTTCGTAGTTTATTTTTTATAAAGCGACAAGCTTTTCGAGACGGAAGGAGTATATAATTTTTGTAACACGGCATACCCTTCAATAAAATGCTAGGTCCGCCATTGTTTTTGAAATGCAAAGATAGAAAAAATGCATGATTACATTAAGTGCTCTTGCACGTTGAGTTCTGTGGAAGGAAAAACGTAGAAAAAACTGCATGAATGATTGTTTGGATAGTGTACAGTAAAAACATAGAGAGGTATACATAAATGAGTTTTCCATGAGGTCGGGGCTGTGTTAGTAATCTTTCATAATCCGTATGAACAAGTCATTCTATAAGAACATATGGGGATTTGACATGCACAATCAGGACACTTGTAGAAAATTTTCTATTTTAAATCCATTAAAAGTTTTGTGAAAAACTTATAATACGAAAAAAAACCTTAAATTTCAAATCCTTTCCTACGAAATTCTAGCATTTTTTAAACTAACCCTACATTCGTTATGCACGTGAACATTTTTTAGTGTAAGACCATCCACATCAATGCACTGTAAAACCTATTGTAAAGTATAAAATATATAGAGTATGATTTATAATATAGAGTATGTTTTAGAGTACATTGGTAGGCATGATGTAAGTAGAAGGAAACTTGGTGGACACATGTCCGGACGTGTAGGGAAGGTGGGTAGAGGTAGCAAGAGAGAAGCCAAAGCCAAGTTGACTAATATAATTTAGCCTGTAGCGTATACCTTAGAATTTAATTTTTTGCTTGGGTATGTATCTCTCAGTTGACTTTTATTTCGCTGGGGCAGTCAATTATTTTCGTCCATGTGTTATCTCTTAGGCAAAGTTTATTTCGGGGAAGGAAAATAAAAGCAACTTGCCAATGGTAATATTCATGGCCTTTTTCATAAGCAAGCGATGTCTGGTAAACATTAGCCAAACAAACCATGCTCGTTAACCAAACTGTCGAGTTTATTATACTTCGCAACTGCTCTGCTGCCTCTGCACCAAGTCAAAGGACAGACGAGTGCAATTTTTTTTATTACTACTTCTTCAGTTCTTCTTACTACTTCTAGTAGTAGATCCAAGAGATTTCTCCATTGCCGACGTGCTTGACCTGACAATGGCCAAAAATATACGATTTTCCTAGCCATCTCCTCGCCGAATCTTCACGAGCTCCCCAAGCAGATCCTCTGCTAGTTCCTCCCCGAGAACCCCCTTCCCCACCGTCGCCTGCCAACCCGCGGCAACTCCGCGCCGGAGAGGCAGGGGAAGGACGCCATCCACCCCGCCGCGGATTACGCTGATTTCTTCAGCGGAGGTCAGAGCCAGAGGTCTCGTTCTTTGATGTTTCCCCTTGCTCTGGAGTTCCTATACCTAGATTTAATTTCTGTAAAAGTTAGTTTCTCTTGATTTCGTTTTTTTGGGACATTGGTTGAAAGGAGGGAATTTCCTGATGTTGTTTCCCTTCAGTTCGTGCCTTGTCTCAATGCAACTTACCAGATTAACACAGCCATTTTAAAAGTATTATTAAGTATGGAAAATGAGATGAATACTCCCTCCCTCTCACAATAATTGTCGTTTTGGACGAGATTTTTAATTCAAAATGAACTAAAATCTTGTCCAAAACGACAATTATTATGAGATGGAGGGAGTACACAATTGTTATATCACATAGAGAACACAGAGTCAAATACACGGCAAGTGAGTTCCTTCTTAGAGAGCATCGCAACAAGTGAGTTCTGTATCATCATTGATGTATTGGTTTATCTCTAAAGGAAATTTCTTCGTTGTGCTTTCCTGCCTGCTTCATGTCAAAATCCCTACTTCATATGCACTAAGCACAACAATAAAAATATTGTTTGATGCATATCAACTTGTACTCTTTTTGTCTGACAATAAGATCCCACTGCCTCAAATAAATCTATTGTGTTAAATTATTTATTTGATATTGATTTTTTTTGTCAAACCCGACGGGTACCCGAAACACGCCCGAGACCCAACAAGTGCACGCGCGGGTGTGAATTTTCACCCGCAAGTGCATTTGCGTGTTTCAAAATTCACCCGTTGTCTTTCATGGGTTGGGTGGATTTTTGCTCTACCCCACGCGTTGCCATCCCTAGGTGGCATGGTGTTGTCGAACCTGCATCATTTTTTTTTTCTAGTTTTCTTTTCCCTATTCGCTAAGACCCTTCTGAGCGTTGCATGTGAAAGAGGTGAAGATCTCTGAAATTTTCATCGGTTTGTTCAGGTGCTTGCGGAGATGGCAAGGGTGGGGGCGTGTTTTGTTCTTTCTGTGGTGGTGTTAGCTTGTGCGCTGGGAGCCAGAGCTGATGGCTCTGATCACAAGTACAAGGACGGGGATCATGTCCCTCTTTACGCAAACAAGGTCGGACCTTTCCAAAATCCAAGGTATACCACACATACTCTTGCAGTGTGCAAAACTTGGATATGGGTTAAGTTTATCTTGCAGTAGCGTTTCAGTTTTGGTTACATAGTGCAGAGAATGAGTTTTTGTAGTTTTGTTGTTTTACATCGGTGGTTATGGGTGAGTTAGAATATGGTAACTGCTAAGTCGAGATCTTAAAATGGCAACTATTTTTCGTGTGCCATTTTTTAGGTTATATGGATCCACAATTGTGACATTTCTTCAGTTCTGAGAAGGGGGCTATAGGTTAGCAAGGGTAGAATTGGTGTTATTTGCCAGTCTCTTTCTGATTTCAATAATCTATGAATAAGCATATTGATAGCTCAATCAAGGAACAAGGTGTGCTTTATAGAGTTTTGGTAGTGCCTGAACAAAGGAATCTACAGTGGAAAAACAATGTGATGTTTCTGTGTTAGGTGCTTATTAAAAAGGTTTTGCACAAGATCCGATTTTGATCATGATAATTGACTTTATTGTTGTGAATTGCAGTGAAACATATCGGTACTATGATCTGCCCTTTTGTGCACCAGGTATATAAATGTCAATTATCTCTACTATTACTTGCTTTTCTCTAGCATTTGCTTTATGTTCTTGACCATGTATTATTCGTTATTGTTAATTGCTTGCTTGTGACAGAACATCCAAAGGACAAAAAGGAAGCTCTTGGGGAGGTTCTGAATGGTGATCGGTTGGTTGATGCACCATATGAGTTGAACTTCAAGGAGGACAGGAACTCCAAGGTTCTCTGCAAGAAGACATTGACAAAAGAGCAAGTTGTTAAGCTCCGGGACTCAGTTGCCAAGGATTACTACTTCCAGATGTACTATGATGATTTGCCATTATGGGGATTCATTGGTAAATTGGACAAGGGAAAATACCTGCTGTTTAAGCACATCCACTTCGACATCATGTACAACAACGACCGCGTCATAGAAATCAATGTCCAAACGGATCCTAATGTGTGTGTGGACGTCACAAAGGACAAGGAAATGCCTGTAGAGTTCTCTTATTCTGTGACATGGAAAAAGACGGATATTCCTTTCGAGAAAAGGATGGAAAAGTACTCCAAGTCTTCCTCCATGCCCCAACATCTAGAGATTCATTGGTTTTCCATAATTAACTCTTGTGTAACTGTACTTCTCCTGACTGGTTTCCTGGCTACAATCTTGATGCGGGTGCTCAGGAACGATTTCATCAAGTAAGACCTTAATCTGTACATTCCATTCTTGCCACCTAAGCTGCAGGCTGCAGCTCACTAAATGTATTCTTAATTTCCTTTTTGCATGAAAGGTATTCTCATGAAGATGAGTCCCTTGAAGACCAAGAAGAGACAGGATGGAAGTATATACATGGTGATGTTTTCCGTATCCCACAGCAGAAATCTCTTTTTGCAGCTATTATTGGATCTGGAACTCAGCTTCTTGCCCTGTAAGAATATTTAGTTTGCTGTAAAGATTATGTAATGATTCAAGATTTTTAATGATTGTAACAAGTTTTATTTGATTCTTTCCTACAGTGCAATTTTCATCTTCCTCCTTGCAATTGTTGGCGTCTTCTATCCGTACAACAGGGGCGCTCTTTTCACTGCCCTTGTTGTCATCTATGCTCTTACATCTGGTATTGCTGGATACACAGCCACTTCCTTTTATCTGCAACTGGAGGGAACAAACTGGGTAAGACATATTTTTGTGCACCACCTTTTACAATTCTTTGCCGCTTTTACTTTATTATGTCTTAACATTTCAGGTGAGGAATTTGATATTGACTGGCTGCTTGTTCTGTGGGCCTCTCTTCTTGACATTCAGCTTCCTAAACACTGTTGCAATAGCATACAGTGCTACAGCAGCACTGCCTTTTGGTACTATCATCGTCATTATTCTCATCTGGGCACTTGTAACCTCTCCCCTGCTTGTGTTGGGTGGTATAGCTGGGAAAAATAGTAACACGGAATTCCAAGCTCCTTGCCGCACAACCAAGTACCCAAGGGAAATCCCTCAGCTGCCATGGTACAGAAGCACCATTCCTCAGATGGCAATGGCAGGGTTCCTCCCTTTCAGTGCTATTTACATCGAGCTATACTATATATTCGCCAGCATATGGGGGCATAAGATATACACCATCTACAGTATTCTCTTCATTGTTTTCATTATCCTCATTATTGTGACAGCGTTTGTCACAGTGGCACTCACATACTTCCAGCTTGCTGTTGAGGATCATGAGTGGTGGTGGAGGTCAGTATTGACTCACTTTATCGCTTTTATCCCTTTTCTCTGTTTCTTGTGCTTACTTCTCGCTAGCTTGCACAAGAGAACATATAAAACTGGAAACATGAACTACAGCGAATCAATTTGTACAAATGGATTCCCTGTGGTTCGTGTTATTTTGATCTTCTGTTATTTGAACCGCCTGAAGTCTTAACAAAAATCGGTGCCAGGAAAATGAATATAATACAACAACAATAATGTCTTTGTCTCAAGTACGTTGGGGTAGGCTAGGAAAATGCATATAGTGAAAAGATTAAAAAAAATGTAGCAAGTAAAACAAAAAAAATCCATGTATTAGGCTGACTCCAAGTCAACCACCCAAAAAGGACCTATACTGGCCTTTGGGTTTCTCCAACCGCGTAAGTGAGTTACTCATATTTTTCTATCTCCAACGCATGGCGAGACATGGATACCGAAAACCACCCTGCTTCCTTGCTCCCGCCAAAAGCAAAGCCCATCGCTGGCTCCCGCCGAAAAGCACCCTGCTCCTGCCAAGAAAAAAAACGCCTGTCGCTGCCTGCTGCTTGCGTCAGAACATCATTCTGTCGTCGTCGCGGACGACGCATATCTGTGTCTTCGGAGAGCAGCTCCGGTAAATCTGTATCCATCTGTGTCTTTGCATTGGAGAATGTTTTTTAGCGATGGAGTAGGTATTCCCCGTTTGAGTCAATCGATGCGTAGCGCGTTGGAGTCAGCCTTAGGGACAACCTTACTTGGTAATGTTTCCACTCTCATTTCTCGGAGTTATGTGACACATTCCCCCGTGCACTTTGATCTTTCTTGCGGAAATAAAAACCATATCTTTCTGCAGGTCTGTTCTGTGTGGAGGCTCCACCGGCATCTTCATCTTCTTCTACTGCATCTATTACTACCACGCTCGCTCAGACATGTCAGGCTTCCTGCAAACATCGTTCTTCTTCGGCTACATGACCTGCGTCTGCTACGGCTTCTTCCTCATGCTGGGCACCGTCGGCTTCCGCGCATCGCTGCTGTTCGTGCGACACATTTACCGGTCGATCAAGTGCGAGTAACCCAGACCACAGTTGGATTCGCACAGGTCGTGGCGGTCTCGAGGGATGCTTCAGAACCGAATGGACGAATCATCATGGGGAATGTGCCTGGATTTTCATCCGAAGCAGCTCCATAGCCTCATTGCGAACATGTTTTTCTGTGGGTTCTTTTATATATATATATATTGGTAACTTGTATCTTCTGCGGTTTCCCTGCAAGAAGGATGTAGTGTAGGACTGATGCCATAGGCAGTATTATAGCGATGTGTCTGTAATGTATTGTGGTATGTATTCATGTCATTTAGTTCAAGGTTACCTGTTAATTCTATGTTCATTCCTGAATCCGGTGTGCTTGCTCTCTAGCGTAGATGTTGCCCGGAAGGTCCTGCCGTTGCACAACCTAGACTCACATGCGCGTGGGCCATCGCCCTTGTGACACTTTGCTCATTCTTTGTTGGTAATGCACGCCAAATTTGACTGCAACTTGCAACCTCTGTCACAGTAATGAACAGTTAAGTACTACGGATGGGACGCGGCTTCTCTCCTCTCATTTGTGCTCCCATGCGTGCTCCAGCTAATGTGGCACGGTTCTATTTGTTGTGAAGTATAGTAGTTAAATTGAGCATTATAAAAAGACCAATAAAATTTTGAAACATCAGCAGGTCCACGTATGAGAGCACGGATCAGAAGGAGGGATATCGCATTCCTACGGGTGATGGCGACACTTACCAAAGCTGGCGTTGAGAAGTTTTATTTACAATTTTTTCCTGAATTGTATATGTGCAACTGGTAACTGCGTAGGCTTCGAGCAGCGATCAGGGACACGCTACATCAATGATGTGACGTCAGCGGTTTAATTAGTCTCATTCACGTCAGTAGGAAAAAAATAAACACTAGATTAAGGGTAATTAAATGATGTAGAGGTAACAAAAATGACAGGACATGCTAATCCACAATGCTGATGAAGCTTTGGTCCATCGTATCTGATCATCTCTCTTTTCTCAAAAGATTGTCATCTTCTAATATAAAAATGAACTAGAAAGTGACAATCTTTTAAGAAAGGAGAGGGTACGTAGTAGTCTAAATTGCCACGTACGACACACTGATCGATGATGCTGACAAATCAAACAACCGGTTGCATAATGGAAGCATTTGTAGTATACGGAGTAATACTGGAGCAACACTTAACATCTGTCTGTATAATGACCGACCGACTAATCAATTTTGAGCCGATTTTAATTGTCCTAACCTTAAGAACCGGAGTAGTTTTTTTAGAGAAGTCGGAGTAGTTTTTTTAGAAAATGGAGAGATCCAAAGTACTAGCTACACAACACCGTGGATTAAAGAGTGTATTTGCCTTTTTGGACAGAGTGAAATTCTCCTGCGTGCAAAATTCCTCTCTATATTAAAGCAAAACACAATTAACCGAAGGTAATTATCACTAAAGCAGGATAATTAAGCTCTTGAAACTGATAAACTGAATACAATAAAGCTTTGATTTTTCAATATAATTAGCCTGCAGTAATGAAACATAATCAGTTTTCAGAAACTGGTTCGCAAAATGAAATGCAGTAAATTGCGAACACGAAAAAGAGGAGAAACAAGTCACGTGGTAAATCACACGGAAAATATTCGCGTGCGTGCACGTAAGACGGAAAACTTATATTCTCCTTGTAAGAATAAAAAAGTGTAAAAGAAAGCGTCTTGCAGCTATACTTTTGTTTTCAGCTGACTATCAAGAAAAGGACGTGTACAATGCATGAACCGTGAATATTCCAGGGACAGTGACACTAATAGTTCTCATGATATCCTTAATTCTATGTATTTATCAACATTATTATCTTTTTTGAGAGCAAAATCTCCATTAACTAAGAAAATACACCGTACACTCTAGCTAATTAATTCCAAAGAACGTTATGTCACTCTCAATGTAAGTTCATGGAGGTTTCAATCTCATTGATTGTCACATTGGCAAAAACAGTGAAGATGTGGCATTGAATTTACTATGAGAGAAGAGTTAAGTTTCATGAGGATGAAAACTGGTGTGCTCCCTCATTTTCATTTATCTTGACACTAATTAGTTTATTTTTCTACTGACCATTGTCAAATAAAAAGGAAAGAAGGTAGTATATACTTCATCTGTTCTTAAAAGTTTGTGTCTTCTTATTCTTTTTTTTTATTAGAAGACGACAAATTTTTAAGAACGGAGGAAATATATACTCCCTCTGGATCTTTTTATTTGTCACCTGCTAGTTCAAAAGTGAACTAGCCGGTGACAAATAAAAAGATCCGGAGGGAGTAGTTAGCTAGACTATAAAATTGGAATGAAAACTCTCAACTAAAAATAATTTTACATGCATTATTTAATCAAATGATATATCAGTCTATGAAACCACAAAGTGAAACTTTGCATGGAAAGAACCTGCTTTGTTTAAATATATTTAACTGACAAAACACTCTTAGAAATTAATAGATCAACAAAACCACCTTACGCTGACAATGATCTTATGAGAAGTTGCGACGTCGTGAAAGCAACAAACTGTGGTCACATGATGACTTTTCTTTAATTGTTCTGACATCCACAAATTATTGGGGGTCCATCATCGACTAGCTTCTCATGCGAAACTAACGAGTCGTCCCATTAATTGACGAGTGTGTCCTTCTATACAACTTTCAAGATCAGGGTGCACGGACTGGTTTGGTAAAAAAAAACAAGGCATTTTGTGTTTCTCTTTCCTCGTTGCATATCTACGTCATAAGTATTCTCTTCGTCTCTAAAAATTGATTTGTAGTTTATTTCTAGACTACAAAGCGACAAACTTTCAAAGACAGAGGAAGTATATAATAAAGGCAGTGGTAGCTAGTTTAATGTCGCAACCTGCTATGATGCGACATGCTAGATTATTTGAAAACCCGACTATAGCATCATAACATATTAGCAATATTCAAACATGTATTTTCAGAGATTGAGAACCTGGGTGACATTGTGATATGATTTTTAAAGACAGTCTGTACGTGTACATTTTACTCTAAATAAGTTGTGTGTGTTCACGATAACTAGATAACTAGTCTGCGTACAAGGACTTGCTAGAGATTGTGACTTCATAATCTTAGGATCAACTAACATAGGCCATAGGGATAGTGTGAGTGTGTTCATAACAATGAGTGCTCCTACGTGTACATCATTATTTATGCTTGTACGTACATGGACTGGGGCCCATCTAAAGGATGTACTACCTCCGTCTTTGAAAGATTGTCATTTTGTGGTTCAAAAATAAACTACAAAGCGACAAGATTTTGGAGTAGGAGGGAGTATTTATTACATAGAGTATTTCTGATGATGTAATAATTTAAAAAATAGTTGAGATACTGAAAGGAAAGTGGGGGAAGCAAGGTACATGTGGAAATGTTGTTTTCACGTGCATCAACCTGACGAGACACTTGGGAAAAGGAGAATTGGCAGTATCAAATGGTCCTGCCTGAGATTAGGAAGTGTATACAGGTATTATCGTTTTGTTGCAATTCAATTTGATTTAGATGGTGCTATGTGAAAGCGCCATACATGTCATTTAATTGCTTGATTGTTGATGGTGACCTCTCATCAATCAGCACAATGACATTCCTTCCCCTCATGATGACAAGACAGGGCAAAACACATCAGGGTTCACGAGTCACACGTATGGGAGAACGGTACGCCACGGTGGCTTTGTCCATCTTTTGAAGAAAAGGTGAGCCCTTTGAGATTTTATCCCGTTTGCAACAAGGAGTCATCCAGCTTGCGTAACATCTAATCGTATAAATTGTAGGAGTATCATCCATATTACTCCTTCCGTTTCTTTTTATTTATCACCGGTTAGCTCAAAAATGAACTAGCTGGTGATAAATAAAAAGAAACGAAGGGAGTATAATACATGTACTCCATCCATTTCGTTTTATTCGAAGCTAGTTAGTTCAACATCGAATTAACTAGAGTCAAATAAAATAAACAGAATGGGTACTAATTTGGTACTCCCTCCATCTTTAAAAATGGTGGCTTTATCCATCTTTTGAAGAAAAGGCGAGCCCTTTGATATTTTATCCCGTTTGCAACAAGGAGTCATCCAGCTCGCGTAACATCTAATGGTACAAATTGTAGGAGTATCATCCGTATTACTCCTTCCGTTTCTTTTTATTTATCATCGATTAGCTCAAAAATGAACTAGCCGGTGATAAATAAAAAGAAACGAAGGGAGTATAATACATGTACTCCATCCATTTCGTTTTATTCGAAGCTAGTTAGTTCAACATCGAATTAACTAGAGTCAAATAAAATAAACAGAATGGGTACTAATTTGGTACTCCCTCCGTCTTTAAAAATTTATTGTTTTGTAGTTCAAGAACTGCAAGAGACAGAGAGAGTATATATATCTTATCTTTGGCTTAGCAAAGAAAAAGTAAAATTTGAAGGAGTTTGTTTAGGAAGTGACATTTTGTACTACTATGCTCGTAGCAGCATATCATACCAAAGTCCAAAGGCCGTTGAAATCCAACGGCATAAACACGACAAAACAAAAGGAGAAGTGAAATGCAAAAAAAAAAAACAATGGAGTTGTAGAATATTAGTGGTGGTGGATGTGGGTGTCACGTTTAGCTCTGACACCTCCTGGCACGGTGGTGACCTGGGAACAACTAATTAAAATGCGCCGGTGTCGGTTTCCGTTCCGCCGAGAAGCTGCTGCCATGCGTGCCATCCCAACCACGCTATCTTCTCGTGGTATATCGCGCGCCGGCCGGTAGCTGTACTCGTCGCGAGTACTGGTGTATGGGATGGGGGAGAAACCGAGAAAGCGACGGCTCCGAATAAAGAACGCGAAAGTGGTGGGCGTCAGGACAAACGGACCGCCTCCACTAGTTTTCGCATTTTATTTTATTTTGTTAGTTCACGTCTCATTCTCTCCCTCGTTCACAGTTGCGAGTTTCGTCCCAGCGACCAGCATGCGCGCGTTTTAGGTCAGGGTCAGTCTTGTCACGACGAGCAAGGTAGTAGGATAATGCCAGCACGGTCCAACAACAAACATAACTCACTGTAACATCTTAAAGAGTTGGCTGCAAATGTTTTTACGCCACCCGCAACGGCTACAGAACGGGAACGTGCAGACGATGCGGACGAAAGATCCATCAGCTGGCACTCCTGCCCGTTCTTTTGTCTCTCTACTTCTTTCTCTGCAGCTGCAGACACCAAAGATGCCGTAGTACAGCCTTTTAAAAGACTCCCCTTTCACCGTCCCCCACGTACGCGATATCTCGCGACATCTCACGCCTCGACGCCTTCTTCCTCCTCCTCGTCCAGCTCTGTAATGCGAGCGACGAGGCCGTCCAGTTCTATAAGAGAGAGGGAGACAAGGCAACCGGTCACGAGAAGAGGCGAGTATATCGAGAGCGGGTTTGACGCAGTACGATCTCGCGCGCGATACTTGCGGTTCGACGATCTCGCGCGAGGAGTGGTCGGGTCCGGTCCCCCCACGCAACGCAACGCAACGTAGAGAGAGACAGGACATCGGGCCCACGTGACGGGACGATTCTGCTGCCCAAAGTTGATCACGCCGGGGGTAGGACCGTCATTTCGTACTCGTCTTCTCAATCTGATAAGAGAGAGAAAAAGAAAGGGCATGGCCGGATGGGCGGTGCGGTGCAGGGTCATCACTGGTTGATTTGGTTCGCTGCTCACGCAGGCGCGCCAGCCACCCGTACGCACGTCCACCCGTACGCGGCGTTGCTTTGGCTATACTATACCACTCATGCTCGCAACACGTCTCACACATGACTTCAGAAGTGAACTTTTACTAGCATCTACCAAAAACAGCACTAGTTACCGGATCCAGAATAGACATTTATATACTCCGTCGGTTCTTAAAAAAGTTGTCGTTTGTATGAACTAACAAATGATAACTTTTTAAAGGTGAAGAGAGTGTCTGGTGGAATCTAAAAGATGATCGGATCCTTATTAACGACCCAAATATAAGTGCCCAAACAGCACCATCAGCGACATTGCAAAAGCAACAAAGTATTTATATCCATCAGTTTAATAAACTGTAGAACGACAAACTTTTTAAAACGAGCTGAGTACTAAGTATTACTCGGTACCATCACCCTGAATCACATTGCTGGTTGTTCCATGTTTTTTTTTTCAACAAATCTCGTCACTCAAAATGTCGTTTTCACCTGCCGTATTAATTCCTCCAGCGACAAGCCACGTCTCTTTCTCCGTGTGACGTTAACGGCTTTTCCCTTCCTCTCTCTCCTGTCGCGGTAAAAAAAAAACTGAACCGAACCGAACCAGGCACAGTAAAGAAAACTGGTGGCACCAAAAGAGGAAGGAGCCAAGCAAGACGGCATCCAGATGCAGCTGCACCACTCACGTCACCTCCATCCTTTCGCTGTCCATGCCTGTTCCTTCCTTCCCCACTCCTCGTCGGAAACAGCGAAAGGACGTACAGAGAACCAGCATGCACCCTTGGTTGTCACGGCATCAAATATTTATTACCGATTAATTTATTTTTAAACTAATTGATGAGAAATATTTTGAACTAAAAGTATTAAAGTTTCATCACACGTAGGAAAAAAATAAAAAAGTTATTTGTAAAAATTCAGTTGTTTAACATGCTAGAAAAAAAATCATCCTTCATGTGTTTGCTATTATGCTCGACTGTACTCCTTCCTTCTCAAAATAAATATCGTTAAGACATCAACCTCTAGTTCCTTTCTAATTGTTTTCTTTTATCCAAAACGACATCTATTGTAAGATAAATAGAGTATGAACTACTTTTATAATTGGTGCGTACCACTTCCATTCAGGATGGACGGATCTCCCAATAATTGAGGAACATCCGTTGCCGACTCGTACCACTTTCGAATAATTGGTGAACGAATAGTGAATCTTTTATTTCCTTTTATTGGGAACAACAAAAACAGAAAGAAAATAGTTCCGTAACTCGACACGTTGGATCTTTCGTGTAACCGAGCATGGTGGTGGGTGCACGTGGAGGTGTAGACCGAAATGAATATTCGTGACGCTCCCTCAGGTCCGCAGTCTCCAGCGTGTTATTGAGTGAAGGCAGCACTAAATGCAGTCAATCAGTAGTAGCAGATGCTGGCACTTCCAGATACATCCGGGTGCGTTCGGCGGGTGGGCATAGCGAACCCCTTCGTCTGCTGCGCTGGCCCCTGCGCGCAAGCGCAGACGAGTAGTACGAGCACGCACATGACGTATGGGTGGCCCACCAGCCGTGCGCTAGGACGAACCACCAATTAGTATGGTGTAGGTGTACCCAACTGTGACCACCAGTCCCATTCACCTCACTCTATCTCTCCCTCTCCCTTTCGTTGTAGTCCTCAAATGTGACCACACGTGCCTGCCTTCTGTCCCTCGCCTCGCGAGGTGCACCAACAAGTGACCATGCAACTCCATCGACCATCGTTTTTTGTTTCGAATCATTTGATAAAAAATCGACATGTCAACCGCCCACGTTGTGTCGAAGAACAAATGAGCAAGAGTTGCTGGTGCAATGTATGGCATCAAACTGGACATAACTCTCGCACTTGTGTGATATAGTACAAAGCACGTATATCATCCTCATGCCACAGAAGATCCAGTGCCACCCGTCCGCACATGTGACCGCCACTGCCGCTGCCATACGCACGGCCGCGATCCGGCCCGCCCACCGCGCGAAGCCCAGAGCAAAGCAGGGCGGCACGTGACCTGGTCAAGAGGCCAGTCAAGTAAAGGACACGTGTCCTCTGCCGAATGGCGCGCGCGACGTGGAGGTCGGGGCGGATCTCAGTGCGCGTGGGCGTGCGGCCTCGAGTGAGGGATTTTCTGCGGTTTTTTGCTCCCCTCCCGAAAAGGGTGCGAAATTAATTGAGGGGAGGCAGCTGCGTTGCCACTCTTTTCCCGCGAGTGGATAAGCGGACGTGCATATATATAAGCGGGAGTGATAGGTTGACGCGCTTATCGAGCTGAAGCCTCCTCGACAGCTACTCGCTCGCGCACTAGGCGGCAGCAGCAGTGGAAAGCGACGACTGCCGTGGGAACTGAGAATATTGCAGCCGAGCACCCACGGGGCTACGCGTACCCACCCGGGGGCGTGTCTCGCTTGCCTTTTTCGTCTCGGTGCAGTTCAGCATTTTTGTGATGGCACCTAGCCTACCTTCATTTGTCCCTTGTTCTTTGTTTTTTCTCTATTTCGGTGAGGATCCTGTCATCCTACGTAGATGTGTATGCTGTTGTGCTAGGCAACATCTACTATGCAATCTGAGTTTTTGTGCAATCATGCAATCATTCATCCTCATCCATTAGATGTTCATCTTAGGGTGGTTGTATTTTTTCATTTAACCCCTTCCACTTGAGGTTCTCACAAAGAGGGAGTTATGTGAAAAAAGATAACCACCATAAGATGAACATCTAATGGATGAGGATGGATGTTTGCATGATTGCACAAAAACTCAGATTGCATATTAGTTGTTGCCGTTGTGCTATGCTTAATTTTTAGGAGTACAAGAGGAATGGAACTGCTAGAAAATACATTCACGTGAGTTGCAATAAGTTGAGCAGGACTTGATTATTGGGGTAACACATTTATTATTTCCATGATTTGGTTCTATTTATAGAACTATACTTATTATGACCAACCAAAGAAAGAGTAGCTATATTTATGACCATCCTTTCAATTTAAGAAGTTGTATAAATATTGTCATTTTATAGGTGCACATTTACAACCTGAATTGTAATAGCTATTTTTAGCTCATTCAATTGTTTTTTTGTTCACCGTTTTTTACAGGCTCATTCAATAAGTTTATCTTTTCATTTATTCCCTATGTTCAATAAATTTTTGCCCCGAAAAGAAAGCTCACACTTATTACACTGCATCTCGTCGTAATCAAATCTGAGTAGTACACGCCCAAAAAGTTGGGGTAGGTGCACTGGGTGCCCCTACCGCAACCACATTTGAAACGTAGTAGTGAGTAATCCGTGGACATATATGCTGCTGGGCTAGAAAATACATTAATGCGAGTCACCATAAGTTGAGTAGGACTTGATTATCAGGGTAACGAATTTATTATTTTCATGATTTGGTTCTATTCATAGAACTATACTTATGGCCAGCCAATGAAAGGGTAGCTATATTTATGACCATAATTTTCAATTTAAGAAGTTGTATAAATGTTTGTCATTTTATAGGTGCACGCTTACAACCTGTATAGTAATAGCTATTTTATTTTTTAGCTCATTCAATTGTGTTATGTTCACCGTTTTTTTGACAGGCTCGTAGTTACTAAATGAACATATCAAGATATCTATTCCATTCCAATATACTTTTTTTGTCGGTGTGTGCATGACCAGGACCCAAAATCATATGGGATGGGTTCATCACCATTTGCTTAGTGAGTCGATGATGTTCAGTTAGTTGAGGAGCAAACAATCGACAGGTGTGCATGACCAAGATCTAAAAATCAGTGTCGACAGATTCGTCCACTAATTAATTATTGAGGAAACAAATGTCCCATTAGTTGACAAGCCAACAACTGGCAAGGCGTGCATGAACAACATCCAAAAATAAGTGTTCAATATTAATTGGCGATCCAGCTAGATACGCATGAACACGATCTAAAAAAATCATCAATGATAGGTCCATCAGTCAACTATTCAGCAAGACAAGAATTGTCCAATTAGTTGATAAGTCAACTGGGTATGAATGAGCACGATCTAAAAGATCATATACGTTAGATTTGCCTGTTGATTAATTAGAGAGGTACATACTGGCAGGAAGAACATGGACGTGGGATATAAAAAACAATTTTTTAATAAAAGGGATTTTATTTCAAGAAGTGTAGTACTCATATTTATAGCTAGGTGGCATAGATAAGGAACCATTAATAGTCGTGCATGAGTATCTCAATTTTTTATTTATTTTACGTCTTCAATAAATTATTGCCACATAAAGAACGTCTATTTTCTGTCTTCAATAACATGCATCCTTAGACATCTTCTGTCGCAATCAAATTTGAGTAGTACACGCCCGAAAAGTTGGGTAGGTGCAGGGTGCGCCGACCGCAACCACGACCTGTTCAAAATTCGAAACCGGTGACGCGTGAGAAAGCGACGGGGGAGAGAGAGAAAAACACGGCAGAGAAAAAGATGGTAATGAGGTACGAGGAAGGATGACGTGGCAGCAGGAGGAAACTTACAGTACTACCCACCACGGAAATGACCGTTCCACCCTTCTCCACCCCGCGCGTCACGTCCTCCGTGGGGCCGGCGACTACCACCCAGACGCTCCCAGTGGACCCCACATGCGGAATGAACGCCCCCCCTGCTTTCCTCGGCTCGCAACCAGCGACCGACCTGCTTCCGGTTCTGCCCTCGCGTGGTGAAGTTACGGTGCGGCCCCTGCCAGCTTGCTCTGCAGTGGCAGTAATGTGGATACAGTAGCTCGATGAGGGTGTTACCGTCATTTGCGGGGGTTGTCTGGGTGCCTATAAATGCGGGGACTGAGAGTGGTGGCTATAAAACGCGGCTCAGAAAAACCAAAAGCGGCGAGGAAAAATTCTAGTGAGAGAAGTTTTCGGAAAGAGAAAGTCAGGCCAGGGGAGAGAAAGAGAGAGATAGATAAGGAGGGAAGCGTGGCGGCTGGAGCTTGAGGAAGGGAAGCAGACGGCGGCGGCGGCAGCTCTGTTCAGGAGAGGGAGCTTCTGGCGGTGTCGGCTGGCGGCCGGATTCGGCCTTGCAGCTGCAGATCCGCGGTCGTGCCGACCGCCGGAACCGGCCGAGATCCCTGACGTGAGCTGGGCTCTGGTGCTGTAAGTTTGGACTCCTGGCTAGCGCGCTAGGTTCTTGAGCTCGCCGGCGTGTTTGGAGTGGTTTCGGAGGCGTTTGCGGGGGGCTTTGGGAAGGGATCTGCCGGAAAGGCCGGAGGTTTAGTTGGGTCGAGAGAGCTGGAGGCTCAGGCTGGGATCGGGGGAGCCATGTCGTCGCTGAGCAGGGAGCTGGTGTTCCTCATCCTGCAGTTCCTCGACGAGGAGAAGTTCAAGGATGCGGTGCACAAGTGAGTTTCCTCCGCGGTGATCGTGAATGCTTTTTTTTTTTTTTTTTTTAAAAAAGGCCCAGGTGTGTTGGTGAGCTGGGATTTCTGATGTTGCTTCTGTTTGTCATGCAGGTTGGAGCAGGAGTCGGGGTTCTACTTCAACATGAAGCACTTCGAGGACCTTGTGACCGGCGGCGAGTGGGATGAGGTCGAGAAGTACCTCAGTGGCTTCACCAAGGTGGAAGACAACCGCTACTCCATGAAGATCTTCTTCGAGATTCGCAAGCAGAAGTACCTCGAGGCCCTTGATAGGTGAGACTCATGTTTAAAGCTGCTTTAATTTTGGTGATTCCATTGTAGCGGTTGATTTGTGCTGAGTTTGTTCTTGGCTCCGCACCCGCAGGCATGATAGGGCCAAGGCAGTGGAAATTCTGGTCAAGGACCTCAAGGTGTTCGCCTCCTTCAACGAGGAGCTGTTCAAGGAGATAACACAGCTGCTGACCTTGGAGAATTTCAGGTACCGTAGCGGTTTTATTCGGTACCAGAATGTTTGCTGCATTGGGCAAATGTGGATGTGATTGTGCATCGATGTTGGTTGAACAGACAAAATGAGCAGCTGTCCAAGTATGGGGACACAAAGTCAGCCCGAAGTATCATGCTCATGGAGCTCAAGAAACTCATCGAGGCGAACCCGTTATTCCGGGATAAGCTGAATTTCCCACCGTTTAAAGCCTCTAGACTTCGAACATTGATCAACCAAAGGTGCACTGTTGTTTTTTTAATTTTGATATGCTTCTAGCCAATATTACATTATTTTGGAATATCCAGTATGTAATTTACTAATTTGTTTATTATAGTTCTTTGGTATCCTTTTTAGTTACAAGTAAGATATGGTATGAATTTGTGCACATTGTGTGATAGCATTATGTATTCACATGGACAAATAATGTCACTTAAAGATTTCCAACTTGTAGCTTATGTATGTGAATGTATTATATTTCTGGCCTTTATATATTTTTTTCTGGTCATTCTGATGCCAAATAACTTGCCAATATATTCCCTAAACAATGTTGGATCAATAAGACAAAAAGAACATGATAGTCAAGTCACCAAACCTCTTCGAAGTACGTTCTGGTTATTTATTTTCCAATGTATGGGCGAAGTAAGAGGGATGGTTCTCTCACAGGCTAAAACATAACATGCATCCTTAGGCATTTCGCTGCAACTGCACTAATGGGGAACATGAATGGAGTTCATGTTTCCCTTTCTCTAAATGTAGCGGGTGCATTACTTCAGTTAGAACACCTGTTTTTCCAGTACCACTGTTTCCTTTTGGTATGGTTTCTGCTTTTGAGATTGTTTTGTGTGTTCTTTATTTCTTATCCTGGCTGGGCAAATCTCATCAATTATGACAAGCATGTCTTTCAACAACAGCTCTACCTTTCTATGCCTATACACCATACCTTTTTTGACATAAGTTTCTATCCATATATCCTGTATTTGATATTTTTTGTTTGTTATGATGTACAAGTCAAAAAATGGCGTACACAGAGTCACAGACATTTTGTGCTGTAAAAGGTGGTGCTAATTCAGTTTTGTTTCTTTTCTATGCCTTTTAGTCTGAACTGGCAACACCAGCTTTGTAAGAACCCCAGACCGAACCCTGACATCAAGACACTCTTCACTGATCACTCTTGTGCTGCTCCTACCAATGGAGCAAGAGCTCCACCTGCAAATGGGCCTCTTGTTGGACCTATCCCAAAGTCAGCTGGATTTCCACCAATGGGTGCCCATGCTGTACGTATTGCTATAAGTATTTTGTCTCACCTATCCTGATCATAGATTACTCAAGGTGCTTCAATCCTGCAGCCGTTTCAACCTGTTGTGTCGCCATCTCCAAATGCAATTGCTGGTTGGATGACAAATGCCAACCCTTCTATGCCACATGCTGCTGTTGCACAAGGACCTCCTGGTCTTGTTCAGGCCCCAAACACGGGTATGCTGAAAATAATTCAGCTAAATGGTGTTTGTTCCCTGTGGCAATTTTTGCCTTACTGACCTTTTGTGAACTTAATGTTTTTGCTTACAGCGGCATTTCTAAAGCATCCAAGAACTCCTACAAGTGCACCTGGCATTGATTACCAGTCTGCAGATTCAGAACATCTCATGAAACGAATGCGCCTGGGGCAACCGGACGAGGTATTGGTTGAACTCAAGACTCTTGTTTTGTTGTAAAAAACGATCATAAGTTATGATTTATTGCAAAAATGTTTGGTAAATTGTGAGCTTCTGAAAAAAAATGGCAGGTATCATTCTCTGGTGTAAGCCATCCTACCCATATGTATACTCAAGAGGATCTTCCGAAACAAGTGATTCAAACACTTAATCAGGGTTCTAATGTCATGAGCCTAGATTTCCATCCTGTTCAACAAACTATTCTTTTAGGTACTTGTCTAAAACGTGTTCCCTTGGTTACATCGATTACTTTGGTAATCTGTCCATTATATTTACAGTTTCCTGATGTACACAGTTGGTACAAATGTTGGTGACATCGCAATATGGGAAGTTGGTTCTCGCGAAAGGATAGCTCACAAGACATTCAAAGTTTGGGATATTAGTTCCTGCACCTTGCCTTTGCAGGTAATTACTTCAGTTATTTTGTTATTACTGTATTTCTTTGTTCTGGAGGTAGCCTTGTTGCTTCTTGCAGTGACATGCTCTCATGCGTAATTTTTGTGTTGCTCTATGCGCAGGCTGCACTAATGAAAGATGCTGCAATAGCTGTCAACAGATGCCTGTGGAGCCCTGATGGAACTATTCTAGGTATGAAAGTGGTTCATTTCAGTGCTAATTCAGATCTGAGCACGTCAATGTTAAAAGAAAAAGGCATTTTGCCATCATTACAATTACATACTTCAGGGTGTTCTATTTTTGTTTGGATCTTTTTCAATGGAGCTATTGTATCTTCCTGACTCATATAAGTGTGGTTCGACTCCCAGGTGTTGCTTTTTCAAAGCACATTGTTCAGACATACACATTCGTACCTAATGGCGAGTTACGGCAGCAAACAGAGGTGAGTTTATATTGCTTGTGAATAGAGGAATAAGGTTGACATTAGATCTCTTGACATTTGCATATGGAACAGATTGATGCTCACATTGGTGGAGTCAATGACATAGCCTTCTCTCACCCCAACAAAACCCTTTCAATCATTACATGTGGCGATGATAAACTCATTAAGGTGAGTGTACTCATATGATCATTTTTTCCTCAAAACAAAGGACACTTTAATCATGCTTGCACATTTTATTTGGCAGGTGTGGGATGCTCAAACAGGGCAAAAGCAGTACACATTTGAAGGCCATGAAGCTCCAGTATATTCTGTATGCCCTCACTACAAGGAATCTATTCAGGTACCCTTGGGATGGCTTCAAAGCTGATATTCTTGAGGTTTTTTCTGTTTGTTTTCTACTGCCACTGTTTTGCAGATTGTATGTACTATTATTATTCTGCTTATTTTGCATCCTGCTGACCTTTTCATGATAAAAGACATTTGCGCTCCTGTGTATCGGTGGATTCTTGTTAATTAACTACAATGCTTGCTTGATTGCCCCGTAGTTCATCTTTTCTACTGCCATTGATGGAAAAATCAAGGCATGGCTGTATGATTGCTTGGGCTCGAGAGTTGACTATGATGCTCCTGGTCATTGGTGTACGACCATGGCTTACAGTGCTGATGGGACAAGGTTAGATGTAGTTTTTTTATTAAGTATAATAGTGGCTGAAGAGTAAACACCTGGGAGCATCTTGATTCATTATAAGATTTCTCCCATTTCAGCTGTTCAATAATTTTTTCCTTGCAGGCTTTTTTCTTGTGGTACTAGTAAAGAAGGTGATTCCCACTTGGTTGAGTGGAATGAAACTGAGGGGGCTATTAAGAGGACATACAATGGGTTCAGGAAACGGTCACTTGGTGTTGTTCAGTTTGACACAACCAAAAACCGGTTCTTGGCTGCCGGGGATGAATTTCTCGTTAAATTTTGGGATATGGATGGCACCAACATACTGACAACAACAGATTGTGATGGTGGACTGCCAGTTAGTACCAACTTTTGTTTTATTATCTGAACTTCCATACGGAATTCTTTTTCTTAACTTTTGGCTGGTAATTTTCAGGCAAGCCCTCGTTTGAGGTTTAATAGAGAAGGTTCATTGCTTGCTGTCACAACAAGTGATAATGGAATAAAAATACTTGCTAACACTGACGGACACCACTTGCTTAAGATATTTGAGGGTTCTAGAGGACCTCCTCAACAATTAAATACCAAGGTATTTTACATAAACTTTCACGAATACATGATTTGGTTCTATTCATCCTTCCCTATTTCCTGGTATTTTCTTCTGTTTTTTGTTTCATGCTAAAATTTTGTTATATGTTATGATTGTACTTTATCCAGTGCTACACTTTTGACAATTGTTTTCTGTTGTGCTGAGACTAGTTTTTTTTTTCTGCTTTTCGACTTGCGCTTTTGACAAACAAGGAGTTTTTTTTACTTCCCCTCGTAGCTGCCTTCTTTCAGTTTTGGCTAGGAAAATAGGAAATTGTTATTGCCATATACTCACTTTTCTTTTGATGCAGCTTCCAATTGTTGCCCTGGGTCCTTCAAATGGCTCAAGTCCTATAGCAGTGAATCCAGAACGACCTGACAGGATGTTACCTTCAGTTTCAACAAGTGCCTTGGTACGTTCCTCCTGCCTTTGCTTTCCACTGGCAGTGCTTTCAATATTGATATGTATGCTAATTGTTCAATGAATAGCAGGCACCTATGGATGCTAGCAGAACTCAGGATGTTAAACCAAGATTAACAGATGAATCAGAAAAGGTTAAGACCTGGAAGTTGGCAGACATTGGTGATTCTGGACATCTTCGGGCACTGCATTTGCAAGACACAGACACAAACCCAAGCAAAGTATGTTAATGTTGTCTTTACATATTTTTGTATCAGTATATCATGACCGTGTTTGACTTGTTCGTGCGTAATCAACTTACATTTGTGGTGACCTTTATGTTTAAAAGTAGGGATAAGTGAATTTATATCCCATTTAGAGTGTGTTTGGTTTGGGGTCAAAGTGGGATGAGGTCATCCGTGTTTCTGGGATGGGGCAGACCCTGTTGGTGTTTGATTGAAGGGATGGGGCGAGCCATTTTTTGTTTGGTACGATGGATGAATTATGGATGAGGCTGTCCCAGTTTTTGTTAGGATGGATGGACGTGGATAAAAAATCTCCTCTTGGAGATGATCAGCTTATCACTGCCAATTAGAAGAAATAATTATAGTTTCTCTCTCCACTAGTTTACTCTATATTTTTAGTTAAAAGCTATTAGTTTTCTCTCTCCATTATACCCTATGATATGCTAACGAATTAATGAAAACAAATTTGTTGCTGACTTTACCTCTTTATTGCCATGAAACACAAATTTTCGTGATTACAATCCAAGGTACTCTACTTCTTTTTCGTTTGACCGGATGGTGTCCGCTCAGCCCCTGCATGACTCATCCAAACACCAACAAAAAAATGGCTGCCCCCTGCCCCCCTCCCACCCCTCGTACATCAAACCAAACACATCCTCGATGTTTGGATGTGGTTATATCACAATGATCTGTTTGACTTTCTGTTGCATAACTTTGATGTGACTTTATATACTTTATTTGAACGTGTAGGCAGGTATGCTGATGTTCTGGGCAAATGAATTCCCTCATGAGATGTTCTTATTTCTTTCTTTCACAGGTTGTCCGTTTGTTATATACAAATAATGGGATTGCACTGCTGGCTCTTGGGTCCAATGCTGTTCATAAGTTGTGGAAATGGCAAAAGAGTGAAAGAAATCCATATGGCAAGGTTGGAGTAGAGAAGTTTTACTTGCTTCACTTCAACTGCAATCTTGTTTGATCACTTTCTGACTGTTACCTTTATATTCTATTTAGTACACTGCATCTATCGCGCCTCAGTTGTGGCAACCAGCAAATGGTATCCTAATGACGAATGACACTAACGACAACAACCCTGAAGAAGCAACTGCTTGCATTGCATTATCTAAAAATGATTCTTATGTTATGTCTGCATCTGGTGGCAAAGTCTCGCTGTTCAATATGATGACATTCAAGGTAACAGTCCTTTTGGGTGCAAATCACAGTGACACGTTAGTTTCATTTCTGTCTCTTCAGTTATGTTAGCAAGTCATATTATGCTGACAACCTGAAACAGAAAGTGTTATTCCATTGTTGTGTCAGTTTCTGACTCTTTGGGTTGATTCTGGGATCTCACAGGTCATGACTACTTTCATGTCACCTCCGCCTGCTGCAACTTTCCTCGCATTCCATCCGCAAGACAACAATATCATTGCTATTGGAATGGAGGACTCAACCATTCAAATCTACAACGTTCGCATAGATGATGTGGGTTTCTCACTCTTTCTTCGTTTGAAATGAAGTATTCTTGTCACTTCCCTATGCTCAAAATTTACAACATTTTAATTTAGTAGCCAAACTTTAAATCTGTTAAGGCATACTACAAAACTGAGTTGATCATATTACATGTGACAAATAGTTATGACAATGTTTGTTATGAATAGTACTTTTGAGGCTTGTAATGGTTACTCTTTGCTGACATAGCACTATGGAATGTTATTGGCAAAGCTATCTATTTGAGAATGTCCAAAGTGTCAAAATATTTTTTTTAGTGAAAGAAAGCAAGTAATACAGCACTTCCAGTATGAATAGCTAACCTTGCAGAGTTATATGCTTGTAGCTATGTGAATTTGTTACTTACTAATAGCTGGTTTTTATTATGTTGAATCTTACACTTTTGAATGCATGTGTCCCTTTTGTACAAATTCAATGTGCTGTAATTAATGTCAATGAAATTAATCAGGTTAAAAGTAGACTCAAAGGCCATCAGAAAAAGATCACCGGGCTGGCCTTTTCTCAACAAATGAATGTGCTAGTATCATCAGGCGCTGATGCTCAGGTATGATTATATTAATTCAACAGTGTCAAACACTAATGGGCAGTGAATTATACGTATAAGTACTTAAGTAGGCACGTTGTATCTGGTTCTAAATTGTTGATTTCTGGTGTAAAATGTTGCAGCTATGCCTTTGGAGCATTGATGGTTGGGAGAAGAAGAAATCAAGATATATCCAACCCCCAGCGAACCGATCAGGCAATTTGGTTGGCGATACAAGGGTTCAGTTCCACAATGATCAGAAGCACCTTTTGGTAGTTCATGAGAGCCAATTGGCCATCTATGATGGGAATCTTGAATGCTCGTGCTCGGTTAGTCCTCTCAAATGTTCATTAATCTAGTTCTGTTCTGGATATTCTGATCTTTGTATGGTGAATAAAATTTGATTCATAGTTTTCCTCCTACCAGCTATAATGTATTATGTATCTGTGGTATTAAGTTAGAATTTGTGCAGTATGTTGGAAGCATATCTTGTTCTACTGCGCCAGTGCAACACTAGATCCAGTTTTATTAGATGTGACGGTTGTGAATAATACTGGATGCTGTGATCACCCCGTTGATTTTCTCTTGATATTTGAATGCATGCAGTGGTCCCCAAGAGAGACACTCCCAGCTCCAATCTCAAGTGCAATATACTCGTGTGATGGTCTCTTGATTTATGCTGCATTCTGTGATGGTGCTATTGGAGTCTTTGAAGCGGAATCTCTTAGGTTGCGTTGCAGGATCGCACCTTCTGCTTACATTCCACCTTCAATACTATCTTGGTAAGTATGGGTCTCCTACGCTTCAGTACTAACCCTGTTTCAAGCGACCAATATCCTACTTGCTGTTTCTCACTTGAATCATCTTATCCAGCAGCGCCGGACGCGTTTACCCCATGGTTATTGCTGCGCATCCCATGGACCCTAACCAGATCGCACTCGGCATGAGCGATGGTAAAATCCATGTGGTGGAGCCACTAGATACTGATCCTAAGTGGGGAACAGCACCGCCTCAGGACAACGGAGCTCACCCGACAATATCAGCAGCGCTATCAGCAGCTAGCAACCAGGCATCTGATCAGGCAGCAAGGTGACTCCACATTAGGCCAAAGGATGGTAGGACTGTAGGACATAGGGAGAAAGAAGAAACAGTTAGATTTATGAGATGAGGTTACATGTATTAAGCCTACAGCATTTCTAATTGTGGTAGCAGCACAGGTGGTTATTGATGATGACATCGCTAAGCTAGTTTTTCGGTTAATTCTTTTCTCCATCCCCCAAATGCTGACCTCACCTGGAGCCGCCACATCCGCGGTAGATCATGTTATTGGTGGCAATCTTCCCCCTTTTGTAAAGCTTTTCCTGCTCGGCTTAGAGGTACCTTAGGTTGTTCTTCCTGTTATTGGGGCAGATATTTGTAGTGTGAAAATATGTTGGCATGCTGGATGGTGATATTTGGTTGATTTGATGGGTTCAGGTTAGATCATGTCTTGAGATGGTCTGATTTAGTGTTGTGTTTGCCATTTTCGGATTTTAATTCGCCAGAATACTGATGAAATTTGTTTCTTTATCATCTACTTCTGGATTCGCTTTTTCTGGTTGCATATCAAAATGGCGTTTTCATGTACAATAATAGTTCTCGGAAGCAAACCATGCTCCCATGATTTCCATATGGCAGGGTAGTGGACAGACAGTACCACGAGTATGCGAATTGACTCCCCAGCTTCCGAATTTGTTCTCGAATTCGTTGCTTCAGGTATTGTCAATTTGTGACGTACTCTCTCTGTTTTTTCATTTGTCATCGGCTAGTTTATTTTTGAACTAACTGGTGACAAATAAAAAGATTTGGAGGGAGTATAAAGAGCCCGACTATTCCACATCACTGGTCTGCTTCCTGTTCGGCCATCTCCGTCGCTATGCATGAACAGGTTAGGAGATCATGAAGAAATTGCCATCGATATTATCATGAGATGCGTAGTATTCTTTCTGAACCTTCAGATAATCAAACTATGGTTCTGAAATGTAATGACATAATTGTAAGTTTGCACATGGTTGTTGCACATGAATAGATTTTTCGTGAGGGACTGATTCTGCACAAACTACAAGTGTTCCCTTGTTTACTGTACAATATGAACATAGAGCAGTTTGGGCGTCCCACTGCTTGTGTGCTACCCATTTTACTGAATACTAGTAAGTACTTGTACCAAAACAGATAATGGCAGTGACAACAAGGAGTACTCATTCACAATGGCACAATGGCACTGCCGATTTGGATCGAAAACAGACTACCAGACTGGATAAAATTATGTCCAGAGACTCTACTGAGTGAATAAGGATTGTACCTGCAAATGAATGCCCACCAAAGTACATCATTTTAGTACCAGACAAATCTGAATGTTTATTGGAGGAAATCTGAATGAAATGTATATACAGTAGGCCCATTCGAAACACTAAACCCTTCATATCTTGTTGCACCAGAAACATATGCTAAATCTGAACATTTTATTCCAGCATACAGGGAACAAGCACACAAGAGACTAACAGTTACATTCCTCTGCCATGAAAATGGTGCATACATGGGAGATAGATTGCTATCTTATGAATTTTGGATGTTTTTGGAGCCTAATCAAGGTAACGACTGGGAACAAAACATGATCCACAGGTTTTATTGGAGAGAATGACAGCACCTATGGCTGCCTCCTCCTGGTTCTTCTTGTGGGTGCGGATTCAGGTGGCCTTGACCTCCTACTTGACCCTGGCTCCCCCACTATAACAGCTGCGGTGCTAGAAGCCGATGTTTGCTCCATCGACGATGACTGCTCTGGAGCTACAGGTACCGCCGACATAGCATTGTCAGCATCAGAGGGAGGCAATTGGACCTGATTGCTGTTCTCAGGGGCAACATTGCCCGTATTCATCATTATTGCAGATATGGAATCCTGCCTTGGTTGTCTCCGAACCCTAGCAGCCCTCGACCGGCTTGCAGGAACCGCATGAGCCTCTACCGAGTTGTGTCCACCCCTCACTATACCCTGGTTCTCTATCAACTGCCTCACCACTGTTGCAATTCTTCTTGAGTCTGCTATTTGCAGCTGCTGTCTCAGGCTCTGTGTTCTGTTTGCCCGAGGTCTGGGAGGCATACCATTACCAAGGATGGAAGCATCCCTTTGATCACCACCTCTTCCATAAATGGGCGTGACATTCACTTCTAGCACCTCGCCCTTGCAGACAGGGCACTCAGAATGGACTGAATGCCCATGAAGCCACTTGTACAAACATGGCCAACAGAAGAGGTGACCGCAGGGCGTAACCACGGGCTCTTTAGCTGTGTCAAGGCAGATGTTGCACTCAAAGCTGGAGTTGCATCCACAGCACCCATCCTGGTTAATGGCGCCCTTTCCTCCAACTGTATTAGCACCATCCACCTTTTGCCGCCTTGCCATTTCTCTAGACTCATGGGAGCGTTGGATGGCCAAGGACAGCCTATCGACTTCTGGACTACTGGCCCGTTGGCTGCGATTCGCCGACCCTGTCCTCACAATGCTGTGTTGTTGGCTAATCTGGATCAACCTCTGAAAACGAAGCTCAGGAGTCCTAGCCTCAATGTCAACAGCCCCTTGAATGACAGAACCAGGACCCAGTAACCTCGTCGTGCTGACCATCTCCGCACTACCAGTCACCCGACCAGGGCGCGCAAACCTTTCCACCCACGGTGTAAGATCATCGCCTTCTTCCAACCCAGCAGCCACCCCCGACAGCAATGATGAGGAATTGGCACCGTCCACTGATTCGCCAAATACCACAGGCTCAGCAGCATCAGAGCCCTCTTCTCCATCGGTGCTCTGCCCATCAAGCCACGAATAAACAAAAGGATCTAGCATCGACTGCTCGTCGGGGGTAGAAAGAGCATTCGACGGCGAGTATGCCGCCACCGGCTCGTCAGTTCGTGGGGCAACCGTTGTCGAATTCGGCAACGACACCGGGCAATCGAGCGCGGCATCGGTCAAGCCAGTAGGCCGCGGAAACGGAGGGAGACCGAAGTACATGTTTAGATCCGTCCGCCTCCTGCTCCGGCTTCCCTCCGCAGCCTCGTCGCCCGCCATGCCCGAGCAACAGCTGAAGCTGACTGCTGCAGACCGACCAATCAGACGGGATACAGACTTCTACACCTGAAAACAGAAAAACCATTCATGGAACGGGAACAATCCAACAACAGTGAGAACAAACTTACTATCCCCGGAACGGCGGAATCAGCCGGAATAAAAATGTACGGATCTGCACACAACTAATAAGGACCGAACAAAATCAATTTTTTGGAACGGACCTACTGGAGTACCGCAGAGTTTCGCAGCGCCCGACGCGATCCGCCCGGATCTTGGAGGGGGGTGGGGTTTTGCTCAGGCGCCATGAGCGAGTCTTGCGCTGGGGAGTCGTTGGAGGAGCATAGAAAACAGATTCAGGGATTGTACAATGAAGAAGGGCGATTGGGACGGGAGGGGATTCCGATCCGGGGAATTCTGGGAGAAATTGGAAGCGGCCGGAGTGGATTGGAATTGAAAGGCGGCTGCCAGAGAAGGGCAGAGATGGACAGGGGAGAAGAACCGCCGGGTTTTTATTTCCTCGTTTTTGTTGTCCTGGCTGGAGTACCTTGGAAACCATTTATTTTCTACCTAAAAATTTTGCATCGATGCTGAAACTTTAGGCAGGTATTAATTTTTTTATGAAAATTTGATAAGTCTGAAGATATTTCAAATAAACGAATTTGGGTTGTTGTGAAATTAAGGCCCCGTTTGGTACGGTTTCAGATTCACACAGAATCAGAAACGTTTCAGTTCCAATGTGGAAACGGTTTCAGACTCTGGAATAGAATCACTTTAGAAACTGTTTGGCTAGCATATCTGTTTTAGTTTCAGGAGAGAGGAGAGAAATGCTGAATTGACTCATTTAACCCTGGTTGGTTTGTGGTTATTCTTCATTTATGTTTGTGATTATGTAATGACGTTGATAATAAAAAATAGCCTCCGGTCGTAATGTTGACCCTGGTGAGAACGGTGTAACATATCATGGCTAGTATTTGGTTCCTGTAAGTTTTTATTTTGTTTGTATTATCACATTGAAGCATTCTAAGGTGGTGGCAAATCTTCGTAATTTTTTAGAACTTAGACCCGAGTTACGATTGATCAAAGTGTTCCAAGGTGTGGAACACCTTTTCAGGTGTTTCACCTCCATAGTTCAAAAAAGTGAATCACTTCAGAATGTTTCTCCCCTGAAACGTTTCTCTTTTTTGTCGTTTGGATCAGTTTCAAGTGATTCTACCCAGAATCAGAAATGTTTCATCCATCCAAACGGGCCCTAAAAGTGCAACAATTTTTAAATGTAAGAGTATGTTTGAATCTCTACCTCGGTTTGCCGCGCCGCAGCTGCGGGGCGCCACAAGTATGGCGCCAAATTCGACACCACACTTGCAGCATCCTGCGGCGGGAAAAAATAGCGCGCGGACTGTAGCAAGCGTTGCAGCGTGCCTAACTTGCGGTAGAGAAGCAAACGCACGCCACACGCATTTAACCGTAAGCGTAGACCACTGCGGCGAATTGCGGCGTCTATCTAAACACGCTCTAAGTATTTATAAATAGTACTTGGCATATTTAGAAGGAAGGTGCAACAAATCCAAAAAATAAATATAAACAGACATATCTCGTATATGTGAAAACTTGATTTGACATAAGGGTAAAAAATAAGTATTCCCATCGTTTTCAAAAAGTTGTCGTTTGTTAGTTAAAAAATGAGCTAACAAGCGACAACTTTTTTAGTACGGTGAGAGTATGTTTTCAAATAATTTGATGCAAACTGTTCAAAAAATATTGCAACTGAAAAAATGGTTCCAGCAAAGATAGAAAGTTATTATGCAACTAAGTACTGAATCATGGATATCAAACTTTAAGATAAAAAAGGTCAAGGAAGAGAATTAACGTTCCACACACACACACAAATAATAGAATTAAAAATGCATCTCTTTGTAGGGGTGTGTTTGGAATCGTTTGAGATTCTGCATAGATCGGTAGAATCACTATCAAATGAATTTGGGTTGTTGTGAAATTAAAAGCGCAACATTTTTAAATGTAAGTATTGATAAATAGTACTTGTTGTATATTAGAACGAAGTTGCAATAAATCTAAATAACAAATAGAAACAGACTTTGAACGATCCATATCTCGCATATATCTATCTATCTATCTATCTATCTATCTATGAAATATATATATATATATATATATATATGAAAACTTGATTTTTTTGAAAACTTGATTTGACAAAAGGGTAAAAAATAGGTACATTTTCTAATGTTTTCCACAACTCCAAGAAAAATATTGCTACATAAAAATGGTTCCAGCAACCACAGGAAAATTATTTTATGGAACTAAATATAATCTGGAATTGAAATAAAAAGATTAACTAAAGTGTTCGGTTCCTATTGAAACTGAAACGTTTCTAATTTCCGAAGAATGGACAGCATCCCAACGTGCTCTAAATGGGGTTTCAGAACTCTTGCATGACACACGTATATGGTCTCACCAAAGCGATTGAAGTGACCAAGTGACATATAGAAAAAAACTTAACTCAAGATAATTCTACGATATGGCACTGAATCATGTCAAATGAGTAATATTCTTTAAATATAGATTTCGAGTGGTTATTAATAAATTTTTAAATTTAAAATGATCAAGTAATAAAAAAAGTTGAGAGAAGGTGGAACGGAATATTACGCGGGATGGTAAAAAAATAGCTGGATTAATATGACAGACACGGACTGTTGAGCCCACAAGTCTCGGATTGTTTGTGCAACTGATGGTAAAATGTTACACCTAGACTAACAAAACCGAACATTTTACTAATGCAACGGTACAACGGAACATATTTATTCACCTTTCCTAACACCACACAGGTAACACAAACACTTAGAAAAGCTTATACATTTAAATTTTAGTCAACATCTTGATTTTTTTACATTGCACTAACAAATCTTGGAATTTTCTTATGATATTCAACGTTTGTTTGAGTCAGTTTCACATAGTAGATTCACTGTAAAAAAATATGCAGTCTCAATCAAAAGGTATTTTCCTGTTAAGCATGGTTTTAAGAATTTATAGATTTTTCAGTACAAATTGGAATCTTCCACAACGTCAGATTTCTTATATTCTTGTACAGTTATAAAAAAATTATTCATCTGTCATTGTTTACATATCCGTCCTATTTTTCAATTTTTGTTTTTAGTTCACGACAGTTTTTTCACAGCTATAAAATCAGATTCGAGAGCCACTTCCTTGAGCCACGTAGAAAGGGCCGATTTGGTCCATCTTGATGCGGCCCAAAGAGCCCACTTAGCATTCCCTCCCGAGTTAAAGCCGACCATTTCGCCGCTCTTTCAATTCGAAAGGCCGGCGCCACCGTCTCCTCAATCTCGCCGGAGTCCGCCGTCAATGGATCTCGCCGCGGCGGGAAGGTACTATGCCATCCAGAAGTAGTTCAAGAATGCCATCAAGTGCCTTCACGGCGTATGTTCCCGCGAGGTTAATCGGCCTGTCCGCCTCCCTCCCCTTTCCTTCTACGGCTCCCGTTTCCTCCTATTCCTCCGTTGGCGGCGCCGCCCACCATTTGGCGCGGCGGCGGTGGGATAGAGAACAGAACTCTGCCATGGAATTCAATTACCCAGTTGTTCCATTGCGCTGAGATGTTCTCGCGGCGTTTTCAGGTTGTCAAGGATGCATTCCCGTCGTTCAAAGATGAGGAGAGGGAGCGTCTGTACCGGATGCTCACCAATGTGCATCTCCCAGTCCCAGTCCTCCTCGTCTCCACGGCTTCCTGTACGTTTTTGGTGCACGTGATTTGAATGTCGTAGCAAGTTCGGTATTTTATCTGGAGCTGGGTTACAAAAGGCGCTAGGCGCTAGGCGGGCGGTGACCTACCGCCTAGAGCCTTGGCGCGCCTAAGCGTTTATAGGCGCTGCCTAGGCGTTTTTATTATTTTTAATGTATATATATGTAATATGTGCAGTTATGTATAGAACAATAAATAAGTATGTGTACAATATATAAATGTTGCAAGAAATGTACCTTAAACCTTCATGTTACTAGCCTCCACAATAATGTGATGAGTTTATATCCATTCCAGCCCCTACAATTACCATAATAATCTTGTTAGAACAACTCATAATATTACAAAAAAGTGCAAATCAGTAAAAAACTAAAAATAAACATAATTAATACTCATCTTAGTAGTTGTCCTCCATAGTATCTTCTCAATTCTAATGTAGACACTAGACAGTGGACATCACAAACAAGAGGTATGACTGTAGGAGACTATCACAGATCTTAAAGTGCATGAAAATTCATAAATAAAGTTCATAATTAAAAGATACATAGGAGTTGCATTTAGGAGTTCATTACAGACTTAAAATGATAAAACAACACATGATGCATAACAGATTTATTGAGTTTTTCAATCCTCATCCATTTCTTCATTTCCTGCATCAAAATCCTCCTCGTCAGAGTCAAATTCCTCTTGTTCATAAAGCTCTCTCATTCTACCACTTCGACGCACCTCAAGTTGTTCATCAACCCCCATTGCTTCTCCAATAACAAACCAATGAATATTTGTTTCAGGCATGTGTTCTTCGTCTCTATAATCAGCTAGTGCACAACTATCACCACCTTCAAATAAGAATCCTTGAGCTTCACTTGTTTCACTAGATAGGAGTACATCATTAATCGTTTTGGCTTTGATGTTTGCTCTTTTGCTCATCAGTTTAGAATTGAATTGGATGAAAACAAGAGAGTTAAAGCGTTCAGCCTATTCCTTCTCTTTGTATGTATCTACAAATGATAAATCAATGGATAAAATCAGCCATGGACAGAATAGATGCAACATGAAAATTCAGCCACTGGACCAAACAACTAACAAGGCAAAATTCAGCTACTGGACATAACAGATGCAACATGAAAATTCAGGCACTGAACCAAACAGCTAACAGAAAAAATTCAGCTAATAGGACAAAGTCAGAAATTACAAAATATCAAATCATATCAAATATGCTCCAGTTTCTTTCACATCCAGATGAACTTGGAGTTAATGAGAGGATCTGAACAGCCATGTTTTGTAAATTGGGTGTCCCACCTCTATATAACCTCCACCATGAAGCTGAAATTACATCTAGATGAAAATGAAGCACAAAGTCTATATTATTCAAATTTACATTACACTAAAGATTGCAGATTTACCTGGATTATAATCAAAGTTTTGGCAAGTCCTAGCAAGCTTCTTTGCAAATGATCCTTCCCTGTTTTGAAACAATTTTAGTTTGCTGTTCACAACATGATCTTGCTTATCCTCATTATCATAGTAGAAGGACTCAACACAATGGATGAACCCTTCTACTACAGGAGAGTCCTCAAACATTGAAATGTCATTGTAACTATAGTACGGATTCAACAAATATGCAGCCAAGTGTAATGGAGAGTTTAGTCGCCCAATCATCTTCTTTTCAACAATAGTCATGACATTTCTATAACGAGCTTCCATATTATCATAGCGTTGCTTGATCTCTCCCTTTGCCTTGACTAATTCTCCATATAGGAAACCCATAGATGACTTCACATTCCCATCAACCAAACAAAAGACCTTTACTAAAGTCTCAAAAATACTGTTGGGATATGACTCCATCTCTTATATGCCTACGCCTATAAATATAGACCACTCCTGTACTTGTACCTTAACCTTAATAATAGATCTGTTTTCCGTGGTTTTTTCTCCTCCACTTTGGGGGAGTTTTTTCCACGGTAAATCCTGTGTCCCCTTTTCCCTAACAAGTGGTATACAGAGCCGTAACCTAGCAGATCTACATCGCCGCCGCCATCAAGATCTCTTCGTGCGCACTTTCGTCTGGCGGCCCCGCCGTTCATCGCACGCCTGCGGCCGACCATCCACGCCGCTCTCTGCGTCGATCCCGCAGGTCACCCCAGCCCGCGTTCTTCGTTCCGGTGCTTCCTCGATTCAGGCTTACAGCACCGATCCCACAGGCCACCCCGGCCGGCGTTCTCTATCCTGGTGCTTCCTCGATCCTATCGTTGTTTTCACGCTTAGGCTATCCGCAGAGGCACCCTCTAAAGCATACTCTAAAGACCTATCTTCCTCTATTTTTCCAGTATCTTCCTCTAAATCCTCTAAATTTACATCTATCCAGTAGGTTTTACAGTATGCCTCTGCGAACGGTCTTAGATCCTATCGTCGTTCCAGGAGAGATAAAAAAGAGGAGCTCCCTGTTGAAATCGGTGAAGCAGATCACTTGCGTTCTTCTCTCCAGGTGAAGCAGATTACCGTGAAGCACTCCAACCTGCAAGATCATGTGGTACCTCCACTTTGGAGATCATTGCTAGGACCACACGAGAAGCTACCAGATCTCTATTCCTTTAGATTCTTTTGCTATGTCCACACACGAAGTCTATCAGAATTTATTTGTTGTCGTTTTTTTGTTGCACGCCATGTCTACTAAATTGGATATTCCGAAATTTGATGGAAAAATCAGCTTTTCCATATGGCAGGTTCAGATGAAGGTCATTCTTACTCAGTTGGGTGTGTGTAGGACCTTGAATGAAAAATCTAAAGACATGACAGATGATAAATGGGAGGAACTCGATGAAAAAGTTTTGTCTGTCTTGCAGCTCAGTTTGTCTACAGATATTTTGCGTGAAGTCTTGAACGCAAAATTAGCCACAGAATTGTGCAAGAAATTGGAGGAGCTTTATATGACTAAAAGTCTTGCAAATAAGTTTCGTCTTAAGGAACGTAGTACACTATTTGCATGGCGGAAGGTACCTCTATTCAATCACATCTTGCTGTATTTAATTCAATTTGTGTTGATCTTGCAAGTTTAGATGTGAAAATTGATGATGAGGATAAGGCGATTTTATTGATTGTTTCTTTGCCCGCTTCGTTTAAACATTTTAAAGAGATTATACTTTATGGAAATAATACCTCACTCAGTTTTGAGAATGTTAAGTCAAATTTGTTGTCTAAAGAGAAATTTGATACCGATTCTCGTTCTGAGTCAAAGGGTGAGGGTTTTATTGTTCGAGGTCGAACTCAACAAGCGGACAATTCTAATAAATCAATATCAAGATCTAAGTATAGGAATCACAAATCCAACACTTTTTGCCGATATTGTAAAGTTGATAATCATTAGATCTCCCAATGTTTTAAGCTGAAAAATAAGGAAGAAAGAAAGAAAAAGAAAGAGTTAGATAAATCTTCTGCTGAAGCTAGTATCGCTGAGAATTTGGATAGTGGAGAATCACTTATGGTCACCTCTAATGTTGAAAAACGTATGTCTTGGGTCCTTGATTCGGCTTGCTCTTTTCACATTTGCTCGCATAGATAGTGGTTTTCTGATTATTCTAATATTCATGATGGTGATGTTATTATTGGTGATGAATCTTCACTTGAAATTATTGGAATTGGTTCTATTCAAATTAAAGTTCATGATGACACTTTTAAGACCCTTACCACTGTTTGTTATGTTCCAACAATAAAGAGAAACCTTATTTCTTTGGGCACTTTAGAAGCAATGAGATTCAAATTTTCTGCTGATAGTGTTCTTAAGGTATCTCAAGGTAACCATGTGGTTTTAAAAGCAAATTGTATGAATAATCTCTATTACTTGCAAGGATCCACAGTTACAAGTACTGCAGCAATTTCTATTGCATCCAACACATTAAACACGAAGCTATGACATATGCGACCTGGTCATATGAGTGAAAAAGGTATGCATCCCTTGCATAAGAGAGGTTATTTGGACGATATTGGTAAATTGTAATTTTGTGAACATTGTGTTTTTGGCAAACAAAAGAGGGTCAGTTTCTCTTTATCAACTCATTGCACTAAAGAAATACTTGATTATATTCATTCTGATTTTTGGGGTCCTGCTCCTCATTGTTCAATTGGAGGTCGTGAGTATATGATCACGTTTATTGATGATTTTTCTTGCAAAGTTTGGACTTATTTCTTGAAGTATAAGAATGAAGCTTTTCCTACGTTCAAGTTGTGGAAAACTTTAGTTGAAAATCAGAATGACAGAAAAATCAAGAAATTAAGGACTGATAATGGATTGGAATTTTGCAGTGGTGAGTTTGATTCATTTTGTGCTGATCATGGTATTTCTAGACATAGAACTGTTCCAGGTACTCCTCAGCAAAATGGTGTTGTAGAAAGGATAAATCGTACTATTCTGGAAAGGACCCGTTGTATGCTTTCTAATGCAGGTTTATGGGAAAAGCAAAGTTTATGGGCTGAAACTGCTTCTACAGCATGTTATTTGGTTAATCGCGCTCCTAATTCAGCGATTGATTTCAAAATTCCAGAAGAAGTATGGACAGATAAACCTGTTGATTATTCCAACCTTAAGATTTTTTGTTGCACTGCTTATGCTCATCTTAACAATGGAAAGCTTATGCTAAGAGCTCAAAAATGCATTTTTGTTGGCTATGGTTGTGGTGTCAAAGAATATCGTTTATATTGTCCAGATTATAGAAATGTGATTATCAGTCGTGATGTTACTTTTGATGAGAGTACATTTAAATCTGCTGGAGGTATTACTACTATTGGTTCTTCATCCACACCTATATCTGAAACTACTGTTCAGAATCTTGAGGTAGATGTACATGTTAATGATGATTCTGTTGCTTCTTCTACTACACAGTCAATTTCTACTCCTCCACCTCCTGTTATTGATAATCACAGTATTACAATTGATAGACCTAGAAGGAATATCGTTTTACCACATCAATATCGTGACACCGATAGTATGGCTCATTATGCTTTCGTTATTGCTCAAGATACTAATGGTGCATTTGAACCTTCTTCTTATTTGAAAGCTATCTCATGTGATAATTCATCTCAATGGTTAGTTGCTATGAATGATGAATTTGAGAGCCTTCAAAAGAATTATACATGGGATTTGGTTGCGCTTCCTGTAGGTAAAATACATGTAAAGTGCAAGTGAACTTATAAAAGGAAGGAGGGTATACCTGGAATTGAACCATGAGGATTTAAAGCTCTTCTAGTTGTGAGAGGTTTTGAACAAAAGGAAGATATTGATTTTAATGAGGTTTTCTCTCTTATTGTTCGTCACTTTTCTATTCGAGTTATGCTTGCAATTGTTGCTATGTTTGATTTGGAGCTAGAGCAACTTGATGTCAAAACTGCTTTTCTTCATGAAGATTTAGATGAGGAGATTTACATGACACAACTTGAGGGTTTTTCTGCTCCTGGCCAAGAGCACTTTGTATGTCATTTGAAGAAATCTCTTTATGGTTTGAAATAAGCTCCTAGGCATTGGTATAAAAGGTTTGACTCGTTTATGCTTGCACATGGTTATTTGAGAAGCAATTATGATCATTGCATTTACTTGAAGCAGTTCTCCAATGGATCTTTCGTGTATCTACTGCTCTATGTTGATGATATGCTTATTGTTTCTCATGAAAAGTCACTAATTGATGAATTGAAGACTCAACTTAGTGACGAATTTGATATGGAAGATCTTGGACCAGCTAAAAAGATTATTGGGATGGAAATTAAACATGATCGTCGTGCTGGTACTCTATTTCTATCTCAGAAAAGTTACATTGAGAAAGTGCTTGAAAGGTACAATCTCAATAATTCCAAATCCGTTCCTACACCATTTGCTTCACATTTTAAGTTGTTATCTTTGCAATTTTCTGATAATGAAAAAGATAGAGAGTACATGTCTCGTATTCCATATTCTAGTGCTGTTGGAAATCTCATGTATGCTATGATCTCTACAAGATCCGATTTGGCTCATGCTGTTAGTGTGGTTAGCAGATTTATGCATAATCCAGGCAAAGAACATTGGAATGAAGTGAAGTGAATTCTTCATTATTTGAAAGGTACTTCTAACTTCGGAATATTATTTGACAAGAATTCAGTGATGTCAAATGATGTTATTGGATTTGTTGATTCTGATTGTGCTGGTGATCTTGATAAAAGATGCTCCATCTCTGGCTATGTATTTTCTTTATGTGGTTCTGTTGTAGGTTGGAAGGCTCCCCTTCAATTTATAACTGCCCTCTCTACTACTGAAGCGGAGTATGTTGCTGCTACTGAAGGGGTTAAAGAAGCTATTTGGATGCGTGGTCTTGTTTCTGAACTCGGTGTTCCTCAGGATGTCATAAAGGTTAATTGTGACAGCCATAGTACTATTTGTTTGACCAAAAATGACATGTATAAATTCAAGACCAAGCACATTGATATCAAGTATCATTTCATACGTGATGTTGTCACAGAAGGCAAGATTGTTGCTGAAAATATACATACAGATGAGAATCCCGCAGACATGCTTACAAATCCATTATCTAATACCAAGTTCAAGCATTGTCTTGACTTGATTGGCATTCGTGGAGCTTAGCACCCTAGTGGTGTTTGTGAAAGCATCTAGGCCCCCATGAGGTATGGTTTCAGTGACTAATGACAACCATTGGATATTACTAATGAGCCTGTGGATGCAAGGTCTCTCGTATATCTCATCACACTTAATGGACTCTATACTTATACCATCTACTGCTCATTGGATACAATTGGAGACCCCTAAACAAATTATTTTACGAGGTCAATCAACTTTTGTGAAGACTAAAAGAGAAAGCTCATATGTCAAAATTATTCCATCAAAATTGACAACACTCAAGACTTGGTCATCATCAGAAGAATAATTCAAACCAATGTCTAAGAGGTCACTCGAACATATTCAAAAAATAATAACTTATAACAACTCGAAGCAGATAAAATCAACTCATCGGATCATCCGATGTATCCAGAAAAGACTACATCGGTCGAGTTGGATCTGAATAGAAGAAGACCTCAGACTTGAGTACACACCGGATCATCCGATGATGAAGCAAGTGTTACATCGGTCGATCACTCCAGTAAGCAATTACCCTGAACCAAGTGTAACACCGGACCATCCGATGTATAATGATAACACATCGGTCAATCACTCCAGTCAGCATTATTTATGGACCATTCTGAATCAAGTGCCACCGGATCATCCGATGATGAGGCAAGTGTTACATCGGTCGATCAATGGTCATATCTGACACAATGACATCGGCTAATTTGGATTTGACCGATGACAACTGAAGGGAGAACATCGGATCATCTGATGTTTGCAGAACAATGATGCCAGCCTACTTTTCCAACGGCTATTTCGTGGAGGCTGACTATTTATACCCCTTCAACCAGTCATTTCGATAAGTCTTAATACCCAGAGCTACTCTACACATTACCAAGCATTCAAGACATTGAGCTACCACTTCTACATCATTTACACCACTTGTACACCAAGAGATAAGCTAGAACTTGCTAGAGATTATGCTTGTGTGCTTCCATTCTTGGTGATTGGAGTCTCTAGTGTAGTGAGAGTTGTAAGGGAGTGTCTCTTGGTGATTGCACTCACCTTGTAACAGTCGGTGATTGGAGAGAGTCTTCCGGAGCTTGCCAAGACGGTTGTGGAAGCCCGGAGGACCAAACTTGTACATGGCTTGAGCTCCACCTTGCCGGGGTTGGCGAACGGAGACTTTTAGTGAAGATCCCTAGTCTCGGTGACTTGGGAGTGGCTATACCCTTTGGTGGGTGCCACAACGTGGATGTAGGAAGGTCTTGACGATCTTGCCGAACCACGGGATAAATCTCCGTGTCTTCGTGTCTCCTCGGGAGTTTGCTCACTCTTTCTTTCCCGTTATACTAATGCATTTCATATACCGCAAAATTACTATTCACTTGAATGCATAGGTTGCTTGCATAGGGAATTGGGCTTTTAGTAGTTAAGTTTTTATTGCTTTAATTTTTTTGAAAAGAAGCCCAATTCACCCCCCTCTTGGGCATTCGATCCTTACAATTGGTATCAGAGCAAGGTTGCTCATTGGATCATTCTAGCTTCACCGCTAGAGAGCTAAGATGGCCAAGATTGGGGGTTCGGTTCCCATCTTCGAGGGCAAGAACTTTGCCTATTGGAAAGCACACATGCGTGCTTATCTTGAGGCTATTGCTCCTGAGGTATGGGAAGCGACCCATGCGGAGTTTGGTGAGCAAAACTATATAGGTGATCAAGTTAAGTGGGATGCAAAAGCTAGAAATGCTATTTATGAATGCATTAATCAAGATGTGTTTGCTAGGATTGCTAGCAAAGAAAAGGCTTGTGAAATTTGGGCTTGCTTGATTGAGATTCATGAGGGTTCTTCAATTGTAAAAGAACTAAAGTATCATATGCTTAAGGCCAAATATGATGAGTTCAAAATGCTACCTCATGAAAATGTCAATGAAATGTTTTCTTGCTTAAATGTGCTTATTGAGGAAATTAATGCTCTTGATATTGCTTATCTTGGCAAGGGACTCATCAACCGCAAGATCCTTATGCTCCTTCCTAAGCCAAAGTACAACATCATCAACTCCATGCTTCAAAAGGAAACTCTTGATCACATTGAAGTTTTGTAACTTATTGGAGAGATTCACGCTCATGAGATGAGTGTGCTTGGGATGATGGAGGAATCATCTTCAAAGACAATTGCTCTAAAGGCTTGCACCAAGAAAACAAATCTCAAGAAAAAGAAAGTGGTCGAGCCTAGCTCAAGTGAAGAAGAGCAAGCATCAAGTGAAGATGACGATGATGAGCTTGCATTGATGATGAAAAAATTCTCTCGCTTGAACTCCAAGATTACCAAGAAGGGATACACCTTTGATCCCAAAAAGAAAGCATTTCTACCAAGGAGAGATGACAACAAGACTTGCTATAATTGTGGTGATCAAGTCCACATCTCCTATGATTATCCAAAACCGGACAAAAGAAGAGAGAACCACAAGGGCAAGCATCGCAAGCTTGAGGATAGTGAGGATGATGAAGAGGACAAGCCCAAACCAAGATTCTTTGGGAAGAAGAAGCATGACAAAGGCAAAAAGGCAAAACTCTTCGCAAAGAAGAGAAAAGGTCCACAAAAGGTGTTCATGTGTGAGGGAAATGAATGGATCACCGACGAAGAGTCTAGTGATGAAGAGAGTGAAGTTGAAGAAGAGAGCTTGGCCGACCTTGCCTTTGCCAACAATGATGATTCATCTCTTCGTCCACCTCCCATGTGCCTCATGGCAAAAGGTAACACCAAGGTATGTGATGACTCTAGCGATGATGAGCTTTCCCCCGATGACTTAGCTTCATTGATAAATGAATACCACACTATCATTAAGAGGGAAAAGAGTAAGGTCAAGGCTCTTGAAGAAGCTCGTGCTAAACTCGAGAGTGCTAACCTCGATTTGCTTGACAAGTATGAAAGCATACTTAAGGAGCATGACACGCTCAAATCTCATGTCAAGGAAGTTGAGGAGGATAAGGCTAAAATCAAGCTAGATCATCATGAGCTTGACTTAGCACACCAAGCACTCTTGGGAAAGCACAATGAGTTAATCCAAGAACATCAAGTACTTAACCTTGCTTATGAAGTTCTTGATCAAGAATTGAAAAACATAAAGAAAGAAACCCTTAATGATAAGGTACCTATTATTTCTCATGCCACTAATGTCTTGCATAAGTCTTTGTCTTTGAAAGAGAATGCTAGGGAGAAGGATTTGTTGGAAGAAATTGAAAGTCTCCGCACTAGTGTGGCAAGACTATCTAAGGGAGAAGTCAAGCACAAGGAAATCCTCTTCCAACAAGCAAAGGCCTTCAACAAGAGAGGACTTGGATCCTTCCCGGTGCCTAACAAAGGAAAGGTGCCCTCACCAGAGCTCAAAACAAGCTTCATCAAGGAAGTTGGTTCTTATTGCCAACATTGTGAGGTCACCGATCACCATACAAGGGAGTGTCCTCTTCCTAACTGGCCTTCTCCAAAATTGTCTACTAACTACAGGTCTACTTTCGATGATCATTATTATCTCTTGAGTAAAGTAGATGGCAAGGTGAAGGCAAGGTTCATTGGCAAGAACATGAAGGGCATGAAGGGGAAGCTCCCCAAGCAACTTTGGGTCCCAAAAACACTTGTATCACACATACAAGGACCTAAGCTGGCTTGGGTGCCTAAAATCAAAAATTGAATTCATGTGTGTAGGTGAACTACAAAGCCGGAGTAAAGAATTGGGTACTTGATAGTGGGTGCACTCAACACATGACCGGCAACGATGGTATGTTCACCACCATAAAGAACCCCGACAATCATGAACAAGTCACCTTTGGTGACAACTCTAAGGGGAAGGTAATTGGGTTGGGTAAGATTGCTATTTCACATGATTTATCTATTTCAAATGTGCTGTATGTTAAGTCACTTAGTTTCAATTTGCTTTCTATTGCACAATTATGTGATCTTGGACTAACGTGCACCTTTAGCAAAAATGATGTTGTTGTGACTAGTGAAGCAAGCAAAGAACTAATCTTCAAAGGATTTCGGCATGAACATCTCTACCTAGTAGACTTCTCCAACAAGGATGCTAGCTTGACCACTTGTCTTTTCACCAAGACAAGTTTGGGTTGGCTATGGCATCGACGCATAGCTCACATTGGAATGAGCAAGCTCAAGAAGTCATTCAAGCTCGGGATGGTGACCGGCGTGAAGGATGTCACATTTGAGAAGAACAAGCTTTGTAGTGCTTGTCAAGCCGGGAAACAAGTTGCTTCTCACCACCCGATGAAGACAATGGTGTCAACCTCCAAGCCACTTGAGTTGCTCCACATGGACCTCTTCGTACCGTCCACATATCAATGTCTTGGTGGTTCGGAGTGACAACGACACCGAATTCAAGAACTACAACATTGGGGAGTGGTGTGATCGTGAAGGCGTGAAGCATGAATTTTCAGCCACATACACTCCTCAACAAAATGGTGTCGTTGAAAGGAAGAACAAGACTCTCATCACTCTTGCACGAGCAATGCTTGATGACTATGGCACGTCCGAGAAGTTTTGGGCCGAAACAATCAACATGACGTGCCATGCCGCAAATCGGGTCTACCTACACCGACTACTTCAAAAGACCCCGTACGAACTACTCATTGGGAGAAAGCCCAACATCTCCTATTTCCGAGTCTTCGGGTGCAAGTGCTACATCTACCACAAGAAAAGGCTCGGTAAGTTTGAAAGAAGATGTGATGTTGGTATCTTTCTTGGTTATGCATCAAACTCAAAAGCATATCGAGTATTCAACCAAACCTCCGGTTTAGTTGAGGAAAGTTGTGATGTTGAGTTTGACAAAACTAATGGCTCCCAAGAGGAGAGTTTTGGTCATGATGAAATAGATGATGAGCCTCTACGAGAAGCTATGAAGAACATGACCATTGTAGACATCGAGCCCAAAGTTGAGGAGATCCATGATCAAGGGGGAGCTTCAAGTTCCAACATCAACACATCTATGGCACCTCAAGTTGACGAAGAAGAAAATGATGATCCATTGCCGACACAAGATTCACAAGCCACACAACATCAAGAAGAAGAACAAGTCCATGATCAAGTCCAACCACAAGAAGAGCAACATGCATCACCACCGCCAAGTGCTTCACAACCACTTATGAGACATGGACGCATCTCCAAGGCGCATCCGATTGATCAAATCATCGGAAGTTTGTCAAGGGGAGTAAGTACACGTTCTCGCCATTTCGCTACTTTTTGTGAGCACTACTCGTTTGTTTCATGTGTAGAACCCACTCACATTGAGGAAGCACTCCAAGATCCTAATTGGGTGATGGCCATGCAAGAAGAACTTAACAACTTCATCCACAATGAAGTTTGGGTGTTGGAGGAGCGACCCAAGGACAAGAACGTCACCAGAACAAAGTGGGTGTACTGCAACAAACAAGACAAGAACGGTGTTGTGATCCGCAACAAGGCAAGACTTGTGGCCAAGGGTTTCTCACAAGTTGAAGGACTAGACTTTGGAGAAACATTTGCTCCAGTCGCTCGACTAGAAGCCATCCGTATACTTCTTGCTTTTGCATCACATCATAACATAAAGCTTTATCAAATGGATGTGAAAAGTGCCTTTCTTAATGGTTATATTAACGAGCTTGTCTATGTTGAACAACCTCCCGGGTTCGAAGATCCGAGGAATCCTAATCATGTGTATAGGTTGCACAAGGTGCTCTATGGGCTCAAGCAAGCACCTAGGACATGGTATGAACGACTACGAGATTTCTTGATCATGCAAGGATTCAAGATCGGGATGGTGGACACTACACTCTTCACCAAAGACATCGATGGAGAACTATTTGTTTGTCAAACTTATGTCGATCATATTATTTTGGTTCAACTAACGAAGCTCTTAGCCATGAGTTTGGCAAAATGATGTCTAGGGAATTCGAGATGTCGATCATTGGAGAGCTCAACTTCCTCCTTGGATTTCATATCAAGCAACTTCGAGAGGGGACCTTCATCTATCAAGAAAAATATACCAAGGACCTCTTGAAGAAATTTGAGATGGGAGATTGTAGCTCAAGAAGTACTCCAATGGCAACAAATTGTCATCTCGATGCGGATAAGGACGATAAACCTATTGATCAATCTAATTACTGTTCTATGATTGGTTCATTGCTTTATCTTACCGCATCTAGGCCCGATATCATGTTTAGTGTATGCTTGTGTGCTTTCTTTCAAGCGGCACCTAAAGAATCGCATTGGAAGGCGGTCTTTAGGATACTTTGGTATCTCAAGCATACCCCTAGTGTAGGCCTGTGGTACCCCAAAGGTGCTAAATTCCATCTCTTGGGTTACTCGGATTCAGACTTTGCCGGATGCCGTGTGGATCGCAAGAGTACCTCCGGAGGGTGCCACTTGCTTGGGCGTTCCCTAGTATCGTGGTTTAGCAAGAAGGAAACTTTCGTTGCTTTGTCCACGGCGGAAGCGAAATATATAGCGGCCGGTGCATGTTGTGCCCAAATCCTTTATATGAAGCAAACCCTTTTGGACTTTGGTGTTAAAATTGGTTGTGTGCCTCTCCTTTGTGACAATGAAAGTGCGGTTAAGATTGCTAAAAACCTCGTTCAACACTCCCGCACTAAGCACATTGATATTCGCCATCATTTCTTGCAGGACCATGAAGCTAAGGGAGACATCTCCTTGCGAGGTGTTAGGTCCGAAGAACAATTGGCGGATATCTTCACTAAACCACTTGATGAGAAAACTTTTTCTAGACTAAGGAGTGAATTAAATGTGCTAGATGCATCGAACGTCATGTAAGTTGCCATGGTCATGTAAGAATGCATCACATATAGGTCTTGTCTAACTTTCAAAAGATAGGGGCGAGCAAGGGTTAGCTTGGGATGGAGGTTCTTTTGGGTTTCCCCAAGGCTTGGAGAGTGGCTCTCCCTAAAGAAGCCTTTGAAAGGTTCAAATTTGGCAAGACAGATTTACTTTATGTCGTGCATGATGCCTACCATATAGACTTGCACTCACGTTTAATTTCTTGCATTAAAAATTGTTTGGCATTGCATACGGTAGATTGTCACAAAGGGGAACCCACTTCATGAGAAAGAGACTTGTTTGAAATGCAATATCTCAACTCATATGATGTGGAAAGAACAAAGTGTTAGGTGCGTTAATGCCTAAAGAAACATGCTTTAAAGAGATAGAAGTCTTCATCCTCTAGCTCACAAAAGTATGGGCCTTACATTTTATTTGGATTCTTTCCTTGATCTTTTCGGTGTTCTATTTGATTTAGGGCTTAGCCAAGTTATTGACAACTAGTGTTATAGTCTTTTTGAGGGGTTAGGGGTTGCCCAAAAAGTCCTAAGACATGTGTTTCCCTTTGTTTGTTTGTTTGAGTCAAAGGACATATATGGGATGTTGCTGTTTTGTAGTCATCGAATTATCTGATGCTTAGGCCAGGAGCTTCATCGGATGAGTTTGTGCTTAAGTACAAGGGTCAGCTCAGTCAGAAAGTCAAATCCACCGATGAGTTCATTCTGAGATGCTCCGATGTTCACATTTATGGAGTTATGCCAAATTCAATCGATGCTAATCATTTCCATGTCGGATCATCCGATGCCAAAGGTGCCTCTGGAATACCCTTACTGTACCATTCGACCGATGCACCTCTCATCTGACGTTGGTTCATCTGATGTTAAAATTTGAGCTAGGGTTCGAGCCCCACCTATTTAGCCACCATTTCGTCTCCTCTCTCTTCTTCTTTCTCTCTCCCCGACGCCGCCACTCCGAGCCCTCCTCTCCAACGCCACCGCCCTGCTGCCGCTCTCTGGCCGCCGCCGCCCTCCGGCCGCCGCCGCTCAGAGCCGCCACCACCCTCAGAGTCGCCGCCGCTCAACGCCGCCGCCCCAAGCGCCACCCTTCACCGCCGCTGCACCACCGCCGCCGCCCTAAGCGCCGCTGCCACCCTGCGCCACCACTCATCGCCCACCACTCCACGCGCCCAACCGCCGCATTCATCTTCGTCGCTAGGGTTCGCCCGGCCACGACGTTCTTTGCGTCGCCGTCTCGTGCGACTGGCTTCGTTGTCCCGCGATCTCATCTTCACCGTCGTCACTCGTCTCCTCGAGATGGGTCGTGACAAGAAAGGAAAGGGCAAGGTTATTGAGGAGCCGACAGCTAAGAAGCAGAAGCTGTCGAAGGAGGAGAAGAAAGATTTGATGGCCGATCGCGCCGCTGAGGAGCGAGAGCGTGGCCGAGGAGGATCGCTGAGGATCCGGGAGGCCCGATGGAGGCAGTCACAGGTGCCCGAGGAGCCAGAGGAGACTGAGGAGCCTGAAGTGCCGCTTGTTCACCGGCGCTCAGTCAGGACCCGTGGGGGTCATCCAGCTGCAGCCCCAAGACAGAGACCTTCTGCAGCTGAGCTTCGGGAGGACAGGGCGACCCAGAGAGCCGTCTATGAGATGGACACCAATGTTCGGGTTGGTGAGGGTGTCTGCCTGACCGACTACAGGAAGTTGAAGGCAAGGCAGCTTAGGAAGCTCAAATGGAGCATTCTACTTGAGGAGTGGTTCCCGCAGCCTAGAGAGTCATTTGTTGACAGCCGCTTCTGGACCCTGACACAGGCGTCGCTGTACGAGACTTACAGACGTCGGGGCCATAAGCTTTTCCAGCATAACTTTCTTGACTGGGGTCAGCTCGCACTTGCAGCCGGGACTGAGATACGCCCTTACTTTGAGAGGTACAAAGTGCTAGTGGATCTGATGTCTTACCAGCGGGGTGCCTTCATGGAGGACTGGGTCCGAGTGTTCTATGCCACACTCTACGTCTCTGAGGGCCGCAGATCCATTGACTTCGTGTTCATGGGCCAGCATCATCATATGACCCGACATACCTTGGGACAACTGCTAGGAGTGGATCTCCATGACACCTGCCTGCACGAGAGAGTATATGGACAGGCTGACCCACTGAGGAGGCCGCTCACTGGAGGTGTGGCACCACCTTTTGAGGAGATATGATCACTATTTGCTCAACCCTTCTCTCTTGACCAGCCGAGGGTACCAGCTCTACTGTAGGATCGAAGAGCACGTGAAAAGCTACCAGAGGGGGGTGAATGGTAGATTAAAAATCTTACTCAGCAGAAACAATTAAACCCCAAACCTTTTCGGCAGAAAAACGATCTGTTAAATAAATCATGTGTGAGACTAATCTAAATGTGTTTCACCGTGACAAAAGTGATAGATATCAGAGAGAATCAAGTCACGAAGACAACACAAAAAGAATCACTCAAATCCGTCGAAAGAAACTCAAGTTATGATCGAAAGATCAAACAATGATCAATCTGCCCTACCCGAGAAAAAACAGTTCTGGAACGCTGCAAAGAAACTCGTGTATATCATAGACCACAAATCCAATGACCGTGAAATTTTGACATATGATATACAATCAAGTTGTGAAGACAAAACAAAAAGAATCACGTCAATTGGATCTGTAAAACTCGAGTTATGATAAAACCACCGACAAAAGGTAGTGCTGTCCAGAAACTCGACGAGTAAAACTTGTCTGGAACAAGTCTGACGAACAAGGCAGAAAAGTTCCTTCAAACTATGAATTTTATTCAATAGAACACAAGAGGAACAGCCCCAAATTCGTGCACCACGAGCTCTGGGCTTCCTTGCTTATATAACCAGCCCTTAGGCCAATCCAATATCAACTAGGACTCCAATCCTACTCAGATCACGAATCGTAACTTTCCATAACTGCTCAAGATTCTTCTATACGCAGATAGAAGCAATTTTAAGACTTCCAAACCCTTAGGAACGTATCCCACATTCCTAAACAACTCAAATTTGTGACCCACATGAAATCCTATCATAACCAACTCAAATCTTTCCATATTTGAGTCAAACCCGACTCAGCTGCAGCCTGAGTCCATAACCTAGTTGGTTGGACCTTTCCGACCAATTCTTTACGTCCACATCTCTTCATCACGTCTCGGAACCATGTAGCCACGTCCATGCACTCCTTGCATACGTGCAAACATCTTCCAATGACGTCCACGATACCTTCATATGCATTGTTCTTGATTCAATCATGCTGCGCAACCTCCTGATCATCTCAACCACAATTCCTCCTGAATTTGGTTGTTGGAACCTCATCTCCTCCCTGAGACTAGTCCAATGGATCCTGTCACCAGCCATGTCTTGAACTCAAGCAACACCTGCACATGAATAAACAACCAATCTATACGAGCCCAAGTCCTTGACTTGACTCAAGTTAGTTCCGAACACAACACCCTACGTGAGAACCTCACATAAGCATGTTGCAAAACCACAGTAACACGATATAATCCATATCAACCAAAACGCACCAAAAACTTAGCAAATGAATACTAAGCAATCTTTCCAACAATGTAAAACAAGTACGAAACATTGCAAATGAAAAGTAGAAGCACTACGGTCAAGTTCCGGACCTTGCCAGAGCAACTCGGACCTTGAGCCGGAGCTAACAAAAGCTAGTAGAACCTAGCGTCGGAGCTTACCAAAACTAGTATAACCAAGCTCTCGCCAGAGCTTACAAAACTAGCAGGACCTAGTGCCAGAGCTAACCAGAACTAGTCGGAACTAGTAATCCTATAAGCCGGAGCTAGAAAAATCAACTTTGGAGCTTGGCAAAAACATGTCGGAGCTATCAAAGACGTGCCGAAGCTAAAAACAAAACTTCACCGGAGCTGACCAAAGCTAGTCGGACCTAGCTGTAGCTCGGAGCTAGAGTCGGACCTTCATAAAAAGGTGTTTTGGTGATATTCAAAACTTTTATCGTCAAAGCAAGTATATTCACTACAAGCCAATGTATTCAGCAAACATAGGTCTTACAATCTCCCCCTTGATGAATGCATTAACAACATCATTTAAAATCCAAACATTGGCTTATTCACATAAAAGTTTTGAAGACAATTTCTCCCCCTTTGTAAATCAAAAGTAAAATGAGAAGACAAATTATCCCATATTATCTCTCCTTATGCACATATTCTCTTTCTCTTCATGCTTATCTCTCCCCCTTTGACAATGTATTCAGCATGTCATGAGCATATAAACAAATTATCTCTCCCCCTTTAGTTGTTATGAGCATATTATAACATATACATATAAACAAAGCTCATCCAAGTCATACTATCAAGTAACTTACACTATCACATCAATGAGATACATAAAGTAGTGTAAACCATGCTAGAGATCAAGTGTAATTTTCAATTTTAGCAAGTCATGATCTCACAAACTTAACTATTTCATAACTTGAAAGCATGACACTAGTTTCTGCATTTTATTATTTTTCAAAACACAAATATAGATCATATGATATTTGCAAGAGATTATATGCGCATCTGCCTTATTCTAACCAACCAAGCCAAGCCTATATCATTAGACAATCAGAAGCTTAAGGACATGGTTTTAGTCATACACAACTTCTTCCAAGTTCAAATCTAAGTGCAATGATAAGCCATCTCAAAAGAAGAAGTGCGATGCATGCATATTCTCTTGATCTTTTCTCAATTTATATTTGTTCATAAAAACTCAACATGTGAGTTGATTACTTGATTAATTTTTAATGATTAAAAGCACTTGTGAACATGTAAAAAGTTCAAAACAGCAAGAAAGTTCGACCATGACCAGTTTTAGTGTAAGTAATTATTCCAATTACTAGACATGGCAAAAACTACAAAATATATAACACGAGTAATGTAGTAAGAACTTTCAGCATGAAAAAGGAATCACAAAGTCATATATGTATGAAATACTATGCTCATATTATTTTAATTTCAGATTCATACATAGACTTCCCAAGTTTCAAAAACTCCCCCTCAAATTAAGCCATGAGGATGCATAACCCCTATTTCACTACGAATGTAACAAAAACGAGTGAAATCCAAAGGTTTTGTAAAAATGTCAGCCAATTGTTGTTCAGTATCTACATGGTGAAGCACAATGTTTCCTTTTTCAACATTATCTCGGAGAAAGTGATACCTAATGTCAATGTGCTTAGTTCTAGAATGTTGCACGGGGTTTTTAGCAATGCAAATAGCACTAGTGTTATCACAGAATAGTGGAACACTATCTAGATCAACCCCATAGTCCTTAAGTGTTTGAACAATCCAAAGAATTTGTGAGCAAGCACTAGCAGCAGCTACATATTTAGATTCGGCTGTGGATTGTGCAACTGAATTTTGTTTTCTAGAGGACCAAGCAACAAGAGAATTACCAAGAAAATGACAAGCACCGGAAGTACTTTTCCTATCAATCCTACAACCCCCAAAATCAGCATCCGAAAAATCTTTCAAAGTAACGGTTGAGGAAGAAGGAAGAAAAATGCCAAATTCTTGGGTTCCATGTAAGTACCTGAGAATCCTTTTGACGGCTTGACGATGTGAAACATGTGGGGAAGCTTGAAACCGTGCAAAAAGACATACGCTGAATTGTATGTCCGGTCTTGATGCTGTGAGGTACAAAAGTGATCCGATCATGCTTCTATATTCTTTTTGATTCACAGATTCACCATCTTCATCAAGTTCAAGTGTTGTTGCTATTCCCATTGGTGTCCGAAGAGGCTTGCTTTTGTCCATGTTGAAGCGCCTTAGGAGGTCTGTGGTATACTTCGTTTGATGCACAAAGGTACCCTCCTTGGTTTGCTTGATTTGCAGCCCCAAAAAGTAAGTGAGTTCACCCATCATACTCATTTCAAATTCGGAACTCATCATTGCTGAAAACTTGGACACAAGATCATGAGAAGCACAACCAAAGATAATATCATCCACATACACTTGAACGAATAATGAGTCATTGCCATGCTTAAGAACAAAAAGAGTTTTATCAACCTTGCCCATGGTAAACCCCTTTTCAAGTAAGAATGTTTTTAACCTATCATACCATGCTCTAGGGGCTTGTTTGAGACCGTATAAGGCTTTGGACAGTTTGTAAACATGATTAGGAAAATCTGGATTTTCAAAACCCGATGGTTGTTTGACATAAACCTCCTCATCTATGTAGCCATTAAGAAAGGCACTTTTTACATCCATTTGATATAGCTTAAAACCTTTAGATGCTGCAAAAGCTAACAAAATTCTTATGGCTTCTAATCTAGCGACAGGAGCAAAAGTTTCATCAAAATCTAGACCTTCAACTTGAGTGAAACCTTGAGCAACCAACCTAGCCTTGTTCCTAACCACAACCCCATCCTCACTTTGTTTATTTTTAAATACCCATTTAGTTCCAATTAAATTGTGACCTTGAGGTGGAGGTACAAGTTTCCAAACATTATTTCTTTCAAAATTTTCTAACTCTTCTTGCATGGCAATAATCCAAGATTCATTAGTGAGTGCGTGTGATATATCTTTGGGTTCAAAAGAAGCAACAAAAGCGGAATGATCATGAGAGTTTGGATCGCAAAACTTGGACCGTGTGACTCATTCGTGCAAGCTTCCAATCATCTGTTGTGGGGGATGATCTTTGTAAAACCGTAGGGGAACAAATGTCTCACAAGCTTCTTCTTCTTCATGTTCATCACAAATCGATGAGCTTGTGGCTTGAGGATGATTTGAATCAGCATTGATGGTTGTCGGTGTTGGTTGAGAATTAACATCCGGAGCTAAACCAAAGTCTTTAGCTGCTGAATTTTCTGGCAGCAACTCCAATTCTTCCTCATCTTCAATGAAAATGCTCTCCCCCTGCGGATATGGATCTGGACCTGCAATGTTTGAGCTAGTACCCGGGCTAGATTCATCAAAAGACACTTCACAAGTCTCCACAATTTTGTTAGTGTCAAGTAAAAGCACACGGTAGCCTCTAGTATGAGATGGATAACCAAGAAACATGCCATCAATGGATCTAGGTTCAAATTTATCAAGATTATCATGTTTCTTAATAAAGCATTTGCAACCAAAGACCTGAAAGTGTGTAACACTAGGCCTATGTCCAAACCGAAGCTCATATGGTATTTTACCTAGCTTAGCATGCAAGAAAACACGATTTGAGACATAACAAGCGGTTGCTAACGCATCAGCCAAAAATTTCCTAGGAGTTGGATATTCATCAAGCATAGTCCTAGCCATCTCAACTAAGGTTCTGTTCTTTCTTTCTACAACACCGTTTCGTTGAGGTACATATGGTGAAGAGAATTGATGATCTATTCTATTTTCAGCACAAAAGTGATCAAAAGATTGATTTTTAAATTCAGTTCCATTATCACTTCTAATTGCTTTTAATGATCCTGGGTGATCAATAGATAATCTAAGAAATAAAGTTCTAAAGTGACTAAAAACTTCATTCTTAGACGCCATAAAGTAAACCCAAGAGTATCTAGAATAATCATCAACAATAACAAGAACATACCATTTACCTCCGAAGGATTGAACACGTGAAGGTCCTACGGTGTCAATGTGCAAAAGTTGACATGGTTCAGTTGTCATGATCATTGTGAGAGGAGTATGTGAACCTGCAACCATCTTAGCATGTCTACAAGAAGAGCACACAATTTCTTTGTCCCCTTTAAGCTTAGGCAGCCCACGTATGCGATCAAGAGCACTAACACGCGTTAGGTGATCAAAGCCTACGTGACCAAGTCTACGATGCCAAAAATATAAGCCCTTTGCATCATCAGCAACTAGACACCTATGCTTAGAGTAAGACATATCAAAATCAGCTTTAAAAACTCTTCCAAATCGAGACATGTTAAAAATAAGATCGCTATTTGAACCTACAACTTTGCAGCAGTTTTTATTGAAAATAATTTCTAGATTTTCATCTAGCAATTGTGCAACAAAAAGCAAGTTGTATTTCAAATTTTTGACAAGTGCCACATCCTTCAAAGTGTAGTGATCATTTACTCCAACCGAACTCTTAGCAATTATAGGAGTTGAAGAATTATCGGCAAAAGTAACATTCTCTACACGTGACACAAAAGAGAGGGAGGAGAACCAATCTTTGTTACCGGTCATGTGGCGTGAGCAACCTGAATTCACAATCCAAATGTTCTCCTTCCTCAAACGTGTAACCTACATAGAAGCACAATACGTCGATGACTCAATACTGGGGTTAGTCAAAAGGCATTTAGGAATCCAGTACTGAGTCACGCAACGTGTAGTAGGAAAAACACGCGAAAGCTGAGACAAAACAACAGGTTTATGAGTCAAAGTTTGAGATTTTTTATTCTTGACTACTGACCTATAAGGTGTTACTTGTGTAGCACAAAAATCAGTAGCTCCGGAGGCAAAAACAGAAGGTCCAGAGGTAAACTTTGAATGTTTTTTTGACTCAAAACAGTAGGTTGTACATTCGGTTCAATGTGTGCAGCAAATTTTGCATGAAAGTTATGAGATCTAGCAACCATTCTTTCCCTTTTCTGTTGTTTAGCTAGTCTATAACAAAAATCTATGACATGACCATCTCTACCACAGAAGGTACAATGAAATTTAACTTTGTGTTCATGTCTAGATGAGCAAGCAATATTTTTATTTGAAACCGAATGAGGCAACACTACTGCGGATTTGAAAACCACTCCTTTTTGTTTAGGAACTGTTTGAATCAAACCACTTCCTAATGACTTTACAATTTTAGGTGGATGTGCCTTAGCATGAGCATGAGAATCAAAACCTAAACCAGTTTTATCATTGCAAGACTTGGAAGAATTTAGCAGTAAGTTTAGGTTCTTATTCCCATTACAAAACCAATCTAATGTCCTATGCATGTCATCAAGTTTATTGGACATATCAAGACAGTTTTCACATGAAGTTTTTCCTTTTAGTTTGCAATTTGAACAAAATTTAACTTCATGAGAACATAAAGCATTGTTCAATATAGAAATTTTATTCATAGCATCCTGTAGTTTCTTATCAAGATCATCACAAGTAGAACAATGCAAATCAATTGTAGAACAGCTAGAATCTTTCAAGTTTTTATCATTAAGTGCAGCAAGCTATTTGTTCTTTTCAATTTCTAACTCAAGTTTATCAAGTGTGGAGGTGTGTGCACTTCTTAATGAGGACAATTGTTCATATATTAAATCACATGAGGAACATGCATCATCACTAGGAATCAAAGTTTTTAAACGGTTGATTTCAGATTCTAGTGATTCAATTTTAGCAGCACTATCCCTAAGCTTTTTGTCCTTTTTCTTAACAATAATAGTGGCACGAGAAATAGCATCACACATTTCTTCGCAAGTAGGACATACCTCTTCATTGTCGCTGTTGTGTTCTGTCTCCTCCATACTTGATCTTGACTTGCCCGCCATGAAGCACAAGTTTGCCAAATCATCTTCATCTTCATCACTTCCAATGTCCACGTTGCTTGAACTGAACTCTTGAAGCGCGGTGATGAAACTGTTGATCATCTTGCGTCCTATGGTACCTTTCTTCTTGTTGTTGAAATTTCCAGAGGAGGTTCGAACCTTGCTTTGTTTTTCTTCCCGGGTGTTCGGACCTGAAAGGTTAGGGCATTCTGTACGAAAGTGTCATGTTTTACCACATTCAAAACAGCGTTGAGGTCTGGATCTTCCTCTCCTTGTAGTTCTCACATTTTGCAATGCTTTTGAGAATCTAGTAGAGATGAGTGCCAACTCCTCTTCTGGAAATTCTTCGATCTGCTCCATGGTTAGTGAGGACAACAAAGCAAGAGTATTGCAAGATGATGATTGGCCGGAGCTAGACATATCACATTGTGAAACAAATGCAATAGACTTATTGGGGTTCTTACGTGAGATTACGTCAATTTCATGAGTTTTTAACTTGGAATATAGTACATCTAAGGTAAGTGAACTCATAACAGTAGATTCACAAATAGATGTGACTTTCATCTCCCAAATTGACATATCTAATGCACTTAGCAATTGCCTAGCATTTTCAGCATCTGAAAAATTAACATTGACACTACGAAAGTTGCTGAGAATCTTATTAAAGCGAGCAAAAAGGTCATCAATAGACTCATCGGGTTGCATCTCGAAGCGCATGTATTCTTTCTTGAACATGTCTTGCCTTACCTCTTTGATCGTGTTGGATCCTTCGTGGTAGTCACAAAGTGCTTTCCACACATCGTATGCAGATCGGAGGTGTGCAACACGGTCGAAGTCGCTTTGTGTTAATCCTTGTATAATCAAGTTCCGAGCCTTGTTGTTGTTGTCGACACCTCTCAGATTTGTAGCCGTAACTTGATCGTTTGATGGCACTTCGTAAGGCTTGTATACCTTCTCCCATATTTCAAAGCCTTGTGCCTAGATGAAAGCCTCCATGCGTGCCTTCCAAACCTGAAAATATATACCAGCAAACACACAAGGTTTGGCGGAGTACTTCTCCATGATGATTAGTCAAAAACACGTGCAAATCACAAAGATTAGAGCACCGTGGCTCTGATACCAATTTTAGGATCGAAGAGCACGTGAAAAGCTACCAGAAGGGGGGTGAATGGTAGATTTAAAAATCTTACGCAGCGGAAACAATTAAACCCCAAACCCTTTCTGCAGAAAAACGATCTGTTAAAGAAATCATGTGTGAGACTAATCTAAACGTGTTTCACCGTGACAAAAGTGATATATATCAGAGAGAATCAAGTCACGAAGACAACACAAAAAGAATCACTCAAATACGTCGAGAAAAACTCAAGTTATGATCGAAAGATCAAACAATGATCAATCTGCCCTACCCGAGAAAAAACAGTTCTAGAATGCTGCAAATAAACTCGTGTAGATCATAGACCACAAATCCAATGATCGTGGAATTTTGACATATGATAGAAAATCAAGTTGTGAAGACAACACAAAAAGAATCACGTCAATTGGATCTGTAAAACTCGAGTTATGATAAAACCACCGACGAAAGGTAGTGCTGTCTAGAAACTCGACGAGTAAAACTTGTCTGGAACAAGTCTGACGAACAAGGCACAAAAGTTCCTTCAAACTACGAATTTTATTCAATAGAACACAAGAGTAACAGCTCCAAAGTTGTGCACCACGAGATCTAGGCTTCCTTGATACAAGAGGAACAGCTCCAAAGTCGTGCACCACGAGCTCTGGGCTTCCTTGCTTATATAACCAACCCTTAGGCCAACCCAATATCAACTAGGACTCCAATCCTACTCAGATCACGAATCGTAACTTTCCATAACTGCTCAAGATTCTTCTATACGCAGATAGAAGCAATCTTAAGACTTCCAAACACCTTAGAAACATATCCCCCATTCCTAAACAACTCAAATTCGTGACCCACACGAAATCCTATCATAACCAACTCAAATCTTTCCATATTTGAGTCAAACCCGACTCAGCCGCAGCCTGAGTCCATAACCTAGTCGGTTGGACCTTTCCAACCAATTCTTTACGTCCACATCTCTTCATCACGTCTCGAAACCATGTAGCCACGTCCATGCACTCCTTGCATACGTGCAAACATCTTCCAATGATGTCCACGATACCTTCATATGCATTGTTCTTGATTCAATCATGTTGCGCAACCTCATGATCAGCTCAACCACAATTCCTCCTGAATTTGGTTGTTGGAACCTCATCTCCTCCCTGATACTAGTCCAATGGACCCCGTCACCAGCCATGTCTTGAACTCAAGCAACACCTGCACATGAATAAACAACCAATCCATACGAGCCCAAATCCTCGACTTGACTCAAGTTAGTTCCAAACACAACACCCTACGTGAGAACCTCACATAAGCATGTTGCAAAACCACAGTAACACGATATCATCCATATCAACCAAAATGCACCAAAAACTTAGCAAATGAATACTAAGCAATCTTTCCAACAATGTAAAACAAGTACGAAACATTGCAAATGAAAAGCAGAAGCACTACGGTCAAGTTCCGGACCTTGCTAGAGCAACCCAGACCTTGAGCCGGAGCTAACAAAAGCTAGTAGAAACTAGCGCCGGAGCTTACCAAAACTAGTATAACCAAGCTCCCGCCGGAGCTTACAAAACTAGCAGGACCTAGTGCTGGAGCTAACCAGAACTAGTCGGAACTAGTAATCCCAAAATACGGAGCTAGAAAAATCAACTTCGGAGCTTAGCAAAAACATGTCGGAGCTATCAAAGACATGCTAGAGCTAAAACAAAACTTCACCGGAGCTGACCAAAGCTAGTCGGACCTAGCTGTAGCTCGGAGCTAGAGTGAGACCTTGATAGAAAGGTGTTTTGGTGATATTCAAAACTTTTATCGTCAAAGCAAGTATATTCACTACAAGCCAATGTATTCAGCACACATAGGTCTTACATCTACTCACTCCAGCTGCACGCACTGTGCACATTGCCTTGTGGCACACACTTCTACCCAGGTCCGGATACCTTGAGAGATTTACCAGTCTGCAGTAGACCCTCCTGTTCTATGTCATGAACGGGATGGAGTTCAATATTGTGGATATTCTCATTTGTGAGATGGAGGACGTCATCACTGATGGAGTTGGGATGATGAGGCAGCTTATTTTCGGCCACTGGATCAGTCACTTGCTCTACCTGTTAGCTCCAGAGGGGTCCGCCGTCCGTGACAGTCTCACTAACGAGAGTGTCACACAGTTCGGACACTACCGTGCTCCAGCTCCTGGAGACCGCCGTCTTGGCCGCCCAGTTGAACGTCAGGTCCGAGCTCGACTCTCAGAGGAAGACTGGTCAGACGTAGAGAAGGAAGACGAGATCCTAGCACAGGCTGAGGCTCAGGGTGGGGATCTACATCACATCTGGTCAGAGAGGGACACTAGTGACAGTGTCAAGGAGTACTTCCGACCTCCTCCCTCACCCAGGCAGCACGACGCGGAGGCTGGAGGCTCGACTGTACCACCTCCTACTCCACCTCCGGTGTCAGAGGCACAGGTCTCTCAGCCGTCCGAGCTTACCTCTCTTCTACAGCAGATGGTTGAGAAGCAGCGACTGGATCGACTTGCAGCTGAGCAGGCCAGAGCTGAGCAGGCTGCGCGTCTTTTGGAGCTCCAGCAGCAGCAACAAGAGATGCAGTGTCAGATAGCTCGTGAGAGGCGAGAGGACACTGACAGGCTCACTGGACTGATTGATCAGATGCACCAGCGTTCTCTTGACCAGCAGCAGCAGATGCATCAGGCTATGATGGGCATCCTGAGGTTGATTACCAACCTCTACACTCAGACCGGGATTGCCCTGCCTTCACAACTTCCGGGTCTAGCTCCAGGTCCGCCTGTCCTGGCACTAGTTTTAGCACTAGTGCCGACCACGCCGATCCCGACGATGAGCATGTCACCTCTGCTTGCTCCAGCCGCACCTATTCACTCTCCCCTGCCGGCTTCGACACTCTTCCAGCAGACTTCGACTTCAGTTGTCAGTGCCCCACTACCAGCAGTCCAGACTCAGCAGACACCGACAGCAGCTCCCACAACCCCCGTCACCTCCACTCCAGCCTCAACAGCAGTAGGCAGCAGCTCCGACAACAGCACCCCCGACGGCGACCAGTTTGTCATCGCCCCAAGCACTCAGGGTCCTTAGGCGCTCGACTTCCCTTTTTGGTGTCTTGATGCCAAAGGGGGAGAAGAGTCAGGGGGAGGATTAGCATAGTCCTAGGGGGAGTCCTAGTTGTAGGGGGAGGAGTATATCTTTTTGGGAGCTTTTGTAATTTGGGAGATTTGCTACTCTTTTGCTATTCATTGAGTATTCGTGTGCCTCCTAATTCTCTTTTGCTTTATTGATCGTTTTTGAGCCTTCAAATTTAATGTGCAAAATCTTGTACCTATTGTATATCTTTTTGAGTATTGTATTCTAAATTTCATTACTATTATGCTTTACTCATTGTGTTGTCATAAATCACCAAAAAGGGGGAGATTGAAAGCATCTAGGCCCCCATGAGGTATGGTTTCGGTGATTAATGACAACCGTTGGATATTACTAATGAGTCTGTGGATGCAAGGTCTCTCGTATATATCATCACACTTAATGGACTCTATACTTATACCATCTACTGCTCATTGGATACAATTGGAGACCCCTAAACAAATTATTTTACGAGGTCAATCAACTTTTGTGAAGACTAAAAGAAAAAGCTCATATGCCAAAATTATTCCATCGAAATTGACAACACTCAAGACTTGGTCATCATCAGAAGAATAATTCAAACCAATGTCTAAGAGGTCAGTCGAACAAATTCCAAAATAATAACTTAGAACAACTCAAAGCAAAGAAAATCAACTCACCGGATCATCCGATGTATCCAAAAAAGACTACATCGGTCGAGTTGGATCTGAACAGAAGAAGACCTCAGACTTGAGTACACACCGGATCATCCGATGATGAAGAAAGTGTTACATCGGTCGATCACTCCAGTAACCAATTACCCTGGACCAAGTGTAACACCAGACCATCCGATGTATAATGATAACACATCGGTCAATCACTCCAGTAAGCATTATTTCTGGACCATTCTGAATCAAGCGCCACCAGATCATCCGATGATGAGGCAAGTGTTACATCGATCGATCAACGGTCATATCTGACACAGTGACATCGGCTAATTTGGATTCGACCAATGACAATTGAAGGGAGAACATCGGATCATCCGATGTTTGCAGAATAGTGATGTCAGCCTACTTTTCCAATGGCTATTTCGTGGAAGCTGGCTATTTATACCCCTTCAACCAGTCATTTCGATAAGTCTTGATACCCAGAGCTACTCTACACATTACCAAGCATTCAAGACATTGAGCTACCACTTCTACATCATTTACACCACTTGTATACCAAGAGATAGGCTAGAACTTGCTAGAGATTATGCTTGTGTGCTTCCATTCTTGGTGATTGGAGTCTCTAGTGTAGTTAGAGTTGTAAGGGAGTGTCTCTTGGTGATTGCACTCACCTTGTAACAGTCGGTGATTGGAGAGAGTCTTCCGGAGCTTGCCAAGACGGTTGTGGAAGCTCGGAGGACCAAATTTGTACAAGGCTTGAGCTCCACCTTGCCGAGGTTGGCGAACAAAGACTTTTAGTGAAGATCCCTAGTCTCGGTGACTTGGTAGTGGATATACCCTTTGGTGGGTGCCACAACGTGGATGTCGGAAGGTCTTGACGATCTTGCTGAACCATGGGATAAATCTCTGTGTCTTCGTGTCTCCTCGGGAGTTTGCTCACTCTTTCTTTCCCGTTATACTTATGCATTTCATATACCACAAAATTACTATTCACTTGAATGCATAGGTTGTTTGCATAGGGAATTGGGCTTTTAGTAGTTAAGTTTTTATTGCTTTAATTTTTTTGAAAAGAAGCCCAATTCACCCCCCCTCTTGGGCATTCGATCCTTACAGTTTGGAGACAGTTTTCTGTAGATTTAGAGTCAGTGGAGATTTTTTGGGATATGACTCTACCTCTTGTATGCCTACACCTATAAATATAGGCCACCCCTGTACTTGTACCTTAACCCTTATAATAGATCCGTTTCCCGTGGTTTTTTCTCCTCCACCTTGGGGGAGTTTTTTTCACGTTAAATCATGTGTCCCTTTTTCCCTAACAAATACTCAAACACATCTTGACATCTTTCCAAAAAGATGGACTCATCATTGTTGCGGTTGCATCCTTTCCTTTTTTTGACTTCACATTTCTCAAGGTGTCCCAATTACTATTGACCACCATCTTTTTGAGCTCATCTTTCTTGTCCAAAATGCAACTCAAAGTAAGAAATGCTGAAGCAAATCTAGTCACACCTGGTCTTATGATTTCTTTCCCTCCTGTAAAGTGTCTTATACACTCCAAAGTTTTTGTGTGCTCATAGACAAATATGGTGAATGACTTCGCTTGATCTAGCACTTTCTTGAACCTTGGTAGGTTGCCAATTCCTTGGAGCATCAAGTTGATTGTGTGTGTACCACAAGAAGTCCAAAATATATTTGGCCTTTAGTTAACATTAGCTTCTTAGCTTCCATGTTGTTAGAAGCGTTGTCTGTCACAACTTGAACCACATCATCGTCACCAACTCCTTCAATTGCTTTGTCCACTAGTTCACATACTAGTTTACTTGTGTGAGACACATATGACACCTCCTTTGAACTAATAAAGTTTGTCCCTTGAACATAATTTGTTACCAAATTCATTATGCTTCTCTTTCTATCCGACCAAGCATCTGTCATGATGGAGCATCCATTCTTCAACTTTCCAACATCACGTTCTTTTATCAAACTCTTAGTTCTTTCAAACTCCTTGGTCAATAAAACTCCTCTTAGATGGTCTTGAGAAGGTGGCTCAAAACTAGGACCAAATTGACCAATTGCTTCAGACATTTGAAAGAACTCCTCATTATCAATAGCATTGAATGGTATAGCTGAAAAAAAACAAAAACATAATGATTTACAATGCAGCATCAAATAATTAAAAAATGCAACAACAAATCTTGATATACAACATGATACACAGAACTATACATTGCAGAATTATAAACAACATGATATATTGCAGCAGGAAAGTTAAAAGTGTTAATTACCATGTGTTGCTACATATTCTTGAACATCTTGTGTTCTTTTATTCCAAAGCTCCTTGTTAAGCTTTTGTTCTTTTAAAGCTTCAGGTCTAGTTGCAGTGGGATCAATTGTCCTTGTCCACTTATTAATGGCTCCTAGCTTGTGAGGCTCCGAGCCGCCAACACAAGTAACATCTTCTTCATCTCCTCCAACTCGAGACACATTCACTTCTTGTCACACCTGGTCCAAACAAGCTAACCAGATGCATTCCACATGTATGCCAAGATCAGTTCTATCATACATGTGTAGACAAAAAGTAAATAGTATCATAATACAAGCCATGTTCGAAATACAAAATAGGTCTTACATCAATGACCCGTAGGCCTCAAATAAAACTACAGAAAGCAAATACATAGTTAAGTAGGTAGATAGCAGCAGTGTGACAATTCCTCCATTCCACGGGCAGTTGCACGAGGGAACGACCGCCTAGAACATCTTCTCCGGGTCAGCGTAAAATTTTTCATTTACTGCTTCTTCTTCTTCATAGTCTGGGGGGGAGAGAGAATCGCTTTGAGTACATAGAGTACTCAGCAAGTGTGGGAAAAGAGATGAAATGGAGGCTACAACAAGGAAGGCTCGTAACGGTTTTTAGCACTATGCATTACCTATACCTTAGCTTTCATTAAGCAACCCATATCTAGGTGATTCCACCCAATCAAAATTATAGCAAAAATAATGAGTAAGAAAGTAATTGAACATATGTATTCCCAATACATAAATCCCAACCATCATCCCAACCATGCACTAATTATGAATTTGACACCAAGCTGCTCTTGTCCGTGAGCACGACTGTCATGAAAGTTTTCCCAATCTCTGTAGATAATGTATCCTTTACCCACAAGCCGTGATTTCATCCCCTGTTGCCAGGTGGACTAAGCAAACCTCCCTGATGCCCGTGACCCGTCGGTCACATTACACACTTCCGTAGGTGTGTGGCCAGGAGATCACTACGAGGTCTTTACAAAGGTCCCCCTGACCAGTAACTGGCCCTCTGAGGTTTCACCGCTCCGGCTCCTAGAGTCCATTTTATCTCCGCCAGGAGAAGCCCCCTCTTGAGCCATGCGGATCACAAGGCAGATACGCTGAACAAATTCCCCGCACTATCCAACTACCAGCACTAAGCCGGGAGAGGCCTAATTAATTGACCATGCTGCCCCATACTCAGTCTTGTGGCGATACTGTATAGCTTAGTGGCTACTCCATAAACCGATCCTTAGAATCTGGCAAGGTTCAATCCCCAATCCCGGGTCTCGTGCGTACTGCACCATACCATTCAAACCAACCCGCCAGATTCCTATCTACTACAATTCATTTTCCAACATCATAATCATAATAATAAGTCATAAGTAATAAATATGGTCAATGTTTTCCCACCCATCTGTTATGCATGGCTAAGTGTAAAATAAATCCCATATACCACCCTTCCATAACCCAAGCGACAAGGTAAAAAGGTAAAGCAAGAGGGCATAATATAAGGTTCATATTAATTAACATGCAAATAACTAAACCCTTAAAAAGGTGCAAGATGGTCAAGGGCACTTGCCTCTTTCGAAGTGGTTGTCGAACTGAAGTTCTTGGAAGTTGATCTCCGGCTCGGGAACCGGGTCTACTCGAAGAGAAATAACATGCTATAAGTACTAACATACAATGCTAAACATAAATATGCACACAATCACAAAAGTCTACGCAATTACGTATCTACGAGAGATTTAATGTGCATGTGCATTAGTTCATTTAATGATATTCACTAAAGGTGAATTTTATATGTCAGAAATGTGATTTAGCATTTTATAACACTTTTACAATTATTTTTATGCTTAATACACATTTTTGGGGATTTTCCTACATGAAAATATAATTATTTATGATTATTGTATTATTTCAGATTATAATAATGCATTAAATAATTTTTAATGTTATGTGATATTTATTTCTAGGCTTAAAATAATTTTATATAATTAATCCTAAATTAAATATAATTTCTACATAATTTTTAGTGTCTAAAATGAATTATTTAAATTATACATAAATAAAATATATTTTTAAGTTGTCTAAATATTTATTATGAATTTTATAAATTTTTATTCACTTTTCTGCATTTATTCCTATTTTTATTGCAATTTTAAGTAAATCTAAAAATGCTGAAAATAGTTTCTAAAGTGTCGAGGGGCTAGTCTGCAAATTTCCGTAACTGGGCAGGGGCTAGAAATAGTATTAAACAATTTCCCAGGGGCTAGACATGAATTCTGCAGTTAATACAAAATTTCCCTTAAGTCTAGAGGCTAGATTGTAAATTCCCTAGGTTTCAGTGTGATTATTTACTTCCCCAGGGGCTAGTCCGCAAAACTGCAGGGGCCCCGTTGCAAAAGTCTAGGCGCGCAGGCTCATTTAAATGCCAACCATTGGATCCTAGATCTATGGCCCAGATTTTATTAACCCAAGGGGTACGCCCGCTTCTAATAATGGCCGTTGGCTACAAACGCACGGCTCGGGTGAAGCCACGTCGGCCCCAACCGACGCCAGCGCGGTGCGCGGTAGTGCCCGACGGCCGATGGCGACGATCTCACCGGAATCCGAAAATTCATGCGCAATCTACCCTAATCCTTGAATCTAAATGCGCTACATTGTACGGGGAGGCATGGCGAACTCACCGGAGGAGGTTTCGGGCCTTGGAGAAGAGCGGAGGACGTCGGCGGCGAAGCTTGTCGGTGTGCAGCGATTCCGGCAGTGCAACCTCAATCCCGACCGAGGAAGGTGTCCGACAGCCTGCGGATGATGTTGCACGTGATATAGGCCGAAAAGAATGAAAGCTAGGTGGCCAAATTGGTGATGCCACGAAGGACGATGGCGGGAACTCACCGGCGATTGACGAAACCGACAGTGCGAAGGCGATCTCCCCGAGCGAGTGTGTCCGGTGTGTGTCTGGGAGTATGGCGAAGTCGTTAGGCTAGGATCAAGGAGGAAATCGAAATGCCGACGGCGGGAAGTCGATGACTTACCGAGAACAGGGGCGACTAGGGTTTGAGAGCTCGGGAGGGAGAAGAAATTGGGGGTGGCGAGTGGTTTATAGGTGCGGCGAGGTCGGCGGTTGTGGCGCTTGTGCGTGGTCCAAATTTTTGGGCGCGGATCCGAGGTGAGGAGAAACATGGGTGCGACGCAGATCGTGGGCGCGAGGCGTGGCCGTTGTGTGGCGGTTGCGCCGCGGAGAAGAAGGGGAGGGCACCGATAGGCGGGCCCGGGATGGTAGATAGAAGAGAGGGAGTGGGAGGGCGCGGCTGGTCCAGCGCAAGGAGTTAGGCCGCGAGCAGTTTCGGCCCAGGTGCGGGTTTTTCATTTTTCTTTTCTTTTATTTTTCTTTTCTATTTTCTTTTGATTTGATTTCTTGTTTTCAAATTCAAACGTTCTCTAGCTTTTTAAAATTTAAATTAGCACACAAAATGCAAGATCAAAAGTACACTAATATGATTGAAGGGTTGATTACAAGGTTTGAAATTTTTAGGGTGTTACAACTCTACCCCCCTTGAAAGGAATCTCTCCCTCGAGATTTGGATGCCTTAAGAGAAGAGATAGGGAAATTCGGCCTTCAGGTCTTCTTCTTTCTTCCAAATTGCTTCTGCCTCCGAGTGATGTTTCCACTGCACTTTGCACATCCGGGTGACCTTGTTCCTTGTAACTCGTTCTGATGTCTCGAGAACCCGTACCGGCTGTTCTGCATATGAGAGATCCTCTTGCACATCTATAGCTTCCATGGGTAACTGTTTTTTGGGCACTCTTAAGCACTTCTTCAGTTGTGGCACATGGAAAACATCGTGTACATCTGAAAGTTGAGACGGTAGCTCGAGACGATAAGCTACCTCTCCTCTTCTTTCTAGTATCTTGAACAGACCAATGTAACGAGGTGCTAGCTTTCCCTTCACTTTGAACTGTCTTAGGCCTCTTACTGGTGATACCTTGAGATACACAAAATCTTCGACCTCAAAAGTTAGATCACGACGTCGAGCATCTGCATAGCTCTTCTGCCTTGACTGCGCTGTCTTCAGATTGTTCCGGATCTCTTGCACTTGTTTTTCGACTTCTCTTAGTATCTCCAGACCAAACACTTGACCCTCTCCTGTCTGATTCCAGAACAAGGGTGTTCTACACTTTCGCCCATACAATGCCACGAACGGGGACATCTTGAGACTAGCTTGATAACTGTTGTTGTAAGAGAATTCCACATAGGGCAAACTCTTGTCCCAACTCTTGCTATTCTTCAAGGCACAGGCACGCAACATATCCTCTAAGATTTGATTTGTTCGTTCTGTCTAACCATCCGTCTGCGGGTGATACGTTGAGCTAAAATTGAGTCGAGTGTCCATTGATTCATGTAGCTTCTGCTAGAATCTTGAAGTGAACTGGGTACCTCGATCAGACACTATCTTCTTTGGGACACCATGCAAGCATAGAATCCTTGCCATGTATAGTTCTGCCAACTTCGAGCCATTGTAGTTTTCCTTGACCGTAATGAAATGAGCGACTTTAGTTAAACGGTCCACGATTGCTCATATGGAGTCGTATCCTGACTGGGTCCTTGGTAACCCCACAATAAAGTCCATACTTATCTCTTCCCATTTCCATTCGGGTATCATGAGTGGTTGAAGCAGTCCGACAGGTCTTTGATGTTCCGCCTTGACCAACTGACACATGTCACATAGAGCCACATACTCGGCCACATCATGTTTCATGCCCAACCACCAATATCGATCCTTAAGGTCTTGGTACTTCCAGGATGAATAGAGTAGGATGAATCATGCACTTCTCTCAATATCAGTTCTCGGATCCCCTTGATATTCAACACATATATCCTCTTCCCTAACCATAAGGTTCCATGTTCATCTTCCCTGAAATCTGGGGCTTTACCAATCTTCATCAACTTCTTGAGTTTCTGGATCTTCTTATCTTTCTTTTGGCCCTCTCTAATGTCTCGTTCCAATATGGAATCCACTTCCATAGCTACCGCATCTGTGTTAGACACTATGCATAGATTTAGTCTTGCAAACTCCTCACATAACTGCGGTTGATAAGCTTGTATAATCATACTGTTGCATTGTGGATTCCTACTCAATGCATCCGCGACCACATTCGCCTTTCCAGGGTGATAGTTGATCCCAACATCAAAATCATTAATTAGCTCGAGCCATCTTCGTTGTCGGAGATTAAGGTCTGGCTAAGTGAAGATGTACTTCAAGCTCTTGTGGCCGATGTAGATTTCTGTTCTCTTCCCCATCAAATAGTGTCTCCATAGCTTCAATGCATGAACAACAACCGCTAACTCCAAATCATGGGTTGGGTAATTCTTTTCATGCTTTCTGAGCTGTCTTGAAGCGTACGTCACTACATGTCCTTCTTGCATCAAAACACATCTCAATCCTTGTCCGGAAGCATCACAATAGACCGAGAACTCCTTTTGCATATCGGGCATAACCAACACTGGAGCAATAGTCAACCTCTTCTTTAGTTCAGCGAAGCTTGCTTCACATTCTGGTGTCCACTTGAATTTAGCCTCCTTCTCGAGTAGCTTGGTTAGCGGACGTGCGATCTTTGAAAATCTCTCAATGAATCGTCGATAGTAACCAACCATTCCCAAGAAACTTCGGATTTCTCCCACATTTTCTGGCGTTTCCCATTTGAGAATACCTGCCACTTTACACGGATCTACTGCTACTCCCCCTTCTGATATGACATGTCCCAAGAATGATACTTGCTTCAACCAGAACTCGCACTTGCTGAACTTAGCGTATAATTGGTGTTGTCGAAGCTTCTGTAGTGCCAACCTCAGATGTTCTTCATGTTCTTCTTCATTCTTGGAGAATATTAAGATGTCATCGATGAATACCACTATAAACTTATCCAAATATTCCATAAATACCTTGTTCATGAGGTACATGAAGTAGGAAGCAGCATTGGTCAACCCAAATGACATAACAGTATACTCATAAAGACCGTATCGAGAGACAAATGCAGTCTTGAGAATGTCCGAGGGTCGAATCATCAACTGTGGTAACCCGAACGAAGATCAATCTTAGAGAACACACATGCTCCTCGCAACTGATCAAACAAATCTTCAATCCTGGGCAACGGGTATTTATTATTGATGGTCACTTCATTCAAAGCACGATAATCCACACACAATCTTTGAGTGCCATCCTTCTTAGGTACAAATATAACTGGTGCTCCCCAAGGCGATGAGCTAGGTCAGATATATCCTTTCTCCAATAGCTCCTCGATGTGATCCTTCAGTTCCTCTAGCTGTTTGGCATCCATTCGGTACAACCTCTTATATATCAGAGCTGTCCCAGGCATAAGATCGATAATGAACTCAATCTCCCGATCAGGTGGCATACCAGGCAGCTCTTGAGGGAATACATGTGGAAACTCCCTAACAACTTTGATCTCTTCCACACCTTCAACTTGATTAACCTGGACCCTTGTCACTGGCGTTGGGTCAGGACTGAACTCAACCTTAGTGCCATCTGAATGTCTCAAACAGACCATCCTGGTCACACAATGGATCACCCCATTGTATTTTGTCAACCAATCCATTCCCAAGATAATGTCCAACCCTTGAGATTCAAGGACTATGAGGTTCGCTGAGAAGGCTACCCCCTTATGTCTAACCTTACATTAGGGCATACTTGCATTGTTATCATTTCTCCTTCAGGGGAGTTGACTATAAGTTGATGAGTCATTAAGTGCACTACCATGTCATGCCTTCTTATGAATTCCCTAGATATGAATGAATGTGTGGCACCAGAATCAAACAACATCGTAGCTAGATGAGAATCGGCAGAGAACGTACCAACAACCACGTCTGGCGCCTCATTAACTTTCTCAATCGTCACATGATTGACTCTTCCATGAGTAGTTGGCTGTTGTGGTGGCTTCTTTGGGCAACGAGTGGAGTAGTGTCCTATCTCCCCATAGATGTAGCATGTTACCCCTGCATTGTTACCTTGGGCTTTATTACCGTCGTGCTGGTTCTGCTACTGCTGGCCTGCAGGGCGAGGTGCTGGAGCTACGGGGCGGGGTGGTTGCATTGGTTGGCTTGGAGGCTGTGGTGGCTGGCGCATCTGCTGATTATATGGCGTGGATGGCCTGTAGGTGGGGTTTGGGAACCACTGCCCTGTGTAAGAGTTCATAGGACGAGTCATAGGTGCCATAGGCTGAGGGGTGAAACGAGGGTGCACATTACTACCAGAAGCATGTCCTTGAGCCAACTTCCTCTTCCTGTCATCATCATCTAACTCTTTCGTGGTCCTTTACACTTCAAAAGCCTTGTCAACCAACTTCTGTAAGTTCTTGTAATCACTGGAAGACATGGTGAAATTCAACTCTTTGTCAAGTCCCTTCTTGAAACGAAACTATTTTTTGGAGTCAATGTCCACATCTGTTGGTGCATAGCGAGACAATTGTGTGAACTTGTTCAAGTAGTCTCGCACACTCATACGGCCCTGCCTCGACATGAGAAACTCCTCACGTCTTGCCTGCATCTCTCCTTCGGGCACGAAGTGATTGTGGAAGTTAGTCTTGAACTCATCCCAAGTGATATTTTCTGGGTTCTGATGGGCTTCAGTGTAAGCAGCCCACCAATCAGCTGCAGGTCCTTGGAGTTGGTGAGAGGCTAGCAGTACCTTCTCCCCTCCTTCACATTGAACAATTCTCAGCTTGCTCTCAACTGCTCTCAGCCAATCGTCAGCATCCATTGGCTCACTAGGGGTGGCAAAGGTGGGTGGATGGGTGTTAAGAAAGTCTCTCAAATGGGGTCTGGGCCTAGGAGGTGGTGGTGGTGGTGGAGCTTGCTGCATAGTGGCCACTATTTGGGTGAGTTTGTTGAGCAGTTGGGTCTGAATAGCCATCATTTGTTGCATTTGCTGCACTGTTGGGGCTCCTCGAGCACCTCTACCGTTCCATCTTGGAAAACCTCCAAGTGCCTCATCGTGGGGTGGAATACCCCTACCACGACCTCTGCCTCTACCGGCCATCCGTATTGGAAATAACTGAAGCTTTAGAACAATAGACGCGATACAGAAGAGTATACTATGGTAAAACAATCCCAACTACATGCATCAAGGAGAATATCTATATAGAAAGCAAATCCATTAACTAGTGCGGATGTGGACAAGATGTTAAGACATTCCACAACTCGCACAACACACTAGCAAACCTAGGTACAACTGGCGTGGATGTGGACAGGATGCCTAAACATTCCACAACTCACGTCGCACACACACACCATGAAGCAAACCACTAATGCAATACCATAGATAACACAACTCAAGACTAGAGAGGGCATATCTACACGCTCCTACATACTACGGGTAGGTGTCCTGAGCCGTCCAACAGGGTAACAAGTCTACTCCTGCTCGTTTGGGTCCTCGTTGGAGTCCTCCTCGGACTCCTGCTCCAGGTCCTCCTGTGGGTCCTCCCTCGATTTTAGTGGTGAGAGCTCGCGACGATCAGGTGAGTCTGGGTCCCAGCGCTCACTGTCCGACGCGTACTAAGGGGAGTCCGGGTTAGCTGCAGTAATCCTCCAGTAGCGTCGATGAAGCTGCTCGTAGCGGTCAACGAGCTCCCTGCTGTCCTGAAGCTCCCGCTGACAACGCTGGAGTCATGAAGACAACTCCACAACATCATCAATAAGCCTCTCACTCTGAGTAAGGTACAGAGGCCCCTCGACGTCACGTCCAGTGAAGTCGTTTGTGCCACTAGGGCGCTGAGGGGTGAACGCGTGCTCCGTGCGCTCGAGACGGAACCTGTGGGCGTGACTCCAATATGTAGTCGCCTCCCATGTAGCATCCTCCTCAGCAACGCTGGGAGATCTTCCAAGCCGGAGAGTAGTGTGAGTGTAGCAGCTCCGAGTCGTAGTAGATCGACAGCTGGGTAGTCCACTCCAGTCCACTAGTAGAAGGTACAGAGACCCTAGTAGTGTGGTAGACGAAGCGAACATGGTACTCACGGTACCCCGCAACACGAAGGAGGGAGCGAAGGAGGCTGCGCACCCTCGACGCAACACGTCCAGAAGAGATCAGCACTGCCTCCCTGCTGGGCACGTGAGGTGCAGAGCGGCTGGCTAGGCCGTGTTGAGGAACACGACCCTCAGTCGACTTGCGTGCCGTCAGCTTGGTACACGCCATCTACAACCATTTGAAAAGGAGAGAGTGAGATCAATAATCAACAATTTAAGTTAGAATAAAAACAATAAGTACAGCAAGGTAAGAAGCACAAGGATTGAGGTGGGAAGCACAAAGTTTTGGAAATACTATTTTATAAGAAAATAGTGTAGTCCTTATTTTCGACCATTTCTAACAAGGCTTGCGTCCTACGGGGAACCTGGCTCTGATACCACTTTTGTCACACCTGGTCCAAACAAGCTAACCAGATGCATTCCACATGTATGTCAGGATCAGTTCTATCATACATGTGTAGACGAAAAGTAAATAGTATCATAATACAAGCCATGTTCGAAATACAAAATAGGTCTTACATCAATGACCCGTAGGTCTCAAATAAAACTACAGAAAGCAAATACATAGTTAAGTAGGTAGATAGAAGTTGCGTGACAATTCCTCCATTCCACAGGTAGTTGCACGAGGGAACGGCCGCCTAGAACATCTCCTCCGGGTCAGCGTAGAACTCTTCATTTACTGCTTCTTCTTCTTCATAGTCTGTAGGGGGAGAGAGGGAATCGCTTTGAGTACATAGAGTACTCAGCAAGTGCTGGAAAAGAGATGAAATGGAGGCTACAACAAGGAAGGCTCATAATGGTTTTTAGCACTATGCATTACCTATACCTTAGCTTTCATTAAGCAACCTATATCTAGGTGATTCCACCCAAGCAAAATTATAGTAAAAATAATGAGTAAGAAAGTAATTGAATATATGTATTCTCAATCCATAAATCCCAACCATCATCCGAACCATGCACTAATTATGAATTCGACACCAAGCCACTCTTGTCCATGAGCATGGCTGTCATGACAATTTTCCCAATCTCTGCAGAGAATGTATCCTTTACCCACAAGCCGTGATTTCATCCCCTGTTGCCAGGTGGACTAAGCAAACCTCCCTGATGCCCGTGACCCGTCGGTCACATTACACACTTCCGTAGGTGTGCGGCCAGGAGATCACTACGAGGTCTTTACAAAGGTCCCCCCGACCAGTAACTGGCCCTCTGAGGTTTCACCGCTCCGACTCCTAGAGTCCATTTTACCTCCGCCAGGAGAAGCCCCCTCTTGAGCCATGCGGATCACAAGGCAGATATGCTGAACCAATTCCCCGCACTTTCCAACTACCAGCACTAAGCCGGGAGAGGCCTAATTAATTGACCAAGCTGCCCCATACTCAGTCTTGTGGCGATACTGTATAGCTTAGTGGCTACTCCATAAACCAGTCTATAGAATCCGGCAAGGTTCAATCCCCAATCCCAGGTCTCGTGCGTACTACACCATATCATTCAAACCAACCCACCAGATTCCTATAAACTACAATTCATTTTCCAACATCATAATCATAATCATAATAATAAGTCATAAATAATAAATATGGTCAATGTTTCCCCACCCATCTATTATGCATGGCTAAGTGTAAAATAAATCCCATATACCACCCTTCCATAACCCAAGCGACAAGGTAAAAAGGTAAAGCAACAAGGCATAATATAGGGTTCATATTAATTAACATGCAACTAACTAAACCCATAAAAAGGTGCAAGATGGTCAAGGGCACTTGCCTCTTTCGAAGTGGTTGTAGAACTGAAGTTCTTGGAAGTTGATCTCCGGCTCGGGAACCGGGTCTACTCGAAGAGAAATAACATGTTATAAGTACTAACATACAATGCTAAACATAAATATGCACACAATCACAAAAGTCTACACAATTATGTACCTACGAGAGATTTAATGTGCATGTGCATTAGTTCATTTAATGATATTCACTAAAGGTGAATTTTATGTGTCAGAAATGTGATTTAGCATTTTATAACACTTTTACAATTATTTTTATGCTTAATACACATTTTTGGGGATTTTCCTACATGAAAATATAATTATTTATGATTGATATATTATTTTAGATTAGAATAATGCATTAAATAATTATTAATGTTATGTGATATTTATTTCTAGGCTTAAAATAATTTTATATATTTAATCATCAATTAAATGTAATTTCTACATAATTTTTAGTGGCTAAAATGAATTATTTATATTTATACAGAAAAAAATTATAATTTTAAGTTGTCTAAATATTTATTCTGAATTTTATAAAATTTTATTCACTTTTGTGCATTTATTCCCATTTTTATTGCAATTTTAAGTAAATCTGAAATACTATAAATGCTGAAAATAGTTTCTAAAGTGTCCAGGGGCTAGTCTGCAAATTTCCCTAACTGGGTAGGGGCTAGAAATAGTATTAAACAATTTCCCAGGGGCTAGATAACAATTCTGCAGTTAATACAAAATTTCCCTTAAGTCCGGAGGCTAGATTATAAATTCCCTAGGTTTCAGTGTGATTATTTACTTCCCCAGGGGCTAGTCTGCAAAACTGCAGGGGCCCCGGTGCAAAAGTCTAGGCGCGCAGGCTCATTTTAATGCAATCGTTAGGATCCTAGATCTATGGATCGGATTTTATTAACCCAAGGGATACGCCGCTTCTAATCGTGGCCGTTGGCTACAAACGGATGGCTCGGGTGAAGCCACGTCTGCCCCAATCGACGCCAGCGCGGCAGCGCCCGGACGGCTCGACGATCTCGCCGGAATTCGCAAATTCATGCGCAATCTACCCTAATCCTCGAATCTAAATGCGCTACATTGTACGGGGAGGCATGGCGAACTCACCGGAGGAGGTTTCAGGCCTTGGATAAGAGCGGAGGACGTCAGCGGCGAATGGAGGCAGCAGAGCTCGTCGGTGTGCGGCGATTCCGTCGATGCAGCCTCAATCCCGACCGAGGAAGGTGTCCGACAACCTGCAGATGATGTTGCACGCGATATAGACCGAAAAGAACGCAAGCTAGGTGGCCAAATTGGTGATGCGATGAATGTCGGCGGCGGGAACTCACCGGCGATCAACGAAACCGACGGTGCGAAGGCGATCTCCCCGAGCGAGTGTGTCCGGCATGTGTCTAGGAGTACGACGAACTCGTTAGGCTAGGATCAAGGAGGAAATCGAAATGCCGACGGCGGGAACGTCGGTGACTTACCGAGAACAGGGGCGGCTAGGGTTTGAGAGCTCGGGAGGGAGAAGAAATTGGGGGCGGCGAGTGGTTTATAGGTGCGGCGAGGTCTGCGGTTGTGACGCGCGTGCGGGGTTAGAATTTTTGGGTGCGGATCCGAGGTGAGGGGAAACATGGGCGCGGCACAGATCGTGGGCGCAGGGCGTGGCCGTTGCGCGGCGGTTGCGCCGCGGGGAAGAAGGGGAGGGCGCCGACAGGCGGGTCCGGGATGGCAGAGAGAAGAGAGAGAGAGGGAGGGCGCGGCTGGGCCGGCGCAAGGAGTTGGACCGCGAGCAGTTTCGGCCCGGGTGCGGGTTTTTCATTTTTCTTTTCTTTTCTTTTTCTTTTCTGTTTTCTTTTGATTTGATATCTCGTTTTCAAATTCAAACATTCTCTAGCGTTTTTAAATTTAAATTAGCACACAAAATGCAAGATCAAAAGTACACTAATATGATTGAAGGGTTGATTACAAGGTTTGAAATTTTTAGGGTGTTACACTTCTCTAAGATTCAACTCACGAGCAGTCCTCTCCCTCCTCTTTTATGTTGCATTCTCAAGTGATTTGAGACACTTATCTTTTACCTCTGGTGTTCTCTTTCGACACTTACTAACAGTACTCCCAAAATGTGCTACATGCTGCTTCAAACGGTTAACTCCTCCCGAGCTAACATGATCACAAAACAAACATCAAATCTTGTCCTTGTTGTTAGGATCTGCTAGGATTCCATACTCCCATCCTATGTCATCCGATCTTCTCTTCAGCAGGACCACATTTTCTGTTGATGCTGCTTCTGCTGGTGCTGCCACACTCATCTCTCCGGGTCCAGTTGACATCCTACAAGAATTAGAGCTTAGAATTCTTAATTCAGACTACCATACCACCATAGTATACAATAAAAGAAGGTGCAGAACAATCATACAGTATTACAGTTGTAAAAAAACAGAGGAATTCAGCTTACAGTGACAAGCACACTCAGATTTGAAAACTTAATAACTTATTCAAAGAGATGACTAGATGAGCACATTCAGTTTGCAGAAGTTAATCAAAGAAAAATATAGGAGTCGCAGTACCATAATAATCTCTATTTTGTATTTACTAACAGATAGGTATTACTATCTTCTCACAATGACACAATCAAAGGGTGGAGTGGAGCAAACTTGTCAGTAGATCGGTGTATTGACTAGACTTTGAGCAGAGACACGAGGAAAACAAGGCTATGGCAAGAGCCGCACTGGCATACCAGAATCTTTGAGCTCGGGGAGGCGGCGGACGAAAGGCTTGAACTCCTTGTTGCGGCGGGTGGGGAGGCTGGAGCCAGCGTCGAGCGCCTCGACCTCCGGGTTGACCACGGGGAGATGAAGCCGGTGAGGAAGTTGAGCAGGTAAGGTAGATGCCCAGCCCGTAGGTCACAGCGTCGAAGTGGAGGCTGGCGCCGGCGTCGCCGGAGAGATGGCGGCGGGTGACGGAATGAAACGGGAATGGGGACTGCCGAGTGCCGAAGACCGAGTTGGGACCTAGTCGTGCCGTTGTGGGCCCAAAAATCCCACTCGCTTTCTCCAGCACTTTTTCCCCGCGATCCTTTTCTCCCGCCCGTCCGCTCCGCGCGTTTCGGCGCTGCCTCCGCGCGCCTGGGCGCGTGCCCGCGTCGTCTCCGCGCTCAGCCCGCCTTTTCTCCACCTAGCAGCCAAGGCTCCGCGTCTGATGGTCGCCTTGCGCTTATGCACGCCTAGGCTACCGCCTTACACCGCCTTTTGGAACTCTGATCTGGAGTGCGGATCTTGTAACTTTAATTCCAACTAGTGTGACGGCCGTGAATTTACCCTTTTTCTGTGTGTTTCTTTCAGGTTATGAGATCCATGCATGACAACATAGCGGTGCATTTCTTGTTCAAACTGCTCTCCGTTACTTCCTCTGTTTCATCTTATTTGACATTGGTTAGTTCTTAAGAAGTACTCCTTTCATACCAAATTACTTGTCACTCTCTAGTTCAAAAATGATTGAATCTCGCTTCTAAAATAAATGAGCTTAGGGCTGAAAACTGCAATACGCGGTTAACTTCAAAGGAACTTTTGGATGTTTGTCTATGGTGGCGATTAAGTGGATGATCCTTATCTTCAGATATGGCAATTCAGTTCAGTTAGTCTGAATTAATCTCATTTTAGCATTCATATTTTGATTGAAATACATGCCATTCTACTAATTTGACACATTTCACCATTGTTTAGTTATATACACCTACCTTTCATAATGTTGTATTGCTAATTGCATTGTATTCTGAACAGGAAGTATCCAATGACTTTTAAGAGGTTATAAAAACAAAATAATAAGCTAATGATTATGTAATGTTAGATCTTGGAAATTTTAGATCCTGAGTTAATTTTCTAATGCCCGCTGCCCACTATAATAATTCTATCTTTCTATCATGATGTTTGTGCCGCTGACTTGCACGGTTAAACAAATGTATTTTGTTAGTGTGCATGAGTTGAATTACAAAACTTATATCATTTTCTGCTATGCTTGCATCCACATTCCTTCCTTTGCATTTGCGGGCAAAATATTAAACTGATTCATCTATGTCATACTTTCTGCAGGAGTTCGATGAAGTCTGCCAACAAGGACAGGTGATTCAAATCAATTCTTTTCCACCACACTGAGACTCTCAGCACACTTGGGGTGCTGAAAGGCATAAATTTCTAGTTTATTGACACCTATTACTGTTTGCATATGTATGTTTATACTTTATACTTATAGCAGCACTGTAAAGGTCAACAATTAAACAAGTTGGATGTCAGTTGTATTTCACTGCAAAAGTATAAATAAGAGAGTATCATTCTATGGGTAAAATTATACTATCTGTTGCTGAATTTATTATTCAAGTGCACTTCTTCTCTGCCATTAGCGTTATAACTGCAAAGATAGTACTGGTCATGCTGGTCCAATAGCCAGCAAATAATGTTCCCCAAATTGCTTATTAGATTTAGATGCGGTCCTATCAACTTTGGGTATTCTCTTCTGCCTATGTGTTGGTTTCTGTGAGATGCCCACAATGATATGTTTTTAAGCAAACGTTTGGCAGTTGGGGATTCTTGGATTAAAAAACAATTTAGTTATATCAACAAATAAGTAATTAAGCTTTGACAGTTAATGTAAACTGTACGTATCCTTAGCACCTGTGTGTTGCAGGGTAGAGGGTACTGTATTTTGCGTCTAATAGCAGCACTGCTGTTCCTTCAGGTGTTGCTGCTGCCCTTGATAAGATAGACAAGTATGTTGAAGAGCATAATTTGGATCAACTATCTTCATCAGATAAGTAAGTGAGAGATTCTATACCTCAGCGTCCCTCGTTTGTCTCCGAACTATACGGATACAAGAATATATTCATTCTCGAAAGTTAGCATATCATTTCGTGATTTTTTATCTGTTCAAATTGACCCCAGATTAGTTCACCCGGTTGATGGTTCATTCAATCGCAGGACGCGTTGACGCCATCAAAGAAAAGATATCAATGATGAAGAAAGATGAAATAGAATTTCTGGCTGATTCATTGAAGAAGGTATTGCATCAGTTTTGCTGGAGTTTGTGTGTGTCAAACATAGTTCTGTTATCAAAATTGGACCGTTTATGCCCTGCTATTGATTAAAAAGAAAACATGGCTCTTAATTCTTAGTATGAGGTTTTACGTTGGTTGACTTTTTTCCCTGCCAGAATATAACATTTTCTGTTATCAAAATTGGACCGTTTATGCCCTGCTATTGATTAAAAAGAAAACTTGGTTCTTAATTCTTAATATGAGGTTTTACGTTGGTTGACTTTTTTCCCTAACATAATATAACATGAACGTTACCTTTGGTATGGTTCACGTACGTTGATGGGTTTTTACTTGATCACTGAAGAGTTGAGCATTTGTAGCCATATTTGGAGTCTTCGTTAATCGTTATGCAAGTCAAAAGTTCTGAATGATACACCAGCAAGGGTTCACATCACCGTAGCTTAAAATTTAAGAACATTTTATTCATTCCAGTGCGGCTTGAATGATGTTTTGAGTGCTGTCAGTCTATATTATTGCACCCACGCGTTAGTAAAATTGATGTTCCTGAAAAATATTTCAATACGGTTGGATCTAGAAGCATCCAACAACAATAACCAAGCTTTTGTCCCAAACAATATTTTAAATGGGCACCTGGATGCCTAGGCGTCCGCCCTACGACTGGACGTCTAGGCGCCTAGGCGGGCGCCTAGGCAACGTCCAGGCAAGCAGCGCCCATGCTGAGAGCCGGGGCAGGGGTAGGCCGGGCAGGAGCAGACCGGGGTAGGGGCAGGCCGAGCAGGAGCAGATCGGAGCAGGAGCAGAGGAGAGAAGGCGACCTCGGAGTAGGTCGGAGGTAGGAGGCGGTCGCGGAGGAGGACGGAGACGAAGAGGCGGCAACGGGAGCAAAAAATGATCGAGGAGCGGCGGTGCACAAGGAAGGAAAGGGAGTCGTGCGTGTTAAAATGATGGATGCTTCACGATATTATTGCTCATCTGATATGTTTATATAGAGTACGTGTGTTTGGTACATATGGTAGAGAGACTAATGTACATAGAAGTCTATTATATTGATATCTAACCTACCAAACATACTCCATGTATATATGGTACTCTATCCAGCATGCCATCTATTCTTCTGACATATATGATAATCTATATAGCATACCAAATATATACCTGATATACATGGTAGTCTATCCATCTTACCAAATGTGCTCTAACCATACCAAATATGAGGTTGTTTAACAGGCCCCCTCAATCACAACCTTGACGAGCTCAAGTTGAGATTGTATCTGAAATTCTTGAAAAGACTTGTTGAAAGAGGTTTCGCCAGCCCATCAGCTATTTGATTTTTGGAAGAAATAAAACGAATTTCTAATGCCTTGTTGGCAACTCGTTCTCTAACAAAATGAAAATATACTTCCACATGCTTAGTGCGACCATAAAAAACTGGATTGGCAGACAAATATGTAGCACCTAAATTGTCACACCATAATAGTGGAGGCCAAGGCTGAGAAATACCTAATTCTCCGAGTAACGTCTGAATCCATATAAGTTCTGCAGTGGCATTAGCTAATGCCTTATATTCTGACCCAGTACTCGATCGAGAAACAGTAGCTTGTTTGCGAGAGCTCCAAGCCACTAGATTTGAGCCAAAAAATACAGTGAACCCCCATGTAGATCTCCTATCATCAGCACTCCCGACCCAGTCAGCATCTGTAAATGCAGTCAATAAAGTAGATGTAGACTTGCAAATTTTCAAACTATCATCTTGTGTAAATTTCAAAACCTCAAATTTTGTTTGACAGCAGTCCAATGTTCGTCAGTAGATTTTGCATAAACTGACACACTTTGTTAATTGCAAATGAGATATCTAGACGAGTGATTGTCAAGTATTGCAATACACTGACAATACTTTTGTAACATGTAGTATCATCAATAGATAGGGGTGTGCCACCGGTCTTCACAAGTTTTTCTGAACTGGACATAGGAGTGGAGGCGGGCTTGCACAAGAGCATATTTGTTCTCTAGAGAAGATCATCAATATACTTCTTCTGTGATAGAATGAGCCCCCCTAGAGTTGGGTGCACTTCAATTCCAAGAAAAAATTCAGTGGACCCAAATCCTTAATTGCAAACTCCTTGTTGAGCTTTTGAAGCAAGAGCAAGGATGCCGATGATGATGAACTAGCAATGATAAGATCATCAACATATACCAACACATACATGACCAGTTCTTTATTATTAAAGATAAATAAGGAATTATCAGCTTTAGATACAGTAAAATCCAATGAATATAGTTGTGTGTTGAGTCTTGAATACCAAGCTCGTGGAGCTTGTTTAAGATCATATATTGCCTTGTCCAACTTGCATATATAATCTGGACGTTTAGCGTCCACAAAGCCACGGGGTTGCCTCATATACACATCTTCTTGCAGAAAACCATTTAAAAAAGCATTCTTGACATCAGCTTGCCTGAGATGCCACCCATTAGATACTGATAGTGCAAGAATTAATCTCATCGTTGTAGGTTTGATAACTGGACTAAATGTATCTTCATAATCGACTCCATATCTTTGTCTGAAACCTTTAGCCACCTATCTTGCCTTGCGCCTTCTACAATCTACAATATTCAGTCCATGTCTTGGTGGAATCAGATGCCATGTTTTGTTCTTCTGCAAAGTATTAAACTCTTCATACATAGCCTCCTTCCACTGAGAACTTTGCAAGGCCTCAACATTAGATTTTGGTTCTGCAGTACTTGATGTATGAACCAGAAAACTTTCTTTCTTGATGTCATATCGAACTGTTCCATCTCAAAACTCTTTTGGCTTGAGAATGTTATTCTGCAGCCTTGTTCTAAGCCGAGTTGGTGCAGGTTGCTCTTCAAGTGGAACATGCAAATTGAGTTCAGGTTCAACAACATATTTTGCATCAGTTTCAACAGTTGGTTCAATAGCAATGTTGTTTGTATGGCATTTATCCTCCAACGAAGAGTGATCAAACTGAGATAATATTTGGTTTGCACCAACTCAATCTCGTGTCTGCACAACACCATTACACTCTCCAGACATGGGATTAGTTCCATTAGACATAACATGTGAGCATGCCAAAGTACTCAATTGGTCAGTAGCTATAGGCACAAAGTTGGATGAAGGAGGAGTAACAGCTAGAACTGCATTTTCAGAAAAATTCAGAGAGTTCGACAAGGAGGCGGTTTGAGTTTCAGTGGCAAAAGGAAATACAAGCTCATCAAATACAACATCTCTAGATACAAACACTCTACGTGTAGACACATCAAAACATTTGTAGCCTTTGTGAAGACTACTATATTCTAGAAAACACATTGTTTCGATCTAAAAGATAACTTATGATTGTTGTATGGCCTTAAATTCGGCCAACATGCACAACCAAAAAATTTGAGAGATGTGTAATCAGGTTTCTTGCCAAGAAAACGTTCAAAGGGGGTGTAGTTGCCAATGGTTCAACTGGGCAATCTATTTATCAGATAAAATGCAGTTATAAAGGCTTCATCCCAAAATCGAAGGGGTACTGATGCTTGAGCCATCATAGCCAAACCCATTTCAATTATATGTCTATGCTTGCGTTCTATTATGCTGTTCTGTTGATGGGTGTGTGGACAAGATACACGATGATGAATTCCTTTTTGTTTGAGTAGAGAGTTCAATCGTTGATACTCTCCTCTCCAATCACTTTGAACACTAATGATTTTTCGATTCAAGAGTCATTCTACATGCATTTGAAATTGAACAAAGACTTGTTCAACTTCTGATTTGTGTCGCAAAAGATAGATCCAGGTGAATTTGCTGCGATCATCAACAAAACTGACATAGTATCGATAACCATTAGATGACCTAATGGGCAGATCTCACACACCAGAAGAATTAATTCAAGAGGGGAAGCTGCTTTCTTAACAGAATCATGAAATGGCAGTTGATGGCTCTTGGCCATTTGACAGGCATTGCATACAGAAGCAACACCACTATTATTTTCTGAAGCTAACAATTTATTTTGTTTTAGAACATGTTGAACGACAATAGCTCCAGGATGCCCTAAGCGACAATGTCATATTTTTGCACTTGATCTTGCCACGTGCAGTGCTTCCCTTAATGATGTGCCACTCGAAAGAACGAAGGGATAGAGGCCTCCACTACATTTACCTTGCAGCAGTGTTTTCTTCGTGATTCGATCTTTAACAGAAAAAAAGTGGTATGAAATTCAAAAAATACATTATTGTCTCTAGTGAAGCGGTGTACTGAAAGAAGATGCTTGGATGCTTTAGGAATGTGAAGAATATTTGACAAGGCTAGAGTTTTATAAGGAGTATGGATAAATGACTAACCAATATGAGTAATTGGCATACCTGCACCGTCAGCCGTTTGGACTTGATCCTTGCCAGAGTAGCATTCCCGTACGGTGAGACGATCAAGATCATTGGTTATGTGATCTGTCACTCCCGTGTCAGAGTACCAATTTGTATCAACAGAGTACGAAGGTGTGGCAACAAACGCAGCAGTACGACTGTGTTCGACGTTGAAGGAGTGATCAAAATGCTTGTAGCACTTCCATGCCTCATGGCCTTCCTTCCCGCACACCTAGCAGGTTGAGCGTCCTTGATTGTCGTGGCCACAACCATAGTTACGGTTCACACTGCGACCATGGTTCCGATCACCACCGCCACCACATCTGTTTCTGCGACCACCACTGTCTCGTGGCCCCTTGGAGGCTCAGTTGACAGAGGAGGTGTTTTGCAGAGATCCATGACGACCGACAACCCGAACTTCAAAACTGAGAAGGTGATTGTACACCTCCCCTAGGACATGGCATCTGCCCGTGTCGTGACAAAGGTCACGAAAGAGTCATACTCCTCGCTAAGGTCGGCGAGAAGGTATGTGATAATCTCGTATTCCTTCAACGGTGCGCCAGCCAAGGCCAACATGTCAGCCAGACCCTTGACTTTGTTGTCGTACTCCACTGTCGTCATGTCGAGCTTCTTAAGATTGGCTACCTGCATCCGGGTTTGCATGACCCCTGATGACCCATGCATGAGACTGGGAGGAGTACAAACGCTCCAATTCTGCCCAAACGTCTCAAGAATTGGTGAAGAGAAGCACTTGGCCGAGTACTTCGGTGGAGAGTGTTGAATTCAGAGCACCCAGGACATACTGGTCCTGCTGCAGCCACTGAAGATAGGCTAGATCAGGCATCTGAGTGGTTTCTCCTTCGGTGGTGGTAGTCACCATCTTGACGGGACACTCCATAGTGTCGTCTACTATGCCGAGAAGGCATTGGCTTCTCAGAAATGGAAGAATTTGTGCCTTCCAATGAAGATAGTTGTCACCAGTCAACTTGATAGAGACAAAGTGACTCAACGATGGTGTAGGAATAGAGCTCATCACAGAGGCCATGGTGGATGATGAGGACGATCTCATGGTGGAATTGGTGAAGCTGACAGAAGACATCGTGGTTGTGGACCGATTTAGGCTCTGATACCATGTTAAAATGATAGATGCTTCACGATATTATTGTTAATTTGATGTGTTTATATAGAGTACATGTGTTTGGTACATATTGTAGAGAGACTAATGTGCATGGCAGTCTATTATATTGATATCTAACCTACCAAACATACTCCATGTATATATGGTCCTCTATCCAGCATACCATCTATTCTTATGACATATATGATAGTCTATATAGCATACCAAATATATACTTGATATACATGGTAGTCTATCCATCTTACCAAATGTGCTCTAACCATACCAAATATGAGGTTGTTTAACAGTGCGTGGGTAGGGGAAAGAGAATCACGTGAGTCCCATTAAAAGCTGACCAGGCCCAATAACTTAACCTAGCACAATTTTCATTTGCTCTGTTGGATCTAACCGATCAGGCATCCAACCCTCACGGTCCTCTCGATCTCCTCCGCCTTCTAGACCACCGCTGCCGCTTCTCCTGATCTCCTCCGCCTTCCAGGCCGCTGCCGCCTCAGCGTCGCGTCTTCGTCACCCGCGACCTTCTCTTCTACATTCCTCACCCTTTACGGCGATTTGGCGCCCTGGGCAGATGCCAAAGCCGACGCTAGCGCGCCCAGAGGGACGCCTTGTCGTCCTGGGCGGCCGCCTAGGTACTTCCAGGCGAGGCCAGTAGGCTTGGCGTCCAGGCTGGAGCGTCTGGACGCTGAAACGGTGACTAAGCATCGCCTAGGCGACACCTCAAAAATGTTGGTCCCAAGCACGTTAGGGTCGACTACCTGGAGCCATTCACAAAGAAAATATAATTATGCCAAATTAAGCTAGCATTTTTTTATTAAGTAAAAATTCTGATTCTTTTTAACAACTTATTTGTTTTCACAACAAGATGGGCTGAAGAAAGTAATAATGCCCTGAAAGCTGGAATTGAAATGCTGAAGAAAGAGGAGGATTCAACTGCAGCAAGAGATCTTGTCAATAAGGTTTTATCACAATTCATGGTGTTTTTCATCCTATTATGGCTATGGCTCCCATTTTAATTCGTTCTGATGGACACCTTTTACAGATGACACAATGGGATTCTACATGTCTGAGCAACAGTGACATTTGAGGCTATATATGATGATAAATTTACAGTGGTTCGGTAAATGTTAAATTGTTAAGGGTTTATTGTGTTTCTACCCCTAATTCCTAAACCCTAAACCCTAAAACCCTAAAACCCTTAAAAACTGGGGTTTGTGATTTTACCCTTAAAAACTGGGGTTTGTGATTTTACCCCTACTTTTTTCAAAATGAAGTCACCGTTTACCCTCCATTTCTAACACCGTTAAATCTGATTAGATTAAATGATTTAATAAAATTAAATAAACAATTGACAAATAAAAAAGTCAAAACTATCCAACTTTGTGCTAATTTATGCAAAAAAGCTTCTTGGAAGATAAATATCAGAATTATCGATTTTTGGAAATTTTGAATTCAAACTCAAACATTTTTTTTGGAAATTTAAAAACAAACAAATTTAAGTGAAATTCAAATAAGTTTAAAAAATTAAATGATATTCAGAATTTTCGAAATTTCAAATTCTAATTTAAATTACCAAAAATTTATATTCCAGTTTCCAATTTTTTTGTTTTAAATTAAAATTTTTGGAATTTCAAAATCGAATTATCAAAATTTCAAATATAAAATGGTTAAAATTTGGATGAATTCAAAAAATTATCAAATTTTAATTTCACATCCAAACAAATTTTCAATGAAATATATCTTGTTCTGTAATACTACTAAATACATCTTCAATATGTTAATATGATAAGGGTATTTATGTCTTTTTTCTCATATTTAACACCGTTAACTATTCTTAACGGAGTAGGTAGAATTTTGTTTCATTTAAAAAAGGGGTAAAATCACAAACCCTAAATTTGAAGGGTAAAATCACAATTAGACTTACAAATAGGGGTATAAACACAATAGCTCCAATTGTAAAATATGATTCAGGGATCAACTGGGGTGTTGCCTGATGGTTCCTGAATTTTATGTACCGTGGAACGGATAAGTTAGGTCTATGTTTCAGTTCTTCCCTTTTGTCCATGAACTACATGTAACCTCTGGTGAAAGCAAAGCTGTTCTTTGTTTCCCCTGCAATTGGCATCGTATTTCGTTTATCCTTCCGTTACTGATCGTCTATATTATTTGTGGTAGCCCAACTGTAGTCTCGTGCTGCACAAAAAAAAAAGGTAATGTCACTGTACAAATGCGTGCCATGGGTCCCTACATGTCAGCGTCAGCTCACCGTCTGCACACGACCCTCGGTTTGGCCCTGAGGCCAGGAGCACCACTCTTGCCTCAGCCACAGCATCTCCATCCAAATGGCAGCCACCACCTTCCTCCAGCTCCACACCACCTGCCATCCTCCCAGCCGCTCACCATGGCTGCCACGCTCTCCTCTGCGGCTGCCCCTTGCCTCTCCAGGCGCAGCTCCATTGTCAGAGCTCAGCAGCAGGCACCTCCTTCCATCATCTCATCGTCAACCGTGAGTACTCCACACTTTTATGTATGCACGCTTCCATTATTGCTGAGCGATGATCGCCATTGCCGACGGCTTGATGCTGTTTTGGAGCAGAGGAGTGCCTTCCATGGCCTGTCGCTGGTGGACAGGAGGTGGGCGACCAACACAGGCACCGGGAGAGGTGGCGGACGGCGGAGGCTGCTGAAGGTGAACGCAAGGACTGCCGCAAAGAACATCGAGGTGGAGGTTGACAAGCCTCTTGGGTTGGCCTTGGGCCAGAAACCTGGTGGCGGCGTCGTCATCACGGTCAGTGCTTCCATGTCTTCTGTTGCTCTCTCTCTCTCTCTCTCTCTCTCTCTCTCTCTCTCTCTCTCTCTCTCTCTCTCTCTCTCTCTCTCTCTCTCTGAATGATCCACGAACAGTTCCAGTACAGAATACTCTTGTCGTTAGTATAAGAATCCTAGTTCATTAAAGAACGGAGGGAGTATGGATAAGACTTAAGAGCCACTATGTTCATAAAAAGGTGTCATTGAAAATTCAGAAATGGTTTGAAATTGAGGAACTAGTTGCCAGGTGCTTCTATGTAGACAAAATGTCCAGTATGATTGCCTGAACTGAAAATTCAAAAAGCTGCTGTTACTACCTCCGTTCCTTTATGATTGTCGTTTCCGACATGAAAAAAGACCTAACGATGAACTAGTTGAAGCTGTCTTAACGACAAATAATATGACACCGGAGGAAGTACTTAATAGAGGTTATTCATTTGTGCTATATTAGGCTGTGGAGTCTGGAGGCAATGCAGCCAGGGCAGGTCTGAAAGCCGGTGACCAAGTGCTGTACACAAGTAGCTTCTTTGGAGATGAACTGTGGCCTGCAGATAAGCTGGGTTTCACCAAGACAGCCATCCAGGCAAAGCCAGACTCGGTCTACTTTGTGGTAAGCAGGTAGGTGCTTAGTCCTCTTGGATTATTCTGTCTAATCTAGGGCACGTCATTACTGTCAGTAGCATCATGATTTGCAAATTCTGATTCTGAACTTGTTGCAACTGACTGTCCTGGAATGTACCATGAGATTTTGTTTATGTATATCTTCGGGCAAATCTTATTTTGATGAGTGATCTCAGGGGAGGTGCTGACGTTGATGTGAAGCGTCTACCGAAAAGGCCAGCGCCACCTCGATTTGGACGAAAGTTGACTGATGCACAAAAGGCAAGATTAGCATAGCCAACGGTGGCTTTAGAGTGCTTCTATTGCTTCCACCATCTACTTTCTCCCACCTTGAAGCTTTTATCTCTGTGTTAAAACCTGTAAGTTCTTTTTTTTTCCAGGAGAGAGCAACACACATATGCCTCGATTGTGGATACATATACTTCCTACCCAAGCCTTTCGAAGAACAGGTAAGACAATCCCAACTCTATCTAAACTCTTTACAGTATTAATTTTAGCCTGTGTAATTTGTGTATTAAATCCTATGCTTCAGTTTTCTGATAATTAATTCTTTATCCGTTTCTGATGGTTGCAGCCTGATGGGTATGGGTGCCCTCAATGCAATGCGCCAAAGAAGCGTTTTGCAAGGTACGACGCACAAACCGGGAAGGCTATTGGTGGCGCATTGCCGCCTATTGCAGTGATCATTAGTTTAGTGATCGGCATTGCTGGAGTCGGGGCTTTGCTTGTATATGGCCTGCAATAGGACATTCACCTCATCAGATCCATTTTTGCTGTGCATTAAAAAGCTCAGCTAACTATTATTGTAACCTATGTCACAAAACATTCTGAGTGATACGTATCAATGGGAAACAAACTATACGCTTGAGGCTAATACTAGTCTAATTTCACTAGTCACTGCTATCCTGGCTCCTAGGCATCAATCAGACCCTCATTTATTTAAAAGATTGTTCTATTTTGCTACTGAAAGAGAATGCATCATCCATAAGTACTTCCAATTTCATTTTGCTCCTAGCTGTTTCTCAATTTTTCTTGCAAAAAGGAGTTTCTGCCATCTAGTTTTTTCAGGGAAACTATATTGAGGTTTGCCCGCCTTAATTCTCTCATTACTGAACTGCCATCCAGTTTCATTCACTAACCCCAAAGATACACAACATCGTCTTGTCATATGCACAATCTGGAACCATATAGAATCATGCTTTTTATTACTTCATCAAATAATGTACCATACTTTATTAAACTTTGTGGACGATCTGAATGAACTGTAATTTTCGTGCATGGTTGATTATGTAAGCGTTGTCCGATCTTATCATTTATCTATTGCAATGGGAGGACTGTACTGAAGCCCATAACTGCTCCGACTGAACATTGGTCAGTTTTTGTGGTAGAGGTAATCCCTGGTACCGTTCATGATATCAGCCATCATTTTCAGCTACGCAACCGGCTTCTAAGTCTAAATGGAGGCTAGAATACCCCCCCCCCCCCCCCCATTAAACCCCAGTTTAATCAAATATTATGACTCAAGATAGGGGTGAGTATACAGACATGGATCGAAAAACCGAGACGAAAACCGAAAAAACCTACTCCCTCCGTCACTGAAAGCTTGTCGCTTTATAGTTCATTTTTGAACTACAAAGCGACAAGCTTTCAGGGACAGAGGGAGTATTTGACATCTATTCGGACAACGAATATAAATAACCGATATATAAATATTGAATTCTGGTACCACTCTCGGATACCTAAATATTCAAACAACCAACTCATAAAATCTCAGGTTAATTTATGGTCTACAAACTCAGGTAATAGAACTCGGATATTTAGGGGAAGAACGAAGCTCGGAACCAAAACGTAGGGTAGTTATTAAAAAAATTAAATTTGAAAAATATCAAATACTTGAACTGAATTATCGAGTAGACCGAACGTCAAACCTAACTCAAGAATGAGAATGAGTGAATGAGCTGACCTGAAGTCACTGTTTTGTGTCATCTTTGTCTAGATCAGTTCATCTACCAGACCAAAAGTAGGGCCCTATCTCAACTACATTCCAAGACAGTAGACATCAGCAGACAAGTAGTTAAAATTTGTTGGAACCAAACGAGCAGCATCCATATATACGTGACATACTTATGAAACCATCATCAAACTTACATTACTTTTGCAATAACAGATACATTACATCCTGAGGCAAGTCCTACTCGGTACAGAGTTCTGAACTAATCAGAACAGCTGATTTCTGTTATACCAGTAGAAGAACACGGGTAGCACAGGCGATCATGAGCTGCTGGGGAAAACCTGGCTCGTCGCCGGCGTGGGTGGCCAGCCAGGGGCCATCGCCGGTGGTGCCGCTCCTCATCGTGGTGGCCTTGGGGTGGGTCATCTGCAACGAGACCCTGACGGAGTGGTATGAGCAGGTGACCTTGACGGGCAACGCCGCGGTCCTCGTCCTCGGCGCCGTGCTGCTGCTGCTGCTGCTGGCGGCCGCCGCCGTCGGCGACCGCGGCGAGGTGGTGCTCGTGCCGGTGGCGCTGGTGGTGGTCGTGTTCCTGCTCCAGAACATCATGGTGGCCGCGCTCCTGCTGCTTGTGGCGGCCTACTTCGCCGGGATATACTACTACAGTCCAGACCGCGAGTATGTCGGCATCGCCGGTGGTTGCGACTGGGGCACCGGCGGTGGCACTGGGCTGGGGTTCTACATGCTGCTGGTGCTGTGCCTTGTGCTGTGCGCCATGTTCCCCAAGGACGGAGGCAGCTGGTGGATACCAGGCTTGCTGCTGGTCGTATGCTTGCTCTGTCTCAACCTCTTCTCGGGCGGGAAAGTCTGGGGATATGGATACTTTTGAACATGTTTATGAGGATACGCGTATTATTTCTTGATAATTGGCATGCCAGATGATAAATGGCACGTGTAGAACGAACATAACCACATGACTACAAGAGTATGCTCGAGCATTATATCCAGTTGTACACTGCTTTATCTTTGCTAAACCGTGTTGATCTTTGCAACGCTTATGCTACCTCTGATAGCCTGTAAATTTTGCTTCCCTCAATATATAACCGGCTACGCCGGATTTCAAAAAATGTTTACAAGAGTACTCCTCCCGTCTCAAAAAAGATGTCGCTTTGTAATTCAAAAATAAACTACAAAGAGACAACTTTTTTTTTGGGACGGAGGTAGTATAAATGAATTTTGGTGAGCTAGCTTAATGAATGATCATAAACTTGTTTGTTTTGATTGCCAATGAATATTATTGTTCAGTTTTCCCTTTGGCAGGTATATGGCATTTGTATTAATTTGTAGCCAAACTTAGCCTCAGGTTTGACTCTGGCAATTGTCTGATTTAGAGCTTGTTTGAGTGGTGTTCGTACTTTGTCATGCCGTGTGGCGCTAAACTTTTTAACTATGACCTGACAAAACTTCTTAACGCCATATCCCACAAGTCTATAAACCCAGCATCCTGTCCAAGCTTACTGCTGCCGATTTCTTCACCACAAAAAATGTGTTATAAAGTTAGTTATGGCAGGGTTACGCATAATCCAAATTTTGAGTAACATATAAAGTTGCTTTGCTTGCCTGCACAGGTCAAGCTGAAAAACGAATTGTTATCCCAACGGCCTTCCATGCAATCCAAAAGTCCCCAGAGACAAATAACAGCAAATACGTATCTCAGTTTAGAATACTAATCTTCACAGATATATGGATAACTTGGTCTTAGTCAAACAGTGCATAAAAAGGTACAATGGTTCAGTGGATAGGGTGATCCGAGCTCAGATGACAATGGCTTCTTGGTTCACCTACTAGGACTTTAGAGGTGCCAGCAGTAGCTGCCTCCTCCAGGAGCTGCTTCACCTTTGTTATGTGATCACTCATTGCCTCTTCCTTTGATTTGCATGTAAAAAGAGCATAAGTTTTTTTAATAATAGGCAGGAGCATTGTCATTCATTAAGAAGAATAGATTACATCCTAAGTGATACAATCGTTTCTAAAGGACTTATAACTGTCCACCATAGAGGGACATATATAACAAGCAACTAGGAAACAACGCAGCTGAATGCAGATTGCAGGAGACGAATGTCCTCCCTCGCCAAGTTGGCGACTTGGATGAAGGAGAGCTCCAGGTTTTGAAAGATTCTTCGATTCCACTCCTTCCAAATCTGCCACTAAAAAGAAAACAGGACTCCAGCGAATTTCTGCTGTTGTGCTTTGGAGCCTGATGATGTGATAGTCTCCAGCCATTGTGATGAACCTTCCTGGTTAACTTGATGTAGCCAGTGGGGGATTGTAAGATATTGTGCTAATTTGTGCCGTGCCGCCTCTGAAGTTGCATTCAAGCGATGCGCTTCGGTTCGGCTGAGTTTAGGCTGCATGCCGCAATGGACTATGCCGAGCTTGTTGCAAACGCTTTGCTTGAGACCGTCCAGGCGTCCACACAACTGTAAATGTTACCCTTCCTTTCTCAAAAACTTGTCATTTTATGAGAAATGAGAGAATACTCCATTCTAAATTTAGATTAGAGTATTCCCAGAGCAGTGTACTTTAAATGTTACTCTAAGGCTCCGTTTGGAACGTAGAATTACAGAACAGGAATTGAAAAAAATACATGAATGAAGAAAATGCAGGAATGAAGAAAGTGAGAAAACCACAGAAATAAAAAACGCAGAATGAAGAATTCAAGACGTTTGGAATGCAGGATGAGAAACACAGGAAACATGTTAGGGTAACTATAAATGATATATTTAGAAACTTAACTATAATTATTCAAAACACATAAATTGAAGTTGTAACCTTCTGCCACCGTGAACTACTTGTTTACTATATAAACAACTTAATTCCTGTATTACTAACCCCAAAATATCTACTGCATTGCATTAGCTTAGAAACAAATGTTGCATACAGATCATTAGCTAGGCTAGTTACTTTGCAGTATGCATTTTCTATTTAGATCGATGGTGACTGAGTGAGAGCATCAGCTCATCCTCACACTGGAAAGCATTATAAAGATCTCAGAGTGGATTGTTTGATTCCTGTGTTTTGTGTAGGAATGGGTGCCTTTCCACAGAAAAGGAATATGGATTCTTGTATTCCAAACATCAATGACATCAGCAGAATAAAGGAATTGATTCCTTTGAACGTTCCTTTGAAAATCCTCTAATCCAAACGGACCCTAAATAGAGTAAGAACAGTGGTATATTTCAAAACAAAGGATACTTCTTAGGCCAAGGCAGCTCTTCATCTTTTAAGCTGCTCATTGGTACTTGTTCACTTTCATCAATTCTGATCATGAATCTTTTTCAAAAAGTACAGAGAAACATAAATAGACGGGATACATAATTGAATACCATGGATCAAAGGTGCTTCATAAAGACCGGCTACAAATTAACCCCATGAGAGATTACGAAATTCACACACACGTGACAGTACAGAATTCAATGGCTCCTCAGATTGCATGCATACAAGTACCAAGCAGTTTACAAACAGGAGTATGATGAGGACACCAAAATAAGCTGATGTTCTCTACTTCCAGCATAAAAACAATTTAGAACAAGTCCTTGATGATAGCATTCACTAGTGACTGAATAGAGCAAAACATGCACTACGAATCGAACAGATCACTTCTTCTCTTCCTTCTCAGCCTCTGCTGCTCTCTTCTGGCGGGCACCAAGGTGCTTCTTGTTCATCCTCTCGACACGAAGCTTGCCATAGGCCTTGAATTCCTTCATCTCGTCAGTAACCTTGACAACCTCAATCGAGCGCTTCTCACCACGAGCAATAGGCATGTAGTCACCCTGGACCTGGGTGGCATTGGCAAGCTCCTCCTGGGTAGAGTCACCAGCCTAACCAAGATAGATGATTAAGGTCATAAGCCATGAAACACAACAAGATAATATTCATGAAAAGAAATCTACCCATACCTTGACCTTGCGAGCACGCCTTGGGAAGATAACCAGTTTCGCCTTGTATGTCTTCAGCCTCTGGACATTAGCCTGCAGTCCCTCGAGTGATTTGTTCTTGCGGCGGTGATCCACAGAAATGCCAATGGTTGGGGCAAGCTTCTTAGGAATGCCCGCTGCCTGTAGTTAGAACATGCTGACATGAGCAAGATGGCCAAAAATACATGGATAAACAGAGCAATGTGGCTCGAAAGGACGTCATATAGATGAACAATAACAAGTAAATATATCACCTTTAGCTCCTCCAGGGTAAAGCCTCTCCCAGCCCTTGACTTCATGTTGTACTTCAAAGTCTGGCATTGAACAATGGGACGGAGGGGGCCAGCAGTTGGACGTGGGAAGATTTTCACAGCCTTCTTTTGACGAGCTGAACACAGAACAGCAACACAATTGTTTTTAAAACTTGTAACCAAGCAGAAGACAATGAATCACAAGGAAAAGAATTACAACAAAATTATTAGATAACAAGAGACTTCATGCCAGCTAGATATTGCAACATCACTGATAAAGCAAGGAAACTATCAACCCTGCAAAGTACTAAATTTCTACAGCTCAAACATGTTCTGAGAACAGTAACCATGAAGAACAGACCCTATTATCATTGAAACATACTCATGAACACGTAGTGTACAGCATATTAACATACAAAAAGCCACAGTTGCAACAAAGACTATGTTTGGTAACACCAGTCCAGACACAACAGTGTCAACAATCCACTGGGCAGGCATAAAAAGGAAAAGAATTACAAAAACAGATTGTTTGATTTCTTGCACATAGATACAGGCATAAAATTAGTGAACTACCAATACTGTATCCCTACTTAACCTCGGACACAAAATCTTGAAACTGGCAATGTACACGACTAACAGTAGAGATAAATGAAGTCAACATGCTGCCAGTAATAGACTAACTGATCAGGCATCTGTCGTGTATTCATAAAGAATATTATTGCTCTGGATGCCGTCACTCGCTAACGACTTAACATCACGCTAGCAAAAAAGAGGAATATCCGATTCTAGCATAAACACTCTGATAATAACGGGAGAAGTGAGAGGGACGGGGCAGATGAGCTCACCGACGCGCCGCCTCTGCTTGCGGGCAGGCTGGTTGAACCACGTCTTGACATAGTTCTGCCAGCCCTTCTTGAAGTGACCGTTGGGGATAACATTGTTGTGCTTCACCATTTCGTCGCCCGCCTTCCCTTCTTACCTACAGCGATCAAATTCCATGAGCAAAGCTAGATAAAAGGATGGGGAATTTAGCAACGAGAACATCGGCACTCCAGATGCGGTGCAGCGGATCTACGATCCCAAGCGAACTGCGCCAGCTCGCATCTACCTACACAGCCTACACGGCGCTACACCCTATGAGGCACTGAGCGACTACCCGACGCCGCCCGGCCAGCAAGATCAACCGACTCACTCACCAGCACCCGGAGCAATCAGACGTAAGGACAACCAGCTCACAGGCAACAAACAGCAAACGCTACAATCGCCGGAACGGAAGGAGACGGAGGTCGTGAATGCGAGCGTACCTTGGAGAGGAGCCGACGCTGCGGCGGGAGGGGGGAAGACGAGGTGAAGCGGAGGCGCGCGGGGGCGTGGTGGAGGAAAGGGTTTTGGGTTAGGGCTGGTTGCTTATAAGGGTGGCGCCGCCCCCGCCAGTCCCGCGAGCCCTAGTTTGGACGGACGGACGGCCGAGATCTCGCGTTGCCACGACGCGGAGCAAATGGGCCGAGAAGAGGGTGACGGCGAGACGGGCCTTCGTTTTTTGTATTGTAAGGAGAATGGGTTAAGACAACGCTGGGAACAAATGGGCCCTTGAAGAAGACACGCCGTTTCAATGATACCTAGATCGGCCTGGGCCGGGGGAGTTGGTTCTTTGGGGGACGTAAGCGTGGGCCAGCTCAGCTCAGCTCATGCACGCCTCCACGTGGTCCGCGTGCGCCAAGTTTCGTTGAGAATTGAGTGGGGACTCGCCATCTTTTCCCGTACGAGACCCTCCCTCTCGACTCTGACCTGTGGAACAACCTGCTCCTCCTCTCCCTCTCTCTGCGTTCTCGGCGTCAAGAACGCCTCATCAGCTGGGGCTACCAGAGGAGGGGCCGGGGGCGGGGATCCCGTCTTCGGTATGCGGGCACCCGCCTAGAGGTAGATGGTAAGCACGCATAAGATCATCCGCAGTGATACACTGTAAAATATACTGAATATACTGTTTTGTAGTGTAATTTAGAGTACGTACTGTAAAAGGTGAAGGAGAATAGTGTATAGAGTATACTTTATAGTATGCTGGTGCAGATGGTCTAATCGCCTACCCAATTTGCCTCTGCAATCTGGTTTGCCCTATTCAAAGTAGCTTTCTTGCCACTGTTGGTTCTGTGTCACGTTTCCGTGGCCGCCGGCTAGTCAGAGAATTTTTTTATTATTAACTTAATATTTTATTAAATTAATATAAATAGCTGACAAATTTTCTTTTTTTGTAAAACTAGCCGGCAAGTCGCAGTTTAGATTGGTGACTCGTTATTTAGAATTGCGATAGGTTGACATGTAGCTCAAAACGTCAGCTTTGACCGTGGGACCCGCAGGGTCGCGATTCTAAATAGCGAGTCGCCCAACCGAGCGGCGAATCGCCAAGCCAATTCGCGACTTGTCAATCTGCATCGCGAGCGGATCAAAATAATGTTGAATGTTGTTCTGTGCTCGGTGCTCTGGTAGAAAACATGCAACAGCATTTAAAGAAAACATGAAAAGGCGTGTCCAAGTGGTTGAAAACATGAAACAACATTTAAGAAAAGCCTGTCCGTGTTCTGGTCCATCTCAGTGGCCAGTGTGCTCTGGTCCATGCGTGCAGTCTGTTCTCAGTTGGAACAACATTTATGAAAGATGTCTGAGATGGGACAGCATTTAAGAACCCTCTCGTTTTTATATGGAACAACTAGCTACTTCGCCCAATATTTTATTTGTAAAGCCGTTCACAGAACAGGATTGGGCGATGTTTTTTATCGCTCGCGATGCAGATGGACAAGTCACGATTCGGCTTGGCGATTCGCCCATCGGTTTGGCGACCTACTATTTTCATATTAGAATCGCGACTCGGCGGTTTTCACTGTCAGAGCTGACGTTTTGAGCTACGTCTCAGCTTATCGCAATTCTAAATGGCGAGTCGCTAATCTAAACTGCGACTTGTCGGCTAGTTTTGCAAAAAAGAAAATTCGTCAGCTATTTATATTTAATAAAATATTAAACTAATAATAAAAAAATTCCTCGTCAGACCAGGACATGAGGCACGCGCAAGCCGTCGGAAGCGGAACGATGAATAGCCGGAGCGAGGAAGAAGACACGTGAAGGCGTAATCTGTGTTTCCGTATTCTGTTCGATATCCCGTAGGTTCACAGATCAGGTATTAAACAGTTACATGGGCCAGGCCCACACATGGCCCACACACGGCCCACGCAGTCATCAGTCATGACATATCCCCGCTCCTCAAAATGTACTTGTCCCGAAGCACTGATCCCTTGTGTACTTCACTTGCCACAAACTGATCATCCTCATATCTTCATCTTCAGACGCTGCATCCTATAAAATCCCACTTTTTCCTTCATATAAAGTTCACCTACAAGTTTATTATCAACCATAGTGGAGATCCATCATGGTTATGCACATGAACTTATTGTGGGATGCATGAACTTGATCTCATCAAATCTTTTCTTCCACTTATGCTTAAATTTTATTAACATGAGGAATGGACTTCACCAATAATCTTAGATTAATTCTTTTGACCTCTCTTCAAAGTTTGGAATTATATGAATGGAGGATCCTAGGTCAAATTAATATGCAGTACCCAATATATATTCAAATTAATTACAAATTTAACATACAACTGTATACTTGGCCCTGTCAAAATTATTCAATTCAGAGGTCATAAATTTTTTTGTGGTTTACTAATATTCCAAATAGACTTCCTGCAAAGTTTCATAAATTATAAGCTTCATTTGCTATTTTATTTGAGACGCTTAGCAAATTCAGACCCTATTAGGAATTCAAATTTTGAATGTTGTGCAACTCAATTGAACATCAAGGTTTGAACACACCATCATGGTCAGCATGACTTGTTTGACTTATCCTCATAGTTTCAAAATTTTTGGAGCTCATTTGCTATTTAAATCAGTGACACCATTGAATTTCATCCAAATTCAAATTCAAATTTGAAATTCAATTAGAACTTGCTCCAATTCAAAATCCAATTGCAGAATCAAATTCCAGATATTTATTTGAGCCACCCCACAGAAATCTAAAATTTTTGGACCAAGTTTGGTAAGAGAATTGAAGTTTGCAGAGAGGAGAAGTGAATAAGAGGAGGTGGGACCCACTGTCAGCCTAACCCACTCGAGTGCAACCCACGGGGGTGCTGTACCAAGCTCTCCCCGCCGATCGACATCGGCAGTGCGCGACACCGCGACGCGGCATGCATCCACCGAGCTGCCCGCTTGCTTGCGCCGTGGCGCGCTCCCCTCACCCCTCTGCCCCTATAAATACCCCCCTGGCTGTCGCCGTTGAGCTCCAACCCAGTTCACGCCATTTCCGCCGCCTCTGTTCAATCGAGCTTTCGCCAACGATTGAAGTCATTTATCCCTAAGCTGTAAGTAGATAAAAGGCTTGTCATAACCTCCTCTACGTATTCTATTTGGTCATTGATCGTGACATAGCTTCTGCTTGTGATATTTTGAAGTTTCCCGATCGCCGTCGAGGAAGCCGCCGAGCACCTTCACTGTCTCACTGTCGAGCTCCAGTTCTAGGCCATCTCCAGCCTCGATCCTTTAAGCAAAAAGGTTCGCAATCCTCTCTAGTTTATGCTCACAAAATCTAAGCCCATGACATGAAGTGTAGCTCGAGTTCTTGTTCGATAACCGAACGATTTCTCAATAGGATAGCAAAGCTTCGCGCTTAAATTCATTTCATTCTTGCAATCATCCTTTAATCTGGTTAGCAAATAGCTTTTGTATGTCCTAACGAATCTCCGTACCCAAAAACCCTGAAAGTTATCAACCGAGCACCAGATTTCGAGATTTCGCGACCGCCGGTTGAAAAATCGTACTTCACCGTCGAGCTTAGCTTTGCCGGCCATGTCACCCCAATCTAACCCCAAATCATCCTCCTGGTGTTCTCAGGAACCTCCCCAACCTTTTCCCGAGCCTGTTACGCCATTGCCGAGCATTTCCGACTAACGCAGAAACCTTAGCTCCGCCGTCACCGTCACACCACTGTCTTCGGCCATCACCGACGTGATTGGACACCACCATCAGCTTGCGTGGTCGATTTAATGGTTGAGCGGTCAAGGCGAGGCCAAAAGGAGGTCGACGCACTTAAGTACGATGAAGCGCCACCGCAGTTCCGACGAGAGACGTCGCTGCGTCGGGAGGTTGACGAAGGTGCGGGTCCCACCAGTCAACGACACCGCTCGCGTGGGATCAGTTGTGAACATGGATCCGGTGCGGCTGCGCGGGTTAACCCCGTGGCTCCCGGTGTGGATCCATTCTGATTGGTCTGATTCAAATGAAGTGGGACGGGCCCCTTTATTTGAAAATTTCAATAGGAAAATAAATCCAGATTCAATCCAAACTTGGAAAATCCATAACATCCACTAGAATTATCCAAAAATTCCAAAATAAATTTTGCTAGAACCAGCATGAAGAATACTTTCCTGTGGTGCACTTGGATTTGTATGAAAAGCCATAGAAATTTATCTATAATTCATATAAGCAAAATGCTTAAAGAATTCATTCCTACAGTTATGTTAATTGGAAAATTCCCAATTTTGGTCAGAACACTATTGTTAATACACTTGATCTCAAGTAAAAGTTTCAATTTCATTGGACTTAAAATATTGGGTTGATCAATATTCCAAATCTCTATGTAGTTATAAATTAAGAAAAATGGAAAATCAATTTCCAGGAATTTATACAAACTTGAAAAATCAGTTTCTCCCTGGATGAAAGTAGAAAATAGTGAAACAAATTTTCCTAGAACCAGTGAGACCCCCTCTACATGATACAACCCCTGGTAGCCATGATAGGTCTCCAAAATTTCAACCAAAATTTAGAGAAGGTTATTGCTTACCATAATTTTTAAGAGCAACAAATTTACTTGATCATCTCCTGTTCTTTGCAAGAGTCTTCTATATAGTCTCTAATATCTACCCTAAAAATCCCAAAGCCAATTAAGATAATTATCCTATTTTCATCCTAGGAGTTCACACCACCTCAAGCATATTAATTATTTTTCAAAGTCATTCATACCTAGTATATGCATATCGTGTAGTAGCTGAAATCGAGGAGCAGCCGAAAGCTTTGGAGGTCCAGCTGCCAGAAACTAACATAGGCTCAGACTCGCATTGAGGCAAGCCCCGGGTTGCATTTAAGTTCCTTATAGTATTTTGCAGTTTTATTTCACCTTACATCTTCAGATGATTGTGCATTACATTTAAGGTGTTTGACATCCACTTGCATGGCCCACAAATCCCATGGAGTCTTGGGTAGGTCTACGAACCTTTGAGTAGACACTGCTATGCTTATTCTCATAGGAATTCGGTAGAAGTCAAGTATTTGGAATCTACTCGCGAGATAAGAATTTTATCACACGGGAAGATCTGGGATAAGAAAATGGTTTATGAATATGAAATTGAGACCGAGCAGTGGGTAGGATGCAGCAAGACATGGTCTCACGTGCGTAGCCCTGCTTGTGTCGATTGAGGACCGTTTCGTGTGCGGTCCTGCTAGACAAGCTTGAATTGTATCGGTGACATACTGGAGGAATGGGCTCCAGTAAACTGACGTAGCTTGATACTGGTTTGTCGAGGCATTCCGTTTTGTTTTATAGGCATGGGTTGAGGGCAGCAAGGTGTAAATCAGCTGGTGGGCACATCAGAGTACGCCCCACGCAGTGACTTCCTACTCGTGACGGATCGGCCGGTTTGACATTCGAGTGTTTAGTGAAAGGTGGCCATATACGACTAGTACTGAATTGTTATGTAGGTACTGCTGAAAGTACTCGCTGGCATTTCTGAAAGTACGTATGTGTCGTGTTGTTCCGGGTATGTTCTGATTGCAATCACCGTTCCTCACGGTAATAGAGTACCACTTGTTCACTGCGCCGTGATGTAGTAAATACTGAAGAAGTCAGGAGAATATGATATATTGGTTTACAAATTGCTTGGACAACCTTATTTGGCTTAGAGATACTACAATTAAAAGTTTACAGTTTCCCCATATTTTACCTGTAATAGCATCATGTGCTTTGTGCACGTCATATCATCGACAAAGCATTTCTTGTTTGATTGTGGAGTCTATGATGTGTCGTGCCTGAAGAATGTCATGTGCTACTTAAAATATGAATATAAGGATCCACTTGTAGGTGAGTCCTTATGCTTTACTTTACCTATGCTTAGCATTCACCCTTGCATATGTCTAGTGAGACAGGTTAGTCTTGTTGAGCCTTATGCTCACGTTTGCAGTTAACAAGTTTTTGCAGATTATACGACTGATGACGGGTTTGATGATGAGGTTGCACCCCCTCCAGGGTTTATAGCTAAGTGGGAACCCTACACGCAGCCGTGAATTGTGTGTTGCTAGTGTGAAGTATCCAGGGCATGGATGACTTTACTTTTGCATAGCTAGTGCTGAGAGCGTAGCTATGATGTATAATTCTCTTTCCTTCCGTTAGTATTTTAAAAACTTCCGCTGTGCTTTTCAATAAGGACTTGGTATTGTAAATTGTTCTCGCCCTTTTCTTGTATACTGTTGGGTGTCGCATCGCACGACACCACCCAATGAGATCCTTGGAGGTCGGGATTCCGGTCCCCACAGACATGGTATCAGAGCATCATTGGGAACAGTGTACTTGAAAAGAGCATATTTTCAAAAATTAGTATTTGAGTGAGGAATTAGTTATATGCCCTTATAAGGAGTATTATTAGTATAAGATATAAAGGTGGTAAACTAACTTATATATTATTAATTTTGTAACGACGTTCTGACATTAGGTAAGAGGTAAGGTACGCCATCGTAAGCGGATCAATTGCGATAATATCACCATGCGAGAGGTAGCATGGAAGTCTTTTCGTGGCTTGGCACAAAAATGTTAATAGGAGTCTCTGGAGTTTTCTATGTTTCTGAGAACCTATGACACGCGGTACCCCAACGTGCTTCAAAGTTAGTGGGAGCCCCCGTCGAGTGGTGTATAACCCGATAGTATGCCTCTCTAGAATCATTCATATTCTATGAGAGCATGCAAAACACGTATGCCCCAGCGTGTATAAGTCGGTTCGTGCGGGAGTCTTTGCTGTACAGACGTATTGCAGCCATGTACCTCGAGACATGACATCGCTCGAGGGCGACTCACACCAGAGTCGTATGCATTTACTTTGTATATATTATTGTGACTGCCTGTTGTGTTTCCCCGTGCCGCCCTTGAGGTGTGAAGGTGTGAAAGGGGATTGTTTGTCTTTTGCAACATTGACTACGGTAGCGACCCGTGTAGCACATGTTTGCGAGTGAACGATACTAGGACCACCTATAAACATATCCGGAAATACCGGTTAGAATTTTCTTTAGTGAGGCACGTAGTACCGTCGGTATCAACTTTGATACTTGACCATCCCCACACGACAAAAATGGATGCATTATATTTTGGAAAGTCTGACTATCAGGTGCTGGTAGGTTTGGACTCCACAAAAAGGAAGTTTTGATTCGACATTGGGTTAGCACCAAGATTCTTGATTTCTAGCTAAAGTTTGCTCAACTTCGCCAGGTTGTAATCTTGGTTAGTTAGGAATAAACATAGGGGTATGCTATATGGATGAAAAGTTCTCGAAGACCTCTACAACTTTTCTGTTGACCATCAAGGCAGAAAAGCTTGATAATCTGTTAAAATTTGGGGTATGCTTAAATTACTCCAGATAACCCTACCATTGTACCAGTCTCTGTAATTTTGCAATAACTCACTGTAGAAAAATCTTCTGCCTTATTGTGATATATATATATATATATATATATATATATGAAAAGGGGAGAAGTAGATCTAAATAAGTGCGAGAGTCAGCTGCATTACGCTCGCATTAGGCTACGGAAAGCTTGTGCCGAACAACGGCAAACTCACACTGAACTGCAGCAAGATCGTGGTGAGTTGCAAGCAAGTCTGTTAGAGGTGCAACAACAGCAGGAGCGGCTGTTAGTGATCACTGAAGAGCGGGACACCGCCATTAAGACAGCTCAGAATTGGGAATATGAGGTAGAACAACTTCAGGATAATGTGATTGAGGCCGAAGCAAAATTGCAACCAGTGGTGTATCCACCGGCCCATAATATACCACTAATTATGGGTGAACAATTGCCTTCAAATGACGAAGAGGAAGAAGAAGATCCTGAGGAACTCGAGTACGTCGAGTAGGACGTATTGGAGTGGGATGTGGCAGCATTTCTGCCATCACAGGGCAACATATAGTTTAATAGTTGCTCATGTTTATTTTGTGTCCATGTTTGTATCATATTAAGAATAGCAATGGTTGTGTCTAAGATGACAAGACGTGTATGACATCTCATGGGGACCAAGTATGGTAGAGATGCACCTCCATAGGGGGAGTCCATCGTTTTTGAGTACACTATTATAAACTTGGTCATGAGATAATATATCTTGTATAAAGTTGAACATTTATCAATATATGTGAATGTTATGCACTTATTCCCTTGTCAATAAGTCGTGCTACTAAATGATGAAATGGATAAAGGAAAAGAAAACATGTGCTGATTTTAAGTCATTTGGATGCAGAATGGTGCGTACACACTCGACGCCTGAAATGGGAGGCTCAAGTCGTGGTCGTGAGGACGAATCTCCGACCCAGGAGACAGCTGCTACACCGCAGCAATGAGTTCCTCCACCACCACCTCCTGAACTTCCAAGAAGTCTAGCGGAGGTTCTCGCCGCAGTGCTTGGCTGGCGCGACGAGCAAACAGAGTTACTATGGACTTTGGTCCAGCATTCGTCCCGTCAAGGAGGGCGACTAGATGCGGGTCCACGACAACTTTCTCTGGGTTCATACTCGGACTTCATGTCAACGCACCCTCCGGTCTTCATGGAGGCCGATGAATCGTTGGAGGCAGACAACTGGCTCTGCTCCATTGAAGACCTTGTAGAAATGCAAAGTGCGGTTTCTCGTGGTCTGAGTCTTCTCATCGACTATCTAGGTTGGATGTTCAGAGTAAGTAAGATCTGGTTGGAGAGCTTCCAAATCCTCCATACGGACTTCCGCTGGGGCCTTGAGACACTTTCTCAATTGTGAAATGTGAAACACATTGTGGACCACTGACAACGATGCTGGTAACTCTAGCCGATAGGCTACAGGTCCGCATTGCTCACTTATTGCGAATGGTCCGATGAAACGCGGAGCTAGCTTCCTTGTTACTCCGAAGCGATGAATTCCTTTCATTGGGGATACACGAAGGTAAATGTGATCCCCGATATCAAAGTGAAGCCACACCGCTGATGAAGCAACATGGGAAAGCGAGGAATATCTTAGAACCAACTATCCGGACTTATTAGCGGCATATGTTCGTTAGATATTTTCCTTTTATCCTTCCTTTTGTAATCTCGGGACGAGATTCTTTTAAGGGGGGAGGAATGTAAAATCCCACTTTTTCCTTCATATAAAGTTCACCTACAAGTTTATTATCAACCATAGTGGAGATCTATCATGGTTATGCACATGAACTTATGGTGGGATGCATGAACTTGATCTCATCAAATCTTTTCTTCCACTCATGTTTAAATTTTATTAACATGAGGAATGGAGTTCACCAATAATCTTAGATTAATTCTTTTGACCTCTCTTCAAAGTTTGGAATTATTTGAATAGAGGATCCTAGGTCAAATTAATATGCAGTACCCAATATATATTCAAATTAATTGCAAATTGAATATACTACTGTATATTTGGCCCTGTCAAAATTATTCAATTCAGAGGCCATAAATTTTTCAATGGTTTACTAATATTCCAAATAGACTTCCTGCAAAGTTTCATAAATTACGAACTCCATTTGCTATTTTATTTGAGACGCTTAGCAAATTCAGACCCTATTAGGAATTCAAATTTTGAATGCTGTGCAACTCTGTCGGTACCTTGCGTACCAGATACCCTTTGGGACTGCAAAAAGAGCAAAAGAACTTCACTTGTCTGAGTTGAAGACCTCCGAAGGCCCCACGTGTCATACGGAACCGGACCTGCCTTCCTTCTATGGTTAGTCCTAGTGTCGCCACGTGTATCGTTAAACCGGAGCTACACTCCCTACACGGGAAAGCTCCGATCTAGATACCTGTGTGGCACCCCCGAACCTAACCCCCGACAGAGGGAAGCTCCGGTACCGACACCTGTACAACAGCACCGAACCTACCCGTCCCAGACGGTAAGCTCCAGAGCTGTCACACGTCCAACCGCCGGACCTTCAAGTTCAACAGGTAGGATGGTAGACCTCCAACGGCTCGGACTTTCAAGGAATATTAAAGACCTCAAGACCCAATTAAGTGTCATTAATGCTATCTTAATGACACATAATCGGAGGGCCCTTAATACCAGTAACGTCACCGTCAAGGCGCGTTACCACACTATTAAGAGTAATTAAGCTCATTAATTGTGTATTAAACATCAGTAACCGCGAGGGCCACATGTCGGGCCAGGCTAACGATGTAACGACCAGTCCTTGTACTATAAAAGGGCTAGTCGAGCGATACACAGGGGGACTCTTCCAGACTTTCACACTCTGCTCTTACACACGTCCACAAGCGCTCAGATGCTCAATACAACAACTACACACCCCGTGGAGTAGGGTATTACGCTCAGGCGGCCCAAACCACGTAAATCCTCGTGTCATCTTGTCATCGTGTTCTGAATCTATGCGCGCCCACAACCAAACTACAAACTTCGCGGTCTGCCAACGGTGGTACCGGGAGAATTGCCAGAATCACACTCCGACGTTGGCGCGCCAGGAAGGGGGCCGCCCGAGATTCAAAGATGGTAAATTCTGCTGCTGGATCGTCCAACAACAACCCTGCTGCGCAACCTGTTGGAGGCAATCCCTCCAATATGTAGCAGCCAGCAGGTGCTGTGGCTCCAGCAGGAGTCATGCCACCACCGGCGAATCAAGCTGGACAGCGAGGTGGGGCGTTCGCGTCAGTCACTGCATCCGTGAACAACAACCCCAAACACACGCTCCATGCTCTGCGTGCTCTTCTCCAACGTCCACCGCCTCCAGGAGCATCCCAGGGTGCAATGGAGCAGTGGAGAGCTGATGTGGAACATTTGGTTGAAGCAGCAGCCGATCGCATCAACAACCAAGGTCCTCCCCCCTTGGGGTGGGCCCCATTGCAGCATCGGACCGTGTCGGGTAGACTTGGTCTGCACGCTTCACAACACAGGAGGCGTGCTGCATCTCAGCAGGCAACGTCGCTGCCTTCTAGGGCGCGACGTACCCACACGGTAACCAAACTTTCGACTCATGACCTCCGGGCTGAGCTCGATCGTCGTTACCGTCAATAGGACGGCTGCATCCACATCGAGCATGCTCGCGAGAGGCGAGAGGCTCGGGACAGTCCTGCTCCTGAGGGAGTAGGAGGAGGCTGTTCTCCCTTGACCATGCATTTACGCATGGTCAGATGGCCGCATAAGTTCCGGCCTCACCTGTCAGAGAAATTTGACGGGACTGTCAATCCTGCCGAATTTCTCCAAATCTACTCCACCGCAATCCTTGAGGCTGGAGGCAATGAGGTCGTTATGGCCAATTATTTCCCCGTGGCTTTAACTGGGACCGCCAGGTCTTGGTTCATGAGTCTTCCGCCTGACTCCATCAACAGTTGGGCGGAGCTGTGCCAACAGTTCACTGTCAACTTCGGGAGCTCATATACCCGACCAGGCACAGAACTAGACCTTTTTGCTATCAAGCGGAAGGGGGGGAGAGTCCCTGCGATCCTTCATCCAGAGGTTCTCCCAGGTACGAAGCACCATTCCTTCTATCTCAAGCACTTATGTTATTGTGGCATTCAGATAGGGCGTTCGAGACAAGAAGATGCTGGAGAAGCTGGCGACCAAGGAAGTCACCAGCGTCACGGAACTCTTCAGCTTGGCAGACAAGTGTGCCAAGGCTACAGAGGGCCGTGAAATGCACTCCCAACCACCTCCGGAGGACAACAAAATTTCCTCCAAGGGTGAAGCCACTACCTCCGGAAGTGGCAAGAAGAAGAAAAAGTCCAACGACAAGAAAAAGCCGTCGGCCGGCACACCCACTGCCACTGCTGCCGCAGCTCCGGGTGGCCGGGGGCCACGCCCCGAGAAACGACCTCGGCCGTTGTCTAAAGACGGTGGCAGCTCCACGATGTGGTGTCCCATACAAAAGACAAACAGCCACAACCTCGAAGGCTGCCAAGAGGTCCAAACCTTGCCGAGCGCTACAACAAGCGCCGGGAAGAAGTTCCTTTCCGTCAAAGGGAAGGAAAACAAAAAGTCGACGAAGCTCCGGCTGAAGAGGAGTTAGGCTTTCAGGACCCTAAAAAGGTCTTGATGGCTATTTACACCTCTTTTTACGACGACTCCGGCGTCTCCGACGACGAGCGTCGAAAGACAATGAACACCATCTTTGGTGGTTAGTGGGACATCACCTCCCGTCGTGTACTCAAGAAAATGCGGCAGGACATGGCTTTAGTAGCTCTCACCGCCAGGGCGGAGCCTCACCGGAAGTGGATGGACACTGCCATCACTTTCGATGCTTTGGACTGCCCTCGAAACATGATCAGAGCTGGCCAACTTCCTATGATGGTATCTCCGACCATCAACAACATCCAGCTCCACCACGTGATGGTGGACGGAGGTTCGGGGTTGAACCTCATAAGCGTTGAAGCCTTCATTAAGCTTCAGCTCTGACCTTCGGATCTTCACCCCTCCTGACCTTTCTCCGGAGCAGGTCCGAGGGCCATAACTCCACTCGGTGCCATTACTCTCCCGGTGACCTTTGGGACCCAAGAGAAATACAGGACCGAGAAGTTGGTCTTCGACGTGGCGCATATCAACTTACCATTCAATGCCATCTTGGGCAGGCCGGCCTTGTACAAATTCATGGCTGTTGCTCATTATGGCTACTTGGTGTTGAAGATGCCAACACCAGCAGGTGTTCTCCGGATCCGCGGAGATCGCACCGCCGGAGTTACTGCTCTAGAAGAACTCCATGCGCTTGCTATAGCGCAGGAGGAAGAATCCGGAAAAGGGCAAGCTCCGAAGCCTCCGAGCATTTGTCATCGAGGCTCAACCTCCGCACCTCGTGTGTAACCAAGCGGCGACACCGACAGTCCCGTCAAAGTCGTCCAAATTGGTTCTGACGCCGCTCATACCACCCGTATATCGGGAGGTCTGAACGACAAATATGAAACCGTGCTCATCACTTCCCTCCGGGCTAATGTCGACGTGTTTTCCTGGCAACCATCACAAATGCCTGGGATCCCTAGGGACGTGATTAGCACAATCTGAAGATCTATCCTGACGCTCGGCCTGTACATCAGAAGCCCCAGAAGCAATCAGTAGAGCGAAAAAACTTCATACGTCAAGAAGTGAAGAAGTTGCTTGAAGCTGGATTCATGCGAGAAGTCTACCACCCAAAATGGCTGGCAAACCCAATTGTTGTACCCAAGGTCGGCGGGAAGCTTCGGATGTGTATTGACTACACTACACTGAATAAGGCATGTCCAAAGGATCCATTCCCACTACCTAGAATAGATCAGATAGTGGATTCCACCTCCGGGTGTGAATTACTGTGTTTCCTAGCCACATATTCTAGGTATCATCAAATCAGAATGTCTAGGGAAGATGAAGAACATACTTCTTTCATCACAGTAGATAGATTATATTGTTACACTGCCATACCATTCGGTCTCAAAAACGCTACTTCAATGTTTGTACAAGCTATGTACAAAACTTTTGGAGAACTTATCAAAGATGTAGTGGAAGTGTACGTCGATGACATCGTCGTCAAGATCAAGAACAAGGAGTCATTCCTTGACACCTTGCAAGCTGTCTTCGACAAGTTGCGAGTCACACGCACAAAGCTGAACCCAGACAAGTGTGTCTTTGGGGTTAGCTCCGGAAAGCTTCTTGGATTCTTGGTGAATCATCGAGGAATAGAGGCGAATCTGGCAAAGATTGAAGCTATTGAAGACATGCGGCCACCAGCCCGCATCAAGGACGTTCAGAAGCTAACTGGATGTCTAGCTGCCCTCAGCTGGTTCATCTCAAGACTGGCAGAACGGGTGCTACCCTTCTTCAAATTATTGAGGAAGTCCGGACCATTCCAATGGTCTGAAGAAGCAGAAAATGCTTTTCAAGAGCTAAAGCAGCTCCTCACCACTCTACCAACTTTGGTAGCTCCGAATCCTGGTGAGCCACTTCTGCTTTACATTTTGGCAACTAACGAAGTTGTCAGCATGGTCCTGGTTGTGGAAAGACCAGACCATCTCCACTTCAGGAGTCCAGACCCCTCCGGGAGGGTCCGGAGCTACCTGAAGGCGAGTCTGGGTCCCAGCTCCCAAACTCGGATCCTCAAGGCGAGATGCCAGAGGAGCCACCTCCTTCAAGTGGAGGAGTTACTATTGTTGAACAAGAAGATCCAGACTCCTTCAAGAAGGTCTGGGTCACTTCAGAAGAAGCTCCGGGTTCCTCCAGCAGGAACCAGGAAGTCCCCGAAGAAGGTCCGAACCCCTCTGGGAGGGTCTGGGTTGATGAGGAGGAAGCTTCGGGCCCCTCCGAGAGGGTCCGAACAGTCCAACGCCCAGTGTACTTCATCAGTGAAGTACTCCATGATGCCAAAACTTGGTACCTGGAGGTGCATAAGCTGCTCTACGCAGTTCTTATTGCCTCTAAGAAGCTTCGACACTACTTCCAAGCTCACAATATTTCAGTGGTAACTTCTTATCCACTGCGTGCAATCTTGCATAACCCCAACTCTACTGGGAACATTGCAAAGTGGGCAGCGGAACTGGCCAAGTTCGATCTTGAATTTGTCCCAAGACAAGCGATCAAGTGTCATGCACTGGCGGACTTCATGGCGGAATGGACCCCTTCTCCATCAAATCCTGGGGGCCCCAGTGAGCAGAAGCCAGAACCCAAGGTTCCAGCCTTCACCGAGCCTCGCTGGACTCTCTACTTCGACGGCTCCGTGCAGAAGCAGGGGGTCAGAGCTGGAGTCCTTCTCCTCGCTCCGACCGGGGAGAAGGTCAAATACATGGTTCACCTTGACTTCAAGCGACCAACAACATGGCAAAGTATGAAGCACTAATATATGGGCTCAAGGTGGCACTGTCATATGGTGTCAAGCAGTTGTTGGTAAAGGGTGATTCACAGCTCGTTATAAAGCAAGTCAAAGGTGAATGCTGCTGCAACAACCCTCAACTAGCTGCATACCTACTTGAAGTCCAGAAGCTTCAGAAGGACTTCAAAGTCCTGGATCTTTGCCATGTCCAGCGTCTCAACAATGCCGAAGCCGACGAACTCTCGACGAAAGCTTCAACTGGAGCTCTGACTCCCGACGGAAACTTCGTCCGGAGATTTTCAAGGCCAATATCTCAGCCTGCTGAACTGAGCGAAGGGGGTGAGACCAGCACCTCGAAGCTGGCGGTCCCGATGGCCCTGTTACCATGGCATCCATCAAGGGTCGTAGGTGCTGCAGGAAGCTCCGAGCAACCCAACATGCAAGATTCAAATACTCAAGTTAGCTCCGATGCATGGATCTCAAAGATCCAGAGCTACTTGAAAGACAATTTTCTTCATGAATATAATGTATCTGCTGACCGGATAGTCAGATTGGCTAAAATATACACACTGGTAGAAGGGGATCTCTACCGGCGTGGTGCCAATGGCGTCCTAATGCAGTGCATTACAAGGGAAGAAGGCTACGAGCTCCTCGCAGAAATCCATGGAGGTGAGTTTGGGAACCACGCGTCTTCCCGCACGCTGGTCGGTAAAACCTTCCGGCATGGTTTTTATTAGCCTACAACGCTCCAGGATGCAACCGAGCTAGTGAAGAAATGCGAAGCATGCCAGTTCAATGCAAAGCAAATTCACACACCAGCTCAACCTCTACAAATGATACCTCCTACATGGCCATTCGCTATGTGGGGGATGGATATCTTGGGACCTTTCCCAAGAGCCGTCGGAGGTTACAAGTTCCTGTACGTCGTCATCGACAAGTTCACCAAGTGGACGGAAGCAACTCCAGTTGTGACAATAAACAAGCAATCAGCTATTAACTTCTTGCAGTCCATAGTATGCAGATTTAGAGTCCCAAACAAGATCATAACTGACAACGGGACCCAATTCACAAGCTCTGCATTCCAAGGATATTGCGAATACATCGGCATTTAGGTCAGCTACGCTTCTATAGCTCACCCAACAAGCAATGGACAAGCTGAGAGAGCATATGCAGAAATCCTAAAAGGACTCAAGACGCGCACATATGAGCGCCTGAAAAAACACGGAGCCAACTGGATTGAAGAGCTTCCGCCCACATTGTGGGCCAACAGGACAACTCCAAACCGGTCAACTGGAGAGACACCCTTCTTCCTGGTGTACGGAGCTGAAGCAGTCCTTCCTCCGGAAATCACCTTGGGGTCACTCCGGGTTCGGGCCTTCGACGATGCCACGCAGGACTAGCTCCGGCGTGAAGACCTTGACCTCGTTGAAGAGGGAAGGTGCCAAGCAGCTGTTCGGAATGCCTGATACTGCCAAGCTCTTCGACGCTATCACCAAAGGCATGTTCACAACCGACAGCTCGAGGAAGGCGATCTGGTTCTACGGAGAATACAAACTCAAGAAGGGTTAAACAAAATCTCCCCCAGCTAGAGAGGACCCTTCCGAGTGATCAAAGTATCCCGTCCCGGATGCGTTCGCTTGGCATCCAAGGATGGGACACCTCTCCCTAATCCTTGGAACATTGAGCACCTCCGTAAGTTCTATGCTTAATATCACGGAGGTGAGTCTGTAGTTACATGTGATGTATGTTATAGAGTCATTGTACAGAGTCGGGTAGCTCTTTCAGGAGAACAGCCGGACCTTCCCCGGAAGGTCCGCAAAGTTCAGGCAACACTTGTCACAGTCTCAGAAATAAAAGTGTAGCTAGCTACCTTGGGTCAAACGAGAAACGCAACAAACTTAGTCTGGTTCCGTACCCTAAGAGTGTACTTGTTTCCCCTGTACCCTGGACCTATAATGAAAGACATCATTGTGTGAAAACAGACTCCACGTGCATTTATTTTGTACAGACTCAATATTTTTTATTTTTCTCTTTCTTGTCTATAACAAAGTTGTGCAATTCTTAAGAAACGTTAGCTCGAGCAATTCATGTATAATTCAAGTTGCATTGTTAATTCTCCTGGGTCTAAATATTATTGACTGGCCTACTCGCCTGAATGCCGCCAAGCCAATCTAGGTCCGAAGTGTGCTATCGACTTAGCCTGGTCCCGCACCCTAAGTACGCCACTCTACCTACACCCCGACAGGCCGAAGTAAGGTGAGTCCAGGAAATGATTGGATCTGAAGAACATAAGCAAATGCACTTGATTGTATATAGAATTGCGTTCGATCTAAAATTTCTTTCGGGAATAGTAAGCCTCAATTGAGTTATAGATGAGAAATGGATTTTACTGTTTTTCTTGACTTCATTTTATAGGAAAAATAAAGATCTCATGACGATGGTGGATGAAGCCGGAGCTATCAAAGCTCCGACAGCCCCTAAGGTGACCCGCTGTCAATGTTTTAAACATTGATAGCAAGTGTCGACGGAGCTACCAAGTTCCGGCAAATCCAGGGGGCCAGCCGTCAACGTGAAGAAAAGATGGTGGGAAGATCCCCTAGTGGGGTCTGCTGTCGATGCACTGCGTGTTGACAGTGGTCGATGCCGGAGCTACCAAGCTCCGACAACCCCAGAGGACTAACTATCGACGCTCTACGTGTTCACAAGGGTCACTGCCGGAGCTACTAAGCTCCGACAACCTCAGGGGGCCCCTACTATCGACGACTTCGGACCTACAAACTACAAGTTCGAAGCGCGCAAGTCTTCAACAAAATGCTACATCCTCTTGGTACATGTTCACAATCAAATTGTCACTACCAGGATTCCGGGTTATTGCGACGAAAAAAAATCGTTGCAATAGGTTGAAATTCGTCGCGATAGGTTGTTGTCGCAACGAAATAGAACGTCGCAATAGTTTTTCCGTCTCGTGGCGATAACAGCCATGGCAATAGGTTATTGCGACGACTTGACATCCGTGGCAAATAGTATGGTATTGTGACGACTCCACGTTGGTGGCAAATAGTATGGTATTGCAACGGTTTAACGTATTGCGACAATTTAACGTATTGCAACGAAAATATCGGTGTTGCAATGATGTCACATTCGTGGCAAAAAGTATGGTACTGCAACGACTCCATGTTCGTTGCAAATAGTATGGTACTGCAACGGTTTAACGTATTGCGATGATTTAATGTATTGCAACGAAAATAACGGTGTTGCAACGATGCCACATTCGTGGCAAAAATTATGGTATTGCAACGACTCCACGTTCGTGGCAAATAGTATGGTATTGCAACGTTTTAACGTATTGCGATGATTTAACGTATTGCAACGAAAATAACGGTGTTGCAACGATGCCACATTCGTGGCAAAAAGTATGGTATTGCGATGACTCCACGTTCGTGGCAAATAGTATGGTATTGCAACGGTTTAACATATTGCGATGATTTAACGTATTGCAACGAAAATAATGGTGTTGCAACGATGCCACATTCGTGGCAAAAAGTATGGTATTGCAACGACTCTACATTCGTGGCAAATAGTATGGTATTGCAACGGTTTAACATATTGCGACGATTTAACGTATTGCAACGAATAGTATGTTATTTGCGATGATTTCACATCTGTGGCGATAAGTACGGTATCACGACGATTTCATACTCGTGGTGAATAGTATGGTATCGCGACGTTTTCACATTCGTGGCGAATAGTACGGTGTTGCAACGATTTCACATCCGTAGCGAATAGTACGGTATGGTAACGTTTTTACATTCGTGGCGAATAGTATGGTGTTGCAATGATTTCACATCCGTGGCGAATAGTACGGTATCGCGACGATTTCACACGCGTGGCGAATAATATGGTATCGCGACATTTTCACATCCACGGCGAATAGTACGATATCGCGATGATTTCACACTCGTGGCGAATAATATCGTATCGTGACGTTTTCACATTCGTGGTGAATACTACGGTGTTGCAACGATTTTACTTCCGTGGCGAATAGTACAGTATCGCAACGATTTCACACTCGTGGCGAATAATATGGTATCGCGACGATTTCACAGCCGTGGTCAATAATACGGTAATGCAATGATTTCACGTTTATGGCGAATAGTACAGTATTGTAACGATTTCAAAACCGTGACAACAATATTGTATTGCAAAGATTTCTGATGTGTGGCAATAGGTTCGTAATGCAACATATTCAAATCTGTTGCAATAGGGTCGTAATGCGACATTCTCTGGGTGGTGGCAATAGCAGTCTAGTGCAACGCTTTTTTGGTCGTAGCCAAATGTTTGTAGTGCAACGTTTTATAATTTGTGGCAATAGCTAGCTTCCTATTGCAACAGTTTATTTTGGTCGCAATAATCTGTTAATGCCACGTTTTATAATTAGCGGCACTAGAATCCTAATGCACCAGGTTTGAAAATTAGTGGCAACAGAATAAATTTATTCACACACGATACGTCTGTCGACTTAACAACAAACATCCAGCAATTGATGCAACGCTCAAGGACCCTTGTGTCGTTGCGAGACGATGTTATTTACAGTTTTTTTAGGTTGCACCATTGTACCCATTAAAATAGCACCGTGACGAGTTGTAGTATTAGGAATAGTTTCTCGAACATCCAACTTCGACTTGGTGCGAGCAGAAGCCTTTTGTGGAGTTGCTGCTAGCCGTTGTTGATTTTGCAAGCTCTCCATCATTCTGCGCATGTCTGCAAACTCCTTTTCTTGCCATGCAGAATTGGCTGCCATCTGATCATGTAAAGCCTAGACTTCCTAGTTGAGCTATTCATTTGCCTGGACGAAGCCATCCATCTGGGAGGTCATATAATCATTTCTTACTTCCAACTCTTGCACCTGAGAGCTGAGATCTTCATTTCTATTTTGCAAGGATCAAACTTGCTGGCCGAGCTGGTCAGACATCTGGATACGCAGTCTTTCAGAAACATTAGGTTTAGCCATATAACCACGCCCCCAAAACTGTGATCCTCCAGAACCGGTTGCGGATATATAAGTAAGCTGGAAGATGTTGTTTCTTTCCTCATCTGGGATTGGGACTCCCAACTCAGCTTCCTTGACGTTGATTTGGGCACGTGCCTGGGTCTATATACAAAAAGAAAAGTCACATGTACATTGCAAATATTTATTTAAATGGGGACTGTTTGAAGTGTTTCTCACATGTACAGCTTCTGCCTGCTCGTATGCCCATTGACCGTTCTTCACATGGCTTGCCTCCCACAGTTCTATGTCATCGAGTTCTTTTCCGGTCTCTGGTTCTCGCTACATCAAATACAAGTAAAATTTGATTGAATGATTGCAGTGCAAAGTAAAAGCATGATTTAGTTTTCATACCTTCTCGTAACTAAGTTGGGTGTAGGATTTCGAGCCAAGCAAGTGTTTTGTCTTTTGAGTACTTCGATTTCGTGAATTGGTTCTGCTTATTGACTGCAATATTAAGAATTAATTTCACGAATGGATGTTATCAAATAGTTTTTGTAGGATATGAAGGTATTAGAAAGCTAGCTGACCTTGAATCGCTCGGACCCAAAATAGTCCATAAGCGCCAACTAATCGGAATCTGCTACGTCAACAGGCTTGTTTTGTATACGTTCCTCATGGGTCGAATACTTCTTATAGGTGGCATGCAATGTTGATCGCCACCCCTTGTAGCGCTCACCAGCAATCTTCAATATTTTTCTTCTGGTATCATCTGTGTCCTCCAAGTCCCAGGCATTCTGTACATTGTATATCACACTGTTATAAACGTACAAGATGGAGGTCGCTAGAAAAAAATACTTATGTGGGGTATCACAACACTAACCAGAATGTCTCTCACTATATCTCTCTTCGAAGTATCGCCAACCTCTGCCCACTTCCTTACACTAGCGAGGGGTGCATTTTTTTTGTTGTAATAACCACATCATCGACAAAGTGCCGCTAATTAGGACCAACCGCAGCACCCAACCTATCGGACCACTGAATTTGTAGCTTCCGATTTTGATCATTCGTTCTATTTGCAGATGCTAGATAACGCAATTTAGCAACCTTAAGTCCTTTAGCAACCCCTCTTCCAAACTTATTTCCTTCTGTTAGTGTCATTTAAATGGTAAACGTTTAAAGCAAATTAGCAACTAACCAGGACTAGTATCATGTACAAATAGTGTGAAAGAAGAAGAAGTTGATGTTTTACCATCTTCAGGACGAGTGCGACAAATACGAGCGTGGGAACACCGCGTCGCAACAGCATTTTGCTCCATATTGGGCGATGCATCGACTTGTTGACTTCTTTGTTGCTGTTCATACCCTACAATCAGGCATCAAGCAGTAGTCAGTGGCGCTACAGCACCCGTATTACTGCAGGGGATTTTCAGTCCAGCTGCGAAGCAGTCAAGACAGTAGCTGGCGATGCTAGAGAAAGAGAGGGTTCGCCGGGTGCTCTCCTCTGCAGTACTACCGATTCGGTCTGACCGACATCAGCAGGAGCGCGTCTTGAGGCAAATTGGTGGCAGGGCGAGTCATGGACATTAGCGGTATTAGTAGGTAAAGGATGCAAGACAGATGAGGCGGGCAGCTTGCGATGTTTAACAAAGCTAGGGTTCGGTCTGGTAGTGCAGTGACCACATTTAAGTCAAAGGATCGATGTCCAGATCACACCAGTGATCTCACGTGACTTACGTTTTTACTGCAGGCGATGCAATAAAGATCCAACGGTGTGATTCCGTTGGATCTTTACTGCATCGCGTGTAGTAAAAATGTATAGGTCAGGTGATCCGCGTCCATTGATATCACCCTGGAGCAAGTCTTGAGGCTAGGAGGACAGTGTGGCGGATCTAGGAATTAAATTTAGGTGGATTGCATACTGATATTTTGCTCTGCATGTTAGCATCTCGCCCTAAAGTGCTACTAGAACGGATACATGAATATAATCTTGCGTTAATTACTAGACATCAGCAACGCATTTGGCAGTGTAAAAAACGGAATTGAGATCATATAAGCAACAATGAACCCTCATGTACATGCATCTCTAAACTATATGATGCTAACATTTCTTAGTGGACAGGGGTTAATGATATTGGACTATTTTTTCGAGGGTATGCCATGTATGGGGCATAGCATGTAGGTACGCCGTAATGGCCAGGGGTTTGCGGGCGGCGGGGTCATCATGGCACGCAAACGATGGGACGTGGAGATGGAGGGAGACGCGTCGGGGAGGACAGTGAAGTGACCACCAGCAGGGCGTGGGAACCGGCCGATGCCAGAGTGACCGGCGGCGACATGGGTTTGCGGGCGGCGGGGTCATCATGACACGCGAAGGATGGGGCGTGGCGATAGTCGAGGGAGACACGTTTCTGAGGACACTAAAGTGAGCAGCAGCAGGGCGTGGTCGCCGGTGCTGGAGTGGCGGCGGCGAGAGAGCCCAGCGTGCGCGTGTAGGCACCAATAAATCACGCCATCACATATACCCACCAGCAGGGTGTGGGCGCCGGCTGGTGCCGGAGTGACCGGCGGCGACAGGGGTTTGCGTGCGGCGGGGTCATCATGACACGTGAAGGATGGGACGTGGCGATGGTGGAGGGAGACGCATCGGAGAGGACACTGAAGTGAGCAGCAGCAGGGTGTGGTCGCCGGTGCCGGAGTGGCCGGCGGCGAGAGAGCCCATCGTGTGTGTGTAGGCATCAATAAATCACGCCATCACATATACTGATTAACTGTTAACTGGGACTAGGAAACTACAATCGCAATGCTAAAATATTTAGTAGAGCCCGATACATATTTATACTCGTAGTACCAGCATGGGATGATGAATCTCGGGGTTCCTGAGCATCAGGTGCTGCAATATTCTCTGCATACGATGCAAATGAATTAATGTGTTATAAATATGTATATTTTGATAGTAAACACATTTATAGTTATACCAGGTGCTTGTTTCCCATCACGATTACTTGTAGACAACATGACGGTTTGGTGTGTTGTTCCTAAAGTAAAGAGTATATATATTAAGTAACAGTGATAACGTCAGATTACATGAGGATGTGTATTTTAGATCGGGCGGTGTGGTTGCTATGAACTGAAAATGTTTGTTTTGAACGGGGGAATTAGAAATGAAGGAGTAGGAAAAAAAACCGTACAATCCGAGAAAGAAAAACAAGAAAAACATGTATGAACCGTGGGAACTGAAAATCTTAGGAATACAAGTTTGGAACACATGAATGAGAGTACAACATTGGGAGTGGTTGATAAGATAACCCTGTCGTCATTTACTTCTAAATCAAGAAATTACATAGTACATGCGGTTTTTCATAGTTATCTTTCCTGACATGGAAATATACTAGAAATACACTACCATAAACTGTCGGAGTGACATTTATTTCGGGGCAGAGGTGTAGTGTATTTTATATATGGAAAAAAGTAGAATGCAATCAGATGCTAGGGTAAAATAAAAAGATGAGTCGACTGTAGGATGCAGATCTAACGATTGAGGATAGTTGATTGCACGATTGCACCATTAATCAGATTTTATACTAGACATTCATGAAACATAAGAGCATATAAGGAGTTGGGACGACAACTCGAAATGAACTGGCTGCAGCTGTTGGGACGACAACTAAAGCGATAAGGAGGGAGTAGCTCTATAAAAAGACAGCATGGATCGTGTAGAACTTATGTAGCACAAAACTGGAGTCCGGGATGTCGCAGGGCGGGGTCGGCAACGAAGAGGTTCGGTAGAGCCCGTGAAACTTGGTCGCTCGATGTTGTACCCACAGTCACCACCACCATTCACACGGGAATTTCTTAGGAATGCAAGTCTGGAACACAGCACTAAGAGGAGAACATGTGTGCCGGGAACGGAAGCCACTGCGGGATTAGAGGGAGACACACATTTATATTCGTCGTGGCTAGCTACAAATGGGCGGGACTAGAATTTTGGGTGCACGGAGTGTAGTTTCAATTGTGAAAATCTCAATTGTGTGCGCCAAGAAGAACGAAATTTTTTTCGAGGGACCGCTACTTGCCGTTCATCTTTGTCTTCATGGAGATGTAAAAGCAGTCATGTGGTAGTGGGACATTCCAAAAAAAATACGAACAAAAATATGAATCACCAAATGTATCATTGTGCTAATGCAAATGACATGCAAATACAGAGAACACCCAAGTCCACGAAAGGAGGACGGCAAATCCATGGTCTAGTAAAAGGTAAACAATCAGCATTTTATATATAACATTCGTCGCAATGAAATGACAACATATATAGAGTATATACTACTACTACAAAAAAAAACATTTTCCCTTGTGATGTCTAATCTTCAGGCCGTCGATCCAAAGCCGCCTGTGATACGAGTATCACAGGTACATACGATATATATATCAACAATGTCATCGGATATTAGTTACAATGGATAAAGTACTTTTCATGCACCTGTTGCATCAGGCGATGGACTAGTTAGCAATTTAGATGACATAATTTCCTAATCAAGTTAATTATGCATCATGTCTGTTGTTAGTTCTATTACTTGTAAGGATAATGTTTACCGGATTTCATTCATTCAGCCACAAGAAATATAGACGGTCCCAAGTTACAAACATATAGGAGATGTTTTCGATAAAAGAAGTTTTTCGATACTGCATATATAGAACACATTGTTCATGAACATAAAGACATATTTCATTAACAAACAAGTAATAGGAAAACACGTAGTTGGCAGCAAGAACAAGATAAACTACACTTAATACTACTCTACTCAGAGATCACGAAATAGATAAACTACTCCTATACTACTCTACTGGGAGAAAACCACGTCCTCCTCCTCTGCCGCTGCCGCCTCCTCCGCCTCCACCGCCGGTGCCGCCTCCTCCTCCGTCGCTGCCACCGCGGCTGCCGCCTCCGCCTCCGCCTCCGCCGCCGCTGTCGCCTCCTCCTACTCCTCCTCCGCCGCCACCTCCATAGCCGCGTCCACCTCCGCCTCAAGAGACGCCTCCTGCTCCGCCTCCTCCACTGCCGTCGCTGCCCAAGCCGCATCATACTCCTCCACCTCCGTCACAGTCCGATGCTTCCCGGCGACGTGATGCTTAATCTTCAGGAGGCCCTCTAACCCAGCAACCTCCGCGATCGTCTCGTGGAGGGCGTCGAGACGACCGGCCACAGTCATCAACCCGTAGCTGTAGTGGCCCGCGATGTCCATGCTCGTGTGGAGGGGAAGGGTCCCAAGACCCAGACGGCAACACGAGCGATCTGTGTCGGAAAAGACCTTCCGCGCCACTACGTTGAGCGCTAGTGCGCTATGAGCGGCGGCGGACTTGGCGTCGGTGGCCACCTTAAGGCGCTGATCGACTTCGCCGATGCAGTCGGTGAGGAGTCTGAGAGTCTGCTCAACCCAACCGGGATGAGGAAGTGCAGGCGCCGCGGGCGGAGATGCGGGCGCCGCCATCAGTTCCACCGGCATTGCCGGCGGCGATGGAAATGGAGAAGGAGGTTCGGATGACGTCGATGGCCTAGAGCGCTTCGGCGCGGGGCTACCCATTTGTGTGGCGACGGAGGTGCAGAGAAAGAGCGAGAGGTGGTCGACGGTGGCGGGGGGAGAAGTTTAGAGTCTAGGATCTAAGGAGTGGTGCGGCGGAGAAGTAAGAGGACGGTGAGCCTTTATAGCGGGTCGTCGTCTAAGCGGGCGTGTCTAGATGATCGGACGCTAGAGGAAACCGTGCTTAATTATGAACCGGTCGGTGGCCCCGGTTTCCTTGAAACCACGGTTTGCATCCTCTCGGTCCCAACGGCTCGACGCGTCCCATTAGGAGTAAATTTACACGCGGGGAAAAACAATTTTTTCGTTATATAAAAAATCTGTCCGTACACGCCTAAGCCAACTTCGTGACCGCGCGTCCATGCCAGGGGACGCCTTGCAGCGAACATGGGCCTAGTCCTGCACGCATTACCGAGGTTTGAGGTATATATATATATATATATATATATATATATATATATATATATATATATATATATATATATATGCATGTTAGTGTTGTTAAACATGACTGAGGTGTTTTAATTCTAGCTATGTCTAACATGCACGGTCTGCAAACATGATCAAGCAATTACACTACGTAAGAAACCCAAATAGGAGACAACGATGGGCGACAGATCAGATGTCCATCGATCACAAAGTGATGCGAGACGCGCTTAAAGTCATTGTTTGTATCCTTTAGCTTTGCAATTACAAATCAAGACGAGCTTCAAACCATAAGATCTTATGTTTTTGTCCAATTCGCTCGGTTCACTTGTGACAGATTAACACATCACTAAACTTAGAGCACATTAACTTGATTGAAATCCAGAATCTCTAACACACCAGTATTCATTGACACGAATGAACACATATATATTACAAAACACAAGAAATATGTACAAGAACAGAATTGAAGCTAAACATGTACAAGAACTCCTAAAACTACAAAAGAAATATGTACAAGAACTCCTAAAACTACTATGCCGGCCCCGCCTCCTCCGCCCTCTCCCCCAACTTCTCAAACCACGACAAGCGGTCCTCCTCATCCTCGTCGTCGTCGTCATCGTTGTCGTGGTGGTGGTGGTTGCCGTCGTCGTCGCCGTCGTCATCGTCGTCATCATTGTCGTCATCATCATCATCGTCGTCGTCATCATCATCGTCGTCATCGTCGTCGTCGTCGTCCTCCTCCTCCTCCTCATCCTCCTCCTCCTCCTCCTCCTCCTCCTCCTCCTCCTCCTCCTCCTCCTCCTTCGGCGACGATGCAGAAGGAGAGTAGGCCGGCTGCTCCGGTTGAGCCGATTGCTCTGGCTGCACCGGTGGCTTTGGCTGCACCGCGGTGGAACCCCGCCGCGACAGAAGTTCCTCTCCGTCGCCGCCACCAGGGCACTACGGCCCTCGGCGCCGAGCTCCCGGGCCATCGTCCCGGACAAGATGTCCAGGCGATCGGCCACACCCGTGAGGGCGTAGAGGTAGCGGCCGGTGGTATCCATTCTCAGAAACTCGGGAAGGGTACCAAGACCCAAGGTGTCCAAGGCACGAGACGTACTGTTGTACGCCTCTCGCGCCATAATGAGGCGCTGGTCATCGTTCACCCTCTCGGGGGAGCTGCAGCATATCCGCTTGCAGGGTGGCTGCCTCGGCGGGCTAGGAGGCGGAAGGTTGGCCATGGCTGTGGTGGTTCATCAGCGTCGCGCTAGGAGGTGGAATGATGGAAGAAGAAGAAAGGAGTGCAAAAGTTCTGTGCTTGTACATAACCGACGACGCTCCTATATGGTCTGTGCGGATTAGACGAGGGAGCGGTTCGTTTCCCGCGCATTGAACTCTTTGCAGACCTCGTGCGGCGCAATTAAACCACTGTGGAAGACGATCTTCAGAGATCCTTCCGTCTCTCTTGTGGAACCGAATCCCCTGCAGTACTGCAGGTGCATTAGAGGTCACTGACATGTGGGCCCTATGCTCTATGGGACCCACATGTCAGTGACTTCTAATGCACCTGCAGTACTGCAGGGGATTTCAGTATCCATGTGGAACGTCGCGCACGCGTCCCTGCACCACGGCTTCTTAACTTCTCCGCGGACCTTGTGCGGCGCGTCAGTTACTTGGCGCACTGGAAAGGCCAGCGGCGAGATCTCCGGGCCCAGCGAGCCCTGCCACGGCGGCGCCACGCGCGCGCCCTCGGCGCGATGAAGAAAGGGTCTGTGATGTTGGTTTTCTTGTTTCGTGATGTTGTTTTTTCTTATTTTGTAGTAGTATTGTTTTATGTTAATAAACTCAATGTCATTGTTCCTCTGTGAAGACCTTTTACCGTAGTCGGTTTCTACCATAACAGTAACCGCCTGAGATAATTAGGTTATCACAGATGGTTTCTTTACTTGTATCAAGCCGTCTTTGATAATTGTTTTTCACAGACATGCCTAGCCGTTGGTTAATAACCGCCTATAATAAGGTATAACCTATGTAGTACTACTGCTGTTATTTCTAATTTCCAGGTCAATTCAATATAATCACAGAACAAAAATCAATAATATCATCACAGAACAAAAGTCAACAATATTATCATCACAGAAGTCAATTTCACTAAAACAATATACATATGCACAAGTTATAGATACAATTCATCTCAAAGTTTACAAGTTTTCACTAAAAAATGTTTCTATTGGCATAGTCGCAAAGTTCTGGCACATCAGCTACTGCACCATCCTCATCAAAGAACTCTCCTCTTTTGTGCAAAATTTCATGACGAATGAATTCACAGAGTTCAGCAGCAATCCTGTTGGCCCCTCCACTAGGAATACTTCTACAAACCGGTCATTCTTCGTTCAGATTCTTCGTGTGCTGCAATATAACACATAACAAGGTTTAGAATGTATTGGTTTGAACAATCTCAAAGTATAGATCAAAGTGAGAGTATACAGGAATTTATTTGGTATTTTTGGAGCAGTTGTACTATGAGCAATTGAATTTTGATGTTGGAATCAAAATATTAAAATAATGTTTCTGGTAATATTGAACAGCAGAGAATATAAGTATTAAACTATGCTAGTTACAATGAAAATGAAACACAAAAGTAAAAAAATAAGGTATCGACATTAAGGATAACTTACATCCTCACGATTCACTCTATATACGCCGGCGGTCCGAAGATGCTCGCATACATAATACCCGCATAAGACACTCCCAGCAGGCTGCTTCGGACAAGCATAATACGTTTTAATGTCCAATGCATTCTTATTGGAAGGTCTCTCACCGCCAAGCCTTTCCGCGTAAAACCACCAAGCGCTGTAATACAAGAAATGTCATATAAAACTTGTCAACACATTCTAAATGTGCGTAAATTAAAATTATTGAATAAATGTACGATTTCAAAATGGAAAGGAAATCTTTGTAACGATCTGGTGAGAAATCGACTGAGTCCAAGACTGTTGCCATTCCCTATGTTGGCTTGATGAAGATCATTATGTAGTGATTACTGCAAACATATAAACACACGTGTTAACAATTACCAATAATTGCTATTTCAATGTCATGTGTCGAACTTACTCGAAGTGGTACGGAGCCTTTACGAGGTCCTTGCCATCTCTGACAAAGTTAAACATCACATGTCCTATGTAAGCTGCAACTTCTGTCCTTTTATCCTTCTTAAGTTTTGCGATTGCTTTTTCAAAATTTTTTTTTCATGTGTTTGAACTGTGCTGAGTCTTGATCTGCGAGGATGAAGAGGCCAAACATCGGAAGCAGCGTCCCTTGAGGATCTCACGAAAATCCGGTGATAGGACTGGACCTTTTGAGGCCTTTGGCTCTGTGCAAGCGTCACGAATGTGCGAAGGCCCAGCTTGAATATAAAGTGAATCAGCGCAGTTTCAGCCCACAAATAACAAGCGGCCCAACTTTTTCGTCCTGCCTGACTGCCTGCCCGCGGCGGGAAATTTTTGTCACGCCGAATGAAGAAGGAAAATAAGAAATGAAGATAATATTTTATTATGGTACCCTTCGACCCGCAACGCCGACCCCCTCTCCGCAACGCGCTTGTAGGAGCATCCGCCGGTTGCCACGATTGTAGGAGCATCCGCCAGCCGCCACACTTGTAGGAGCTTCCGCGGGCCGCCACGCTTGGAGGAGCATTCACCAGCCGTCACGCTTGGAGGAGCATCTGCTGGCCGCCACGCTTGGAGGAGCATCCGCCGGCCGCTACGCTTGGAGGAGCATCCGCCGACTGCCACGCTTGTAGGAGCATCAGTCGGCCGCCACTCTTGTAGGAGCATCTACCGGCCGCCAAGCTTGGAGGACCAACCGCCGGCCACCATGCTTGGAGGAGCATCCGCCGGCCGCCACACTTGTAGGAGAATCCGCCGGCCGCAGCGCGTGGAGTAACAACAACTAGGTACAATTTCTCACATAATGTGTTCTTGTACATCTATCCTCTTACGGATGGGCTGATAGCTGATTGAATTGTAGGAAGCGATGTCAGAAGATAAGACATAGATGGGAAAAGATAGGCATACGAGGGAGTGGCAGGATGAAATGAAGTCATTTTTAAATTTTGCATTTCAGGGCACTCGTGAAGGAGGAACTATGCCTTGTCCTTGCACGAGATGTCGTAATATTTGCCACAAGACGCGCAAGGGAGTTCATTTACACCTGCTCATAAATGGGATGTTATTAGATTATACTTGTTGGATACACCATGGAGAAATACGAGTTCAGGAAAATATTGCTGAGGAATTAGCAAATAATGAGGAGATAATTTCTGATTATGGTGCTATGCAAAATATGTTGTCCAGTCTACTTAGAGGCACTAATCATAGTGGTACTTCAACAGATGTTGATGATCAAGAAAATGCTATAAACCAGTAGGAGCCAACTAGGGATGCAAAGAAATTCTATGACTTATTAACTGATGCCAAAAAGGAGCTGTATCCAGGTTGTTCGCAACTGACCCAATTATCCTACATTATCAGGTTCTACCAGATAAAGTGTTTAACTGGTATGAGCAAAGTAGCTTGTGAGATGTTACTTGAACTATTCTCATTTGCGCTTCCAAAGGGCCACTGCATTCCTAATACACGTGATAAACTTCAGAAGGTTGTTCGTGACCTCGGGCTGGACTACCAAAAGATCGATGCATGTGTCAATGACTGTGTGTTATTCCAGAAGGACTATTCTCTGCTGAATAGTTGCCCAAAATATGGTGAATTAAGATGGAAAAATAGTACCGTTGGGGATGCAAGAGATGCCAAGAAGCTTGTAGCACGCAAGGTTCTACGTTACTTCCCTCTTATTCCCCGTCTACAAAGGTTTTATATGGGAGAATCAACGGCATCAAACATGCGCTGGCACAAAGAAGGTCGTGCTGATGATGGAATATTATGCCATCCCGCTGATTCGAAAGCATGGAAGTATTTTGATAGCATTCACCCAAATTTCTCATCTGATCCTCACAACATAAGACTTGGGCTAGCATCTGATGGTTTCAATCCTTTTGGAGTAATGAATGTTTCTTACAGTACAAGGCCTGTGATTCTAATCCCTTATAATCTACCACCTTGGTTGTGTATGAAGCAGTCTTATTGGGTGATGTCAATGATAATTCCTGGGCCAAAGTCACCTGGAAACAACATTGATGTGTATCTGCAGCCTTTGATTGATGAGCTACTTAAATTATGGTCTGATGGTGTTGAAACATATGACAGTTTAAAGAAAGAGACATTTGTCATGCGAGCTTCTTTATTGTAGACAATAAATGATTTTCCAACATATGCAATGCTATGTGGATGGAGCACAAAAGGGAAGCTAGCATGTCCATACTGCCATATAAACACTGACGCCTTCTGGTTGAAATATGGACGAAAGCATTGTTACATGGGTCATCGTCGTTTCCTACCTCAGGATCACAGATGGCGTCGAAACAAAGGTTCTTTCAACAACAAGGCAGAGAATAGAGAGGCTCCAACATCACTCTTTGGTGACGAAGTACTCCAACAATACGAGTGTTTTGATCAAGTGAGTTTTGGACCGACGAATAATAAGAGAAAGCACACCGAGGAAAATAGATGGCATAATTGGAAGAAGAAAAGTATATTTTTCGACCTCCCTTATTGGAAGACATTGCTAATAAGGCATAACTTGGATGTCATGCACATTGAGAAAAACATTTGTGATAGCATATTGGGGACATTGCTTGCTATGGATGGTTAAACAAAAGATAGTCTACAAGCTCGTCTTGATATGAAGGATATGGGTATACGGCTAGATCAACATCCGAAGTTCATAAAGAGCAAGTACACATTCCCACTAGCATTATATACTTTGGGCAAATATGAGAAGACCACCTTGTGCAAGTTTTTGGGGAATGTGAAGGTGCCCGATGGTTATGCCTCAAACATCAAGAGATGTGTGGATATAAAAGCATGTAAGGTATCGGGTCTAAAATCTCATGACTGCCATATTATATTTCAGAAGCTCCTTCCTATTGCAATACGTAACATATTGCCTGAAAAGGTTGTTGCACCTTTAATTGAGTTTAGCACATTCTTTTCTGGAGTTTGTTCTAAAGAATTGGCAGAACCAGATTTGGACAAGATGAGCAAACAAATTCCTGAAACAATTTGTAAGCTTAAGATGTTGTTTCCTCCTGCTTTCTTTGATATCATTGTACATCTTCCAACCCATCTTGCCGAAGAAGCATGGTTGGGTGGACCTGTTTCTTACAGATGGATGTATCCAATTGAGAGGTACCTTAGTACATTGAAGAGGTATGTACATAACAAAGCTCACCCGGAGGGTTCTATAGCTGAGGGATATATTGCCGAAGAGTGTATGACTTTTTGTAGTCAGTTTTTGGATAACATCAACACCAAGCGTAATAGGCTAGAACGTCATGAAGCTGCAGCTACAAATGAACCTTCTATTGATAATTCTAACATATTTACAGAAGTTGATAATTCTAAAAAAGGGTCTAAATGGGACCAACTTACTATGGTGGAACTACATAACATAAGACATTATCTTATTACTAACGTTGAAGAGGCCGCTCCATGGATCAAGTAATAACGTATAACTCAGATGTTGTATACTATATATATGGCTTATTGTAGATGGCTAATTTAATTTTGTACCCTTTTCAGTGAGCATATTGAAGAGCTAAAAAAGATTCATTCTTGTGATGTTGATAAACGCCATAGAGATGAGTTTGTTGATTGGTATCAGAAACGAGTAAGTACATGCAAGTTTGCACTTTGATGAAATATTGAACAAATATGTGTTCTGAAATTGGTTTGTTGTTGATAACCCCTGTTATACTAATGTGTACAGATTACGACATTACACAAAGAAGGCAAAGCAACCGATTATCTGTATGCATTATCTAGAGGACCTGATCATCGGGCACGTTTTTTTAGTTGGTTATTCATCAATGGCTTCTTCTTTCGAACTACAGACGTGGAAAAAGATTTACGGACCCAAAACAGTGGTATTGTTGTTCGGGGCACTGATCATGATTGGTTTGGAGTAATCAAGAAAATCATTGCTGTTGATTTTGAAAAAAATCAAGAGGTTCTATTATTTCAGTGTGAATGGTTTGATCGGCCTTTTGGAAGCAGTCAGAACCAAAGCAGAGGCTACAAAAAGGATCAATACGGAATGATAGATGTTGACACTACTCTGTTTCGATTCTAGTATGAGCCTTACATTCTAGCCACCCAAGCAAAACAAGTTTTTTATGTTCCAAGTGTGAAGCATGCTAAATGGGCTACAGTTGTTAAAACGAAGCCACATAACCTTTTTGCCATGCCCCCTAGAGACAGTGAAAATAATTTGACTGAGACAATGGAGGCTGAGACATTTCATGATGATCTGCTTACTGATGATATCAATAATGAGGATACGACTGCATGGGCTAGGAATGACATTGAGGGAGCCAGCGGCAATGCTTCCACTCTTATAATGACAACGTCAGGTGATCGGTTTGAGGTAGATGGAGTTGCATCAGATAATGAAGACAACAACGACGATATATATACCAATGATGGTCATGTAGCTCCATTGTGGGGGGACGACAACGTAGATGATGATTTTTAGTATAATTAAGTACGTGACATGTAGCTCCACAATGAATTCATCCGTCCGAACTCGACATTTATTTTTTTAGTTATTTATATTTGCTACCCGAAAAGTACCCGATACCCGATATTTCGGTCTTTTCAGTTCCGGTCTCGGTTTTATCGGTTTCGGTTTTTCGGTCTCAGTTTATTTGCCCATCCCTAATTTACGTAGTAGTACCATATATATGGGATATACATATTTCTCCTGCATGTTTTTTTTGCAAAACTATTTAGTGATATACCCTATGTGCATATTACATATGTAAAACTAATGTAAAGTATAAAACTTTTTCAAAGGAAAGTCTTAGGTTGCGTCAAATCTATCTTTCAGATTACGCAATTTTGATCTGTTTTAAAAATACAAGAATTGTACTTTTAGATTCACCATGAAAAATATCTCCATAATATACAATCTAGTACTACATGTTATTGAAGTTAATAAATTCTATATAAATCATTTGTCAAAGGTAATTAGTTCGACCAAAATAGAAATAGAGTTGAGTTGGGGCGAAGGAAGTATTATACGTTGCTGTTTGCCGCATAAGGTTTCGTCCTTCGTTCAAGCCGTAGCCATTTGTACAGGCGGCTGATACGACCGGGCGCACCGAGCTTACGTGCGCGCCAGTCACCGAAGCGCCTTAGATGCGCGCAGCGCATGCGTTGAAATCACCTGCAGTACTGCAGGTGCAGTAACAGTCACTGACATGTGGGTCCGGCTGGCCGTGGGGCCCACATGTCAGTGACTTTTACTGCACCTGCAGTACTGCAGAGGTTATGCATCCCGCATGCGCATCTTTGAATTCAATTGGAACCGCTCCGCATCCCATCACCGCTTTACCGTGAACCACTCACGATGGTCTTAAAGGCAGGCCCGGCTCTGGGCCTAGGCAGGCAGAAATAAATTTTCTGCGATCCTCGAGTACGGATCGAGGGGAAGGCTCATCGCCCATAGCGGTCGTGTAGCTTCCGTCCCCTCGATCCGTTGGCGATGAACCTTCTCCTCATCCGTTCTCGAGTTCGCAGCGGCCACGGCGCCGCTTCTACCCTGCTTCTGGACTGAGGACGCTGATGATCCGCAACATACTTTTAAATCAGCGCGTTGGTATTCTCCCCCTCATATTTGTTTATGCGTTAATACCTGATGTTTTACATCGCTGGGTATGTTACAGATCATCAGCGTCGTTAGGAGGCAAAAAGTAGTGAACATAATTGATCAGCACTGCGGCGAGGAGAACGCAAAAATTGTTTGCTGATTCGTGGCAACAGATCCTAATGCAATGACTGTGTTCCATGGCAATAAAGCTGTAACGCCACGAACCAGTATTTCGTGGCAACACATCCTAATGCAATGATTCTGTTTCGTTGCATTACGGTCCAAATGCAACTGTTTGCTGATTTGTGGCAACAGATCCTAATGCAACGACTGTGTTCTGTGGCAATAAAGCTATAACGCCACAAACCAGTAATTCGTGGAAACAGATCCTAATGCAACGACTGTGTTCTGTGACAATAAAGCTGTAACGCCATGAACCAGTATTTCTTGGCAACAGATCCTAATGCAATGACTGTGTTCCATGGCAATAAAGCTGTAACGCCTGTAAGACCTATGTGTGTTGAATACATTGGCTTGTAGTGAATACACTTGGCTTTGATGATAAAAGTTTTGAATATCACCAAAACACCTTTTTATCAAGGTCTGACTCTAGCTCTGAGCTACAGCAAGGTCCGACGGTAGGTCCGGCTTGGTTTGGGTAGCTCCGGTTACGTTCGATGCTAGGTCCGACTTCTTGGTAAGGTCCGACCAGCTTTTAAGCTCCGGTGAGCTTTATCTTTAGCTCCGGCATGCTTTTGCTAAGCTCCGACGTACTTTTTCTAGCTTCGGTTTTTGGGTTTACTAGTTCCGACTAGTTCTGGTTAGCTCCGGTGCTAGGATCTGCTAGTGTTGTAAGCTCCGGCGGGAGCTTGGTTGTCCTAGTTTTGGTAAGCTCCGGTGCTAGGTTCTACTAGCTCTTGTTAGCTCCGGCTCAAGCTTCGAGTTGCTCTGGCAAGGTACGAAACTTTACCGAAGTGCTTCTGCTTTTTATTTGCAATGTTTCGTACTTGCTTTACATTGTTAGAAAGATGCTTAGTATTCATTTGCTAAGTTTTTGGTGCGTTTTGGATGATATGGATGATTTCGTTTTGATATGCTTTGCAACATGCTTATGTGAGGTTCTCACGTAGGGTGTTGTGTTCGGAACTAACTTGAGTCAAGTCGAGGACTTGGGCTCGTATGGATTGGTTGTTTATTCATGTGCAGGTGTTGCTTGAGTTCAAGACATGACTGGTGACGGGATCCATTGGACTAGAATCAGGGAGGAGATGAGGTTCCAACAACCAAATTCAGGAGGAATTATGGTTGAGCTGATCAGGAGGTTGCACAGCATGATTGAATCAAGAACAATGCATATGAAGGTATCGTGGACGTCATTGGAAGATGTTTGCACGTGTGCAAGGAGTGCATGGACGTGGATACATGGTTCCGAGGCGTGATGAAGAGATGTGGACGTAAAGAATTGGTCGGAAAGGTCCAACCGACTAGGTTATGGACTCAGGCTGCGGCTGAGTCGGGTTTGACTCAAATATGGAAAGATTTGAGTTGGTTATATAGGATTTCGTGTGGGTCATGAATTTGAGTTGTTTAGGAATGTCGGATACATTCCTAAGGTGTTTGGAAGTCTTAAGATTGCTTCTATCTGCGTATAGAAGAATCTTGAGCAGTTATGGAAAGTTACGATTCGTGATCTGAGTAGGATTGGAGTCCTAGTTGATATTGGGTTGGCCTAAGGGCTGGTTATATAAGCAAGGGAGCCTAGAGCTCGTGGTGCACGACTTTGGGGCTGTTCCTCTTGTGTTCTATTGAATAAAATTTGTAGTTTGAAGGAACTTTTGTGCCTTGTTCGTCCGACTTGTTCCAGACAAGTTTTACTCGTCGAGTTTCTGGACAGCACTACCTTTCATCGGTGATTTTATCATAACTCGAGTTTTATAGATCCAATTGACGTGATTCGTTTCGGGTTGTCTTCACAACTTGATTGTCTATCATCTGCCAAAATTTGACGGTCATTGGATTTTTGTTCTATGATCTACACGAGTTTCTTTGCAGCGTTCCAGAACTGTTTTTTCTCGGGTAGGGCAGATTGACCATTGTTTGATCTTTCGATCATAACTTGAGTTTTTCTCGACGGATTTGAGTGTGTTGTTTTCGTGACTTGATTCTCTCTGATAGCTATCACTTTTGTTACGGTGAAACACGTTTAGATTAGTCTCACACACGATTTCTTTAACATATCGTTTTTCTGCCGAAAGGGTTTGGGGTTTAATTGTTTCCGCTGCGTAAGATTTTTAAATCTACCATTCACCCCCCCTCTGGTAGCTTTTCACGTGCTCTTCGATCCGACAATTGGTATCAGAGCCACGGTGCTCTAATCTTTGTGATTTGCACGTGTTTTTGTCTAATCATCATGGAGAAGTACTCCGCCAAACCTTGTGTGTTTGCTGGTATTGATTTCCAGGTTTGGAAGGCACGCATAGAGGCTTTCATCCAGGCACAAGGCTTTGCAATATGGGAGAAGGTGTATAAGCCTTATGAAGTGCCACCCAATGATCAAGTCACGGCCACAAACCTACGGGACGTCGACAACAACAACAAAGCCCGAAACTTGATCATCCAAGGACTCACTCAAAGCGACTTTGATCGTGTCGCGCACCTCCGATCAGCATACAATGTTTGGAGAGCTCTCTGTGATTACCATGAAGGCTCCAACACAATCAAGGAGGTAAAACAAGATATGTTCAAAAAGGAATATATGCGTTTTGAGATGCAACCAGGTGAGTCTATCGATGACCTTTTTACTCGTTTCAATAAAATTCTCAGCAACTTGCGTAGCATCAGTGTTAATTTTTCAGATGCTGAAAATGCTAGGCAATTATTAAGTGCATTAGACATGTCAATTTGGGAGATGAAAGTTACATCTATTCGTGAATCTACTGTCATGAGTACACTTACTTTAGATGTGCTATATTCTAAACTAAAAACTCATGAAATTGACATCCTAGCACGTAAGAACCCAAATAAGTCTATTGCATTTGTTTCACAACGTGATATGTCTAGCTCCAGCCAATCATCATCTTGCAATACTCTTGCTTTATTGTCCTCACTAACCCTGGAGCAGATCGAAGAATTTCCAGAAGAGGAGTTGGCACTCATCTCTACTAGATTCTCAAAAGCATTGCAAAATGTGAGAACTAGAAGGAGAGGAAGCTCCGGACCTCAACGCTGTTTTGAATGTGGTAAAACAGGACACTTTCGTACAGAATGCCCTAACCTTTCAGGTTCGACCACCCGGGAAGAAAAACAAAGCAAGGTCCGGACCTCCTCTGTAAATTCCAACAAAAAGAAAAAGAAGGGTACCATAGGACGCAAGATGATTAACAACTTCATCACCGCACTTCAAGAACTTAGTTCAAGTGATGTAGACTTTGAAAGTGATGAAGATGATGACGATCTGGCCAACTTATGCTTCATGGCGGGCAAAACAAGATCAAGATCAAGTTAGGAGGATGCAGAACACAACAGTGAAGACGACGAGGTATGTTCTACCTGCAATGAAATGTGTGATGCTATTTCTCGTGCAACTATTATTGTCAAGAAAAAGGACAAAAAGCTTAGGGATAATGCTGCTAAAATTGAATCACTAGAATCTGAAATTAACCGTTTAAAAACTTTGATTCCTAGTGATGATGCATGTCCCTCATGTGACTTAATCTATGAACAATTGTCCACATTAAGAAGTGCACACTCCTCCACTCTAGATAGACTTGATGAAGAAAGTGAAAAGAACAGAGAGCTTGCTGCACTTAATGATAAAAACTTGAAAGATGCTAGCTGTTCTACAATTGATTTGCATTGTTCTACTTGTGATGATCTTGATAAGAAACTACAGGATGCTATGAATGAAATTTCTATATTGAACAATGCTTTACGTTCTCATGAAGTTAAATTTTGTTCCAATTGCAAACTAAAAGGAAAAACTTCATGTGAAAATTGCCTTGATCTGTCCAATAAACTTGATGACATGCATAGGACATTAGATCGGTTTTATAATGGGAATAAGAACCTAAACTTACTGCTGAATTCTTCCAAGTCTTGCAATGATAAAACTGGTTTAGGTTTTGATTCTCATGCTCATGCTAAGGCACATCCACCTAAAATTGTAAAGACATTAGGAAGTGGTTTGATTCAAACAGTTCCTAAACAAAAAGGAGTGGTTTTCAAATCTGCAGGAGTGTTGTCTCACTCAGTTTCAAATAAAAATATTGCTTGCTCATCTAGACATGAACACAAAGTTAAATTTCATTGTACCTTCTGTGGTAAAGATGGTCATGTCATAGATTTTTGTTATAGACTAGATAAACAACAAATAAAGGAAAGAAAAATTGCTAGATCTTATAACTTTCATGCAATTAGAAAAACACAACCTGCTTTAGTGAGTCAGAAATTTGAAAAGGTAGCTTCCGAACCTTCCGGAAAGAAATCCGCAAAAGCAGCTCCGATAGTTCCGATAGCTCCGAGAGCTCCCGGACCTTCTGTTGTTTCCTTCGGAACCTCAGCTTTTGTTTCTGGAGCTTCAGCCTTGTCTTTTGGAACTGCTGCTTTTACCTCCGGAGCTACTGGTTTTTATGCTAAAAGAGTTAAGAATAGAAAACCTCAAACTTTGACTCATAAACCTGCTGTTTTGTCTCAGCTTTCACGTGTTTTTCCTACTGCACGTCGTGTGACTCAGTATTGGATACCTAAATGCCTTTTGACTAACCCCAGTATTGAGTCATCGACGTATTGTGCTTTTATGTAGGTTACACGTCTAAGGAAGGAGAACATTTGGATTGTGGATTCAGGTTGCTCATGCCACATGACCGGACCTTCACGTGTTCAATCCTTCGGAGGTAAATGGTATGTTCTTGTTATCGTTGATGATTATTCTAGATACTCTTGGGTTTACTTTATGGCGTCAAAGAATGAAGTTTTTAGTCACTTTAGAACTTTATTTCTTAGATTATCAATTGATCACCCAGGATCATTAAAAGCAATTAGAAGTGATAATGGAACTGAATTTAAAAATCAATCTTTTGATCACTTTTGTGCTGAAAATAGAATAGATCATCAATTTTCTTCACCATATGTACCTCAACAAAACGGTGTTGTAGAAAGAAAGAACAGAACCTTAGTTGAGATGGCTAGGACTATGCTTGATGAATATCAAACTCCTAGGAAATTTTGGGCTGATGCGTTAGCAACCGCTTGTTATGTCTCAAATCGTGTTTTCTTGCGTGCTAAGCTAGGTAAAACACCATATGAGCTTCGGTTTGGACATAGGCCTAGTGTGACACACTTTCGGGTTTTTGGTTGCAAATGATTTGTTAAGAAACATGGTAATCTTGATAAATTTGAACCTAGATCCATTGATGGCATGTTTCTTGGTTATCCATCTCATACTATAGGCTATCGTGTGCTTTTACTTGACACTAACAAAATTGTGGAGACTTGTGAAGTGTCTTTTTATGAAGCTAGCCCAGGTACTAGCTTTGGTGTTGCAGGACCAGATTCGTATCCTCAGAAGGGAGGGTATTTTCGAAGATGAAGAAGAGCCGGTGATACTGTTTGGTAGTTCCGAAGTTGACACATGTCCAGCTCCGGACATTGAACAAGCTCCGGCTATCACCTATGATGGTCCTGATCGTCCACAAGTCACAAGCTCATCAATCTACGATGAACCTAATGAAGAAGAAGCTTGTGAGACATCTATTCCCCTACGTTTTTACAAAGATCATCCCCCACAACAGATGATTGGAAGCTTGCACGAACGAGTCACACGGTCCAGGTTTTGCGATCCAAACTCTCATACTCATTCTGCTTTTGTTGCTTCTTTTGAACCCAAAGATATATCACACACACTCACCAATGAATCTTGGATTATTGCCATGCAAGAAGAGTTAGAAAATTTTGAAAGAAATAGTGTTTGGAAACTTGTACCTCCAACTCTAGGTCACACTTTAGTTGGAACTAAATGGGTATATAAAAATAAACAAAGTGAGGATGGGGTTGTGGTTAGGAATAAGGCTAGGTTGGTTGCTCAAGGTTTCACTCAAGTTGAAGGTCTAGATTTTGATGAAACTTTTGCTCCTGTCGCTAGATTAGAAGCCATAAGAATTTTGTTAGCTTTTGCAGCATCTAAAGGTTTTAAGCTATATCAAATGGATGTTAAAAGTGCTTTTCTTAATGGATACATAGATGAGGAGGTTTATGTCAAACAACCACCGGGTTTTGAAAATCCAGATTTTCCTAATCATGTTTACAAACTGTCCAAAGCCTTATACGGTCTCAAACAAGCCCCTAGAGCATGGTATGATAGGTTAAAAACATTCTTACTTGAAAAGGGGTTTACCATGGGCAAGGTTGATAAAACTCTTTTTGTGCTTAAACATGGCAATGACTCATTATTCGTTCAAGTGTATGTGGATGATATTATCTTTGGTTGTGCTTCTCATGATCTTGTGTCCAAGTTTTCAGCAATGATGAGTTCCGAATTTGAAATGAGTATGATGGGTGAACTCACTTACTTTTTGGGGCTGCAAATCAAGCAAACCAAGGAGGGTACCTTTGTGCATCAAACGAAGTATACTAAAGACCTCCTAAGGCGCTTCAACATGGACAAAAGCAAGGCTCTTCGGACACCAATGGGAACAGCAACAACACTTGAACTTGATGAAGATGGTGAATCCGTGGATCGAAAAGAATATAGAAGCATGATCGGATCACTTTTGTACCTCACGACATCAAGACCGTACATACAATTCAGCGTATGTCTTTGTGCATGGTTTCAAGCTTCCCCACGTGTTTCACATCATCAAGCTGTCAAAAGGATTCTCAGGTACTTACATGGAACTCAAGAATTTGACATTTTTCTTCCTTCTTCCTCAATCGTTACTTTGAAAGCTTTTTCGGATGCTGATTTTGGGGGTTGTAGGATTGATAGGAAAAGTACTTCCGGTGCTTGTCATTTTCTTGGTAATTCTCTTGTTGCTTGGTCCTCTAGAAAACAAAATTCAGTTGCACAATCCACAGCCGAATCTGAATATGTAGCTGCTACTAGTGCTTGCTCACAAATTCTTTGGATTATTCAAACACTTAAGGAATATGGGGTTGATCTAGATAGTGTTCCACTGTTCTGTGATAACACTAGTGCCATTTGCATTGCTAAAAACCCCGTGCAACATTCTAAAACTAAGCACATTGACATTAGGTATCACTTTCTCCGAGATAATGTTGAAAAAGGAAACATTGTGCTTCACCATGTAGATACCGAATAACAATTGGCTGACATTTTTACAAAACCTTTGGATTTCACTCGTTTTTGTTACATTCGTAGTGAAATAGGGGTTATGCATCCTCATGGCTTAAATTTAGGGGGAGTTTTTGAAACTTGGGAAGTCTATGTGTGAATCTGAAATTAAAATAATATGAGCATAGTATTTCATTCATATATGACTTTGTGATTCCTTTTACATACTGAAAGTTCTTACTACATTACTCGTGTTATACATTTTGTAGTTTTTGCCATGTCTAGTAATTGGAATAATTACTTACACTAAAACTGGTCATGGTCGAACTTTCTTGCTGTTTTGAACTTGTTACATGTTCACAAGTGCTTTTAATCATTAAGAATTAATCAAGTAATCAACTCACATGTTGAGTTTTTATGAACAAATATAAATTGAGAAAAGATCAAGAGAATATGCATGCATCACACTTCTTCTTTTGTGATGGCTTGTCATTGCACTTAGATATGAACTTGGAAGAAGGTGTGTATGACTAAAACCATGTCCTTAAGCTTCTGATTGTCAAATGACATAGGCTTGGCTTGGTTGGTTAGAATAAGGCAGATGTGCATATAATCTCTTGCAAATATCATATGATCTAAATTTTTGCTTTGAAAAATAATAAAATGCAGCAACAAGTGTCATGCTTCCAGGTTTTGAAATAGTTGAGTTTGTGAGATCATGACCTGCTAAAATTGAAAATCACACTTGCTCTCTAGCATGGCTTATACTACTTTATGTATCTCATTGATGTGATAGTGTAAGTTACTTGATAGTATGACTTGGATGAGCTTTGTTTATATGTATATGTTATAATATGCTCATCACAACTAAAGTTGGAGAGATAAATTGTTTATATGCTCATGACTTGCTGAATACATTGTCAAAGGGGGAGAGATAAGCATGAAGAGAGAAAGAATATGTGCATAAGGAGAGATAATAAAGGGGGAGAGATAATATGAGATAATTTTTCATGGGATAATTTTTCTTCTCATTTATTTCTGACTTACAAAAGGGGAGAAATTGTTATCAAAACTTTTATTGAAAATAAGCCAATGTTCGGATATTAAGTGGTGTTGCCAATGCATTCATCAAGGAGGAGATTGTAAGACCTATGTGTGTTGAATAAATTGGCTTGTAGTGAATACACTTGACTTTGATGATAAACGTTTTGAATATCACCAAACCACCTTTTTATCAAGGTCCGACTCTAGCTCTAAGCTACAACAAGGTCCGACGGTAGGTCCGGCTTGGTTTGGGTAGCTCCAGTTACGTTTGATGCTAGGTCCGACTTCTTGGTAAGGTCCGACCAGCTTTGGTAAGCTCCGGTGAGCTTTATATTTAGCTCCGACATGCTTTTGCTAAGCCCCGACGTACTTTTTCTAGCTCTGGTTTTTGGGTTTACTAGTTCCGACTAGTTCTGGTTAGCTCCGGTGCTAGGATCTGCTAGTGTTGTAAGCTCCGGCGGGAGCTTGGTTGTCCTAGTTTTGGTAAGCTTCGGTGCTAGGTTCTACTAGCTCTTGTTAGCTCCGGCTCAAGCTCCGGGTTGCTCTGGCAAGGTCCGGAACTTGACCGAAGTGCTTCTGCTTTTCATTTGCAATGTTTCGTTCTTGCTTTACATTGTTGGAAAGATGCTTAGTATTCATTTGCTAAGTTTTTGGTGCGTTTTGGATGATATGGATGATTTCGTTTTGATATGCTTTGCAACATGCTTATGTGAGGTTCTCACGTAGGGTGTTGTGTTCGGAACTAACTTGAGTCAAGTCGAGGACTTGGGCTCGTATGGATTGGTTGTTTATTCATGTGCAGGTGTTGCTTGAGTTCAAGACATGGCTGGTGACGGGATCCATTGGACTAGTCTCAGAGAGGAGATGAGGTTCCAACAACCAAATTCAGGAGGAATTGTGGTTGAGCTGATCAGGAGGTTGCACAACATGATTGAATCAAGAACAATGCATATGAAGGTATCGTGGACGTCATTGGAATATGTTTGCACGTGTGCAAGGAGTGCATGGACGTGGCTACATGGTTCTGAGGCGTGATGAAGAGATGTGGACGTAAAGAATTGGTCGGAAAGGTCCAACCGACTAGGTTATGGACTCAGGCTGCGGCTGAGTCGGGTTTGACTCAAATATGGAAAGATTTGAGTTGGTTATGATAGGATTTTGTGTGGGTCACAAATTTGAGTTGTTTAGGAATGTGGGATATGTTCCTAAGGTGTTTGGAAGTCTTAAGATTGCTTCTATCTGCGTATAGAAGAATCTTGAGTAGTTATGGAAAGTTACGATTCATGATCTGAGTAGGATTGGAGTCCTAGTTGATATTGGGTTGGCCTAAGGGCTGGTTATATAAGCAAGGAAGCCCAGAGCTCGTGGTGCACGACTTTGGGGCTGTTCCTCTTGTGTTCTATTGAATAAAATTTGTAGTTTGAAGGAACTTTTGTGCCTTGTTCGTCCGACTTGTTCCAGACAAGTTTTACTCGTTGAGTTTCTGGACAGCACTACCTTTCGTCGGTGATTTTATCATAACTCGAGTTTTATAGATCCAATTGACGTGATTCTTTCTGGGTTGTCTTCACAACTTGATTGTCTATCATCTGTCAAAATTTCACGATCATTGGATTTTTGGTCTATGATCTACACGAGTTTCTTTGCAGCGTTCCAGAACTATTTTTTCTCGGGTAGGGCAGATTGACCATTGTTTGATCTTTCGATCATAACTTGAGTTTTTCTCGACGGATTTGAGTGATTCTTATTGTGTTGTTTTCGTGACTTGATTCTCTCTGATAACTATCACTTTTGTCACGGTGAAACACGTTTAGATTAGTCTCACACATGATTTATTTAATAGATCGTTTTTTTGTCGAAAGGGTTTGGGGTTTAATTGTTTCCGCTGCGTAAGATTTTTAAATCTACCATTCACCCCCCTCTGGTAGCTTTTCACGTGCTCTTTGATCCTACAACGCCACGAACCAGTAATTCGTGGTAACAAATCCTAATGCAACGATTGAGTTCCGTGGCAATAAAGCTGTAACGCCACGAACTAGAGTATCGTGGCAACACATCCTAATGCAACGATTCTATTTCCTTGCATTACGGTCCAAATGCAACTGTTTGCTGATTCGTGGCAACAGATCCTAATGCAACAACCGTGTTCCGTGGAAATAAAGCTGTAACGCCACTAACCAGTAATTTGTGGCAACAGAGCCTAATGCAACGACTGTGTTCCGTAGCAATAAAGCTGTAACACCACAAACCAGTATTTTGTGGCAACACATCCTAATGCAACGATTCTGTTTCGTTGCATTACGGTCCAAATGCAACTGTTTGCTGATTCGTGGCAACAGATCCAAATGCAACAACTGTGTTCCATGACAATAAAGCTGTAATGCCACGAACCAGTATTTCATGGCAACAGATCCTAATGCAACGACTGTGTTCTGTGGCAATAAAGCTGTAATGCCACGAACCAGTAATTCGTGGAAACAGATCCTAATGCAACGATTGTGTTCCATGGCAATGAAGCTATAACGCCACAGACCAGTATTTCGTAGCAATAGATCCTAATTCAACGACCGTGTTCTGTGGCAATAAAGCTGTAACGCCATGAACCTGTAATTCGTGGCAACAGATCCTAATGCAACAATTCTGTTTTGTTGCATTACGGTCCTTATGCAACTGTTTGCTGATTCGTGGCAACAGATCCTAATGCAACGACTGTGTTCCGTGGCAATAAAGCTGTAACGCCACTAACCAGTAATTCGTGGCAACAGATCCTAATGCAACGATTGTGTCCTGTGGCAACAAAGCTGTAACGCCACGAACCAGTATTTCATGGCAACAGATCCTAATGCAACGACTGTGTTCCATGGCAATAAAGTTGTAACGCCACGAACCAGTAATTCGTGGCAAATAGATCCTAATGAAACTACTGTTTTCCTTGGAAATAAAGCTGTAACGCCACGAACCAGTATTTCATGGCAACAGATCCTACTACTAGTTCGTGCATTAGGATCTGTTACCACGGATCAGCAAACAGTTGCATTTGGACAGTAATGCAACGAAACAGAATCGTTGCATTAGAATGTGTTGCCACGATACTCTGGTTTGTGGCATTAGTATCAATGGCCACAAACCCCAATCGTAGCAATTAGGATGTGTGGCCACGATTCACTTTTTCGTGGTGTCAGGATGCTAATGCAACGAAACACAATTGTCGCATTAGGATGTCTTGCCACGATTCACTGGTTTGTGGCGTTAGGATCTATCACCACGGGACCACAATCATTGCATTAGGATGGGTTGCCACAATTCACTTTTTCGTGGCGTCAAGATCTATCGCCACGAACCACAATCGTTGCATTAGGATGTGTTGCCATGATTCACTGGTTCGTGGCGTTAGGATCTGTCGCCACGGACCCCAATCGTTGCAATTAGGATGTGTGGCCACGATTCACTGTTTCGTGGTGTCAGGATACTAATGCAATGAAACGCAATCGTTGCATTAAGTTCTGTTGCCACGATTCAGTAGTTCGTGCGCCAAGGGCAAAGGGATCCAAGGCGACCGAGGGTGCTGACGCCAAAACGATCGAGATAAGCACCCACAAATTAATGCAACAGTGGGGATGTAATAAATGATTAGTCCCACATGTAATAAATGATTAATTAGTCACACTTCCATATATTAGCCTATCATCACAAATAGTACTCCAGTTCACAGCTCACACATGTATACATGCAGTACGTACGTACTTAATTATACTAAAAATCATCATTTTTGCTGTCGTCCCCCTCCCCCCCCCCCCCACAATGGAGCTACATGACCATCATTGGTATATGTATCGTCGTTGTCGTCGTCATCTTCATTCTCTGATGCAACTCCATCTACCTCAAACCGATCACCTGTCATTTTCATTATAAGAGTGGAAGCATTGCCGCTGGCTCCCTCAATGTCATTCCTAGCCCATGCGGTCGTATCCTCATTAATGAGTGGCATCATATTGATATCATCAATAAGCAGATCATCATGAAATGTCTCAGCCTCCATTGTCTCAGTCACATTATTTTCACTGTCTCCAGGGGCATGGCAAAAAGGTTCCGTGGCTTTGTTTTAACAATTGTAGCCCATTTAGGATGCTTCACACTTGGAACATAAAAAAACTTGTTCTGCTTGGGTGGCTAGAATGTAAGGATCATACTGGAATCGAAACAGAGCAGTGTCAACATCTATCATTCCGTATTGATCCTTTTTGTAGCCTCTGCTTTGGTTCTGACTGCTTCCAAAAGGCCGATCAAACCATTCACACTGAAATAATAGAACCTCTTGATTGTTTTTTTTTTCAAAATCAACAGCAATGATTTTCTTGATTACTCCAAACCAATCATGATCAGTGCCCCGAACAACAATACCACTGTTTTGGGTCCGTAAATCTTTTTCCACATCTGCAATTCGAAAGAAGAAGCCATTGATGAATAACCGACTAAAAAAACGTGCCCGACGATCAGGTCCTCTAGATAATGCATACAGATAATCGATTGCTTTGCCTTCTTTGTGTAATGTTGTAATCTGTACACATTAGTATAACAGGGGTTATCGACGACAAACCAATTTTAGAACACATATTTGTTCAATATTTCATCAAAATGCAAACTTGCATGTACTTACTCGTTTCTGAAACCAATCAACAAACTCATCTCTATGGCGTTTATCAACATCACGAGAATGAATCTTTTTCAGTTCTTCAATATGCTCACTGAAAAGGGTACAAAATTAAATTAGCCATCTACAATAAGCCATATATATAGTATACAACATCTGAGTTATACGTTATTACTTGATCCATGGAGCGACCTCTTCAATGTTAGTAATAAGATAACGCCTGATGATATGTAGTTCCACCATAGTAAGTTGGTCCCATTTATACCTTTTTTTAGAATTATCAACTTCTGTAAATATGTTAGAATTATCAACAGAAGGTTCATTTGTAGCTGCAGCTTCATGACGTTCTGGCCTATTACGCTTGGTGCTGATGTTATCCAAAAACTGACTACAAAAAGTCATACACTATTCGGCAATATATCCCTCAGCTATAGAACCCTCCGAGTGAGCTTTGTTACGTACATACCTCTTCAATGTACCAAGGTACCTCTCAATTGGATACATCCATCTGTAAGAAACAGGTCCACCCAACCGTGCTTCTTCAGCAAGATGGGTTGGAAGATGTACCATGATATCAAAGAAAGCGGGAGGAAACAACATCTCAAGCTTACAAATTGTTTCAAGAATTTGTTTGCTCATCTTGTCCAAATATGGTTCCACCAATTCTTTAGAACGAATTCCAGAAAAGAATGTGCTAAACTCAATTAAAGGTGCAACAACCTTTTCAGGCAATTTGTTACGTTTTGCAATAGGAAGGAGCTTCTGAAATATAATATGGCAGTCATGAGTTTTTAGACCCGATACCTTACATGCTTTTATGTCCACACATCTCTTGATGTTTGAGGCATAACCATCGGGCACCTTCACATTCCCCAAAAACGTGCACAAGGTGGTCTTCTCATCGTTGCGCAAAGTATATAATGCTGGTGGTAATGTGTACTTGCTCTTTATGAACTTCGGATGTTGATCTGGCCGTATACCCATATCCTTCATATCAAGACGAGCTTGTAGACTATCTTTTGATTTAATATCCATAGCAAGCAATGTCCCCAATATGCTATCACAAATGTTTTTCTCAATGTGCATGACATCCAAGTTATGCCTTATTAGCAATGTCTTCCAATAAGGGAGGTCGAAAAATATACTTTTCTTCTTCCAATTATGCCATCTATTTTCCTCGGTGTGCTTTCTCTTATTATTCATCGGTCCAAAACTCACTTGATCAAAACACTTGTATTGTTGGAGTACTTCGTCACTAGAGAGCGATGTTGGAGCCTCTCTATTCTCTGCCTTGTTGTTGAAAGAACCTTTGTTTTGATGCCATCTGTGATCCCGAGGTAGGAAATGACGATGACCCATGTAACAATGCTTTCGTCCATATTTCAACCAGAAGGCGTTAGTATTTATATGGCAGTATGGACATGCTAGCTTCCCTTTTGTGCTCCATCCACATAGCATTGCATATGCTGGAAAATCATTTATTGTCCACAATAAAGAAGCTCGCATGACAAATGTCTCTTTCTTTAAACTGTCATATGTTTCAACACCATCAAACCATAATTTAAGTAGCTCATCAATCAAAGGCTGCAGATACACATCATGTTGTTTCCAGGTGACTTTGGCCCAGGAATTATCATTGACATCACCCAATAAGACTGCTTCATACACAACCAAGGTGGTAGATTATAAGGGATTAGAATCACATGCCATGTACTATAAGAAACATTCATTACTCCAAAAGGATTGAAACCATCAGATGCTAGCCCAAGTCTTATGTTGCGAGGATCATATGATAAATTTGGGTGAATGCTATCAAAATGCTTCCATGCTTTCGAATTGGCGGGATGGCATAATATTCCATCATCAGCACGACCTTCTTTGTGCCAACGCATGTTTGATGCTGTTGATTCTCCCATATAAAACCTTTGTAGACGGGGAATAAGAGGGAAGTAACGTAGAATCTTGCATGCTACAAGCTTCTTGGATTTTCCACAAGGTAAGGCCTCTCTTGCATCCCCAGCAGTACTATTTTTCCATCTTAATTCACCACATTTTGGGCAACTATTCAGCAGAGAAGAGTCCTTCTGGAATAACACACAGTCATTGACACATGCATCGATCTTTTGGTAGTCCAGCCCGAGGTCACGAACAACCTTCTGAAGTTTATCAAGTGTATTAGGAATGCAGTGGCCCTTTGGAAGCGCAAATGAGAATAATTCAAGTAACATCTCACAAGCTACTTTGCTCATACCAGTTAAACACTTTATCTGGTAGAACCTGACAATGTAGGATAATTGGGTCAGCTGCGAACAACCTGGATACAACTCCTTTTTGGCATCAGTTAATAAGTCATAGAATTTCTTTGCATCCCCGGTTGGCTCCTGCTGGTTTATATCATTTTCTTGATCATCAACATCTGCTGAAGTACCACCATGATCAGTGCCTCTAAGTAGACTGGACAATATATTTTGCATATCACCATCATCAGAAATTATCTCCTCATTATTTGCTGATTCCTCAGCAATATTTTCCTGAACTCGTATTTCTCCATGGTGTATCCAACAAGTATAATCCAATAACATCCCATTTCTAAGAAGGTGTAAATGAACTCCCTTGCGTGTGTTGTGGCAAATATTACGACATCTCATGCAAGGACAAGGCATAGTTCCTCCTTCACGAGTGCCCTGAAATGCAAAATTTAAAAATGACTTCATTCCATCCTGCCACTCCCTCGTATGCCTGTCTTTTCCCATCCATGTCTTATCTTCTGACATCGCTTCCTACAATTCAATCAGCCATCAGCCTATCCGTAAGAGGATAGATGTACAAGAACACATTATGTGAGCAATTGTACCTAGCTGTTGTTACTCCACGCCGATGAGTAAAATATGAGTCCCGATCTTCCGAAATGTAATGGATAAGTCGATTGATGGAGATCTCGACGTTGATGATCCGAGGCTCTCGAGTAGAACACGAAAAACCCCTGCAATCACTACACCACCGCTCCGTTAGTTATCAACCGTGCTGCACACAATTGACATCGCCAAGAAGGCTAATTCCTGCAAGTGCAACCGAGAACACAAGCAAGAACGTAGAAGACACGATCTGAAATCGCGAAGTTGGGGTTTCACAAACTGTAGAACAGCGATATTATTAATCTAAGCAAAACCCAATTGTTCATGGCGGCTACTATGGAGTATATATAGGTGGGAGGACGTCCAAGGGGGTGTTTGGGTCGTGACCTAACCCTAAGATACAAAAATAATGGACTTAGACTTGATACATGGCCCAATGGCCCAATACGGTGGCGCAGCACCCTGACAGATTCTGTACTTGATTTTATTTCGAGGATTCGCGTCGACTCCGAAGGAATTTTTATATGGAACTAGCGCCATTGGAAAGTTTATCCTCTCCCCTTTCCGTGCATATGTAGAACGTCCAAAACGGAGTTCGTATGCATCCTGGGCGTCCGTTTTAGTGCGTACTGCTCCTGGACTCCGACTTGGATACGATTTTGAGTTTGGTTCGATTTCTATCTTCTTTGAACGAATTCTCTGGTCTTCCACGTCCCTAACACTTCCTCAAAGTACTCCTTGAACCTCTCCATGGATCCTAATCACAATTAAATCATTAAGTAGCAATCTATGCTCAAAAACATATAAGGAAACATATAAGAACAAGCTCACCTCTAAAATTAATTGTTGTGTATGAACTCTATTGATTGCATCTTGTATGTTCAATGGAGTGTTGTTTGTATCTATAGAAGTGATGTCCTCATCATCCTCCCCTTCTTGAATTCGAGTCGTCCTCGACTCAAGTTCATCTCCTCTCATGTGTTGGTCCAAATGTGCAACACCATCAAATCTTCTTGTATGCATGAATGGAGGAGGCCAAGGTGGTGGACGACATAGTGTGCCATCTTGATCTTGTCCATCAAATAAGAGTGCACATTCACTTGAGCCAGGATCCCAAACAAATAAATATTGTGTCATGTTTGTTGGTGCAATAATAATGTGCATGATCTCATCATTCTCCCCTTCTTTATGACAAGCCGTCCTCGGCTTGCTCGTATGTCCAGCAAAGAGGCTTGCTTTGGAGGTAGAATGAGTGCCGTTCATAATGCACAACCGCAGTAAATAATGCTTTTGTTGTCCCTGCTGCAAGGAAAAAATACTAGAAAAACTTGACAAGACATTATTAGTGTTAGTACATTCATTTACTTGACCATGTTGTTGCAGCACAAAAGGAGCTTCCTCATTTGAACATATATGAACTTTATGCATCATAAACATACCATTATGTTCATATTTGCCTATAGCATGAAAAATATTTCTACTTAACAAAGGCAATTCAGATTGAGAAAATATTATCTTCTCTACGATATCTAGATCACAAAGAGTGTCAAATTCAATATAGCCCAAAGTATTTAGAGAAGATAACAATTTCAGCTCATCTCTTTCACATGTAGTTGGGATCAAATGCTTAATTTCAGCACAAGTGAGTGATAAAGTATCAAATTCATTTGGTTGTTCTAGCATAGGTACAATATAATTATCAGCACACAACTCATTTTTGTTGTAAGAATCAGTAGGAAAATCAACTAGTGGTAAAGGTGTATTATGAAAAGGTTCATCTTGTTGCTGCTCATTGATAGCATGATTGGTAGCAAAATTCAGCACATCTGAAAATGTCATACCGTGGTTAACTGTAGAGCATTGTCCATTAACACTACTCTCATTTTCAGCATGAAATTCAAATGCATTATGAGTTGATTCATAAAAAAAATTCAGAAGAGTTGTTCAACACCTCACTCTCATTTGCATCTACATTTATTTGTTCATGTTCCTACAAAAGGTTAGGCAAAGGAGGAGGTACACCAAGAAAAATCTCCTCAAGTTCATATATTTCATCTTTACAATTAGATACATTAGCAAAAGTTTCTCGCATAAGAATTTTCATATCTTTCCATGTTCGAGGTTTTTCTATATCGCTTAAGTTGTCCCACCAAGTTAATGCACAATCAACTAATGCACTAGCAATATTTCTAACCTTTCTCCTCTCACACATATGCTATTGTCCAAAAATTTTATCCAACTCTATTTCCCAAGCAATATATTCATCGTAATCAAAACCACCATAAGAAGGAAGAGATGGGAGAATGTAATTACTTCTTGTGGAAGGTGTTGTAAAAGTGGTCTTAATGTCATGTGAATCCTTGGTTGATGTTTGATTTTTAGTGAGCAACTCCATCGCCGTCTTCATCATGTCAATCATCTTAGCATATAATGCATGATTCTTGCTTTTATCTGACATTGTTAGTAGCAAATAGAAGACAACAAAAAAATATGTTATCCCTATCAACTACAAAGGATAATGGAAAAGTAGAAGTGGAATCACACACTCTCAAGTGTCTTACCACGCTCTTACAAGTGTTCTTACTGACACTGCAGGTGGCAAACGGTGGACGGTATGAAGAAACCAATGAAGCGTGGGATGATTGGAAAGGTGTATCGATTCTGCTCAAGAGTAATGTGTAGCTTGGAAGGTACTTTATATGTAGCAAGGATTAGCAACAATGAAATCAGATAGTAAAGTTGAATAAGTTTCCAAAGTACTTGTCAAAGTTGCTGGCCTACATGTGTTCCTAGTAGTTCAAGCAAGCAAGATATGAGATAAAACTAGATGACAAAAAGGATGCAAGCACTTCTGTTTTTTTTGTTTTTTTTTCTTCTCTTTTTTTGTGCGCCTTTTGTATCTTGTTTTGCACTTGCCTTTTTATTTTTTTTCTTCCTTTTCTCAGAATGTGCTGCAAAAAAAGAACACAATAAAAGGTAATCAAAGATATCTTGTGTGTCTGTCGCAAATTTTCTGCTCAATCTTCCAAGAACAAATACGCATACTTAGAGGCTCCAAATAGAAAAACTAACTAACAACAATATTTTAGATATATCTCTCCTCTTTAATTTCAATATATGGAATAACTATTTTGGAAAAGAACAATATGAGATATTGCCCCCGAAATACAGACTGTTCAGAATTTCTAGGTCAATAACAGATTCGGATCTAATGTAATTTAGACATCGATAACTATATTTTCTTGGAGAATAATAAATAAAAAAGTTATAGATAGATTCTTAAGCTTTCCAAAAAGTACAAGAACACCAAAATACGAGTTCGTATAAGCGAGATATGATGAAAATACCAGAGGGAGTCAAGACGAGATGTAGTGGCCCGTGGTGTCCATTCCAGTACTTTGTGGAAGGGTACCGAGCCCAAGGCGTTCCATGGAGTGAGATGTATCCGTAAATACATCTCGGGCCATGTTGAACAGGAGGGTATCCTTCACGCGCGGCGGCGAGGGGGGTCCAGCCGCGACCGCTTACCGACGGTCGGGTCCCTCGGCGGGCTCGGTGGCGGAGGGTTGCTCGAGCTCGAAAGCATTTGCTGTATACTAGCTGCGGCTAGGTTTTGTGGAGAGAAGAGAGGATGTTGGAATGGTTGTGCGGAAAAGACGATGGCGCGGGTGACCATCTTATAGCATTGTAGCAGTGGTCAGGGGAGGGGACGCGTCAAATTTAATTCAAAGGACGCGCATGCGCTGCGCGTGTTACTCGCCTCGGTTACTAGCGCGCACGGTCGCTCTGTGCACCCAGTCGCATCAGTTTCATGAAAAGATTTCCTGTATCACATTTCGGGTCTCCACGCTGTTATACCTTAAATCGTACACTACGTACTCCCTCCATCCCCAAAAGTATGATGTTTTTAGAACTAGTTCTAAAAACTTCATACTTTTGGGGATGGAGGGAGTACTTCCTATATTTTTCTAACATTTTTGTCGTCCTTTCTTTTATTTTCTGGAGTTCATTGTCTCCACTTTTCTTTCCTGTCTTCGCTACCGGCCTGTTGCGTTTTCTAGTAGTACTACTACTTTACAGACCGCTTTGGAGTTCAGTGTCTCCACTTTTCTCTCAAGTCGTCACTACCGGCCTGTTGCGTTTTCTAGTAGTACTACTTTACAGACCGCTTTGCAGGCCCCGCTGTAGGCGATCTCCTGCCTCCTGGCAACTCTAGCGGCTAAAATAGCGTACAACTGCACTATAAAAGCCATAACTCCAGCGCTCATATTTTGTTTAGCCCCGTTTGCATCAAAGGAAACTAACGGGACGGTTTAAAGGAATGGAATCCTCCGGAAGGGAAAGACGTTCGTACGTAGTTTCGTAAGTAGCATTCCAAACGGTGCACTTTAGAAGCCATAACCATCACTGCGCGTCTCATCATGTTCTCGGCAGATTCACCGTCGAGCAGAATGACCCTAGTCGGTGGCCTCGGTTTCCTCGAAACCGCGGTTTGCATCCTCTCGGTCCCAATGGCTCGACGCGTCCCATCGGCTTCAATGGCAGTTTTTTAGGAGTAATTTCACACGCAAAGGGTCCAGCGTATATAATTCACATCGACATGTACATGATCGAGGGTCGTCTGTCATGACATGTTCACATGTTATATATACGCCCCAAACATGATCATCGAGCCTCAAACAATAATATATATATATATATATATATTAATTATTGGATGACTATATATATCTCTCAACAAAAAGAGAAAATTAACTCTTGTTTGCATCCTCTCGGGTATCGCAATTGCGCGCTCAACGAGGGCGATGGGAGTTCTGGTAATGATGACACCGCGTATAGGGGCATAGGGCTAGTGGTAATAAGTACTTCTGGCCGGTTCCAGCCGTTGCATCACAAAAAAAGAAAAGAAAGACATTAAAAACAGGAAGAGAAAAACAACATTAGGACTGGATTAATCTGCGTCAATTGATTTCCTGTTTTGCAGTTTGGTTCTCCACGATCAAATGGATAAATTCCTCCAGCTTAAAGGAATATGAACTGTCGGTGGCCCCAGTTTACTCCAAACCGCAGTTTGCATCCTCTCGGTCCCAACGGCTCGACGCGTCCCATCGGTATAAGAGGAAATTAACACGTGTATGCCACACGTCCGACTATTCGAGCATTAATGCTTTGTCGTGATCATGTATGATGGCCGGACATGCATGCATGCTTTTGAGAGAGAGCCAGCAAGGTCTCCATCATGTTTCATGCATGATTGATCACTTATTGATGAGGATTTGTGATGTTGATTTTCTTGTTTCATGATGACATTTCTCTTGTTTTGTAATGTTCTATGTTACTGAACTCAATGTTGTTCGTCTATTCCATATGTTATTTTCTTCTCTGTCTGTTGTCTAATGAACTACGTACTCCGTATTTGTGTTCTATGTGTAACATGCATGTGCAAGACCTCGATCCACGACCATGTTAAATTGATGGTGTTATACAAGTTTTTTCTCTTTTTGTTGAAAAAACGATCGTCATGTTTATTATCTGTATATTATTAATTAATATACATTAGTAAAATAAAGAATTAATATATAAATAAATATTATCATATGAAATATCAACATGGATGGTCCAATCCAACCTACGAAACAAAAACTTTTTGATCGTCCAGTACATCCAGTGAAACATCAACTAGCATGGATTGAGATCCAGTATACAAAAACATGGATGATCCTATCGAATCCAACTTTGACAACAAAAAAACGCATGTATGCAACGGTCGTTCATTAACAGATAATACAAATATATAGAACCGATAGTTCATTAAATAACAGACAGAAAACAAAATAACAGATGGAACAGAGGAACAATGACATTGAGTTCATTAACATAAAACAATACTACAAAACAAGAAAAACAACATCACGAAACAAGAAAACCAACATCACAGACCCTTTCTTCCTCCTCGCGCCGAGGGCGCGCGCGCGGCGCCGCTGTGGCGAGGCTCACCGGAGATCTCGCCGCTGGCCTTTCCAGTGCGCCAAGCTTCGCCAATCTTGCCGCTTGGGGGTTTTTCACCACGCGGAGCACGTCGGTGTTGCCCCCGGGGCTTGCCGACGGCTGGAAACGGCGGTGCGATGGCGGAGGCGGTGGCCACAGCTCCGGCAGGGTAGAACTCCCTTATCTCTATCTCAAACGACTTGGTTTCTCCTCCAAAAGCTTTCTTGTGCCTTGAGGATCATGAACCAGGACTAGGAAAGGAGAAAAACAGCTAGAAACTAGGAGCTCGACGGTGAATCGCGGCTTTCTCACAGGCGGCGACCAAAACTTAGCTATCTCGATCGGTCATAACTCGTCGATGGTTTTCAAATCCTTTAGATTCGGAGTGTTCGTAGAGAGATAGGTAAACTATCCCCTAACTATGGTCAAGAATTATTAAATGTATAATATGAATTAAATCCATGACCTAGAGACATAGGTATGAACTATCATCGGGGAAACTGACAATAAAGACGCTACAAGGCATGGCATGGCTTGAAACTTGGTGAGCATGCTTAAGGCGCGATAACACACCTTTACCTTATAGAAGTCGGGGCCTGTAGAGGCTTCCTCCAGCTTGTCGACGGTGGAGTAGGGGCGGGTCTCGACATCTTCACTCGCGGTCGTCCAGAAACTGCAAAATACCGCCCAACCAATTGAGGAAACACCGAAACAAAAGGTTGAGAAGGTGCGCAAGCAAGTTGTGAACAACTTTGCTAAAGGACTCCCGATCAATCCTTGCCTAGTTGGCAAGCTATCATTGGAGTTCCAAGGTGAGGTCGGCGGCGCGCGAGCGGGGTAGAAAATGCAAAAGAGAAGAGAGGAACCGAGCTAGCTAGAGTTGTACTAATTCCTCTTTTTGATGTGTACTAATTCCTCTTTTTGAAGTTGGATATCGTCTAGAGTTGTAGGCTCTTTGATCATGCATGTTTGGGGCATAGCATACGTCGGCAAGGCCTCATACTCTGACGATATCCATCATCAAAACGAGAAATTAAACATGTATTAATTGGTTGAACATCTTTGGGGTGCATGTAAGTTAGACATAGAAAAGACCTCAGTCACGTTTGACAAAATTAACATGCATACCTCAAACAAGACGATCTTTCAACAAAAAGAGAAAACACATGTATAAGTGGGCGTGTGGAGATGATCGGACGCTAGAGGAAACCGCGCTTATGAACTGGTCGGTGGCCCCGGTTTACTCCAAACCGTGGTTTGCATTCTCTCGGTCCCAACGACTCGACGCGTCTCATCGGCATAAGAGAAAATTAACACGTGTACGCCACACGTCCGACTATCCGAGCATTAATGCTTTGTCGTGATCTTGTATGATGGCCGGACATGCATGCATGCTTTTGAAAGAGAGCCAGTGAGGTCTCCATCATGTTTCATGCATGAATTATCACTTGTTGATGAGGATTTGTGATGTTGATTTTCTTGTTTCATGATGACATTTCTCTTGTTTTGTAATGTTCTATGTTACTGAACTCAATGTTGTTCGTCTATTCCATATGTTATTTTCTTCTCTGTCCGTTGTCTAATGAACTACGTACTCCGTATTTGTGTTCTATGTCTAACATGCATGTGCAAGACCTCGATCCATGATCATGTTAAATTGATGGTGTTATACAAGTATTTTCTCTTTTTGTTGAAAAAACGATCGTCATATTTATTATTTGTATATTATTAATATACATTAGTAAAATAAAGAATTAATATATAAATAAATATTATCATATGAAATATCAACATGTATGGTCCAATCCAACCTACGAAACAAAAACTTTTTAATCGTCCAGTACATCCAATGAAACATCAACTATCATGGATCGAGATCCAGTATACAAAAACATGGATGATCCTATCGAATCCAACTTTGACAACAAAAAAATGCACGTACGCGACGATCGTTCATTAACAGAGAATACAAATATATAGAACCAATAGATCATTAAATAACAGACAGAAAACAAAATAACAGATTGAACAGAGGAACAATGACATTGAGTTCATTAACATAAAACAATACTACAAAACAAGAAAAACAACATCACAAAACAAGAAAACCAACATCACAGACCCTTTCTTCCTCCTCGCGCTGAGGGCGCGCGCGCGGCGTCGCCGTGGCGGGGCTCGCCGAAGATCTCGCCGCTGGCCTTTCCAGTGCGCCAGGCTTCGCCAATCTTGCCGCTTGGGGTTTTTTCACCATGCGGAGCACATCGGTGTTGCCCCTGGGGCTTGCCGACGGCTGGAAATGACGGTGCGATGGCGGCGGCGGTGGCCACAGCTTCGGCAGGGTAGAACTCCCTTATCTCTAGCTCAAACGAGTTGGTTTCTCCTCCAAAAGCTTTCTTGTGCCTTGAGGATAATGAACCAGGATTAGGAAAGGAGAAAAACGGCTAGAAACTAGGAGCTCGACGGTGAATCACGGCTTTCTCACAAGCGGCGACCAAAACTCAGCTATCTCGATCGGTCATCACCCGTCGATGGTTTTCAAATCTTTTAGATCCAGAGTGTTCGCAGGGAGATAGGTAAACTATCCCCTAACTATGGTCAAGAATTATTAGATGTATAAAATGAATTAAATCCATGACCTAGAGACATAGGTATGAACTATCATCGGGGAACTGGCAATAAAGACGCTACAAGGCATGGCATGGCTTGAAACTTAGTGAGCATGCTTAAGGCACAATAACATACCTTTCCCTTATAGAAGTCGGGGCCTGTAGAGGCTTCCTCCGGCTTGTCGACGGTGGAGTAGGGGCGGGTCTCGGCAGCTTCACCCGCGATCGTCGAGAAACTGCGAAATACCGCCCAACCGGTTTTGGAAACACCGAAACAAAAGGTTGAGAAGGTGCGCAAGCAAGTTGTGAACAACTTTTCTAAAGGACTCCCGATCGATCCTTGCCTAGTTGGTAAGCTATCATTGGAGTTCCAAGGAGAGGTCGGCGGCACGCGAGCGGGGCAGAAAACGCGAAAGAGAAGAGAGGAACCGAGCTAGCTAGAGTTGTACTAATTCCTCTTTTTGATGTGTACTAATTCCTCTTTTTGAAGTTGGATATCTTCTAGAGTTGTAGGTTCCTTGATCATGCATGTTTGGGGCGTAGCATACATCGGCAAGGCCTCATACTCTGACGATATCCATCATCAAAACGAGAAATTAAACACGTATTAATTGGTTGAACATGTTTGGGGTGCATGCAAGTTAGACATAGAAAAGACCTCAGTCACGTTTGACAAAATTAACATGCATACCTCAAACAAGACGATCTTTCAACAAAAAGAGAAAACACACGTATAAGAGGGCGTGTGGAGATGATCGGATGCTAGAGAAAACCGCGCTTATGAACTGGTCGGTGGCCCTGGTTTACTCCAAACTGCGGTTTGCATCCTCTCGGTCCCAACGGCTCGACGCGTCCCATCGGCATAAGAGAAAATTAACACGTGTACACCACACGTCCGACTATCCGAGCATTAATGCTTTGTCGTGATCATGTATGATGGCCGGACATGCATGCATGCTTTTGAAATAGAGCCAGCGAGGTCTCCATCATGTTTCATGCATGATTGATCACTTGTTGATGAGGATTGGTGATGTTGATTTTCTTGTTTCATGATGACATTTCTCTTATTTTGTAATGTTCTATGTTACTGAACTCAATGTTGTTCGTCTATTCCATATGTTATTTTCTTTTCTGTCCGTTGTCTAATGAACTACGTACTCCGTATTTGTGTTCTATGTGTAACATGCATGTGCAAGACCTCGATCCACGATCATGTTAAATTGATGGTGTTATACAAGTATTTTCTGTTTTTGTTGAAAAAACGATCATCATATTTATTATTTGTATATTATTAATATACATTAGTAAAATAAAGAATTAATATATAAATAAATATTATCATATGAAATATCAACATGGATGGTCCAATCCAACCTATGAAACAAAAACTTTTTGATCGTCCAGTACATCCAATGAAACATCAACTAGCATGGATCGAGATCCAGTATACAAAAATATGGATGATCCTATCGAATCCAACTTTTACAACAAAAAAACGCACATACGCGACGGTTGTTCATTAACAGAGAATACAAATATATAGAACCGATAGTTCATTAAATAACAGACAGAAAACAAAATAACAGATAGAATAGAGGAACAATGACATTGAGTTCATTAACATAAAACAATACTACAAAACAAGAAAAACAACATCACGAAACAAGAAAACCAATATCACAGACCATTTCTTCCTCCTCGCGCCGAGGGCGCGCGCGCGGCGCCGCCGTGGTGGGGCTTGCCGGAGATCTTGCTGCTGGCCTTTCCAGTGTGCCAAGCTACGCCAATCTTGCCACTTGGGGGTTTTTCACCACGCGGAGCACGTCAGTGTTGCCCCCGGGGCTTGCCGACGGCTGGAAATGGTGGTGCGATGGCAGCGGCGGTGGCCATAGGTCCGGCGGGGTAGAGCTCCCTTATCTCTCGCTCAAACGACTTGGTTTCTCCTCCAAAAGCTTTCTTGTGCCTTGAGGATCATGAACTAGGACTAGGAAAGGAGAAAAACGGCTGGAAACTAGGAGCTCAACGGTGAATCGCGGCTTTCTCACAGGTGGCGACCAAAACTCGGCTATCTCGATCGGTCATCACTCGTCGATGGTTTTCAAATCTTTTCGATCCGGAGTGTTCGCAGGGAGATAGGTAAACTATCCCCTAACTATGGTCAAGAGTTATTAGATGTATAAAATGAATTAAATCCATGACCTAGAGACATAGGTATGAACTATCATCGGGGAAACTGGCAATAAAGATGCTACAAGGCATGGCATGGCTTGAAACTTGGTGAGCATGCTTAAGGCGCGATAACACACCTTTCCCTTATAGAAGTCGGGGCCTGTAGAGTCTTCCTTCGGCTTGTCGATGGTGGAGTAGGGGCGGGTCTCGGCAGCTTCACCCGCGGTCATCAGGAAACTACGAAATACCGCCCAACCGGTTGAGGAAACACTGAAACAAAAGGTTGAGAAGGTTCACAAGCAAGTTGTGAACAACTTTGCTAAAGGACTCCCGATCGATCCTTTCCTAGTTGGCAAGCTATCATTGGAGTTCCAAGGTGAGGTCGGCGGTGCGCGAGCGGGGCAGAAAACGCGAAAGAGAAGAGAGGAACCGAGCTAGCTAGAGTTGTACTAATTCCTCTTTTTGATGTGTACTAATTCCTCTTTTTGAAGTTGGATATCGTCTAGAGTTGTAGGCTCCTTGATCATGCATGTTTGGGGCATAGCATACATCAGCAAGGCCTCATACTCTGACGATATCCATCATCAAAACAAGAAATTAAACATGTATTAATTGGTTGAACATGTTTGGGGTGCATGCAAGTTAGACATAGAAAAGACCTCAGTCACGTTTGACAAAATTAACATGCATACCTCAAACAAGACGATGTTTCAACAAAAAGAGAAAACACACGTATAAGCGGGCGTGTGGAGATGATCGGACGCTAGAGGAAACCGCGCTTATGAACTGGTCGGTGGCCCCGGTTTACTCCAAACCACGGTTTGCATCCTCTCGGTCCCAACGACTCGACGCGTCCCATCAGCATAAGAGAAAATTAACACGTGTACGCCACACGTCCGACTATCCGAGCATTAATGCTTTGTCGTGATCATGTATGATGGCCGGACATGCATGCATGCTTTTGAAAGAGAGCCAGCGAGGAATCCATCATGTTTCATGCATGATTGATCACTTTTTGATGAGGATTTGTGATGTTGATTTTCTTGTTTCATGATGACATTTCTCTTGTTTTGTAATGTTCTATGTTACTGAACTCAATGTTGTTCGTCTATTCCATATATTATTTTCTTCTCCGTCCGTTGTCTAATGAACTACATACTCCGTATTTGTGTTCTATGTGTAACATGCATGTGCAAGACCTCGATCCACGATCATGTTAAATTGATGGTGTTATACAAGTGTTTTCTCTTTTTGTTGAAAAAACGATCGTCATATTTATTATTTGTATATTATTAATATACATTAGTAAAATAAAGAATTAATATATAAATAAATATTATCATATGAAATATCAACATGGATGGTCCAATCCAACCTACGAAACAAAAACTTTTTGATCGTCGTACATCCAATGAAACATCAACTAGCATGGATCAATATCTAGTATACAAAAACATGGATGATCCTATCGAATCCAACTTTGACAACAAAAAAACGCACATACGCGGCGGTCGTTCATTAACAGAGAATACAAATATATAGAACTAATAGTTCATTAATAACAGACAGAAAACAAAATAACAGATGGAATAGAGGAACAGTGACAATGAGTTCATTAACATAAAACAATACTACAAAACAAGAAAAACAACATCACGAAACAAGAAAACCAACATCATAGACCCTTTCTTCCTCCTCGCCCCGAGGGCGCGCGCGCGGCGCCGCCGTGGCAGGGCTCGCCGAAGATCTCGCCGCTGGCCTTTCCAGTGCGCCAAGTAACTGACGCGCCGCACGAGGTCTACGGAGAAGTTAAGAAGCCGTGGTGCAGGGACGCGTGCGCGACGTTCCACATGGATACAAGAGAGACAGAAGGATCTCTGAAGATCGTCTTCCATAGTGGTTTAATTGTGCCGCACGAGGTCTGCAAAGAGTTCAATGCGCGGGAAACAAACCGCTCCCTCGTCTACTCCGCACAGACCATATATAAGGCGCGTCGTCGGTTATGTACAAGCACAGAACTTTTGCACTCCTTTCTTATTCTTCCATCGTTCCACCTCATAGCCCTGTGCCGACGAACCACCACAGCCATGGCCAACCTTCCGCCTCCTAGCCCGCCGAGGCAGCCACCCTGCAAGCGGATATGCTGCAGCTTCCCCGAGATGGTGAACGACGACCAGCGCCTCATTATGGCGCGAGAGGCGTACAAAAGTATGTCTCGGGCCTTGGACGCCTTGGGTCTTGGTACCCTTCCCGAGTTTCCAAGAATGGATACCACCGGCCACTACCTCTACGCCCTCAGGGGTGTGGCCGATCGCCTGGACATATTGTCCGGGACGATGGCCCAGGAGCTCGGCGCAGAGGGCCGTAGTGCCCTGGTGGCGGCGACGGAGAGGAACTTCCATCATGGCGGGGTTCCACCGCCGGTGCAGCCGGAGCCACCGGTGCAGTCGGAGCAATCGGCTCAGCCGGAGCAGCCGGCCCACTCTCCTGCTGCATCGTCGCCAGAGGAGGAGGAGGAGGAGGAGGAGGAGGAGGAGGAGGAGGAGGAGGAGGAGGAGGAGGAGGAGGAGGAGGACGACGACGACGACAACGACGACGACGACGATGACGATGATGATGACGACGACGACAACGACGACGACGACGATGACGATGATGATGACGACGACGATGATGACGACGGTGACTACGACGGCGACCACCACCACCATGACGAGGAGGAGGAGGAGGACCGCTTTTCGTGGTTTGAGAAGATGGGGGAGAGGGCGGAGGAGGCGCGGCCGGCAGAGTAGTTTTAGGAGTTCTTGTACCTATTTCTTTTGTAGTTTTAGGAGTTCTTGTACATGTTTAGCTTCAATTATGTTCTTGTACATATTTCTTGTGTTTTGTAATATATATGTGTTCATTCGTGTCAATGAATACTGGTGTGTTAGAATTTCTGGATTTCAATCAAGTGAATGTGCTCTAAGTTTAGTGATGTGTTAATCTATCACAAGTGAACCGAGCAAATTGGACAAAAACAAAAGATCTTAGGGTTTGAAGCTCGTCTCGATTTGTAATTACAAAGCTAAAGGAGACAAACAATGACTTTAAGCGCGTCTCGTATCACTTTGTGATCGATGGACATCTGATCTTCCGTCCACACCCCGGCACGTGCCTCTACGTGCCTCTACGACGACACACACAGCCTCGGCGATGCACTGGCAGTCTACTCCCTCCGTCCCACAAAGATAGTCGTTTTAGCATTTTTAAGACATAATAGTGAAGATTAGACATCACAGGGAAAAATGTTTTTTTTGTAGTAGTAGTATATACTCTGTATATGTTATCATTTCATTGCGATGAATGTTATATATAAAATGATGATTGTTTACCTTTTACTAGACCATGGATTTGCCATCCTCCTTTCGTGGACTTGGGTGTTCTGTATTTGCATGTCGTTTGCATTAGCACAATGATACATTTGGCGATTCATATTTTTGTTCGTATTTTTTTTGGAATGCCCCACTACCACATGACTGCTTTTACATCTCCATGAAAACAAAGATGAACGACAGGTAGCAGTCCCACGGTGAGGCAGTAGTCCGAAGAGGTCTACCCCTCTAGCTCTAGGTAGATGTACTGGTGAAGAGTAAAACCATGTGCAGGAATCGTCGCGACATTACATGAATTTAATCACAATTGCATGCGTGCAGAGGGGCACGACGCCAAATTCTGCACGCCCTCATTTTTTTCATTCTTCTTGGCGCGCACAATTGAGATTTTCACAATTGAAACTTCACTCCGTGCGCCCAAAATTCCAGTCCCGTCCATTTGTAGCTAGCCACGACAAATATAAATGTGCGTCTCCCTCTAATCCCGCAGTGGCTTCCGTTCCCGGCACACATGTTCTCCTCTTAGTGCTGTGTTCCAAACTTGCATTCCTAAGAAATTCCCTTGTGAGTGGTGGTGGTGACTGTGAATACAACGTTGAACGACCAAGTTTGACGGGCTCTACCGAACCTCTTCATCGCCGACCCCGTCCTGCGACATCCCGGACTCCAATTTTGTGCTACGTAAGTTCTACACGATCCATGCTGTCTTTTTATAGAGCTACTCCCTCCTTATCGCTTTAGTTGTCGTCCCAACAGCTGCAACCAGTTCATTCCTAGTTGTCGTCCCAACTCCTTATATGCTCTTATGTTTCATGAATGTCTAGTATAAAATCTGATTAATGGTGCAATCGTGCAATTAACTATCCTCAATCGTTAGATCTGCATCCTACAGTCGATTCATCTTTTTATTTTACCCTAGCATCTGATTGCATTCTACTTGTTTCCATATATAAAATACACTACACCTCTGCCCCGAAATAAATGTCGCTCCGACAGTTTATGGTAGTGTATTTCTAGTACATTTCCATGTCAGGAAAAATAACTATTAAAAACCGCATGTACTATGTAATTTCTTGATTTAGAAGTAAATGACGCCAGGGTTATCTTATCAACCACTTCCAATGTTGTACTCTCATTCCTGTGTTCCAAACTTGTATTCCTAAGATTTTCAGTTCCCACGATTTATACACATTTTTCTTGTTTTCTTTCTCGGATTGTATGATTTTTTCCTACTCCTTCATTTCTAATTCCTCCGTTCAAAATAAACATTTTCAGTTCATAGCAACCACACCGATCTAAAATACACATCCTCATGTAATCTGACGTTACCACTGTTACTTACTATATATACTCTTTACTTTAGGAAGAAGACACCAAACTGTCATGTTATCTACAAGTAATCGTGATGAGCAATAGGCACCTGGTATAACTATAAATGTGTTTACTATCAAAATACACATATTTATAATACGTTAATTCCTTTGCATCGTATGCAGAGAATATTGCAGCACCTGATGCTCAGGAACCCTGAGATTTGTCATCCCATGCTGGTACTACAAGTATAAATATGTACCGGGCTGTACTAAATATTTTAGCATTGCGATTGTAGTTTCCTAGTCCCAGTTAACAGTTAATCAGTATATGTGATGGCGTGATTTATTGATGCCTACACACGCACGATGGGCTCTCTCGCCGCCGGCCACTCTGGTACCAGCGACCACACCCTGCTGCTGCTCACTTCAGTGTCCTCCTCGACGCGTCTCCCTCCACCATCGCCACGTCCCATCCTTCACGTGTCATGATGACCCCGCCGCCCGCAAACCCCTATCGCCGCCGGTCACTCCGGCACCGGCCAGCGCCCACACCCTACTGGTGAGTATATGTGATGGCGTGATTTATTGATGCCTACACGCGCACATTGGGCTCTCTCGCCGCCGCCACTCTGGCACCAGCGACCACGCCCTGCTGCTGCTCATTTCAGTGTCCTCAGAAACGCGTCTCCCTCGACCATCGCCACGTCCCATCCTTCGCGTGTCATGATGACCCCGCCGCCCGCAAACCCATGTCACCGCCGTTCACTCCGTGATATGCACCGAATTTGGTTCGGCGAAGGATGGCCCGATCTTCACGGCAGAAGGCTCAAGAACAAGACAACTTGCTGTAGAAACAGCACAAATAACTAGCTTTATACCTGACCAAGGTTGGATGCGACCAAGCGACAGGGAGAGAGACACCGAAACTGCGAAGACTTCGACTCGATCTCCGAACGACCGCAGAACCACAACCGAAGCTAATCCACACAAGACGGGGCAACCGTACTAGAACCCGCAGAGCACGAATTAGTGGATCTCAGAGAGATCTCTCCACAAGTTCAAGAAGAACAAGAAAGAACAAGGGTTGAGTAAGACACTCAAGCAGCTCGGCTGCAAATATCACTGGGATAATCTTAATTCATCAAAAAGTTGCCCTTGGCTTACAAAAGAGGGGTATTTATACCAAAAACTAGTCTAAAAATAGATGTGAACTGAAAAAGCCACGTGGGAAGGTGGAAGTCCAACTGGCTTGATCATTCATGCAATGGTCATCAATTTCCCGCATGTCTTCTGGCCTTTTGAGTGGTCTTCACTATTTTAATCATAACTCCACCTAGGGACATCCAAAAGACATGAGACAAGATGCGTTGGAAATATAATTTGATAACCTTTCACACAATGTGTAGCATGCTTCACGAAATATTGTAGAGTGATACAGTTTCTCACGGAAACTTGGATATCAAGCTGACTATTGATCTTCTGAACAGTCTGCACCAAAAGCACTCGGCTGCCAAGATGGGAGCTCTAAAGCACTTGACACTTAGTGGCATTAAAAAGTTGACTTAAACACCTTTCCAACAAGTACTCATGGACCTTCACAGCTTCTATTAATCAAGAGATATGATTGTTTCTTCATTACAGTTCTGCCAGGCCGAACTAGTTCGACGTAGTTCTCCTCTCTGGTTCAGTTTTGGCGTGTCCTTGTCATCCTCCTTGGTGAACCTGAGTAATAGAAACATGTATGATTTAGGAAGTATATAATTCTCATTAATAAATGGAATTTCACAAAGTAGCGCGTGCACCTCTTGTTGTAGCTGTTTAGCTCGGCTACGAGTAATTGGTCCATCGAAAACATGAGCTGGTGCAGCTTGACTTGATGATTGTTCCATCTTGCTTGATGTAGTCGGTATACTTGATGGTGTGGTCGGCGTGGGCATATCATCCCCCCCCCCCCCCTTGAAAAAAGAGTCGTCCTCGACTCTTCCAATCCAAAGAATGGATAGAGGTCGGACACATTGAAACTGGTACTTACACCTTAAGTACTTGGAAGATCAATTTCATAAGCGTTGTCGTTGATCTTGCGCAGAACTTTGAATGGTCTGTCAGCCCAGGGTTGCAACTTGTTCTTGCGCAGCTCTGGAAAACGATCCTTTCGAAGGTGCACCCAAACCAAGTCCCCTGGTTCGAAAAACACCTTCCCGTGACCCTTGTTAGCGTGCTTCTCATACTTCTTGGTCATCTTTTCAATATTGGCCCGAGCCCTATCATGAATGTTCTTGAAAAATTCAGCTCGCTTGCTTGCATCGAAGTTCACACATTCCTGCATGGGTAAGTACAAAAGATCTATGGGAGCAGTGGGTGTGAATCCATATACAATTTCAAATGGACAAAATCTTGTGGTCGAGTGTACTGCCCTATTGTATGCAAACTCAACATGTGGTAAACTTTCTTCCCATAGTTTCAAGTTCTTCTTAAGGACAGCTCGGAGCAACATTGATAGTGTTCGATTCACAACTTCAGTTTAGCTGTCTGTTTGCGGATGACATGTTGTGGAGAACAACAGTCTTGTCCCAAGTTTGCCCCACAATGTCTTCCAAAAGTAGCTCAAGAACTTGGTGTCACGATCCGACACAATGGTACGTGGCATTCCATGTAGTCGCACGATTTCCCTGAAAAATAATTCAGCAATACAGGAAGCATCGTCGCTCTTGTGGCAAGGAATAAAATGTGCCATTTTGCTGAAACGATCAACCACGACAAAAATTGAATCCCTTCCCCCTTTGGTCCGTGGTAACCCAAGAACAAAATCCATTGAAATATCCTCCCAAGGTGCATTAGGAATAGGAAGGGGAGTATATAAACTATGAGGGTTCAGACGAGACTTAGCTTTGTGGCAGTTTTCGCAGCGAAGAACATGTCTCTCTACATCTCGTCGCATTTTTGGCCAAAAGAAATGGTCAGCCAGCACTTGCTACGTCTTCTTGGCTCCAAAATGGCCCATAAGTCCACCTACATGAGCTTCCTGCACGAGTAAAAGTCGAACAGAGCAATATGGAATACAAAGTTTGTTAGTGCGAAATAAAAATCCATCATGCACATGATACTTTTCCCATCCTTTGCCATTACGGCACTTGGCATATGGTTCAACAAAGTACGAACCGTGGCATATAATTCCTTTATACTTTCCAATCCGAGAATTTTAGCATCAAGTTGTGTGAGCAAAGCATGACGTCAAGATAAAGCATCAACTACAATATTGTCTTGACCTTTCTTATATTTGACAATATAAGGAAAGGACTCAATAAATTCACTCCACTTAGCATGTCATTTATTTAGTTTTAGTTGTCCCTTAATATGTTTCAATGATTCATGGTCTGAATGTATTACAAATTCTTTAGGATAAAGGTAGTGTTGCCAAGTTTCCAAACTCCGAACGAGAGCATATAATTCTTTAGCATAAACTGAATAATTCAAAGTCGGACCACTTAGCTTTTCACTGAAGAATGCAATTGGTCTCTTTTCTTGCATCAGCACGCCTCCAATCCCAACTCCACTTGCATCACATTCAATTTCAAAAGTCTTGTTGAAATCTGGAAGTGCAAGGACTGGGGATGTTGTGAGCTTCCTCTTTAATTCTTCAAAAGCCTTTTGTTGTGCTTCTCCCCATTTGAAAGGTACGTCTTTCTTGGTCATCTCATTGATTGGAGCAGCGATCGTGCTGAAATCTTTCATGAAGCAACGGTAGAAACCAACAAGTCCAAGGAAGCTTCTCACTTGCCTCACGTTCTGTGGGGGCCTCTATTCGTGTACAGCCTTGACTTTCTCAATATCCACCTCCACGCCTTGTCCTGAAACAACAAAACCAAGGAAAACTACCTTGTCGGTGCAGAAGGTGCACTTCTCAAGGTTAGTGTACAATTTTTGTTTACGCGGGACAACAAGTACGCTCGGGATATGTGCAACATGTTCTTCAAGAGTCTTGCTGTAGATTAGGATGTCATCAAAATAAACCACAACAAATTTACCAATGAAAGTTTTAAGCACATGATTCATTAATCTCATAAATGTACTAGGTGCATTGGTTAAACCGAAGGGCATCACTGACCATTCATACAATCCAAATTTTGTTTTAAAGGATGTTTTCCACTCATCTCCTTCTTTCATACGAATCTGAAAATAGCCACTTCTTAAATCAATTTTAGTGAAAAAATTAGCACCACTAAGTTCATCAAGCATATCATCTAAGCGAGGAATAGGATGCCTATATCTTACTGTGATGTTGTTAATTGCGCGGCAATCCACACATAGTCTCCAAGACCCATATTTCTTAGGCACTAAAAGAACAGGGACAACACAAGGGGAGAGACTTTCCTGTACATACCCTTTTTTCATCAATTCCTCCACTTGTCGCTGAATTTCTTTTGTCTCCTCTGGGTTGGTGCGGTATGCAGCCCTATTCGGAAGTGACGCACCAGGAACCAAGTCAATTTGATGCTCGATCCCTCTCTTAGGTGGCAGTCCTGGTGGTACTTCATTCGGAAAGACATCTTCATATTCCTGCAAGACATCCAAAAGAGTACTCGGCAGGGTAGAAGGTAAGGCATTAGTAGAAAGAAAAGTGCCCTTGTACATAAGTACAAAGAACATGGCATCGGGTTCACTCAATGCTTTGATATCCCCCTTCCTAGCCATCATTACTAAACCCTCTTTTCCCGGTTTCTGGGTTCCTTGCAGCTGTGGGGTTTGATTTGGCTGTGTACACTCTTCCTTACTATTTTTGTGGCTCACTCGCAAGTGGTGCTCGCTCTCGCGCTGTTTCTTCCTGATATCATCCTTCAAAATTTCTTCCGGTGTCAAAGGAAGCAAGGAAATTTGCTCTCCTTTGTACACAAAATATAGCTTGTTGGTCCTTCCAAAATTTTGGACATCACGATCATATAGCAATGGTCGACCGAGCAGAAGCTGGCAGGCTTGCATAGGCACCACGCCGCACTCCACATGATCATTGTATTTACCAACATAGAATGGTACAGTCACAGTATGACTGACACGTAGCGCACCACAATCATTAAGCCACTGCATCTTGTATGGACTTGGATGACGCCGTGGTTTCAGTCCCAATCTGTCCACCAATTCTTGGCTAGCAATATTGTTGCAGCTGCCATTATCAACGATGATGCGACAGACCTTATCTTTGATTAGTCCACGGGTATGGAACAAATTATGTCACTGCCCGTTGTCTTCCTTTTCTGCTGTTACACTAATCACTCGTAGAGAAATAAAGCAATTATGTTCTCCTTCTTCAGGCTGGATCTCATTCCCTTCCTCCTTAATTTCTTCATCACATATCGGTCCAGTATCTTCCGGATCACTCTCGGATTCCCATTCACCTTTCTCATTCAACAACATGGCCCTCTTGCTTGGGCATTGGGAAGCAATGTGCCCACGGCCGTGGCATTTATGGCATACAATTTCTCTGCTTCGAGAAGAAGATGTAGCTCCTGAGACATTGTTGTGGGCTGCTGAACTTGCAGCGGGTCGCTGCTGAGTTTTTGGTGATGACGCGGTGGAGGCTGCCATCTTTGATGGAACAAAAGATTGAGAAGACTTGGCTACAGCCCCTTGAGATCGTCCACCACCATAGGAAGTACTTGACTGCTGTTTGCGCCATGGGGCAGCAATAGAATAACTGCCATAAGATTTTCCACGTGACTCTTGCTGAATCTTTTTCTCTGTTCGCATAGCTTGATCAACAAGATCCTGCAATGTACGATATGGAAACATCTCCACAAAACCAGAAATTTCTTCATTAAGACCTCCTAGAAATCTTGCCATTGTTGACTCTGCATCTTCTCTTATTCCCGCCCGCACCAACAGCAGCTCCATCTCCTTGAAATACTCATCAACTGATCTCTTCCCTTGCTTTAACATTTGCAACCGGTTCCTGAGATCACGCTGATAGCTAGATGACACAAATTGCCTTCTCATCACTTGCTTCATCTCCTCCCATGTATTGATATATCCACGTCCCAAATCACGTTGATTCTCCTGCACTTGGTTCCACCAAGTGAGAGCGTATCCAGATAGTTCCACCAAAGCAAGATTCACACGGCGCTGATTCGAAAGATTATGTACTCGGAATATTTGATCACACTGCTCATCCCATTCAAGAAATTCATCAGGATTCTCCTTTCCAGTAAACTTTGGAATACTCAATTTGACATGAGCGATGTTATCTGGGTTGTCATGAGGACGTTGACCACGATGGTATTCACTTTCTTCAAAATCAGCAGGCCGGTGATGATGACGCCGATCAAACCTGCCTTCTTGACCGAAAGGATTTTCATCATCATGAGATCCTTCTTCATGATCTTGATCTTCAAACTCTTCGTCTTCAAAATGCACGCGGCGAACATCAGTATTGCGCCTATGTGCGCGACGCCCACCATGGTAATTATTAAAATCAGCATGGTGACCACCACCAGATCCATCAGGGCCATGTCCGAAGCGATTGAATCCATGGCTGAAACCAGAATTCTCATCGCCGGACTCCTCTCGATGACGGTCCTCTTGATCACGACATGTTCGACGTCCTCCAACCGTGGGAGACGCTCATCGAGGAGCCTGCCCATGGCCTCCATGAGTGAATCAGCCATGCGACGCATCTCATCTCGTGAGACAGGGGGTTCCCTATCACCATGGTGTCCACCATGAACACTTGAATCTGAGTCTGCCATGTTAGGAGCAGCAAGAAAAAGAAAAGGATATATATATATATATATATATATATATATATATATATATATATATATATATATATATATGGACACACTCGATCTCACCTCTTACTTACCCAAGTTCTTGCCTGATCTCAAGAACTGTGATGGTGCTGGTGTGACAGCTTCAACGGAGGTGGTAAAGAGGCCGTAATGAGTACAAATCAAAAGTCCCGGTTCAGGTTTTTGGTTGAGCTATAGGTGGCTGAACAAGGAAGGCTACAGTACTGCCAATCAAGTGAAAAAAGATGTGCTCAAAAGATAATTTTTTTTTGCTGCTATCAAGATTACCACCAACTTGTATATGAAAACTGAAAATTTCAACACCCAACCGTAACACAAAATTCTTCAGAATCTTTTCACTTGTGCTCTCTTTTTTTACTATATTCTTTTTTTTTTTATAACACTAACAGGGGTGCTGATTACAAAAGATATAGGTAAACGGTGGTGACGAGCAACTGGAAGAACACAAACATAAGATAACAGTACCGTCAAAAGGGCTATAGGTATTTTTTTAGGCTTTGGACTATAGGACAAACAACTATATGTAAAAGATAAACACGGGGATGAACATGTGGATGGTGAAAACTGTAACAGATTGAAAAAGGGTGGGAGGGTGGGTGATAAAAAAAATGAACCTACCGTGACAACGATAGCTCTGATTACCACATGATATGCACCGAATTTGGTTCGGCGAAGGGTGGCCCGATCTTCACGACAGAAGGCTCAAGAACAAGATAACTTGCAATAGAAACAACACGGATAACTAGCTTTATACCTGACCAAGGTTGGATGCGACCAAGCGACGGGGAGAGAGACACCGGAACCGCGAAGACTTCGACTCGATCTCCGAACGACCGCAGAACCACAACCGGAGCTAATCCACACAAGACGAGGCAGCCGTACTGGAACCCGCAGAGCACGAATTAGTGGATCTCAGATATATCTCTCCACAAGTTCAAGAAGAACAAGAAAGAACAAGGGTTGAGTAAGACACTCAAGCAGCTCGACTGCAAATATCACTGGGATAATCTTAATTCATCAAAATATTGCCCTTGGCTTACAAAAGAGGGGTATTTATACCAACAACTAGTCTAAAAATAGATGTGAACTGAAAAAGCCACGTGGGAAGGTGGAAGGCCAACGGCTTGATCATTCATGCAATGGTCATCAATTTCCCACATATCTTCTGGCCTTTTGAGTGGTCTTCAGTGTTTTAATCATAACTCCACCTAGGGACATCCAAAAGACATGGGACCAGATGCCTTGGAAAGATAATTTGATAAACTTTCACACAATGTGTAGCATGCTTCACGAAATATTGTAGAGTGATATAGTTTCTCACGGAAACTTGGATATCAGGCTGACTGTTGATCTTCTGAACAGTCTGCACCAAAAGAACTCGGCTGCCAAGATGGGAGCTCTAAAGCACTCGGCACTTAGTGGAATTAAAAAGTTGACTTCAACACCTTTCCAGCAAGTAATCATGGACCTTCACAACTTCTATGAATCAACAGATATGATTGTTTCTTCATGACAGTTCTGCCAGGCCGAATTGGTTCGACGTAGTTCTCCTCTCTGGTTCAGTCTTAGCGTGTCCTTGTCATCCTCCTTGGTGAACCTGAGTAATAGAAACATGTATTATTTAGGAAGTATATAATTCTCATTAATAAATGGAATTTCACAAAGTAGCGTGTGCACCTCTTGTTGTAGTTGTTTAGCTCGGCTACGAGTAATTGGTCCATCGAAAACATGAGCTGGTGCAGCTTGACTTGATGATTGTTCCATCTTGCTTGATGTAGTCGGTATACTTGATGGTGTAGTTGGCGTGGGCATATCACTCCGACACCGGCCGACACCCATGCCCTGCTGGTGGTCACTTCACTGTCCTCCCCGATGCGTCTCCCTCCATCTCCACGTCCCATCGTTCGCGTGCCATGATGACCCCGCTGCCCACAAACCCCTATCCATTATGGCGTACCTACTCCTACCTGCTATGCCCCATATGACATGGCATACCCTGGAAAAAATAGTCCAATATCATTAACCCCTGTCCACTAAGAAATGTTAGTATCATATAGTTTAGAGATGCATGTACATGAGGGTTCATTGCTGCTTATATGATCTCAATTCCATTTTTTACACTGCCAAATGCGTTGCTGATGTCTGGTAATTAACGCAAGATTATATTCATGTATCCGTTCTAGCACTTTAGGGCGAGATGCTAACATGCAGAGCAAAATATCAGTATGCAATCCACCTAAGTTTAATTCCTATATCCGCCACACTATCCTCCTAGCCTCGAGACTTGCTCCTGGGTGATATCAATGGATGCAGATCACCTGACTTATACGTTTTTACTGCACGCAATGCAGTAAAGATCCAACGGAATCACACTGTTGGATCTTTACTGCATCGCCCGCAGTAAAAACGTAAGTCAAGTGAGATCACCGGTGTGATCTGGACGTCGATCCTCTGACTTAAATGTGGTCACTGCACTGCTAGACCGAACCCTAGCTTTGTTAAGCGTCGCAAGCTGCCCGCCTCATCTGTCTTGCATCCTCTACCTTCTAATACCACTGACGTCCATGACTCGCCCTGCCACCAATTCGCCTCGAGACGCGCTCCTACTGATGTCGGTCAGACCGAACCGATAGTAATGCAGAGGATGAGCACCCAGCGAACCCTCTCTTTCTCTAGCATCGCCAGCTACTGTCTTGCCTGCTTCGCAGCTGGACTGAAAATCCCCTGCAGTACTACGGGTGTTGTAGCACCACTGACTACTGCCTGATGCCTGATTGTACGGTATGAACAGCAACAAAGAAGTAAGCAAGTCGATGCGTCGCCCAATATGGAGCAAAATGCTGTTGGGACGCGGTGTTCCCACGCTCGTATTTGCCGCACTCGTCCTGAAGATGGTAAAACATCAGACTTCTTCTTTCACACTATTTGTACATGATACTAGGCCTGATCAGTTGCTAATTTGCTTTAAACATTTACCATTTAAATGACACTAACAGAATGAAAGAAGTTTGGAAGAGGGGTGGCTAAAGGACTTAAGTTTGCTAAATTGCGCTATCTAGCATCTGCAAATAGAACGAATGATCAGAATCGGAAGCTACAAATTCAGTGGTCCGATAGGTTGGGTGCTGTGGTTGGTCCTAATCAGCGGCACTTTGTCGATTATGTGGTTATTACAACAAAAAATGCACCCCTCACTGGTGTAAGGAAGTGGGCAGAGGTTGGCGATACTTCGAAGAGCAAAATAGTGAGAGACATTCTGGTTAGTTTTGTGACGCCCCACATAAGTATTTTTTTCTAGCGACCTCCATCTTGTACATTTATAACAGTGTGATATACAATGTACAGAATGCCTGGGACTTGGAGGACACAGATGATACTAGAAGAAAAATATTGAAGATTGCTGGTGAGCGCTACAAGGGGTGGCGATCAACATTGCATGCCACCTATAAGAAGTATTCGACCGATGAGGAACGTATACAAAATAAGCCTGTTGACGTAAGAGATTCCGATTGGTTGGCGCTTATGGACTATTTTGGGTCCGAGCGACTCAAGGTCAGCTAGCTTTCTAATACCTTCACATCCTACAAAAACTATTTGATAACACCCATTCGTGAAATTAATTCTTAAAATTACAGTCAATAAGCAGAACCAATTCACGAAATCGAAGTACTCAAAAGACAAAACACTTGCTTGGCTCGAAATCCTACACCCAACTTAGTTACGAGAAGGTATGAAAACTAAATCATGCTTTTACTTTGCACTGCAATCATTCAATCAAATTTTACTTGTATTTGATGTAGGGAGACCCAGAGACCAGAAAAGAACCCGATGACATAGAACTGTGGGAGGCAAGCCATGTGAAGAACGGTCAATGGGCAAACAAGCAGGCAAACGCTGTACATGTGAGAAACACTTCAAACAGTCCCCATTTAAATAAATATTTGCAATGTACATGTGACTTTTCTTTTTGTATATAGACCCAGGCACGTGCCCAAATTAACGTCAAGGAAGCAGAGCTGGGAGGCCCAATCCCAGATGAGGAAAGAAACAACATCTTCCAACTTACTTATATATATCCGCAACCGGTTCTGGAGGATCACAATTTCGAGGGCGTGGTTATATGGCTAAACCTAATGTTTCTGAAAGACTGCGTATCCAGATGTCTGACCAGCTCGGCCAGCAAGTTCGATCCTTGCAAAATAGAAATGAAGACCTTAGCTCTCAGGTGCAAGAGTTGGAAGGAAGAAATGATCATATGACCCCCCAGATGGATGGCTTCGTCCAAGCAAATGATCAGCTCAACCAGGAAATCCGGGCTTTACATGTTCAGATGGCAGCCAATTCTGCACGGCAAGAAAAGGAGCTAACAGACATGCGCAGAATGATGGAGACTTTGTAAAATCAACAACGGCTAGCAGCAACTCCACAAAAGGCTCCTGCTTGCACCAAGTCGAAGCCGGGTGTTCAAGAAACTATTCCTAATACTACAACTCGCCGCGGTGCTATTTTAATGGGTGCAATGTTGCAAACTGGAAAAACTGTAAATAACAACGTCTCGCAACGACGCAAGGGTCCTTGAGCGTTGCATCAATTGCTAGATGTTTGTTGTTAAGTCGACAGACATATCGTGTGCGAATAAATTGATTCTGTTGCCACTAATTTTCAAACCTGGTGCATTAGGATTCTAGTGCCGCTAATTATAAAACGTGGCATTAACAAATTATTGCGACAAAAATAAATTGTTGCAATAGGAAGCTAGCTATTGCCACAAATTATAAAACGTTGCACTACAAACATTTGGCTACGGCCAAAAAAGCGTTGCACTAGACTGCTATTGCCACCACCCAGAGAACGTCGCATTACGACCCTGTTATAACAGATTTGAATATGTTGCATTACGAACCTATTGCCACACATCAGAAATCGTTGCAATACAATACTATTGCCACAGTTTTGAAATCGTTGCAATACCGTACTATTCGCCATGAACGTGAAATCGCTGCAATACCGTATTATTGGCCACGAATGTGAAATCGTCACGATACCATATTATTCGCCACGAGTGTGAAATCGTCGCGATGCCGTACTATTCGCCACGGAAGTGAAATCATTGCAACACCGTAGTATTCGCCATGAATGTGAAAATGTCACAATACGATATTATTCACCACGAGTGTGAAATCGTCGCGATACCGTACTATTCGCCGCGGATGTGAAAACATCGCGATACCATATTATTCGCCACGAGTGTGAAATCATTGCGATACCGTACTATTTGCCACGGATGTGAAATCGTTGCAACACCATACTATTCGCCACAAATTTAAAAACGTTGCCATACCGTACTATTCGCCACGGATGTGAAATCGTTGCAACACCATACTATTCGCCGCGAATGTGAAAACGTCGCGATACCATACTATTCGCCATGAGTATGAAATCGTCGCGATAACGTACTTATCACCGCAGATGTGAAATCGTCACAAATAACATACTATTCGTTGCAGTACGTTAAATCGTCGCAATACGTTAAACCGTTGCAATACCATACTATTTGCCACGAACGTGGAGTCGTTGCAATACCATAATTTTTGCCACGAATGTGGCATCGTTGCAACACCGTTATTTTCGTTGCAATACGTTAAATCGTCGCAATACGTTAAACCGTTGCAATACCATACTATTTTCTACGAACGTGGAGTCGTTGCAATACCATACTTTTTGCCATGAATGTGGCATCATTGCAACACCGTTATTTTTGTTGCAATACGTTAAGTTGTCGCAATACGTTAAACCGTTGCAATACCATACTATTTGCCACGAACGTGGATTCGTTGCAATACCATACTTTTTGCCACGAATGTGGCATCGTTGCAACATCGTTATTTTCGTTGCAATACGTTAAATCGTCGCAATACATTAAACCGTTGCAATACCATACTATTTGCCACTAATGTGGAGTCGTCGCAATACCATACTATTTGCCACGAATGTGGCATCATTGCAACATTGTTATTTTTGTTGCAATACATTAAATTGTCGCAATACGTTAAACCGTTGCAATACCATACTATTTGCAACGAACGTGGAGTCATCGCAATACCATACTATTTGCCACGGATGTCAAGTCATCGCAATAACCTATTGCCATGGTTGTTATCGCCACGAGTCGCAAAAACTATCGCGACGCTCTATTTCGTTGTGACAACAACATATCACGATGAATTTTGACCTATTGCAATGATTTTTTTCATCGCAATAAACCGGAATCCTGGTAGTGACGCTGGCCTTGGCGGCATCTCCCTCTCCATCGATGGGGCCTTCAAGCACAGGGTCCAGTGGGAAGTGAGGATCCTGGCTTGTGTAGTAGGTCAGCATGTACCCTGCGACGTTCTTCGCCAGGGATTGCCCTTCGGTCTCCAACTGGTCCACGATGACATCGCCCATCTTGTTGAGCTTGTTGCCCGCCGAGCTCAATGCCTGCAACGCCTGGTCCAGCTCCGGCTCCGGATCATCTGGGCGCACCGGACTGAAGCTCAGTGGCGTGAGCGCGTCATTGGCTTTGCCTAGAAAGTACCATACTTGTTGGGACTCCGCAGCCCTTGAGCGTCGCACCTCTTCCAAGGACCTCTTGGCCGCCGCAAGCTCCGAATCCTCCCGGGCAAGGCGCTCGACCTCTTTGGCGTTCTGCTGAATCTTTTCAGCAACCTGCCTTTCGAGCTTACCAAGCTCCTCTTCCCGGAGGTGGATCTTGTTCTGACGGTCGACTAGATCTTTCTCCCAGCCCCGCACTTTCTTCTCCCTGGCAGCAATTTCATTTTCCCTCTTAGTGAGGTCTTGTCCCCGCTGCCAGGCCTTCTTCTCCTCTTTCTCGCAGCGCTCATCCAACTTCTTGGTGCACTCCGAGAGACTCCTGTCACCCAGAGTCAGCCTCTGAGTAAGCTCCTCCTCCCACTTCACGAGCTCATCACGCAGCTCCATGAGTTTTTGCTCTTCATCTTCGAGCTTTTTCTCCCGCTCCTCAAGAGCCTCCCGGCGCTTGACGAGGCTGTCGTGGATGGTGCTGAGCTTCTCTTGGCGGTCATTTGTTGCTTCATTAGCAGCCATGACCTATTCGTGGATGGCCCGAAACTGGTTGTCAAGGTATTACGTCATGCTTTCCCTCTCATACAGCAGCTGACCCCAGTACTCCAACCGGACCTTCTCCCTTTTCACCCACTCCTTGTCGTCGGCCAGCCTCGTCTGCGCCAGCTTGGTCTTGAATTGGAGCCTGTTGCGCCACCTCCTAAGGGTTTGGCGCTCCTCCTCGAGGGCCTTGCTGTCGTGGTAAAAGGCCAGTTGGACCTGACGAAGGCTGGAGCAAGCATTGTCGATAGACAGCGACAAAGGGATTGGCTCCAGACCTGCTGGGGTCTTCTCCGCTGGCTCCAGTGGGTTCTTCGTAACAAAAATCGGGTCCCACTCTACAAGAGCGGTCCCCTAAGCTTCCGCGGCACTAGGTCCACCCTCTGGGATAGCCTCGGCTGCCGTTGAGGAAGGTCCTGCAACAGAAGTTCCTACCTCCGGAGTTGGCTCTGAAGGTCCTGCCACCAGGTCATCAGCAGTTGGTCCCTCAGGCGGGGGACCGACGACTTCGTCTTGGCACCCTGGCTCAGGCGCGGGTACTTCCAGAACCACCACTTCCGGGGCAGGCGTTGAAGGTTCGGCCGGAGCTGAGGCCACTTCCGGCTCCGAAGCTGGCTCCTCCTCCGCCGCTGGTTCAGGTGCTGGCGCTTCAACCTCCACTGGCTCGGGCGCTGGCACTTCTGCAATAACCGGATCAGGTGCCAAAACTTCATCAACACCCGGCTCCACCGTCGGGGCTTCAACAACATCCAACTCTAGGGCCGGAACTGCAGCTACCTCCGGCTCTGAGGGCGGAGCATCCATCATCTCAGCATCCAAACCCAGAGCTTCAACCTCTGGGGCTGGTGCCGCTGGTACATCTTCATTCCCGTGGTCGGGAGCTACCATGGGAGCTTCAGGGGATGACTTGAGGTCAAGGACCACGACAGCTGGCGCCGGAGCCGCCGCGGCCTCAGCCACCACCTGGGGCGGCGCTGGGATTGGAGCCGGAGCCTCCGCCTGCACAGCATCAGCCGCTGTTGCAGGAACCGGAGCTTCAACCCCTTTCTTGGGTACCCTGTGGATGAAGGACGAAGAAACTCAAAATACGATTACAACAAAAATAATCAACTGAGGTAAAAAAATCAAACTTACCTTGGAAGGCTTCCGCTCCAGCTAGCGCGGAACCTCTTCACCGGACGCTCAGGACCGGATCCTGTCGCCACTGGTGTGGTAGCTCCGGAAGGCTCCCCGTAGCTTGCTCCTGCCATCAGCGACGCCTTGGTTGAGCCCCCCCCCCTCGACTGAGAAGGACCCTCAGACCTAGAGCCCTTAGCGGGCACTGGTACCAGAGTCACATGGCAGGAGCTGGCATCCCGGGGAGACGGCGATGCTGGAGTAGGTGCCGCCGTTGAAGACCTCCCCCTCTGGGGAGAAGGAGCTGCTGCGGAAGGAGCAGGTCTGACGGACCTCCCGTCAGAGTGCTTCAACTTCCTCTTGCGGCTGGAGGGCTCGGCCAACTCCTTGCCCTTGCCTACAACTTCCACTCTCTGTTGCGGGGCGGAAGGGGGACCACCCTCGAAAGCTCTAGGGATTGCCAACCCGGTGATCGAACGCCTCTCAACTTCACCGAGGTCGTCAAGCACCGACATCTTCCGCCGGAGCTCCCTACTAAACTCTGTCTCCATGTTCAGAGGGAGGAAAACCGCCAGCGGAGTCATGTCATCGCCCTCGACATCGATGTCGTGCTGGAACTTCTTGAGGTGAAGCTTCAGAGCTGCGCCTTCCATGTTGTACTTCAAACCGGTCTCGATCCAGTGGTCGTCCATCACGCTGTTGAGGGCCCAGACGAGCTTCTCCCTCTTCTTCAGCAGAGCCCACCTGTTGACCAGGAAGTTGCAAAAGACCGCCTGAGGAGTCACCCCTCCTTCCACACATTTGCGGATCCTGGTCAGGGCAGGGTTGAAGGCGTTCGAGAGCACCGAAACTTCGCTCCAAGCTTCAGTGTCGACATTGGGGAGGCCTTCGGGCAGCTCTAGCTTCTCGTGCCCCTCTGCCGTGATGACAACCAATCCTTCTTCCAGTCGTCCAACTTGCCGGAAGGGAACGACCTCAAGTACTTGTACGGGCACTTCTTGCGCTTCACAAAATAATAGAAGCCAAGGTACTCGTCACTCTTGCCGGTGGTGTGGATGGTGAAGAAGGTGCGGAAGAGCTCGACGCAGGGGGGAATACCCACCCACATCTCGCAGAAGTGGACAAAGGTCGACACCAGAAGAATGGAGTGGGGGCCAAGGTGGTACAACTGCAAACCATAAAAGTCTAGCAGCATCAAGAGAAAAGTGGAGAAGGGTGGGATCAGTCCCACCATGGCGTACGCGGAGAAGTACACCATGTCACCGGTGCGCTCCTTCTTGAACGGAAGCTTGCCAGCGTGGACCAGGTGGTTGAAGGAGTCACTGGACCACCCCATGAGGGACCGGACCTTCTTCAAATCACCGTCAGTTGTAAGACGGCTCTTGCGGAGACCCAACTCCATCGCAGCACAGCGGGGCGAGAGATGAAAAGCAAGCGAAAGTTTGGAGGATTCGAGCGCAAGTACAAATGAAGGCGTAAGGAATCCCCAAATGGTGCGCGCTTTCCTTCTTAAGTAAGCCCCCACAACGCTTGGATGGAAACCGCAGAGGGGCCGACGATACAGTTCAAAAACTTCACCCTGCCAATGACAAGGGGGCCCAGGGCCACCTTGACGATCAAGTCGAGGTCCTTACCCCAGGCGAACAGTTGTCATCATGAGAGGCGGGAAGCCCGAGTCAGCGGCCTGATAGGGCGTGCAGAACCGATACGGTTTTCGTATCGGGAACTAGCAACCTTCAATTGCGTGAGATCCGCACGCTAAGATCTCACCTGCCGCATCCTGGATATGCCACACGGCGATGGTTTAACTGTGAACTACCGCCAACGGCACATCCAAAGACCCTTGAAGACACAGCTCAAAAACCGAAGGATGGACCCACCTCTGGCAGAACGACTTCATCCAAAAGATCTCTCCCAAAGGTGGGCCCAGGGGGCCACTGTCGGTACCCTGCGTACCGGATACCCTTTGGGACTGCAAAGAGAGCAAAGGAACTTCACCTATCTGGGTTGAAGACCTCCAAAGGCCCCACGTGTCATACGGAACCGGACCTGCCTCCCTTCTATGGTTAGTCCTAGTGCCGCCACGTGTATCGTTAAATCGGAGCTACACTCCCTATGCGGGAAAGCTCCGGTCTAGATATCTATGTGGCACCCCCGGACCTAACCCCCAATAGAGGGAAGCTCCGGTACCGACACGTGTACCACAACACCGGACCTACCCGTCCCAGACGGTAAGCTTCGGAGCTGCAACGCGTCCAACTGTCGGACCTTCAAGTTCAACAGACGGGATGGTGGACCTCCAATGGCTCGTACCTTCAAGGAATATTAAAGACCTCAAGACCCGATTAAGTGTCATTAATGCTATCTTAATGACACACAATCGGGGGGCCCTTAATACCAGTAACGTCACTGTCAAGACGTGTTACCACACTATTATGGGTAATTAAGCTCATTAATTGTGTATTAAACATCAGTAACTGCCAGGGCCACATGTCGGGCCAGGCTAATGATGTAACGACCAGTCCTTGTACCATAAAAGGGTTGGTCGAGCGATACACAAGGGGACTCTTCCAAACTTCCACACTCTGCTCTTACACACGCCCACAAGCGCTCAGATGCTCAATACTACAACTACACACCCCGTGGAGTAGGGTATTATGCTCAGGCGGCCCGAACCACGTAAACCCTCGTGTCATATTGCCATCGTGTTTTGAATCTCTGTGCGCCCACAACCGAACTACAAACTCCACGGTCTACCAACGGTGGTACCGGGAGAATTGCCAGAATCACATCCTGACAAACTCAATTGAACATCAAGATTTGAACACACCATCATGGTCAGCATGACTTGCTTGACTTATCCTCATAGTTTCAAATTTGTTGGAACTCATTTGCTATTTAAATCAGTGACACCATTGAATTTCATCGAAATTTAAATTCGAATTTGAAATTCAATTGGAACTTGCTCCAATTCAAAATCCAATTGCAGAATCAAATTCCAGATATTTTTTGAGCCTCCCCACAAAAATCTAGAATTTTTGGACCAAGTTTGGTAAGGGAATTGAAGTTTGCAGAGAGGGGAAGTGTATAAGAGGAAGTGGGACCCACTGTCAGCCTAACCCACTCGAGTGCAACCCACGGGGGTGCTCTGTATCCAGCTCTCCTCGCCGATCGACGCTGGCAGCGCGCGATACCATGACGCGGCATGCATCCACCAAGCTGCCTGCTTGCTTGCGCCGTTGCACGCTCCCCTCACCCCCCGCCCCTATAAATACCCCCGTGGCCGTCGCCGTTGAGCTCCAACCCTGTTCACGCCATTTCCGCCGCCTCTGTTCAATCGAGCTTTCTCCGACGATTGAAGCTATTTCTCCCCAAGCTTTAAGTAGATAAAAGGCTTGTCACAACCTCCTCTACGTATTCTATTTGGTCATTGATCGTGACATAGCTTCTGCTTGGGATATTTTAAAGTTTCCCGGTTGCCATCAAGGAAGCCGTCGAGCACCTTCACTGTCTCACCGTCGAGCTCCAGTTCTAGGCCATCTCCATCCTCGATCCTTTAAGAAAAATGGTTCACAATACTCTCTAGTTTATGCTCCTAGAATCTAAGCCTATGACATGAAGTGTAGCTCGAGTTCTTGTTCGATAACCGAATGATTTCTCAATAGGACAGCAAAGCTTCGCGCTTAAATTCGTTTCATTCTTGCAATCATCCTTTAATCTGGTTAGCAGATAGCTTCTGTATGTCCTAACGAAGCTCCCTGCCCAAAAACCCTGAAAGTTATCAACCGAGCACCTTAGATTTCGAGATTTCGCGACCGCCTGTTGAAAAACCGTACTTCACCATCGAGCTTGGCTTTGCCAACGATGTCACCCCAATCTAACCCCCAAATCATCCTCCTGGTGTTCCCAGGAACTTCCCTGACCTTTTTCTGAGCCTATTACGCCATTGCCGAGCATTTCTAATGAACGCCGAAACCCTAGCTCCGCCGTCACCGTCGCACCGCCGTCTCCGGCCATCGCCGACGTGATTGGACACCACCATCGCCTTGCGTGGTCGATTTATGGTTGAGTGGTCAAGGCGACGACAAAAGAAGGTCAACACACCTAAGTCCGGCGAAGCGCTGCCGCGGTTCCGGCGAGAGACGCCGCCACGTCGAGAGGTTGATGAAGGTGCGGGTCCCACGTGTCAACGACACCGCTCGCGTGGGATCAGTTGTGAACATGGATCCGGTGCGGCTGCATGGGTTAACCCCGTGGCTCCCGGTGTGGCTCCGTTCCGATTGGCCCGATTCAAATGAAGTGGGACCGGCCCCTTTATTTGAAAATTTCAATAGGAAAATAAATCCAGATTCAATCCAAACTTGGAACATCCATAACATCCAGTAGAATTATCCAAAAGTTCCCAAATAAATTTTGTTAGAACCAGCATGAAGAATACTTTCCTGTGGTGCACTTGTATTTGTATGAAAAGCCATATAAATTTCTCTATAATTCAGATAAGCAAAATGCTTAAAGAATTCATTCCTGCAGTTCTGTTAACTGGAAAATTCCAATTTTGGTCAGAACACTATTGTTAATACACTTGATATCCAGTAAAATTTTCAAGTTCATTGGACTTAAAATACTGGGTTGATCAATATTCCAAATCTCTATGTAGTTATAAATTGAGAAAAATGGAAAATCAATTTCCAGGAATTTATACAAAATTGAAAAATCAGTTTCTCCCTGGAGGAAAGTTATAAAATAGTGAAACACATTTTCCTAGAACCAGTGAGACCCCCTCTACATGATACAACCCCTGGTAGCCATGATAGGTCTCCAAAAATTCAACCAAAATTTAGAGAAGGTTATTGCTTACCATAATTTTTAAGAGCAACAAACTTCCTTGATCATCTCTTGTTCTTTGCAAGAGTCTTATATATAGTCTCTAATATCTACCCTAAAAATCCCAAAGCCAATTAAGATAATTATCCTATTTTCATCCTAGGAGTTCACACCACCTCAAACATATTAATTATTTTTCAAAGTCATTCATACCTAGTATATGCATATCGTGCAGTAGCTGAAATCGAGGAGCAGTCGGAAGCTTTGGAGGTCCAGCTGCCAGAAACTAACATAGGCCCAGACTCGCATTCAAGCAAGCCCCGATTTGTATTTAAGTTCCTTACAGTGTTTTGAAGTTTTATTTCACCTTACATCTTCAGATGATTGTGCATTATGTTTAAGGTGTTTGACATCCACTTGCATGGCCCACAAATCCTATGGAGTCTTGGGTAGGTCTACGGCCCGTTGAGTAGATACTGCTATGCTTATGCTCATAGGAATTCGGTAGAAGTCGAGTAGTTGGAATCTACTCGCGAGATAGGAATTTTATCACACGGGAGGATCTGTAATAAGAAAATGGTTTATGAATATGAAATTGAGACCGAGGAGTGGGTAGGATGCAGCGAGACGTGGTGTCACGTGTGTAGCCCTGCTTGTGTCGATTGAGGACCGTTTCGTGTGCGATCCTGCTGGACAAGCTTGAATTGTACCGACGACATACTGGAGGAATGGGCTCCAGTAAACTGACGTAGCTTGATACTGGTTTGTTGAGGCATTCCGTTCCATTTTATAGGCGTGGGTTGAGGGCAGCAAGATGTAAATCAGCTGGTGGGCACGTCAGAGTACGCCCCACGCAGTGACCTCCTGCTCGTGACGGATCGATCGGTTCAACATTCGAGTGTTTAGTGAAAGGTGGCCATATACGACTAGTACTGAATTGTTATGTTGGTACTGCTGAAAGTAGTCGCTGGCATTTCCGAAAGTGCGTATGTGTCGTGTTGTTCCGGGTATGTCCTGATTGCAATCACCGTTCCCCGCGGTAATAGAGTATCACTTGTTCACTGCGCTGTGACGTAGTAAATACTGAAGAAGTCAGGAGAATATGATATATTGGTTTACAAATTGCTTCGACAACCTTGTTTGGCTTGGAGATAGTACAATTAAAAGTTTACAGTTTTCCCATACTTTTCCTGTAATAGCATTATGTGCTTTGTGCATGTCATATCATCGGCAAAGCATTTCTTGTTTGATTGTGGAGTCTATGATGTGCCGTGCCTGAAGAATGTCATGTGCTACTTAAAATATGAATATAAGGATCCACTTGTAGGTGAGTCCTTATGCTTTACTTTACCTATGCTTAGCATTCACCCTTGCATATGTCTAGTGAGACGGGTTATTCTTGCTGAGCCTTATGCTCACGTTTGCAGTTAACGATTTTTTTGCATATTATACGACTGATGACGGGTTTGATGACGAGGCTGCACCCCCTCCAGGGTTTACAGCCGAGTGGGAACCCTGCACGCCGCCGTGAATTGTGTGTTGCTAGTGCGAAGTATCCAGGACATGGATGACTTTGCTTTTGCATAGCTAGTGCTGAGAGCGTAGCTATGATGCATAGTTCTCTTTCCTTTCGTTAGTATTTTAAAAACTTCCGCTGTGCTTTTCAATAAAGACTTGATATTGTAAATTGTTCTCGCCCTTTTCTTGTATACTGTTGGGTGTCGCATCGCACGACACCACCCAATGAGATCCTTGGAGGTTGGGATTCCGATCCCCACACATCCTTGCAGCTAGAACCTTGACTAGGAACCTTGATCTTACACAGGATCCTCGCAGCTATCAACCATGGGAACTTCATCATCAATTTCAGCTCATATTGTGTTGCAGATCACTAGCACCTTCCTCCCATTTGAGAACCACCCAGAAAGTATCAATTTTAACAGGAGCTGCAAGAGTTGAACTGACACTTTCACCTTCACAGTAGCACAAGCATGTGGTAATAATCTAGCTATGTTCTTTCTATTGAAAATCTCCTGGAAAGTAACTGTCCTGCCATGTTTAGCAAAGTGCAGGAACTCATCTGTGGCTTCAGATTCCTTCGACTCACCTTGAATCAGCTGTTCCACAATCTCAAGAGCCCACACTTCCTTACCCAGCTGAGGAATTCCCCAGTCACTTTCCACTTGATCAATACATGGCTTCAGGACACTCTGTAGCACCATTAGATGTGTCTTCATTTTAACCTGATGTCTCGGCCAGTAAAATAATTCCATTATCCGTTGACAAAATTCATGAATACTAGATGGATCACCAAAGGAATCCGGTTTCATTTGCATCTCTCTGTGGAAAACAATCCAGCAACATCAGATCCTTTAAGTTCATGGCCATCCAAGCAGAACCACCGATCCATAACAAGGCCACTAGTTGGTTACCTGTCACTGTCATCTTCCCTTTCAGCGTTGCAGCAAAAGAAAGCATTTTGTCCTGCCTTATACACGACTGCAGAATTAATACTCTGAGGGTGAGCCAAGAACACTCTGAACTCTTCTAGTGCTGCAGTCAGTGCTGATTCTTTAGTAAGCACAACCTGATGGTTCTGACCGGCAATCCAGAATTCCACAATATGTAAAGATTCTATCTCATTCCCACTAAGTCAATTTGCCAACTGAACTGCTGACAAGTCCTCAAAGGTCTTCAAAACACAGAATGCACCTCCTGCAACTGAACCTGCTTGTCATTGTACTGAAACTGGAAGCATTTCCCTTTCCCGTTTGCAACTGTGACTCCCGCTGCTGAACACGGAGTTGGCTGCAACCGTGCCTTTGTAAGAACTGAAGGGCCAGCTGTAGAACTACCAAAATCCCAAAATAGCAGAGAAATCTGGTTACTCAGAGATTTGTTGTCATTGAGGACCATCAAATTGTCAAACACTGGTGGTAGGTCCTTGGTGAAATCCTCTTCTGCAGCTGAAACTTCTTCAACGGCCCCAACACCAGCCATGACAAGATGAGACACCACATCCTTGATATCTTTGTTCTCACATGCAGCTAGAGCATCATTCTGCTCACCACGTTTTCCAGACACAGGAACACCCTCCTCCATCTTTATGGTTTCCTTGATGTTCTGCGCAAGAACCTCATCTTCATCGAGCTCACCTTTCTGTATTAATTGTAACCAGTCACCAACTAATGCACTATTTCCCTTCAACCACTCCATAGCAGTCAATCTCATTTCAGTAGGGACACCATAGTCCTGACCCCACCATTGCACCACAGGAATCCCAGAGGCACTCCAAATTTCAGACTCATTTGCCACTTTCACCTGTACAGGGCCACACTTAACAGTTTGTAATTCATCCTGATCGCAAATTCAGTATTAATGAATGCAGAAAATCTTCCAGGATAAGGACACCCATTGCCCAGAGAATCATTGTTTGATGCTGCAGCCTGTGTGGGAAATAAACCATTCTGTGCAGTCAACTCCTTAGGAAATTCTGATTGATCCCCATCCAGAAACACCTCACTGCTCTGATACCAATTGTCACGGTCCTTGGCCGCCGGCTCGCCAAACCGACGACGTGAGCATGGACAAGAATCGCCGTCGAGGCGGATTAGCGAGACGCGAAGCCGCAAGGAAGAAGGAAACAGATAAACTGAGTTCTGTTCTCTATTCTTCGATCCCCCACTAGGTCCCACCCGTTAGGGTATTAAGCGATTACACAGATTGTGCCCAGTACTCGGCCCACCGGCCCAACACAACCCAATACAGTAGATGGAAATACGATTAGCTGGTCTTTAGTATCAGGCGGGCGTGACATTCTGCTATGTAAATTGTCCAAAGTAATACTACCCTGTCCCAAAAAGTAAATTTTGAACTAAGACAAACTTTTTGGGATGTAGTAATTTGGTTTGCACAGAGGTTGGTGTTCTGACTATTTGTATGCCCTGTTGTTCAAGTAAGTGCCCAATTGAAATAACATTCAGAACCTAGTGGTTCTGAATATACTACTTACATGCTTAATACAAAAAGTTACATAAAAGCCTCACAACTTCTTTTCTCCATACTTTTGCATATGTCAATCATGTCTCTCTTCGATCTGTATGCTTTGCATTTTTTACTGCAGAAACTGAGGAACACAGCAATAACAAGAGCAAATTCAGCCTATCGTCCAATGGGGGGTCATGTTGGTATCAAGTACAGCGGTGTCAATGAGGGAGAAGAGCGTAAGGGAGGGCATGACATCCCCAAGGTTTCTATAGTCCTCTTGCTGGAATTTGGCCCATTTAAGTGGTTTATTCAGCTGAAATTACAAAACAATGTGGCTGTTAGTTATAGTCTCATACTGCTAGAGCATGGTGGTGCAAATCAACTTATATAGTAGCTTTCATAACTATGGTCGAATAGAGAAAGCAATAATGCGGGTCTGGCAATATGAACTCACACGCACGCGCACGCGCGTATCCTCGATTTTTCGCATGTTCTTCTGCTTGACTTGTAACTTGCGTCTGTGGTGTGGCTGCATTTAGTGTATTTTTTTCACTTGTATCCTTTTCAAAATTTGAACCGTTCTGCACCAATAGAGAATTAGTGCGCAATTTATTGCCATAAACATCATTAACTTGACGAGCAATTAGTGACCATCATTAATATGGAAACGGCTCCTAGAGGGCAGCCGTGCCTATATCAGGCTCTGGAGACGTTCGGGTTTCCAAGACAAGATATACAAAAATTCTCTTCCATCTATTCGTCTTCCTTTTGGAAAGCTATGTTGTAGTGCTTGAGCTGCCAAAACTTCACCGATCCTCTTTCTTGGCGTGCACCGAGGAGAAGAGTGAGCGGTATTGTCGAAGTGTGTGATCGACACTTCCCCCAGTACTACTAGATCGTAGCCCATAGAGGTTCTTGATTGATTGGGGCACGCGTGAGATTACGAACAAGATGATAACACGATGATTTTATGTGGTTCGGACCGCCTGAGCGTAACATCCTACTCCACGGGATGTGTGCTGTATGTATAAATGTGTGGCGCTTGTGAGCGTGTGAGCTTGGTTGTCTCTGTACCATGTGGCGCAACTCTTTTATAGTCCAAGGACTGACCGTTACATTGTCAGCCAGGCCCGACAAGGGGACCTGGCAGTAGTCAATTCCCTAATACACGATCTGTGACTATTAAGCGTAATTAACAGTGTGATAACGCGCCTTAATGGCGGCGTTATCGTTGTTAGAGTCCTCTGATCATGTGTCATTAATATGATATTAATGACACATAATCAGGTCTTGTAACTATAGCTTTAACTGTCCCTTGAATGTTCTGGCCGTTGGAGATCCGCCAGTCTCTTCGTTGTTGTCTCATGCTCGGGGCTCGACACGTGGCGGCTCCGAAACTTCCCATTGTGGGGAGGCAGGTTCGAAGCCACTATACACATGGAAGCATCGAAGCTTCCCTCTTCTAGGGGTTAGGTCCGGGGTCACTGGACACGTGGCAAGACCGGAGCTTCCCTAAAAGGGGAGTTAGCTCCGGCCTTGTGTTACACGTGGCAGTGCTGGAGCTACCCAAACGAGGGAGGCGGGTCCAGTGCTATGTAGCACGTGTAGCCTTTGGAGGTATTTAACTCGGACGGGTGGAACTCCTCAGTGTTTCTTGCGGTATCATGGGGTATCCGGTACGATGGGTACCGATAGTGCCCTCCGGGCCCACCTCTGGAAGAAATCCTTTGGGTTAAGTTATTCTACCAAAGGTGGGGCCATCTTCGATTCCCTCGCTGCAGCTTCAAAGGTCTTTTGATGTGCTGTTGGGGTGATGGTTCGCTGTTAAACCATCGCTGCGTGTCTTCTTTTGAATGCAGCAGGTGAGATCCTTGCGTGCAGACCTCACACAATTGAAGGTCGTCGGTTTCCAATGCGAAAACTATATCGGTTCCATGCGCCTTGTCAGGCCGCCGCCGTCGGGCTTCCATCATGACAACGGTTCACCTGGGGTAATAACTTTTGCCTTTCCGCCGGAGTGGACCCGTGCCCATTCGTCATTGATAGGGTAGATTTTTGAAAATGTGATCTCGATCCAATTGCGGTTTCCATCCAAGCATTGCGGAGGCTTACTTAAGAAGGAAAGCTCGCACGGTTTAAGGACTCTTTATGCTTTCAATCGAACTTGAGCTCAGAACCTCCCAACTTTTGCATAGACTTTCAACTTTCGCTCCACTTTGCCGCGATGGAGTTGGGTCTTCCCCGTAGCAAGGTCAAGACCAACAAAGAGATGACGAGTGTCTAAACACATGGGATGGTCCAGCGACTCCTACAACAAGGACATCCGCTTCGGCAAACTCCCCTTCAAGAAGGAGCGCACCAGAGAGATGGTGTATTTCTCAGCGTACGCCATGGTGGGTCTGGTCCCACCTTTTTCAAGCTTTCTTTCGATGTTATTGGATTTCTATAGCCTCCAGCTCTATCATCTCGGCCCCCACTCCCTCTTGCTAGTGGTGACCTTCGTCCACTTCTACGAGATGTGGGTGGGCGTGCCTCCATGCATTGAGCTGTTTTGGACTTTCTTCACGGTCCACACCACCGGGAAAGGGACGGAGTTGATAGGCTTCTACTACTTCGTGAAGCGGAAGAACTACCCCTTCAAGTACTTGAAAACCTTCCCCTCTGGCAAGAGGGACGATTGGAAGAAGTATTGGGTGATCATCTGAATGTAGCCTAGAGGGGGGTGAATAGGATTTTTGAACTTTCATTAGATCCTAAAACGCTTAGCAACTTGATCAAATACAGAGAAATCGGACTAGTCTGGTAGGGTGCGTACTAGTCCGGTGTGTGCAGACTAGATTGATCAAATTTGATCACTAATTTCATTCAAGTACTCTATGCAGCGGAAATTAAGTTGTAACTTTAATGTATTGCGTCAATGAAACTAGGTATGGCACAAACTAACTTTGGTCTCAATGTTTTAATGTAAGTTGTATAAGATCGAGTAAACCCTAGAATTTGATGAAAAGTAAGAACGAGTGTGACACAAGATTTTTATCCCCTGGTTCGATTTCATTGAGGAAATCTACGTCCATGTTGAGGAGTCCACGGAGGACCGGGTCTTCACCAACCCTACCCTCGTCGAATCGCCACGGAGGCCGGTTCTTTTCCACTAATCACAAAGTGTGCAAATCACCGTGTTCAAGGGGCTTTCTCACAAGTTGAGGGCTCTCCAAGATTTACAATTGAAAACACCACCAAACACACTCGAAAGATATGCAATAAAACAGCGAGAGTGTGCAAGAGATTCAAATTCAAGAGCTCAATACATGTAGAACGAGTCTCTCCTTTGATCAATGACCAATCCTCGAAGATTTGATCTTTCTAGGATTAGATTGTGTGAAGAGACGTGTATTCTAGGGTCTTGGAAGGTGTGACGGCGTAGGGGTCGAGAGGATTGGTTGTAGGGCCGTACACCTTTATTTATACTAGGGTTTCCAAAAGTTATCGTTAGGGTTTGCGATGTTTGGACTAGTCTTTGGTGGACTCCGGACTAGTCCGGTGTGTGGCGTGTGGGAAACCCTAAGTGTTCTGATATATCGGACTTGTCCGGAAAAGGGCGAACTAGTCCGATTTGGGCTATGGCACTGTTCGGACTAGTCCGACACATTTTGGACTAGTCCGGTGTGGTGCGTGTGGAAAACCCTAAGTGTTCTTATATATTGGACTTGTCTAAAAAAGGGCGGACTAGTCCAATTTGGGCTCTGAACTGTTCGGACTAGTCTGACACATTTCATACTAGTCCGGTGTGGTAATCCTCATGTAGAATTGAGGACAAGTCCGCACTTGGAGGACTTGTCCAATTTTAGTCAGAGAGAGAGAGAGTTTCTGGACTAGTCTGTGGTGATATCGGACTTGATCATTTCTGTGTAAAGTGTGAGATCCTGAGGACTAGCCCATAGTCCGATCTTAGTCAGAGAGATATCGGACTAGTCCGTGGTGTTATTGGACTAGTCCGATCATAGTCAAAGAGATATCGAACTAGTCCGTGGTGTTATCGGACTAGTCCGATGCTGTGAAAACTGGTGTACTTGTGGACAAGTCCGCACTGGGAAGACTTGTCTATTTCTAGTCAGAGACATATCGGACTAGTCTGTGGTCATATCGGACTAGTTCGTTTTTCCTGTGAATTGTGCAGTGAATGAGATTTCTTGTGCTTGAGCTCTTGGGGTGTGTTTCTCCAACACACTCCATACACAATAAAGTATTCTATTAAGCTCTTGAGCTCTTTTCTATATAGTTCCTCATTCTTCTTCTTTTTGCGTTTTCTTCATAATTTCATTAAAACCTGCACTCATCTCAACAATTTTGTTAGGATCTCATTTGTTTGTCATAAATCAACCAAAACCCACAAGGGATGCCTAGATTCACTTTCAATCTCCCCCTTTTTGATGATTGATGACAACCAATTGAGAATTCACAAATATGATAAAAATTCAGATTTTCATAAGTGTGCACATATGAGCTTGGAACAAATTAAGCAATGAGAACATAAGATGTATGTGCACTCTTTATAGTGGAGTGCACAACTGTATGTGTGTGTGCAATAATTGTTATGAGAATGAGGTAAATGACATAATCATATCAACATCGAGCATGTATGTCAATCTCAAAGCATAAACATAGATCACATCAATCATGAACATAGATTATATCAAAGCATTATCACAGGCTTCATAAACATGACTAGAAACATAATACAAGCATAATAGAAGTTTTACAACCCAAAAGAAACACAAATGGAGCTCTCATATCTCAACCTACTGCTAGGACCTAGTGACTCCCCCTCAATCTCTCCCCCTTTGGCATCAAGACACCAAAAAGAAGGAGAAGAGGGATCTAGAGATCGTCGCAGGCTCACTCCGCACTGTCGGTCCTCTCGTCGTCTTCATCTTCAGGTTGAGGAGGAGGAGAGGATCCACTCGTAGTGCCCTGAAGGCCAAAATAAGCGAGTTCGGAGGGAGAGAGAGGTGGAAACTCAGTAAAGTCGGATGCAGAGTTGTTTAAGATGATTGGAGATCCAACGGGCTCAATCTCCAGCTTCTGGCAAATGTTCTTTACATTTTCTTTCACATACATCATGTCTGCTTTCCTTGCCTTGTTCAACTTGTGGAGCTTTACTTCAGTCTTTCGGCAAGAGCTAAAGATTGTGGCCAAGTACTTCATGATGCCACTTGGAGACCCCTTCTTGGAAGTAGCAGCCGTTGAGTTTGATGGTTTTCCTTCTTCTTGGTCCCTTCTAGGGGCCTCTTCACTAGATACTGGAGATGGAGCAGTGGGAAGGACAGCTTCAGATGGGTTCTGAGACCTCAAGGCTGTGTGCTCAACATCTTTCACAAATTTGATCCCTGTGACCTTTTCTATCATGAACATGATATAAGGGGCATAGCCACAGGAACGGTTAGGGGTGCAAGAGATGTTCACCATATCATTCCAGATGTAGTCGAAGATGCCAAACTTCCTTTTCTTACTAATCACTTTCATCAAGGTTCTCAAGTAACCTTGGACACTCCGAGCATCTCCATCCTTAGGAGCAATCGTCTTCCGGAGCACTCTATTGAGAACCATGAATAAGGGCTTCATGTTCTTGATTGAAGGGGGATTGTACTTGAGGCGAGTATCATAGAGAAAGTCCATTTTATCCTTCTCCATAACACCAATATTGTGAAGCACAATCGCATTGTTGTCGGTGTTCTCTAGATGCAGCATTCTGGCGAACTCATCATATGTGACTGTGTACTTGGATCCATGAGTCATCCAAGTCACCCTCTCCTCTTCATCGCTGGCAAAATAGCAAGTTGCATAAAACTGAGCAATGACTTCATCATTCAAGTTGTTTCTGTAAGAAAACGAATCCTTGAGGCCATGCCTCTTTGCAGCGTACAACTTCATCAAAGGCACCACAACTTTTCCTTTCAAAGTGGTACAGTCAATCCATTGATTGCGGACTACTGGAGTCTTCATCTGCAGGTACACGGAAGTGTAGTAGTCCTTGTGGAAGTTGAACTGCCTTCTTAGCACTGCCATAAGCATCAACTTTCCTTGGCTTCCAAGCCACATCACTCCCCTTTCCATTGAATTTTTCTTCCGAGGGGTCTCTATTCCCCTGCTTTGGAGCACTCATCTGGAGAGGGCCAATCGGGCCAGAGGTAATCCTTTTGCCTTTCCCTTTGGATTGGCGATGAGCCGCTGAGCTAGAACCAACCATATCTTGAGCTTTCGAAGATGGCTTCTTGGCTGCAACCTTCCGTCGCATCCTAGGTGGGGTGGGTGAGGGTTCGGCAGCTCGCTCTTGCCTTTTCTTGTTTTGCCCAATCGAAGCACGAGGCAAAGAGTCTTGTTCCATTTCGTCCTCAAAGTCAGAATTCTCATCGTTTGAGCTCGACATTGTCTTGACAAGAATATTATACAAGACATAAATAAGGATTGATGGTAAGAGAATGCATTGAGTAGAAGGAAATTAGGGTTGTGTCCAGTCAAAAATCGGACTTGTCCGGTGTTCAAGGGAAGACTAGTCCGGAGTACCAGACTTGTCCGCACTGGGCCAGACTAGTCCGATATTCGGCTGTTTGAACCCTAACTAGCAAGGCAATGGTGTTTCTCAATGCAAAGAGGCTCAATGTAGTTGTAATACAACAAGGAATCATGTATTAACAGGAGGAACTAAGCTATTTGATCCAAAACAAAAGAAATCGAAGGTTCTAGGGTTTGATAGAACGTTGTACCAAATCCTTCGATTCACGGAGTTGTAGGAGTTTTCGATGCGGACAAGTCCGGGGTCCTTGATCGCCTTGCGATGAAGATCATTTCCCACGGAGATTTGAGTAGATTTGGTGGAGAACTCGCCAAATCATCTTGGGGGCGCTTGAGTGTGGAGAGAGAATGTGAGGCAAGTTGTGAGGATGAAGAATATTAGGTTTTTGCGGCCCTAGGGTTATGGAGTCGAAAAATCAGACTAGTCTGTGGTTGACCGGACTATGCCGAACTACCGAAACTCTGCGGACTAGTCTACATTGTGCGAACTAGTCCATGGTCACCAGAACAGAAGCAGTTAGAACATTCGTATATATTTTAAGGTGCTTACAAAGAAAATATGGGGCAAAACATACAAATAATCTTGATGAATATGATCAGTGAACATACAACAATCAAGCTATGACCATAATTCATCAAGATCAAGTAATTAACATAGTTTTTCGGAGAAAATAGAGAGAGATGATTTTCATAACATAATTAATAGATTTTGAAGATGTCATATAGGTATGCAAGATTTCAAGCCACGTTCCGAGCATCAAGAATATTTAGTTCATTTCGAAGCTCAAAAAAATGTTTCTCATCAAGTGGTTTGGTAAAAATGTCAGCTAGTTGTTTTTTGGTATTGTCATAGGAAATGGTTATGTTGCCTTTCATTGAATGATCTCTATAAGTGATGTCGGATGTCTATGTGTTTAGTTCTGGAGTGCTCAACGGGGTTATGGGCAATATTAATGGCACTCTCATTGTCACAAAGGAGTGTCCAAAGGAGTTGTGCACAACAACTCCCGGCTGCAACATACTCCACTTCGGCCGTGGATAAGGCAATGGAGTTTTGTTTCTTGGAGGACCAAGAAACTAGGGATCTACCTAGGAATTGGCACGTACCGGAGGTACTTTTTCTATCTACTTTGCATCCGACATAATCTACATCGAAGTATACAATGATATTGAACTTTGAACCTTTAGGATACCAAAGGCCTAGGTTAGGTGTATGAACTAAATATCGCAAGATTCTTTTTACGACTATCAAATGACATTCCTTAGGATTGGCTTGAAATCTTGCACACAAACATACACTCAACATAATATCAGGCCTAGATGCACATAAATAAAGTAGGGAGCCAATCATGGAGCGATATACCTTTTGATCCACATTTGGTCCATCTTCATTGAGATCCAAGTGTCCATTTGTTGCCATGGGAGTGTTTATAGGCTTCTCTTTGTCCATTCCAAACATTTTGAGTATGTCTTGAGAATACTTGGTTTGGCTTATGAACGTCCCTTCCTTTTGTTGCCTCATTTGGAATCCCAAGAAATATCTCAATTCTCCCATCATAGACATCTTGGATCTATCTGTCATAATCTTACTAAATTCTTCACAAAAAGATTTGTTAGTTGAACCAAATATAATATTATCAACATAAATTTGATAGATAAATAGATCATTGTCAAAATGCTTGGTAAACAACGTGTAATCAGCTTCACCAATTTTAAATCCATTTTTAATTAAAAAATCTTTAAGACACTCATACCAAGCTCTAGGAGCTTGTTTGAGGCCATAGAGAGTCTTACATAGTTTGAACACATGGTCGGGGAACTCTTGATCTTCTAATCCGGGGGGTTGCTCCATGTACACCTCCTCTTTGATTGGTCCGTTGAGAAAGACACTTTTCACATCCATTTGATAAAGCTTGAAATCATGGTGAGTAGCATATGCAAGTAGTATTCGAATCGATTCAAGACTAGCTACGGGAGCAAAAGTCTCGTCGAAATCCAAACCTTCAACTTGTGAATACCCTTTAGCCACAAGTCGTGCCTTGTTCCTTGTCACCACCTCGTGTTCATCTTGCTTGTTGTGGAAGACCCACTTAGTGCCAACGATGTTGAACTTGGGTCTTTCAACAAGTTCCCACACCTTGTTTCGTTTGAAGTTGTTCAGTTCTTCTTGCATCGCCACCACCCAATCTAGATCTTTCAATGCATCCTCAATCCTGTGTGGTTCCAAAGAGGATACAAAAGAGTAATGTTCACAAAAATTAGCTATACGAGATCGAGTTGTTACTCCCTTTTGGATGTCACCGATTATATTATCGATGGGGTGATCTCTTTGGATGCATTGATGTACTCTTGGGTGTGGCACTTGTGGTCTTGAGTCTTCATGATCATCTTCTTCTCCCCCTCGATGGTTGCCCTCATTGATTTGTTGATCACCTTGATCTTCATGAGGTTGATCTTGTGTAGAAGCTCCCCCCTGATCATTTACCTCCACTTGTGGTTCATCTTCTTCATTCACATTTGAAGGTGGCGCTTGTGGTCTAACATCACCCAATGCCATTCTTCTCAACACTTGACATGGAGCTTCTTCTCTATCTAGCACACATTGATCAACTTGCTCTTCTTGAGAGCCGTTAGTTTCATCGAACACTATGTCACGTGCTACTTCAACACGTCTGGAGACTTTGTTGAAGACACAATAGGCGTAAGAGTTCGAATCATAGCCAAGCAAGAAAATTTCATCAGACTTTGAAGCAAACTTTGAAGTCCTAGGCTTCTTGTTCAAAATATAACATTTAGAACCAAAAACTCGAAAATAGGAAATATTCAGCTTCTTACTAGCGAGTAGTTCATATGACATTTTCTTGAGTAGGCGATGAAGATAGAGTTGGTTTATGGCATGACAAGCGGTGTTAACCGCTTCAGCCCAAAACCGATCCGAAGTCTTGTACTCATCGAGCATTGTCCTTGCCATCTCAATGAGGGTTCAATTCTTCCTTTCGGCTACTCCGTATTGTTGAGGAGAATATGGTGCTGAAAATTCATGTTTTATTCCCTCCTCATCTAGGTATTCCTCAACTTGGGTGTTCTTGAGCTCTGTGCCATTGTCACTTCGTATGTTCTTGATCTTCAGTGAAAATTCATTTTGAGCATGCTTGAAAAACTTCTTGAGGGTTCCTTGAGTTTCTATCTTATAATGCAAAAAGAAAACCCACGTGAAGCGCGAAAAATCATAAACAATTACCAAACCGTATTTGTTGCCGCCGATGCTTATGTAAGCAATTGGACCAAATAGGTCCATGTGAAGTAGCTCGAGCGGTCTCGTTGTTTTCATGACATTCTTCGTGGGATGGGGTGCTCCTACTTGCTTCCTGGATTAGCATGCGCTACAAGGCCTGTCTTTCTAAAAAACAACATCATTTAAACCACGGATGTGATCGCCTTTTAGAAGTTTTTGAAGATTCCTCATAGCAACATGTGCTAGCCGTCTATGCCACAGCCAACCCATGTTGGTCTTTGCAATCAAGCATGTGTCAAGTTCGACTTTATCTTTGTTAAGATCAACTAGATAAAGTTTTCCCTTTAACACACCCTTGAATGCAACTGAGTTATCATTCCTTCTAAAGACGGTCACACCCTCATTAGTGAACAAACAATTATAACCCTTGTCACATAATTAAGATATGGACAAAAGGTTATAATCTAAGGAATTGACATGTAAAACATGAGAAAGAGTGTGTTGAGACGAATTGTAATTTTACCAGTACCGAGCACCCTTCCTTGACTGTTATCGCCAAAATAGATGCATTCGCTTGGATCTTCGTTTTCTTCATATTCAACGAACATCCTTCTTTCTCCGGTCATGTGGTTGGTGCATCCACTATCTAGCACCCATTTTGCTCCACCGGAGGAGTAAGCCTGCAAAAACAAATTACTCTTTGGTCTTAGGTACCCAAGCTTGCTGGTCCTTTGAGGTTAGTCACAAGTGATTTGAGCACCCACACATGGGACTTGGTGTTCCCATGGCGTGGCCCAACATGTTTAGCATAAACTCTACCAAGATTCCTTTTTATGAGAACATATGATGCATCAAAAGTTCTAAACAATAGTTGTTGTTCATATGTGTTAACATTTCTGGACTTATCAACATTATTAGACTTTCTAGCTTGATAGGAGTTTCCCTTGACAAAATCAATGTGTTCCTTGTTATTCCTGTGGCTTCTAGCATTTTTATTTTCACCATAAGAATACCCAATGCCATATTTGACATTAGGGGGTCTTGTGACCAAGTATGCACTGCGTGGATACTTGACCTTCTCCTTGTCAAATATGCCACTTTGGAAAGGATGTTTGTCCTTTGTCAAATTTGACTTCTCCTTCAAGTTAGTGTCAATTTTAGCACATACACAAGCAATAGTAGTTTCTGATTTTATATGTTGTGAAGGTGAGCTTGAAGAGGATGAAGAACCACTTGACTTGAGTGACTCAACTTGTACCTCAAGGATCTTGTTAACTTTGGTTAAGTTAGCAAGTTCATCCTTGATAGCCATGTTTGAGTCTTCTAGCTTCAAACAAGCTTCCTTGCTTGAAGCTAACTCAAGTTCTAGTGAGTTGCTTCGCTCCTTTTCAAGCTCAAGGAGATTTTTGATCTTAAGATATTCTTCCTTTTGGATGATGATCATATCTTCTTGACGATCAACTAGCTCCTCCTTATCAACAACCTTATCCATTAAAATTTTCATTTTAGCCGCAGTTTTCTTATCTAAACCAACAAGCACATCTTCATCATCACTAGAGTTATCACTATCACTATTAAAAGAATATGAGGAGGAAGATTTAGTTGTTACCTTCCTTGGCCATTAGACACGTATGATCGGTGTATTTCCTTGCGCCGATGGTTGGGAAGAGGGTGGATTGTTTGGTTGTCTTCTTGATGGCTATGGTAGCCATCTCCTCTTCCTCTTCGGATGAGGACTCATCATTTGAGTCCCACTCCTTCCCTAGATGCGCCTGCCCGAATTGCTTCTTCTTTTTGACCATATTCTTGGTTTGAGGCTTGTTGTCCTTGGTCTTCCGCTTGTTTTATTCATGAGGACAATCAATTATGAAGTGGTCGTATTCACCACAGTTATAGCAAGTGTGCCTCAACTTCGATCTTGGTTTGTCTCTATGCCTTCCTTAATTTGATCTACCACCTTGTATTCTTTTTATCATTTTCTTGAATTTCTTCATGAATAGGATCATATCTTCTTCATCAATGTCACTGCTTTCATTGTCGCTGTCGTTTTCTTCTTGAGCTTCTCGAGCTCTTTTATCATAGGCTTACAAGTGGACTTCATTGTGACTCCTTTCTTCTTTGCTGAGGTAAGGTCGGCAATCTCTTTGACATGTTTTGCTTGTTTCTCTATCATCTCAAAATTGATAATCTTTCCAACCAGTTCACCGGGGTCATTTTCCGATACTCGGAACTTTCTCTAATCATTGAGCATAGGGTTACATTGCAAGGCATGAAGGCTCTGAGAATTAGCTTCACCACCTTGTGATCATTCCAATTCTTGTTTGCATATGCTCAAACTTTGTTGATGAGATTCTTCAACCGATTGTACATATCTTGTGGTGACTCATCTTCTTCTATGGCGAATCTTCCCAATTTGCCTCCGATTATCTCAATCTTGGCCTCTCGCACATGACAATCACTGCATGTGCGGTTTGTAGAGTATCCCATATCTCCTTAGCAATTTTGAGTCCATCTACCTTGGTGAACTCGTCTCAGCTCAGTGATGATGTTATGACAGCTGCAGCTTGAGCGTTCCGATGAATAGCTTTTCTTGGCTTGGTGTGAGCTCTTCATCATCATCCGGGATATCTATCCCTGTACACACTATATGCCACAAGCTGGGGTTAAGTGATATGAGATGCATTTTCATATTTTGCCTCCACATTGAATAGACAAGTATGGGGCTTTCCCTAGAGGAATATACAAGTAATGATTATTGTTTGAATTTAACCGATCATAGTTAAAAGGATATCGGGAGTAGTCGGTGTGACTACTCCCCTTCTTTTCCTTTTCACCCTCGATCTTAATCTTTCCTTTGGAGAGTGCCTTCTTCCATAGGAGTGCCTTGAGTTCAAGTGTATCCTCATCATCATCCTCGCAGATGGCGTCGAGGAGCTTCTCCAACTTCTGAGTCTTTTCATCGTCAATCTTCTCTTGGTTGAAGTTCTTGTGCCCGACATCTTCTCTTCGAGCGATGAGTCTCTTTTGAAGAGTCCTTCTCTGATACCAATTGAATGTAGCCTAGAGGGGGGTGGGGTGAATAGGCTTTTTGAACTTTCATCGGATCCTGAAACACTTAGAAACTTGATCAAATACAGAGAAATCGGACTAATCCGGTAGGGTGCGGACCCATCCGGTGTGTGCGGACTAGATTGATCAAGTTTGATCACTGATTTCAATTCAAGTACTCTATGGAGCGGAAATTAAGTTGTAACTTGAATGTATTGCATCAGTGAAACTAGGTATGACACAAACTAACTTTGGTTTCAAAGTTTTAACGTAATTCGTATAAGATCGAGTAAACACTAGAATATGATGAAAAGTAAGAACGAGTGTGACACGATATTTTTATCTCGTGGTTCGATTCCATAGAGGAAATCTACGTCCATGTTGAGGAGTCCACGGAGGACCGGGTCTTCACCAACCCTACCCTCGTCGAATCACCACGGGGGCAAATTCTTTTCCACTAATCACAAAGGAGGCAAATCACCGTGTTCAAGGTGCCTTCTCACAAGTTGAGGATTCCCCAAGATTTAAAAATGAAAACAGCACCAAACACACTCGAAAGATGTGCAATAAAATAGCGAGAGTGTGTGAGAGATTCAAACCCAAGAGCTCAAGACGTGCAGAACGAGTCTCTCCTTTGATCAATGAACAATCCTCAAAGATTTGATTTTCTAGGGTTAGATTGTGTGGAGAGACGTGTATTCTAGGCTCTTGGAAGGTGTGACGGCGTAGGGGGTCGAGAGGATTGGTTGTAGGGCTGTGCACCTCTATTTATATTAGGGTTTCCAAAAGTTACCGTTAGGGTTTGCGATGTCCGAACTACTCCGTGGTGGACTCCGGACTAGTTCGGTGTGCGACGTGTGGGAAACCCTAAGTGTTCTGATATATCGAACTTGTCCGGAAAAGGGCGAACTAGTCCGATTTGGGCTCTGGAACTGTTCGTACTAGTCTGGCACATTTTGGACTAGTCCGGTGTGGTGCATTTGGGAGACCCTAAGTGTTCTAATATATTGGACTTGTCCGGAAAAGGGTGGACTAGTATGATTTGGGCTCTAGAACAGTTCGGACTAGTGTGGCATATTTTGGACTAGTCTGGAGTGGTGATCCTCATGTAGAATTGTGGACAAGTCCGCATTTGGAGGACTTGTCCAATTTTAGTCAGAGAGTTTTTGGACTAGTCCGCGGTGATATCGGACTTTTCCGTTTCTGTGTAAAGTGTGAGGTTCTGAGGACTAGTCCGCACTAGGGGGGACTTGTCCGATCTTAGTCAGAGAGATATCAAACTAGTCCGGTGTTGTGAAAATTGGTGTACTTGTGGACAAGTCCGCACTAGAAGACTTGTCCGTTTCTAGTGATAGACATATCGGACTAGTCCGTGGTCATATCGGTCTAGTCCGTTTTTCCTGTGAATTGTGCAATGAATGAGATTTCTTGTGCTTGAGCTCTTGGGGTGTGTTTCTCCAACACACTCCATACACAATAAAGTATTCTATTCAGCTCTTGGGCTCTTTTCCATATAGATCCTCATTCTCCTTTCTTTTTGTGCTTTCTTCACAATTTTATTAAAACCTGCGCTCATCTCAACAATTTTGTTAGGATCCCATTTGTTTGTCATAAATCAACCAAAACCCACAAGGGATGCTTAGATGCACTTTCATCATCACTGTGGAGGAGCACGAGAGGCTGGAGCTGCCCAAGGGCCTTCCCAATGTCGACATCGACGCCTGGAATGTAGTTCTGGAGTTGTCTGAGGCGTACAAGCCCATCCTGGAAAGGATCGAAGAATGCATAGAGGGAGGAGTGACCCCCCAAATAGTCTTCGGTAATTTCTTGGTGAACAGGTGGGCTCCGCTGAAGACTAGAGAGTGGCCCGCATGGTGTTTCAATAGTGAGATGGATCATAATCGAATTGAAGTCAGTTTGAACACCAACTTGGATGATGAAGCTTTGAAGATCCATCTCAAGAAATTTCAAAACGAAGGTATCTCCCGTGATGCCCTGGCTACGCCAGCTACCTTCCTGCCTCTGAACATGGTTCCGAAGGTTAGCAGGGAGATTCAGAGGAGAATATCAACATTGGATGACTTGGGCGTGGTCAAGAGGTGCCATATCTCTAGAGTTGCAATCCCAAGAGCTTCAGAAAGGGTAGCCCCCACTGCTCCAAGCTAAAAGACTGATGATGCTGACAAGGGCAAGGGCAAAGGCAACGAGCCCGTCGAATATTCCAGCCGAAAGAGGAAGTTGAGGCATGCTGACGGGGGCTCCGTCAGGTCAGCTCTGTCTCCAACAGCCCCTTCTCCCCGGCAAAGCAGATCTTCGGCGGCCACACCTCCTTCGATGTCGGCGTCCTCAAGGAACACAAGCTCCTGCAAATCGACTTCGGCTCCGGTGCCCGCTGCGGGCTCCAAGTCCGGCGATCCTTCCCAGCCGAGGGAGGTCCCGACTGAGAAGACTCCAGGTGCGGCAGCAAGCTCCCAGCCGAGGTTCGAGGTTTTTGCCTCACCGGATCTGGTGGGCTCTGACTCCAGACCCCAACTGAAGAAATTCCGTGGTGACTGGGGCGGTTGCATTCCCAGGTAAGCATTGTCATCACACCTTGAGGTGCCACTCTTGTCTTTATCATATTTTTAATTTCCCAAGTTTCTAGAGTGTCGAGAAAGAAGTCCGAGGCTTCAACACCTGCTGCAGTTACTGAGGCTGAGCGTGCGCAAGCTTCGACTTCAACCCCTGTGCCTCCCCAAGTGGTGGCAGAGGACACGCCAGCTCCGACGCAAACTGTCGTGGACTTGGATCCGGAAGAGATGCCAGCAACTCCCGTGGTAGTGCCGGACCACGGGGGAGAAGTTGATGCAGATGCGCCAGCAGCCAAGCATCGGCGGCTCAAGCTCTGGTGCAGGAGACAGAGATGGCGGAAGCTCTGGCGTTTGAGCGAAAGGTAACTGAAGCTCCGGCGCCTGTGCCAGAAATTGTTGAAGATTCGGCGATCGAGCTGAAGGTGCCCGAAGTTCCAACCTCCGTGCCAGAGATTGTTAAAGCTCCGGCTCCTGAGCTAGATGCAGTAGAAGTACCAGCGCCAGAGCCAACGGTGATGGGGCTCCGGACGAAACTCCAACGTCTGTCTTGGAGGTGATTACTCCGGAGGCGACCATGTCCGAGCCGGAGCACCCAGAAGAGTCAGCGGCGGGCCTGCCACCTTCAGAGTCGTCGGTTGAAGATCCAGCGGGGATACGTTCGATGTCAGCCCCGGAGGTTGAAGTTCCATTGGTGGGACCCTTGTCGGTGTCGGTAGAAGCAGAAGAGCTTCCGGGGGTAGCCCTAGTGCCGCAGGACCACAGGGGACCATCCTTGTGGCGTGGGACCCAATTGTTGTACTGGAAGATCCCTTGGAGCCAACAGAGATGACCCCAAAGGCCCGAAGACTATTCCCTTGGCATTGTCTATCGACAATGCCTGCTCGAGTCTCTGTCAAGTCCAGCTCGCCTTCGACCACGACAATAAGGTCCTTGAAGAAGAGCGCCACACCTTACAGCGTTGGTGCAACAGACTTCATTTCGAAACCAAGTTGGCGCAGACAGGGCTTGCTGACCAGCAGGAGTGGGTCGAGAAGGAAAAAGCCCGAATGGAGTATTGGGGTCAGCTGTTGGATGAAAGGGAGGCCTCCATCAAGGCCCTCGATGCTAAGTCTTAGGAAATTCTCGAGCACGCCAGGAAAAGCAGTGAGGCTGCTGACGATCGTCACGACAACCTCAACACGCTGAATGAAATTATCCTGAAGCGTCGAACTGACCTCGATGAGAGGGAAGAGAAACTCCTGGAGATGCAGGAGGATATTTTGAAAAGAGAGGGGGAGCTCGCCCAGAAACTGACTCTGGGAGAGCAGATTTTGGCAGACCACACCAAACAATTTGATCAGCGGTGCAAGCAGGAGGAGGAGAAACACTAGACGCTGGGGCAGGAACTCTCTAAAAGAGAAGCTGATGTTGCCACCAGAGAGGGGAAAGTGAGAGGCAGGGAGAAGGACCTGGTTGAACAACAGAACCGCATCCACCTCCGAGAGATGGAGCTTGCTGACTGCGAAAAGCAAGTGGCTGAAAGCATTCAACAACATGCCAAAGAGGTCGAGCGCATCACCTAGGAGAGTTTGGAGCTTGCGGCCGCCAGAAGGTCACTGGAGGAGCTGAGGAACGTGAGGGAAACTGAGTCCCGACAGGTCTGGGACTTCTTGGGGCACGCCAACAGAGCTTTAGTGTCGCTTGGCTTCAGTTCGGTACGTCTAGAGAACCCAACACCAGAGTTGGACCAGACGCTAGTGGCACTTAGCTCCACTGGCAGCAAACTCGACGTGATGGGTGACTTCATCACCGACCAGCTGAAGACGGAGGGGAAATCTCTGGCCAAGAACGTAGCCAAATATGTTCTGATATGTTACAAGAGCCGAGACCCCCAACTCTCACTAGATCCGATCTTTGAAGGACCCATTGTCGAAGAGGAAGATGTTGCCAGGTCCAGCGTCCAAGAAGTTGCCGAGAAGGTTGCCTCGTTATTCCACAGGACTTAGAGTCTCCAGTAGCTAGAACCTTTCTCTTTTGCCTTTTACTGTAATCCCCATTTCGTAATCCAATACTTCCTATGAATGAAATCCACTCTTTGAATGAATGAATTGCATTTTATGCTTGTCTTCAATACATTGTCCTTTATCTTATTGACCCCCTAGTAGATGTACACAATTTGATTGCGAACATGTACTAAAAGGTTTGACAATGTCTTGATGACTTGAACGCTTTGAACTTTTAGCTGGAACGCTTAGCCTTTAGGTCTAAAGTTTACTTCCGACATCTCCAGGAACCCTTTGTGACGTCGACGGCGGCCCTCAAGGAGGTGTCAGAGCTTGATAGGATCGACGGCGCCCACTATCAACGCGTAAAACATCGACAACAGACCCCTGGGGTTGTCGGAGCTTAGTAGGCCAGATGACACCCACTATCAATGCGTATAACGTCAACAGTGGCCCCCCTGGGGTCGTCAGAGCTTGGCAGGTCCGACAACTCCCACTATCAATGCATGAAACGTCGACGACGGGCCCCCTGGGGTTGTCGAAGCTTGATAGGTCCGATGGCGCCCACTATCAACGCATGAAACGTCGACGGCGGACCCCCTGGGATCGTCGGTGCTTCTTGGCTTCGACGATATCCACCATCAATGTAGAATACGTCAATGGCGAATCCCCTTGAGTTGATTTCAACATCTTCGCTTGAATTGTCATTATGCTTCACGTCGACGGTTGGCCCCCATGGGAGTTGTCGGAGCTTGGTAGCTCCGAGGATGCCCACTTTCAACGTTATAAACGTCAACGGCGGGCCCCCTTGGGTGATGTCGGAGCTTAATAGCTCCGGCATCATCCACTATCATCATGAGTTTTCATTTTTCCTGCGCATCAAAGGCAAGAAAAACAATAAAATTCGTCCTCTCGTCTATAACTCTTTTGCATCTTACTATTCTTATTTGAGTTTCAAATCTGAAAGAATTCAATATGATAACAAGTATATTGTTGCAATTTCTACAGGTCTGAATGCCTTCAGGACCCACCCTACTGAGGTCCGCTGAAATGTAGGTAGAGTGGCGTACTTAAGGTGCCTGACCAGACTAAGTCGATAGTGCACCCCGAACCTAACAATAGTTTTGGAGTTCAGGCGAGTAGACCGTGTAGCAATGCTAAGATCCGGGAAAAAAATGACAACATAACTCATAGAACATATGAAAAACTTTGGACTAAAACTAAAAAAGAATTGCACAACTTCGTTATAGACAAGAAGGAAAAGTATAATAAAATAAAACGAGCCTGTACAAAATCGATGCACGTGTGTTAGAGGATGATTCCAGCAATTCTCCCGGTACTACCGTTGGTAGCCCACAGAGTTTTGTAGTTCGGTTAGGGTGCGCAAATATTCAGAAGAAGGTGGCGATTTAACATAAGTATTTACTTGGTTCGGACCGCCTGAGCGTAATATCCTACTCCACGGGTGTGTTGCTGTTGTATTGAGTGTCTCAGCACTAGAGTGTCAGAGACTAGAGTGTCTTGAGCGCATGTGTCCCTCCTCCCTCTCTGTGTATCGCTCGGCCAGTCCTTTTATAGTACAAGGACTGGCCGTTACATCGTCAGCCTGGCCCGACATGTGGCCCTGGTGGTTACTGATGCTTAATACACAGTTAATGTACTTAATTACGCTTAACAGTGTGATAACATGCACTGATGGCGGCGTTACTGGTATTAAGGGTCCTCTGATCGTGTGTCATTAAGATAGAATTAATGACACATAATCGGGTCTTGAAGCTTTAATTGTTCCTTGAAGGTTCGAGCTGTTGGAGGCCCCCCAGACTGCTTGTTGAGGTTGAAGGTTCGGCGGCTGGATGCGTGGCAGCTCCGAAGCTTACTGTCTTGGACGAGTAGGTCTGGTGTTTTTGTACACGTGTCGGTACCGGAGCTTCCCTCTGTCGGGGGTTAGGTCCGTGGGTGCCACACAGGTATCTAGTCTGGAGCTTTCCCATATATGGAACGTAGCTTCAGTTTTATGATACACGTGGTGGCACTGGGACTAACCATAGAAGGGAGGCAGGTCTGGTTCCGTATGACACGTGGGGCCTTCGAAGGTCTTCAACTCAGATAGGTGGAGTTCCTTCGCACTCTTTGCAATCCCAAGGGGTATTCGGTACGCAGGGTACCGACAACGTGGATTCTGCTTTTGCACAGTAATGTCTTTCATTATAGGTCCCGATTACAGGGGAGACAGGGACACACTTAGGTTATGAAACCAAGATAAGTGTGCTATACATCTTGTTCTAACCCAGGGTAGGTAAGCCACACTTTCAGTACAGGGACGGAGTTAAATGTTGCTTGAACTACCCAGACCCTCCCGGAAGGGTCTGGATGTTCTCTCGCGGGGCCTACCTGACTCTATGTATAGACTCTATAACTTTGCATTGTGTGTAATTACACACTCACCTCCGTGAAACTAAGCATAAAACATATAGAGGTGCTCAATGTTCCAAGGATTGGAAAGAAGGGTCCCATCCTCAGTTGCCAAGCGAACGCATTCAAGACGGGATACTTTGATCACTCGGAAGGGACCTCCCAGCTGGGGGAAAGTTTGTTCATCCCTTCACGAGTTAGTATTCTCCTAAGCACCAGATCGCCTTCCGAGAACTGTCAGTTGCGCACATGCCTTTGATGATAGTGTCGGAGCGCCTGACGATAACGTGCATTCCGAACAGCTTCTTGGCACCTCCCCTCGTCGACGAGGTCAAGGTCTTCACGCCGGAGCTGGTCCTACGTGGCTTCGTCAAAGGTCCGGACTCGGAGTGACCCCATGGTGATCTCCAGAGGAAGGACCGCTTCAGCTCCGTACACTAGGAAGAAGGGGGTTTCTCCAGTTGACCGACTAGGTGAAAGTGCATCTAGGACTCCCTTGTGGGTTTTGGATGATTTATGACAAGCAATTGGGATCCTAATCCTTTTGTTGAGATGAATGCAGGAAAATGATGAAAAATGAGCAAAGTACCAAAAAGAGGGAAATTGAGAAGGAAAATGAATTTGAGCTCAAGGAGAAGAAATTAGTAGTTTAGTATGTATGGAGTGTGTTAAGGAAACACACCCAAGAGCTCAATCTCATTTAATCACACACACACAATGCACAAAGCTATAAAGGACCAGACTAGTCCGATATCAGCCGGACTAGTCCGATATCACATTCTGCACCAGATCAGACAAGTCCGGTCACCACCGGACTAGTCCGATATCTTTCTGTTCCACTTCGGACTAGTCCTCCCCAGTGCGGACTAGTCCTTAACACAATGCACAAGTCACACAAAATCGGACAAATCCGTTGTGACCCGGACTAGTCCGATATTCATTCTGATCCACTTCGGACAAGTCCGGTGTCCACACGGACTAGTCCGATATACACACTGATCTAAATCGGACAAGTCCCCCAAGTGCGGACTTGTCATCCTAAACACTTAGGGTTTCACAGGTCCGGACAAGTCTGATGGCAATCGGACTAGTCCGAAGCTTTCCAGTAGCGAAATCGGATAAGTCTGTTTTCAACCGGACTAGTCCGATATTCCTGGACACTTAGGGTTTGCTTCACACAGCACACCGGACTAGTCCGGTCACCACCACGGACTAGTCCGATCTTTCTGAACCCTAACGGTAACTTCTAGAAACCCCATATAAATAGAGGTGCACGACCCACTTTCAACAACTCTCGAACCCTAGCGCCGTCACACCTCCCAAGAGACTCAAAAACCTTCTGTCTCCACGAAATTAAGTGCAAAATCAATCAATCCATTGAAGATCACTTCTAGATCATTGGAGAGGCACTTGGCACACGATTGAGCTCTTGGTTTGAATCTCTAACACACTCTTGCATCTCAATTTGTATATTTCGAAGTGTGTTATTGGTGGTCTTGAAATTTGTAATCAAGGGAGCTCTCAACTTGTGAGATCGCCCCTTCAACTTGGTGATTTACCCCTGTGTGATTAGTGGAAGAGGATTGGCCTTCGTGGCGATCCGACGAGGGAAGGGTTGGTGAAGACCCGGTTCTTTTGTGGGCTCCTCAACGTGGATGTAGGCTGCCTTCGTGGTAACCGAACCACGGGATAAATCTTGTGTCTTGTTCGTTTGTGTTCATCATTCTAGTTGATCAACATTATCTAGGGTTTGATTCATTTTGTTGAATTCAAGTTAAATAGTTGAACAAGAATCATACTTGCAATAGAATTTGACATACACCTATTGAACTGTCATTAAAGTTTATATTTCCGCTGCAAACGACAACGAAACAATCAAATTGACCTAACTTGATCAACCTAGCCCGACAAATCTGGACTAGTCCGCACTTTACCGGACTAGTCCGACATATCTGGTTTTGACCTTGTTGTTGAAGTGCTACAGGAACCAAGAAAATTCAAAAAGGCCTATTCACCCCCCCTCTAGGCCTACATTCAATTGGTATCAGAGCCGGTTCTTCAAGAAAGAGTGCAACCACTCGAAGAGATCATGTCGGACATGAAGGAAGTCCAGAAAATCAACAACCAGGAAGAGATGAACAATGACAAGCACCAAAAGCTTGAAAAGTATCTCGAAGCCATTCAAGACTTCGATGATGATGATGATGAGACATTGGAGCTGAAAGCACTGCTCCGAAAGAAAGCACTTTCCAAAGGGAAAGCTAAAGTTGAAGAAAAGAAGAAGGGGAGTAGTCACACCGACTACTCCCGATATCCTTTTAATTATGACCGTTTGAATTCTAACAGCAGTCATTATCTATCTATTCCTCTCGGAAAAGCCCCACACTTCGATGGGAGTGATTACTCCATGTGGAGGCAAAATATGAAGATGCACTTGATTTCCCTTAACCCAAGTTTATGGCATATTGTGTGTACAGGAATAAACATCCCTGATGACGATGAAGAACTCACGCCAAGTCAAGAGCAAGCCATCCACAGGAATGCCCAAGCCACAGCCGTTATCACCTCATCTCTAAGTAGAGATGAATTCACAAAGGTGGACGGATTGGAAATTGCCAAAGAAATCTGGGACACACTACAGACAGCACATGAAGGTGACCGGCATGTGCGGGAGGCAAAGATTGAGATGATTGAAGGCGAACTCGGAAGGTTCGCGATTGAGGAAGATGAGTCTCCCCAAGACATGTACAACAGACTGAAGACTCTTGTGAACAAGGTTCGATCATATGGTAGCAAAAAGTGGAATGACCACGAGGTTGTAAAGCTCATCCTTAGAGCCTTTATGCCTCGCAACGTCACACTTTGCTCTATGATCCGAGAAAGTCCCGGGTACAAGAAAATGACTCCGGATGAACTGCTTGGCAAAATCATCAACTTTGAGATGATGGAGAAGCAAGCCAAGAACGTCAAAGAAATAGCCGACCTCACATCGGCCAAGAAGAAGGGAGTTGCCTTAAAGTCCTCACTCAAGCCTCTATCCAAAGAAGCAAGAGAAGCACAGCTTGAGGAGGACAGCGATGATGAAAGCAGCGAACTGGACGAAGAAGATATGATTTTGTTCATGAAGAAGTTCAAAAGAATTATGAAGAAAAGACAAGGAACAAAATCGAGTGAAGGAAAATACAAGGAGAAGACAAAGCCGAAGATGAGGCGGGCATGCTATAATTGTGGTGAGTACAATCACTTTATAGTTGATTGCCCATATGAGGACAACAAGAATAAGAGTAAAGAGTCCAAGGCTCAACCGAAGAAATTCTTCAAGAAGAAGAAACAAGCTGAACAAGCACACATCGGAAAGGAGTGGGACTCAAACGATGAGTCCTCATCGTCCGATGAAGAAGAAATGGCTAGCATAGCCATTGAAAGCATGTCCAAGAAACCTACACTCTTCCCCACGCTCGGTGCAAAGAAGGCAAATGGAACTTGCCTCATGGCTAAGGAAGGTAAACGCAAGGTAAACATCAAAACTCCTTCCTTGCATTCTTACTCAAGTGATGATGATCTAGATAGTGATGATGAAGATATGCTAATTGGTTTAGATAGAAAAACTGCTGCAAAAATGAAATTCTTGCTTAACCAACTTGTTGAGAAGGAAGAGCTAATTGATCATCAAGAAGACATGATTATCTCCCAAAAGGAGAAGCATGTCGAACTTGACAATCTTCTAGTTCTTGAAAAGGAGAGAAACCACTCACTAGAGCTTGAACTAGCTTCAAGCAAGAAAACTTGCTTGGAGTTAACCAACTCAAACGTTGCAATCAAGGATCAACTTGATGACCTAATCAAGGTCAACAAGATCCTTGAAGTGCAGGTTGAGTCACTCAAGCTTAGTGAACCTTCCTCCTCTTCAACCCTACCTTCTCAACCCACTTCAACTAATATCTCTCATATTTGCAAATGTGATAAAATTAACACCAGGTTGAAGGAAAATTCTACCTCCACAAAGGACAAAAATCCTACCCAATGTGTAATATTTGACAAGGAGAGAATCAACTATGCACGTAGTGCATACTTGGTCCAAAGACCTCCAAATGTCAAATATGGCATTGGTTACTCTTATGATGGAAAGCAAAGAGCTGGAAATCATAAGAATAACAAGGGAAGGATTACCTTTGTGAAGGGAGGACCCTCACAACCTGGTAACTCGAAAACTAAAAATTTGAACTCTTATGAAAACCGGACTAGTCCGGTCGTGGTCCGGACAAGTCCGGTCATCCGGACAAGTCCGGTCACACAGACTAGTCCGACCCATAATCAACAGCAACTCCTGTTTAAAACCTTTGATGCTTCTTATGTATTAATGAAAAATAATGTTGGTAAAGTGTATGCTTATTATGCTGGGCCACGCCATGGGAACACAAAATCCCATGTGTGGGTGCCCAAATGTATTGTTACTAACCTCCAAGGACCCAAGCAAGCTTGGGTACCTAAAACCAAGGCGTAATTTGTTTTTGCAGGCCTACTCCTCCGGTGGATCCAAATGGGTGCTAGACAGTGGATGCACCAACCACATGACCGGAGAAAGGAGGATGTTTGTGGAGTATGAAGTGAACCAGGACCCAAACGAAGGCATCTACTTTGGGGATAACAGTCAAGGAAGGGTCCTCGGTACCGGTAAAATTGCAATATCCTCTGAACATACTCTTTCGCATGTTTTACACGTTGAATCTTTAGATTATAACCTGTTGTCCATATCCCAGTTATGTGACAAAGGTTATAATTGCCTGTTTACTAACGAGGGTGTGACCGTCTCAAGGAGAAGTGATGGTTCCGTTGCATTCAAGGGTATGTTAAAGGGAAAGCTTTATCTTGTTGACTTCAACAAGGATAAAGCCGAACTCGACACATGCTTGATTGCAAAAACCAACATGGGTTGGCTGTGGCATAGACGGCTAGCACATGTTGGTATGAGGAACCTTCAAAAACTCCTCAAGGGCGATCACATCCGAGGTTTGAAAGATGTTGTGTTTGAGAAAGACAGACCTTGTAGCGCGTGCCAAGCAGGGAAGCAAGTTGGAGCACAACATCCCGCAAAGAACATCATGACCACGACAAGACCGCTCGAACTACTTCATATGGACCTGTTTGGTCCAATTGCTTACATAAGCATCGACGGTAACAAATACAGTTTAGTTATTATTGATGATTTTTCCCGCTTCACTTGGGTGTTCTTTTTGCATGACAAGTCAGAAACACAAGGAACACTCAAGAAATTCTTCAAGCGAGCGCAAAACGAGTTCTCACTATCAATCAAGAGTATTCGGAGCGACAACGGCACGGAGTTCAAGAACATACAAGTGGAGGAATACCTTGATGAGGAAGGAATCAAGCACGAATTCTCAGCACCATACTCTCCACGACAAAACGGAGTTGCCGAAAGGAAGAACCGAATACTCATAGAGATGGCAAGAACAATGCTCGATGAATACAAGACTTCGGATCGATTTTGGGCGGAAGCAATCAACACCGCTTGCCATGCCACAAATCGACTCTACCTTCATTGACTACTAAAGAAGACTCCCTATGAGCTACTCACCGGTAAAGAGGAAGCCCCCTATCAAGCATTGAAGAGGATGGCTCTAGGCGAGGTACGACCACAAGAGTCATCGTCACAAATACAAGAGGAAAGTGAAACACAAGAGGAGATTAACAATCAAGGGGGAGCCTCGATACAAGATCAATCACAGGAATATGAACATGATCAACAAATCAACGAGGACAACAACTCAGGGGGAGAAGAAGATGAGCACCAACATACGACCCCCCAAGTGCCACACCCAAGAGTACACCAATGCATTCAAAGGGATCATCCAATCGACAACATCATCGGCGACATCCAAAAGGGAGTAACCACTAGATCTCGTATAGCAAATTTCTGTGAACATTACTCGTTTGTCTCCTTTTTGGAACCCCGCAGGACTGAGGATGCATTGAAGGATCCGGACTGGGTGGTGGCAATGCAAGAAGAGTTGAACAACTTCAAGAGAAACGAGGTTTGTGAACTTGTGGAAAGACCCAATGCAAACATAGTGGGCACCAAGTGGGTCTTCCGCAACAAACAAGACGAACACGGGGTGGTGACAAGAAACAAGGCACGACTTGTGGCCAAAGGTTACTCACAAGTCGAAGGTTTGGATTTCAATGAGACTTTTGCTCCAGTAGCTAGGCTTGAATCAATTAGAATATTACTTGCATATGCTACTCACCATGATTTCAAGCTCTACCAAATGGACGTGAAAAGCGCTTTCCTCAACGGACCGATCAAGGAAGAGGTGTACGTGGAGCAACCACCCGGATTTGAAGACGAAGAGTTCCCGGACCACGTGTATAAACTGAGTAAGGCTCTCTATGGCCTCAAACAAGCTCCTAGAGCTTGGTATGAGTGTCTTAGAGATTTTTTAATTGATAATGGTTTTCAAATTGGCAAAGTAGACTATACATTATTCACAAAAAATCTGGATAATGATCTTTTTATTTGCCAAATCTATGTTGATGATATAATTTTTGGATCAACTAACCAATCTTTCTGTGAAGAGTTTAGTAAAATTATGACAGACAGATTTGAAATGTCAATGATGGGAGAATTGAAGTACTTCTTGGGATTCCAAGTACGGCAACAAAGAGAAGGAACATTCCTAAGCCAAACCAAGTACACACAGGACATCCTCAAGAAGTTTGGGATGGACAAAGCAAAGCCCATAAAGACTCCCATGGCAACGAATGGCCACTTGGATCTCAATGAAGATGGACCGAGCGTCGACCAAAAGGTATATCGCTCCATGATTGGATCCTTACTATACTTATGTGCATCTAGGCCAGATATTATGTTGAGTGTATGTTTGTGTGCAAGATTTCAAGCCAACCCTAAGGAATGTCATTTGACAGCCGTAAAGAGAATCCTAAGATATTTAGTTCATACACCCAACCTTGGTCTTTGGTACCCAAAAGGCTCAAAATTCAATCTCATTGGGTATTCCGATGCAGATTATGCCGGGTGCAAAGTTGATAGAAAAAGCACTTCCGGCACTTGCCAATTCCTAGGAAGATCCTTAGTTTCTTGGTCATCCAAGAAACAGAATTCCATTGCATTATCCACAGCCGAAGCGGAGTATGTTGCAGCCGGGAGCTGTTGTGCACAACTGCTTTGGATGCGACAAACTCTAAGGGACTACGGTTACAATATGAATCGTATTCCTCTCCTTTGTGATAATGAGAGTGCCATTAAAATAGCCCACAATCCAGTTGAACACTCTAGGACTAAACACATTGACATAAGACACCATTTCTTGAGAGACCATTCCATGAAAGGAGACATATCCATCTCTCATGTCAATACCCAAAAACAATTGGCCGACATATTCACCAAGCCACTTGATGAAAAACGTTTTTGCGAACTCCGAAATGAGCTAAACATTCTTGATTCTCGGAGTGTGGCTTGAAAATTTGCATACCTGTATGATTGCTTCAAAATATTGATTGAATTGTGAAAATCATCCCTCTTCATTTTTCTCTCGGAAAACTATGTCAATTATTAGATCTTGATGAATTTTTGATCATAGTATGATTGTTGTTTGCTTACTGGTCAAATTCATCAAGATTATTTGAATTGTTTTGCCTCTCTACTCTCAATTATTGGACCTTCAAATATATATGAATGGGCTATGCAATTCTTTCCTGGTAACCACGGACTAGTCCGTGGTTATCTGGACTAGTCCGCCCCTGCAGACTAGTCCGCAGAGTGCCGGTTAGGCCGGACTAGTCCGACAGACCACGGACTAGTCCGATTTAGGTCTCTGGAGGACTTCGGACTAGTCCGGTCTTGTCCGGACTTGTCCGATTTTTCGTGTCCATAACCCTAGCCGCCACCAAACCCTAATCCCCTCACCCCACACTCGCCCCCAAGCTTTCTCTCTCTTGCGCTCGAGCTCCCAAGGCGAATTCTTGATTCCTCTGTCAAAAAGCCTCAATCTTGGGCGGAGATCAAGCTTGAAGACTCGGGGATTGAAGTTAGCGGACAAGTCCGACCTCCAACCCCCAAAGTCTCAAGCTTCCTTTGATTTCTTGGTAAATTTTCTTCAAAACCTTAAGAAATCACAAATTTATCTATTGCTTATCGTTTGGCCTAGCATTCTTCACTAGTTACATGTCCAGTTGATGTACTATGTGTATGCTAGACTAGTTTTACATTAGGGATCAATTTTTATCCAGTCTGTTAGGTTTTTGCGGATGAACACCGGACTAGTCCGGTCCAGGTACGGACAAGTCCGGTCCCCCGGACTAGTCCGTGCCTGTGCACCGGACAAGTCCGTTGTTTCTGAACCAAAACCTAATTCTTTAATTCCCTAATGCCTTCCATTGCCATCTTACCTCACCAATATCTTGTATAACTTGTCCTTTCTCTTGATCACTCATTCTCAGATCATGTCGAGCTCCGACAACAAAATCTCCGATTTCGAGGCCGAGTTGGACCACGAGGTGGCACCTCGGTCCTCGGCGGGTCTTGGCAAGAAACGCCAAGAGAGACCCTCCGAGCCTGCTCCCTCACCTCCCCAGGTTCGGAGGAAGGTGTGTGCCAAGAAGCCCGCCTCGAAGGCTGCTACTCCTTCAAGTGGCCTTCGCCAAGCTAAAGGGAAGGGCAAGGGGGTTGCCACAGGGCCTGTTGGGCCCCTGAAGCTGCATACTCCCAGAGAAGGGGTCCGGGACCCCAATGAGGAAAGATTCAATGGCAAGGGCAGCGATGTGGCTATGAAGTTGAGAAGTGTTGATTGCTATGCAAGGCCCAAGCAAGCAGCTGATGGCAGATTTTGGTCAAATTTCCATGCTGACTTCTACAAGCTGGTCTACTTGCCGATGAAGACCCCGGTGGGCTGAAGGATCTGTTTGCCTTCAGATATAATTGGAATGATGAAGTGATTGCACAATTCTATGCAACGTGCCACTTCTCAAGCGAAGACGAAGAAAGTGTGACTTGGATGACTCATGGATCCAAGTATTCTATTACTCAGGAAGAATTTGCCCGCCTGCTGCACCTTGACTCTGAAGAACATGACCACCTCATTATCCACAACATTGGGGTCATTGAGAGGGATGGAATGAAGTTCATGTATGAGCCCACCTCCAAGTATGTCCCTCCCTCCACAAAGAATATGAAGCCTTTCTTTGTGGTCCTCAACAGAGTCCTCAGGAAGACGATTGCCCCCAAGGATGGGGATGCAGGGAGTGTGCAAGGCTACCTCCGGACCCTGATGAGAGTCATTAGCAAGAAAAGGCAATTCGATGTTGCAGACTATATTTGGAATGATATGGTCAATATCTCAAGTACCCCCAACCGATCCTGTGGCTATGCCCCTTACTTGATGTTCATGATTGAGAAGGTCACAGGGATCGAGTTTGTGAAGGATGTGGAGCACACTCCACTGAGGCCTCAGAAGCCTCAGTCAGTGAGTGTCCAGGCTGCTCCATCGCCAGCCTCAAGCCCCGAGGCACCGGCAAGGCAAGAAGAAGCTGCTAGGGTTACTCCTCCCTCCAGGGAAGCCCCTCAGAAAGGATCCGCCAGTGGGATCCTCAAGTACTTGGCTGCAATTTTCTCCTCATGCAAGAAAACTGAAGTGAAGCTTCACAAGCTAAATCAGAAGAGGAAGGAGAACATGAGATACATAAAAGCCAATGTGAAGCAGCTGAGTGAGAAGCTGGAGATCAACCCAATTGGATCTCCAGTACTTTCTGAAGATTCTGATCCGGATATCACCGAGCTCAGCTCCTTGACTCCCTCCGAGCTTGCCTATTTTGGCATTGGGGGCTCGAGCAGCTCCGCTCCTCCTCCTACCTCTCAACCTCGTCAAGTGGAAAGCGATGAATACGATGAAGATGACGAGAGGAGTGACAGCGAAGAGTGAAACCCTAGGACCTTCCTCTCTCTCTTTTTGGTGTCTTGATGCCAAAGGGGGAGAGATTGAGGGGGAGTCTCTAGTCTTAGCTTTAGCTGAATAGGATGCGAGGAGAGGACTCTCTATGTATTTTTTAATTGTGATTGTATTTGCTTAACTCTATTTTCATATCATGTTTGCTCCTGTGATGAATTGCTCAATTAATTTGCATGTGTGTGATGAAATCTGAGTTTTTGCCCCTGAAATGCCATATTTACTTGATATTAGTTGAAAAATGCAAATTCTGTCATTCTTAATGCATTCATGCTCTTAGTATGCATCACACCATAAAGAATGCACATATGAATAATTATCTTGTTGCTTGATGTATTTTTGAGTCATATGTGCATACTTTATGAAAATCTCATTTTATACCTCATTTTGTGAAATCTCAATTGGTTGTCATCAATCACCAAAAAAGGGGAGATTGAAAGTGCATCTAGGACTCCCTTGTGGGTTTTGGACGATTTATGACAAGCAATTGGGATCCTAATCCTTTTGTTGAGATGAATGCAGGAAAATGATGAAAAATGAGCAAAGTACCAAAAAGAGGGAAATTGAGAAGGAAAATGAATTTGAGCTCAAGGAGAAGAAATTAGTAGTTTAGTATGTATGGAGTGTGTTAAGGAAACACACCCAAGAGCTCAATCTCATTTAATCACACACACACAATGCACAAAGCTATAAAGGACCGGACTAGTCCGATATCAGCCGGACTAGTCCGATATCACATTCTGCACCAGATCAGACAAGTCCGGTCACCATCGGACTAGTCCGATATCTTTCTGTTCCACTTCGGACTAGTCCTCCCCAGTGCGGACTAGTCCTTAACACAATGCACAAGTCACACAAAATCGGACAAATCCGTTGTGACCCGGACTAGTCCGATATTCATTCTGAACCACTTCGGACAAGTCCGGTGTCCACACGGACTAGTCCGATATACACACTGATCTAAATCGGACAAGTCCCCCAAGTGCGGACTTGTCATCCTAAATACTTAGGGTTTCACAGGTCCGGACAAGTCTGATGGCAATCGGACTAGTCCGAAGCTTTCCAGTAGCGAAATCGAATAAGTCCGTTTTCAACCGGACTAGTCCGATATTCCTGGACACTTAGGGTTTGCTTCACACAGCACACCGGACTAGTCCGGTCACCACCACGGACTAGTCCGATCTTTCTGAGCCCTAACGGTAACTTCTAGAAACCCCATATAAATAGAGGTGCACGGCCCACTTTCAACAACTCTTGAACCCTAGCGCTGTCACACCTCCCAAGAGACTCAAAAACCTTCTCTCTCCACGAAATTAAGTGCAAAATCAATCAATCCATTGAAGATCACTTCTAGATCATTGGAGAGGCACTTGGCACACGATTGAGCTCTTGGTTTGAATCTCTAACACACTCTTGCATCTCAATTTGTATATTTCGATGTGTTATTGGTGGTCTTGAAATTTGTAATCAAGGGAGCTCTCAACTTGTGAGATCGCCCCTTCAACTTGGTGATTTACCCCTGTGTGATTAGTGGAAGAGGATTGGCCTTCGTGGCGATCCGACGAGGGAAGGGTTGGTGAAGACCCGGTCCTTTTGTGGGCTCCTCAACGTGGATGTAGGCTGCCTTCGTGGTAACTGAACCACGGGATAAATCTTGTGTCTTGTTCGTTTGTGTTCATCATTCTAGTTGATCAACATTATCTAGGGTTTGATTCATTTTGTTGAATTCAAGTTAAATAGTTGAACAAGAATCATACTTGCAATAGAATTTGACATACACCTATTGAACTGTCATTAAGTTTATATTTCCGCTGCAAACGACAACGAAACAATCAAATTGACCTAACTTGATCAACCTAGCCCGACAAATCCGGACTAGTCCGCACTTTACTGCACTAGTCCGACATATCTGGTTTTGACCTTGTTGTTGAAGTGCTACAGGAACCAAGAAAATTCAAAAAGGCCTATTCACCCCCCTCTAGGCCTACATTCACTAGGTGTTGTCCTGATTGCCCACAGTGTGGACAGAAGCTGCTCAATTCAGTTTTCTCTGTGTTTCTTCAGGTGCTCATAAATGCACGTCTTGAGTCCTTTCAATATTTCTGCATTTGCTCTCTCAGCCTGACCATTACTTGCCAGGTGTGCTACTCATGCGTAGCTGACTTGTATACCGAGGTCTTCGCAATACTCTTGGAATGTTGCACTTGTGAATTGGGCTATGGACTTCAAGAATTTGATAGTTGCTTGTTGATTGTCACAACTGGAGTAGCTTCCGTCCACTTGGTGAACTTGTCGATGGCGACATACAAGAACCTGTAACCTCCGACGACTTTTGGAAAAGGTCCCAAAATGTCGATACCCAACACAAAAAATGGCTATGTAGGAGGTATAAGCCAGAGTGTGGATTTGTTTCGCTTGGAACTGGCATGCTTCACACTTTTTCACCAACTCGACTCATCCTGGAGTGTTGTAGGATAGTAGAAACCAACTCGACTGCATCCTGGAAGACGCGTGGTTCCCACACTCGCCTCCATGGATCCCCGTGAGGAGCTCGCGACCTTCTTCCCTTGCAATGCAGCATTAGGACGCCGTTGGCACCGCGTCGGTAGAGATTCCCTTCTACCAATGTGTATCTTTTAGCCAACCTGACGATCCGTTCAGCGGATGCACCGTCTTCAGGAAGGAGATTGTCTCTCAAGTAGCTCCGGATTCCGAGATCCATGCATCGGAGATAACTTGAGCTTCTGAGTCTTGCGTGCTGGGTTGCTCAGAGCTTCCTACAACACCTACGACCCTTGGTGGATGCCATGGTAACAGGGCCACCGGGACTACCAGCTTCAAGGTGCTGGTCTCGCCCCCTTCGCTCAGTTCGGTGGACTGAGCATTTTTTCTTGATAATCTTCAAACAAAAATTCCGTCAGGAGCCAGAGCTCCGGTTGAAGCCTTCGTCGAGAGTTCGTCAGCTTCAACATTGTTGAGACGCTGGACATGGCAGAGGTCCTGGACATGGAAGTATTTCTGGAGCTTTTGGACTTCAAGGAGATAAGCAGCGAGTTGAGGGTTGTTGCAGCTGCATTCACCTTTGACTTGTTTGATAATGAGCTGCGAATCACCCTTCACCATCAACTGCTTGACGCCGTATGAAAGCGCCACCTTGAGCCCGTAGATGAGAGCTTCATACTCTGCCATGTTGTTGGTCGCATTGAAATCAAGGTGCACCATGTATTTAACCTTCTCCCCAGTCGGAGCGAGGAGAAGTATTCCAACTCTGGCCCCCTGCTTCTGCACGGAGCCATCGAAGTAGAGAGTCTAGTGAGGCTCAATAAAGACCAGGACCTTGGGTTCCGGCTTCTACTCACTAGGGCCCACAGGATTTGATGGAGAATGTGTCCACTCCGCCACAAAATCAGCCAAGGCTTGACTCTTGATAGCTTGTCGTGGCTGAAATTCGAGATCGAATTCTACCAGCTCCGCTGGCCACTTGGCGATGTTCCTAGTAGAGTTGGGATTGCACAGTATGGTACGTGAAAGTGCATGTAGGACCCCGTTGTGGGTTTTGGATGATTTATGACAAGCAATTGGGATCCTAACCTCTTTGTTGAGATGAGTGCAGGCTTATGATAAAAAATGAGCAAAGTACCAAAAAGAAGGAAGAATGAGGAGCAAAGTGGAAATGAGCTCAAGGAAGAAGAGTAGTAGATTGTTGTGTATGGAGTGTGTTAAGGAAACACATCTCAAGAGCTCAACCACATTTAAACACACACATTGCACAAAGTTACACAGGACCGGACTAGTCCGACTGACACCGAACTAGTCCGATATCCTTTCTGCACGAAATCGGACAAGTCTGATATCCATCGGACTAGTCCGATATCCTTTCTGACCAGAATCGGACTAGTCCTCCCCATTGCGGACCAGTCCTCAAAACACTTCACAAGTCACACAAAATCAGACAAGTCCAATCACATCCGGACTAGTCTGATATTCTTTCTGATCCAAATCGGACAAGTCCGATGTTTGCACGGACTAGTCCAAAAAACCCTCTGATCTGAATTGGACAAGTCCTCCAAGTGCGGACTTGTCATCCTATACACTTAGGGTTTCACATGTTCGGACAAGTCCGATGACTATCGGACTAGTCCAAAGATTTCCAGTAGCAAAATCGGACAAGTCCGCTCCTAGCCAGACTAGTCCGATATTTTAGGACACTTAGGGTTTGCTACACTCAGCACACCGGACTAGTCCGGTGACCACCACGGACTAATCCGAACTTTCTGAACCCTAACGGTCACTTTTAGAAACCCCATATAAATAGAGGTGCACGGCCCAATTTTGAAACTCTCGAACCCTAGCGCTATCACACCTCCCAAGAGCCTCAAAAACCACATCTCTCCACGAAATTAAGTGCAACAATGATCAATCCTTTGAGGATTCACTCTAGATCATTGGAGAGACACGTCAACAACACATTGAGCTCTTGGTTTGATTCTCTAACACACTCCTGCGATTTAATTGTAATCTTTTGAGTGTGTTTTGGTGGGATTTCATGTTGTAATTCAAGGGAGCTCTCAACGTGTGAGAAGGCCCCTTTGAATTCGGTTATTCACCCCTTTGTGATTAGTGGAAGAGGATTGGCCTTCGTGGCGATCCGATGAGGGTAGGGTTGGAGAAGACCCGGTCCTTTTGTGGACTCCTCAACGTGGACGTAGGTTGCCTTTGTGGGAGACGAACCACGGGATAAATCCTTGTGTCTTGTTTTTGGTGTTCATCGTTCTTATTCATCAATATAATATAGGGTTTCATAATCATTGCTTATCTCACGTTAAATTGTTAAACATAAGATTTAATTGTGATATAATCTAGCATATAACATTGAAGCCTTTATTTGATTCTATATTTCCGCTGCATACATAAAAGAATCAATCTAATCGATCAAGCTTAACCAACTTAGTTCATGAACACCGGACTAGTCCGCACTTTACCGGACTAGTCCGATATCTCTGGTATTGAACTGGTTGTTAAGTGTTGCAGGATCCGACAATTTGCAAAAAGGCCTATTCACCCCCCTATAGGCCACATTCAATTGGTATCAGAGCGGGTTCTTCAAGAAAGATTCTAACCACTCGAAGAGATCATGTCGGAGATGAAGGACATCCACAAAATCAACAACCAAGAAGAGTTTAACACCGACAAAAATCAAAAGGTGGAGAAGTACCTCGAAGCCATTCAGGACTTCGAGGACGATGATGAGGAGACACTGGAGCTAAAGGCGCTCCTCAGAAAGAAGGCGCTTTCCAAAGGGAAAATAAAAGTTGAAGAGAAAAAAAGGGGAGTAGTCACACCGACTACTCCCGATATCCTTTTAACTATGATTATCTAAATTCCAATAATAATCATTACTTATCTATCCCACTTGGAAAAGCCCCACACTTCGATGGAAGTGATTACTCAATGTGGAGGCAGAATATGAGAATGCATTTGATTGCCCTCAATCCAAGTCTATGGCATGTTGTATGCATAGGGATAGATATTCCAGACGACGACGAAGAGCTCACCCCAAGCCAAGAGCAGGCTATTCATAGAAACGCTCAAGCCGCAGCAGTAATCACCTCCTCACTTAGTCGGGACGAGTTCACCAAGGTGGATCGACTCAAAATTGCTAAGGAGATATGGGATACACTGCTGACTGCACATGAAGGTGACCGACATGTGCGTGAAGCAAAAATCGAGATGATCGAAGGCGAATTAGGAAGAATCGCAATTGAGGAAGACGAATCACCCCAAGAAATGTACAACCGATCGAAGAGACTTGTCAACAAAGTTCGATCATATGGGAGCAAGAAGTGGAATGACCACGAGGTGGTAAAGCTCATCCTTAGAGCTTTTATGCCTCGCAATGTCACACTATGCTCCATGATTAGAGAAAGCCCCGAATACAAAAGGATGAATCCGGATGAATTGCTTGGAAAGATCATCAACTTTGAGATGATGGAAAAACAAGCAAAGCACGTCAAGGAAATTGCCGACCTCACCTCAGCAAAGAAGAAAGGGGTTGCTTTGAAGTCCACCCTCAATCCCCTATCCAAAGAAGCTAGAGAAGCACAACTAGAGGAAGATAGTGATGACGAGAGCAGTGAATTAGATGAAGAAGACATGATATTGTTCATGAAGAAATTCAAAAGAATCATGAAGAAGAGACAAGGTACAAAGTCAAGCGAAGGAAAGTACAAAGAAAGAACAAAGCCAAAGTTGAGGCGGGCATGCTATAATTGTGGTGAGTATAACCACTTTATAGTTGACTGCCCATATGAGGAGAACAAGAAAAAGACTAAAGAAGCCAAGACTCAACACAAGAAATTCTTTAAGAAGAAGAAACAAGCCGAACAAGCGCACATTGGGAAAGAGTGGGAATCAAATGATGAGTCCTCATCGTCCGAAGAAGAAGAGATGGCTGGCATAGCCATCGAGAAGACATCCAAGAAGTCTACCCTCTTCCCTACACTCGACGCAAGGAAGAGAAATGGCACTTGCCTCATGGCAAAGGAAGGTACACACAAGGTAACCATCAAAGCCCCTTCCGTGCATTCCTACTCTAGTGATGATGAAATAAATAGTGATAATGAGGATATGCTTATTGGACTAGATAGGAAAGCTGCAACAAAAATGAAATTTTTACTTGATCAACTTGTTGAGAAGGAGAGGTTAATTCATCGTCAAGAGGACATGATTATCTCCCAAAAGGAGGAGTATGTTGAACTTGACAAACTTCTAGAACTTGAAAAGGAGAAAAGCAATTCATTAGAGCTTGAGTTAGCTTCAAGCAAGGAAGCTTGCCTGGAGTTAACCAACTCAAATGTTGCAATCAAGGACCAACTTGCTGACCTGATCAAGGTTAACAAGATCCTTGAAGTGCAAGTTGAGTCACTCAAGCTGAGTGAACCTTCCTCCTCTTCAAGCTCACCTTCTCAACCCACTAAAACTGATTTCGCTCATGCTTGCACATGTAAGAAAGGTGACACCAGTTTGAAGGAAAAGTCAACCTCCACAAAGGATAAACATCCTGCCCAAAGTGGCATATTTGACAAGGAGAAGATCGACTATGCACGTAGTGCATACTTGGTCCAAATACCTCCAAATGTTAAATATGGCATTGGTTACTCTTATGATGAAAAGCAGCATGCTAGAAACCATAAGAATAACAAGGAGAGTATTTCCTTTGTGAAGGGAAGACCCTCGCAAACTAGTAAGTCGAAGGGTAGAAACTTGAACTCACACGAACAACAGACTAGTCCGGTCCTCCGGACAAGTCCGGCCTCCCAGACTAGTCCTGTTTACAAACAACAACAATTACTCTTTAGAACCTTTGATGCCTCCTATGTGTTGATGAAAAATAATTTTGGCAAGGTTTATGCTCATTATGTTGGGCCACGCCATGGGAACACTAAATCTCATGTGTGGGTGCCCAAATGTATTGTAACTAACCTCCAAGGACCCAAGCAAGCTTGGGTACCTAAAACCAAAGAATAATTTGTTTCTGCAGGACTATTCCTCCGGTGGATCTAAATGGGTGCTAGACAGTGGCTGCACCAACCATATGACCGGAGGAAGAAGAATGTTCGTGGAATATGAAGAGAATGAGGACCCAAATGAGGGCATCTACTTTGGAGATAATAGTCAAGGAAGGGTGCTCGGTACCGGTAACATTGCTATATCATCTAAACACACACTTTCTCATGTACTACATGTTGAATCCTTAGATTATAACCTGCTATCCATATCTCAACTATGTGACAAAGGTTATAATTGCTTGTTCACTAACGAGGGTGTGACCGTCTCTAGGAGGAGTGATGGTTCCATTGCATTCAAGGGTATGTTGAAGGGAAAGCTTTACCTTGTTGATTTCAACAAGGATAAAGCCGAACTTGACACATGCTTGATTGCAAAGACCAACATGGGTTGGCTGTGGCATAGACGGCTAGCACATGTTGGTATGAGGAATCTTCAAAAACTCCTCAAGGGCAATCACATCCGCGGTTTGAATGATGTTGTTTTTGAGAAAGACATGCCTTGTAGCGCGTGCCAAGCCGGGAAGCAAGTTGGAGCACCTCATCCCGCAAAGAACGTTATGACTACAACAAGACCGCTCAAACTACTACACATGGACTTATTTGGTCCAATTGCTTACATAAGCATCGGCGGTAACAAATATGGTTTAGTAGTTGTTGATGACTTTTCTCGCTTCACTTTGGTTTTCTTTTTGCATGATAAGTCAGAGACACAAGGAACACTCCAGAAGTTCTTCAAGCGAGCTCAAAATGAATTCTCATTGACAATCAAGAATATTCGAAGCGACAACGGCACAGAGTTCAAGAACACGCAAGTGGAAGAGTACCTTGATGAAGAAGGAATAAAGCATGAATTTTTAGTGCCATACTCCCCACAACAAAACGGAGTTGCCGAAAGAAAGAATCGAACACTCATAGAGATGGCAAGAACAATGCTCGATGAGTACAAGACATCGAATCGATTTTGGGCGGAAGCGGTTAACACCGCTTGCCACGCCGTAAATCGACTCTACCTTCATCGACTACTCAAGAAGACATCATATGAGCTACTCACCAATAACAAACAAAATATTTCATATTTTTGTGTTTTCGCTTCTCCATGTTATATCTTGAACAAGAAGCCTAGGACTTCAAAGTTCGCTTCGAAGTCCGATGAAGGTTTCTTGCTTGATTATGATTCGAACACTTACGCCTATCGTTTTTTCAAAAGACCTCCGGACTTGTTGAAATAGCACGTGACGTAGTGTTCGATGAAACTAATGGCTCCCAAAAGGAGCAAGTTGATCCATGTGAATTAGGTAAATAAGAAGCGCCTTGTCAAGCATTGAAAAGAATGGCTCTAGGTGAGGTTCGACCACAAGAGCCACCTCCACATGTACATGAAGAAGATGAACCACAAGAGGAGATCAATGATCAAGGGGGAGCTTCAACACAAGATCAATCACAAGGATACGAAGATAATCAACAAGTCAACGAGGGCAATGACTTAGGGGGAGAAGCAGATTACCATGAAGATACAACTCCTCAAGTGCCACACCCAAGAGTACACCAATGCGTCCAAAGGGATCACCCAATCGACAACATCATCGGTGACATCCAAAAGGGAGTAACCACTAGATCTCGCATAGCTAACTTTTGTGAACACTATTCGTTTGTATCCTTTTTGGAACCAGGCAGGGTTGAAGATGCATTGAAAGATCCAGACTGGGTGGTGGCAATGCAAGAAGAATTGAACAACTTCAAGCGGAATGAAGTGTGGGAACTTGTGGCAAGACCCAATGCAAACATTGTCGGCACCAAGTGGGTCTTCCGCAACAAACAAGATGAACACGGGGTGGTGACAAGGAACAAGTTACGACTTGTGGCAAAATGGTATTCACAAGTCGAAGGTTTGGATTTTGATGAAACTTTTGCTCCATTAGCTAGGCTTGAATCTATTAGAATATTACTTGCATATGCTACTCACCATGATTTCAAGCTGTATAAATGGATGTGAAAAGTGCCTTCCTCAATGGACCAATCAAGGAAGAGGTGTACGTGGAGCAACCACCCGGATTTGAAGATGAAGAGTTCCCCGACCACGTGTTTAAATTGCGTAAGGCTCTCTACGACCTCAAACAAGCTCCTAGAGCTTGGTATGAGTGTCTTAGAGATTTCTTAATTGAAAATGGCTTTAAGATTGACAAAGTAGACTATACACTGTTTACAAAGAATTTTAATGATGATCTTTTTATTTGTCAAATTTATGTTGACGATATAATCTTTGGGTCAACTAACCAATCTTTTTGTGAAGAATTTAGTAAAATCATGACAGACAGGTTTGAAATGTCAATGATGGGAGAGTTAAAGTACTTCTTGGGATTCCAAGTACGGCAACAGAAGGAAGGGACATTCCTAAGCCAAACCAAGTACACGCAGGACATACTCAAGAAGTTTGGCATGGACAAGGCGAAGCCCATAAAAACCCCCATGGCAACGAATGGCCACCTAGACCTCAATGAAGATGGACCTAACGTCGACCAAAAGGTATATTGCTCCATGATTGGATCTCTACTCTATTTATGTGCATCTAGGCCAGATATTATGTTGAGTGTATGTTTGTGTGCAAGATTTCAAGCCAACCCTAAGGAATGTCACTTGACAACCGTAAAAAGGATCTTGAGATATTTAGTTCATACACCCAACCTTGGTCTTTGGTACCCAAAAGGCTCAAATTTCAATCTCATTGGTTACTACGATGCAGATTATGCCGGGTGCAAAGTAGATAGAAAAAACACCTCTGGTACATGCCAATTCCTAGGGAGATCCTTAGTTTCGTGGTCCTCCAAGAAACAAAATTCCATTGCCTTATGCACAGCCGAAGTGGAGTATGTTGCAGCTGGGAGTTGTTGTGCTCAACTCCTTTGGATGCGACAAACTCTAAGGGACTATGGTTACAATATGAACCATATTCCACTCCTTTGTGACAATGAGAGTGCCACAACCCAGTTGAGCACTCCAGAACTAAACACATAGACATAAGACATCACTTTTTGAGAGATTATGCCATGAAAGGAGACATAGCCATGTCACATGTCAACACTCAAAAGCAATTGGCCGACATATTCACCAAGCCACTTGATGAAAAACGTTTTTGTGAACTCCGAAATGAACTAAATACCTTGATGCTTGGAGTGTGGCTTGAAATATTGCATATCTGTATGAATTCTTCAAATATGTTGATTGGATTGTGAAAATCATCTCTCTCATTTTTCTCCGAAAAACTATGTCAATTACTAGATCTTGGTGAATTATGATCATTGCTTGATTGTTGTATGCTTACTGATCATGTTCATCAAGATTATTTGATGTGTTTTGCCTCTCTTTTCTCTAAATATGTACCTTCAAATATATATGAATGGACTAAAAATTCTTGTCTGGTGACCATGGACTAGTCCGTGGTTGCCCGGACTAGTCCGCCCATGCATACTAGTCTGTAGAGTGCCAGTTAGGCCGGACTAGTCCGGTAGACAACGGACTAGTCCGATACAGCCCCTGGAAAAGTTCGGACTAGTCCGGTCATCTCCGGACTTGTCTGATTTTTCGTATCCATAACCCTAGCCGCCACCAGACCCTAATCCCTTCATCCTCCACTCTTGCCTCACACGTTCTCTCTCTCTCACTCGAGTCCCCAAGGCAATTTCTTGATTTCTCCATCGAAACCTCGTAAGTTTGGGTGGGACTTGATCGACATTGCATCGGGATTGAAGTTCTCGGACTAGTCCGGCCTTCAACGTCCTCTCCTTCAAGTTCCAGTTGATTTCTTCGGTAATTTTTCACCCTAACCCTAGAAATCCCAAATTTCTTCATTGTTGATCAAATAGCCTAGCATATTTCACTATATACATGCCTCCTTGATGTATTACGTTTATGCTACGCCTGTTGTGCATTAGGAATCACCATTTGTCTAGTTTCCTAGGTTTTTGAGTTTGAATACCGGACTAGTCCGGTCCATGCACAGACAAGTCCGATATCCCGGACTAGTCCGTGCCTGAACACCGGACAAGTCTGACTTTTCTGAACTCAAAACCTAACTTTTGAATTCCTCAATGAAAGTCCTTGCTATACTTTCACACCTATGCCTTGTACCATTCATTCTCATTCAAGCCACTCCTTCTCAGGTCATGTCGCGCTCAAATGATGAAGTTTCCGATTTTGAGGCCAAGATGGACCTTGAGGTGGCACCTCGGACCTCGACGGGTCTTGGCAAGAAGAGCCAAGAAAGACCGTCCGAGCTAGCTCAGTCTCCTCCACAGGCTAGGAGGAAAGTGTTGGCTAAGAAGCCAGTGTCCAAAGTAGCTGCATCATCGAGTGGCCCTCGCCTAGCAAAGGGCAAGGGCAAAGGTATTGCTACGGGTCCAGTTGGCCCGTTGAAGCTACATGCTCCGAGGGAAGGGGTCCGGGACCCCACTGAAGAGAAGTTTAATGGAAAGGGCAGTGACTCAGTGGCCAAGTTCCGCGGTGTGGATTGCTACAGTCATCCAAAGCAAGGTACAGATGGAAGATTCTGGAGCAATTTTCATGCTGACTATTACAGGGCTGTTTACCTGCAGATGAAGACACCGATGGTGCGCAGTCAGTAGATTGACTGGGCACATCTTGAGAAGAAGAGATGCTCTGCATTTGATGAAGTGATTGCAGCAGCTGAAAGACATGGCTTGAAGGACCTCTTTGCCTTCAAGTACAATTGGAATGATGAAGTGGTGGCTCAGTTCTATGCCACTTGTTACTTTGCAAGCGATGAAGAAGAGAGAGTGACTTGGATGACTCATGGATCCAAGTACACTATCACATATGAAGAATTTGTAAGGATGTTGCATCTTGACACCTCAAGCAATGACAATGTGATTATTCACAATGTTGGTGTCATCGAGAAGGAAAAGATGAAGTTTCTCTATGAGCCCAACTCAAAGTTCATCCCTCCTTCCACGAAGAACATGAAGTCATTCTTTGTGGTGCTAAACAGAGTCCTGAGGAAGACAATAGCCCCTAAGGATGGGGATGCAGGGAGTGTGCAAGGATACCTCCGAACTCTGATGAGGGTCATAAGAAAAAACCGCCCATTTGATGTGGCGGAATACATTTAGAATGACATGGTGAACATATCCTGCACTCCTAACAGATTCTGTGGCTATGCCCCTTATCTCATGTTCATGATTGAGAAAGTAACATGGATCGAGTTTGTCAAAGATGTGGAGCACACACCTCTGAGGCCTCTAAAGCCTCAACGAGTAAATGTCCAGGCTGCTCCCTCACTGGCCTCCAGTCCCGAGGCACCGGCAAGATCAAGAGAAGATGCTAGGGCTGCCCCTGCTTCTAGAGCAGCCCCTAAAAAAGGTTCAGCTAGTGGGATCCTTAAATATCTCACTGCAATCTTTGCCTCCTGCAAGAAGGCCGAAGTGAAGGCCCACAAGCTCAATGAGAAAAGAAAGGAGGACATGAGGTACATCAAGGCAAATGTGAACCAAATTTACCAGAAGCTGGATATCGACCCCATTGGATCTCCAGTGATTTCTGAGGACTCCGACCCAGACTTCACTGAGCTCGGGCCCTTGACCCCCTCCGAGCTTGCCTACTTTGGTGTTGGGGACTCGAGTACCTCCGCACCTCCTCCTCCTCCTCCTCATCAAGCTGAAGATGAAGATGATGAAGACGACGATGAGAGGACCGACAGCGAAGAGTGAAGACCCTAGGACCCTCCTCTCCTTCTTTTTGGTGTCTTGATGCCAAAGGGGGATAGATTGAGGGGGGGTCTTAGTCTTAGCTGTAGTTTGCGAGGAGAGAGTTCTATGCTTTTCTTTTTAACTCTTTTGTGTCTTGTAAAGTTTTAACAATGATCTTATGTTAATTATGGTTCTGTGATGCAATGAGTTAATCCTTTGAGTAGTATTTATGAAAACTGTGATTTTGCTCTAGAATGTCATATATGCTTGCTATTTGGTAATTAATGTCAATTATGTCATTATCAATGTTTCAGTGTACTCAGTTATGCATCCCACCATAAAGAATGCACATATGGATAATACTTTTCACTGCTTGATGTATTTTAGATTCATATGTGCATACTTTATGAAAATCTCAATTTTTATCACATTTTGTGAAATCTCAATTGGTTGTCATCAATCACCAAAAAGGGGGAGATTTAAAGTGCATCTAGGACTCCCTTGTGGGTTTTGGATGATTTATGACAAGCAATTGGGATCCTAACCTCTTTGTTGAGATGAGTGCAGGCTTATGATCGAAAAATGAGCAAAGTACCAAAAAGAAGGAAGAATGAGGAGCAAAGTGGAAATGAGCTCAAGGAAGAAGAGTAGTAGATTATTGTGTATGGAGTGTGTTAAGGAAACACATCTCAAGAGCTCAACCACATTTAAACACACACATTGCACAAAGTTACACAGGACCGGACTAGTCCGAATGACACCGGACTAATCCAATATCCTTTCTGCACAAAATTGGACAAGTTCGATATCCATCGGACTAGTCCGATATCCTTTCTGAATAGAATCGAACTAGTCCTCCCCAGTGCGGACCAGTCCTCAAAACACTTCACAAGTCACACAAAATCGGACAAGTCCGATCACATCCGGACTAGTCCTATATTCTTTCTGATCCGAATCGGACAAGTCCAATGTTTACACGGACTAGTCCGAAAAACCCTCTGATCTGAATCGGACAAGTCCTCCAAGTGCGGACTTGTCATCCTATACACTTAGGGTTTCACATGTTCAGACAAGTCCGATGACTATCGGACTAGTCCGAAGATTTCCAGTAGCGAAATCGGACAAGTCCGCTCCTAGCCGGACTAGTTCGATATTTTGGGACACTTAGGGTTTGCTACACTCAGCACACCGGACTAGTCCGGTGACCACCACGGACTAGTCTGAACTTTCCGAACCCTAACGGTCACTTCTAGAAACCCCATATAAATAGAGGTGCACGGCCCAATTTTGAAACTCACGAACCCTAGCGCCGTCACACCTCCCAAGAGCCTCAAAAACCACATCTCTCCACGAAATTAAGTGCAACAATGATCAATCCTTTGAGGATTCACTCTAGATCATTGGAGAGACATGTTCAACAACACATTGAGCTCTTGGTTTGATTCTCTAACACACTCCTGCGATTTAATTGTAATCTTTTGAGTGTGTTTTGGTGGGATTTCATGTTGTAATCCAAGGAAGCTCTCAACGTGTGAGAAGGCCCCTTTGAATTCGGTTATTCACCCCTTTGTGATTAGTGGAAGAGGATTGGCCTTCGTGGCGATCCGACGAGGGTAGGGTTGGAGAAGACCCGGTCCTTTTGTGGACTCCTCAACGTGGACGTAGGTTGCCTTTGTGGGAGCCGAACCACGGGATAAATCCTTGTGTCTTGTTTTTGGTGTTCATTGTTCTTATTCATCAATATAATCTAGGATTTCATAATCATTGCTTATCTCACGATAAATTGTTAAACATAAGATTTAATTGTGATATAATCTAGCATATAACATTGAAACCTTTATTTGATTCTATATTTCCGCTGCATACATAAAAGAATCAATCTAATCGATCAAGCTTAACCAACATAGTTCATGAACACCGGACTAGTCCGCACTTTACCGAACTAGTCCGATATCTCTGGTATTGAACTGGTTGTTAAGTGTTGCAGGATCCGACAATTTGCAAAAAGGCCTATTCACCCCCCCCTCTAGGACACATTCAGTACGCAGTGGGTAGGAGGTTACCACTGATATCTTGTGGGCTTGAAAGTAATGACGAAGCTTCCTTGAGGCAATAAGAACTGCGTAGAGTAGATTATGCACCTCAATGTATCGAGTCTTGGTGTCATGAAGTACTTCACTAATGAAGTACACTGGGCGCTGGACGGTCCGGACCCTCTCAGAGGGGCTCGAAGCTTCTTCTTCATCGACCCAGACCCTCCCAGAGGGGTCCAGACCTTCTTGTTGTTCAACTCGGGCCCACCCAGAGGGGTCCGGATCTTCTTGATCAGTCGTGTGAACTCCCTCAGATGAGAGAGAATGATCCTCTAGCATTTCACCTTGAAGATCCGTGCCTGGGGGCTGGGACCCAGACTCGCCTTCAAATAGCTCTGGACCCTCCCAGAGGGTTCTGAGCTCCTGAACTGGAGATGGTTCCGGTCTTTCCGCGATCAGGACCATGCTGACAACTTTCGTAGTTGCAGAAATGTAAAGCAGTAGAGGTTCACTAGGGTTCGGAGCTAACAAGATTGGTAGTGTGGTGAGTAGTTGCTTGAGCTCTTGGAATGCCTTTTCTGCTTCTTCAGACCAATGGAATGGCCTGGACTTCCTCAAGAGTTTGAAGAAGGGAAGTGCCCGCTCTGCCATTCTTGAGATGAACCGGTTGAGCGCGGCTAGACATCCAGTTAGCTTCTGGACATCCTTGATGCGGGCTGGGGGCCGCATGTCTTCAATAGCCTTGATCTTTGCTGGGTTTGCCTCAATTCCTCGGTGAGTCACCAAGAATCCAAGGAGCTTCCCGGAGCTAACCCCGAAGACACATTTGTCTGGGTTCAGCTTGGTGTGCATCACGCGCTGCTTGTCGAAGACAGCTTGTAGGTTGTCAAGGAGTGACTCCTTGTTCTTGACTTTCATGACGATGTCGTCGACTTACACCTCCACCAAGTCCCTGATTAGCTCTCCAAATGTTTTGTGCATAGCTCGCACAAAAGTTGAAGCAGCGTTTTTGAGACCGAAAGGCATAGCAGTATAGCAATATAATCCATCTATTGTTATGAAGGCAGTATGCTCTTCATCTTTCCTAGACATTTGGATCTGATTGTATCCAGAATATGCATCTAGGAAACATAGTAGCTCACACCCGTAAGTGGAGTCCACTATCTGATATATTCTAGGTAGCAGAAATGGATCTTTTGAACATTCTTATTCAGGGTGGTGTAGTCGATACACATCCGAAGCTTCTCGCCGGCCTTGGGTACAACGACTGGGTTTGCTAGCCATTTTGGATGATGAACCTTCTAGATGAAACCAGTTTAAGCAGCTTCTTGATTTCTTGTCGGATGAAGTTCTGCCACTCGACTAATTGCTTCTGGGGCTTTTGGTGTACTGGCCAGGCGTCGGGATAAATCTTCAGGCTGTGCTCAATCACCTCCCTAGGGATCCCAGACATTTGTGACGGTTGCCAGGAAACACGTCAACATTCGCCCGGAGGAAAGTGATGAGCGCGAGTTCCTATTTGTTGTTCAGACCCCCCCCCCCCCCCCCGATATACGGGTAGTCTAGGCAGCATTGGAACCAATTTGAACGACTTTGACGGGTACGTTGGTGTCGTCACTTGACTGCACGCGTGGTGCAGAGGTTGAGCCTTGGTGACGAGTGCTTGAAGGTTGAGTAGCTAGCTCATTGCTAGATGTTCCCTCCTGCACAGTAGCAAGCGCGTGGAGTTCTTCCAGCGCAGTGACTCTTGCAGTGCGATCTCCACGGATCTGAAGAATGCCCGAAGGTGTCGGCATCTTCAACACCAAATAGCCGTAGTGACTTATGACCATGAACCTATACAGGGCAGGGTTGTCTAGGATGGCGTTAAAGGGTAAGCTGATGTGTGCGACGTTGAAGACTAGCTTCTCAGCCTGGTACTTCTCCCGGGTCCCGAAGGTCACTGGAAGTGTAATGCATCCGAGAGGGCTGATGGCTCCCAGACCTACCCTGGAGAATGGACGTGAGGGGCGAAGGTCTGAGAGTCAGAGCTGGATGAACGCCTCGTAGCTTAGGAGGTTGAGCGTCGCTCCTCCATCTACCAAGACATGGTAGAGTTGGACGTTGTTCATGGTTGGAGACACCATCAATGGAAGTTGGCCAACCTCCAATCATGCTCCCGGGGCAATCCGTAGCATCGAAAGTAATGGGAGTGTCCATCCACTTTCGATGCGGTTCTTCCTTAGTGGTAGAATCTGCGGCAGCCATTTCCCGCCGCATAGTCTTGAGGACACGACGAGAGGTAATGTCCCAGGACCCCCCATATATGGTGTTGAGGGTCTTCCGATGCTCGTTGTCGGAGACATCAAAATCATCATCGACTGTGTTGTAGACAACCTTCAGGACCTTCTCAGGGTCCTGGAAGCCTAGCTCCGTATCAGCCAGAGCTTCGTCGACTTTTTGTTTTCCTTCCCTTTGGCGGAAAGGAGCTTCTTCCTGGCGCTTGTTGTAGCGCTCGACAAGGTTTTGGACCTCCCGACAGTCTTCCAGACTGTGTTTGTCCATTTTGTGGATCGCACACCACATCTTTGGACCGCCGTCGTCTTCTGACGAAGGTCGAGGTCGCTTTTCGGGGTGTGGCCCCCGGCCACCCGGAGCTGCGGCTGCCACAGCAGTAGGTGTGCCGGCCGAAAGATTCTTCTTGTCGTTGGACTTTTTCTTTTTCTTTCCACTAACGGAGGTAGTTGCTTCAGCTTTAGAGGACTTTTTGTTAGCCTCCGGAGCTGGCTTGGAATGCATTTCCCGACCTTTCGCAGCTCAAGCGCACTTGTCGGCCAAGCTGAAAAGTTCCGTGACGCTGGCGACTTCTTTCATCATCAGCTTCTCCAACATTTTCTTGTCTCTGACACCCTGTCTGAATGCCACAATGACAGAAGCATTGGAGATGGATGGGATGGTGTTTCGTACCTGAGAAAATCGCCGGATGAAGGATCGCAGTGCTTCTCCCAACTTTTGCTGTACAACAAAAGGTCCAGTTCTGTGCTAGGTCGGATCTAGGAACTCCCGAAGTTGGCGGTGAACTATTGGCATAGCTCCGCCCAACTATTGATAGAGTCTGGCGATAGACTCATGAACCAGGACCTGACTGTCCCAGTCAGAGCCACTGGAAAGTAGTTGGCCATCATAGCCTCATTGCCACCCGCCGTGAGAATGGCAGTGGAGTATATCTGGAGAAACTCGGCAGGGTTGACAGTCCCATCGAATTTTTCCGGCAAATGAGGCCGAAACTTGTGAGGCCAATGGACCATGTGTAGGTGCATGGCCAGGGCTGAACAGCAACTCCCTTTTCCCATGGGAGGAGGGTTTTCCCGAGCTTCTCGCTTTTTGTGAGCACGCTTGATGTGGACGCGGTCGTCCTGCTACCTATAATGGTAGTCAAGTTCCGACTGCAAATCATGCGTCCAGAATCTTGACGCAGTGTGAGTGCGATGCGCCCCGGAGGGTAGCGACGTCGCCTGCTGAGACACAACACGCTTCCTGTGCTGTGATGCATGAGGACCAAGTCTTCCAGACAAGGTCCTACGCTGAGAAGGTGCCGACCCTGAAGGGGGAGGACCTTGGTTGCTGAGGCCATCGGCTGCAATGACAACTAGATGTTCCACATCAGCACACCACTGCTCCATAGCACCCTGAGGTGCTCCTGGCAGCGGTGGGTGTTGGAGAAGAGTACGCGCAACAATTAGCATGTTCTCAGGGTTGTTGTACGTCAATGCGGTGACCGACGCTGAGACCTCATCCTGCTGCACGACATTGTTAGCTAGATCAGATGGTGGTGGCGGTGGTACGACGCCCGCTGGGACAACAACACCTGCCGGCTGTTGCACGTTGGAGGGATTCCCTCCAGCATGTTGCTCAGTGTTGCTATTAGATGATCCTGTGGTGGAGTTCACCATCTTGAAATCTCAAAGCACCCCTACCTGGCGCGCTAAATGTCAAAGTGTGCGATCAACACTTCCCCCAGTACCACTAGATCATAGCCCGCACCGGTTCTTGATTGGTTGGGGGCGCGCGTGAGATTACGAACAAGATGATGACACGATGATTTACGTGGTTTGGGCTGCCTGAGCATAACACCCTACTCCACGGGATGTGTGTTGTATGTATGAATGTCTGGCGCTTGTGAGCGTGTGAGCTTGGTTGTCTCTGTACCGTGCGGTGCAACCCTTTTATAGTCCAAGGATTGGCCGTTACATTGTCAGCCTGGCCCGACATGTGGCCCTGGCGGTAGTCAATTGCCTAATACACGATCTGTGACTATTAAGCATAATTAACAGTGTGATAACACTCCTTAATGGCAGTGTTACCATTGTTAAGAGTCCTCTGATCATGTGTCGTTAATATGGCATTAATGACACATAACTACGTCTTGTAACTGTAGCTTTAACCGTCCCTTGAATGTCCGCGCTGTTGGAGATTCGTCAGTCTCTTCGTTGTTGTCTCATGTCCGGGGGCTCGACACGTGGCGGCTCTGGAACTTCTCATTGTGGGGAGGCAGGTCTGGAGCCACTATACCCGTGGCAGCACTGGAGCTTCCCTCTACTGGGGGTTAGGTCCGGGGTCACTAGACACGTGGCAAGACCGGAGCTTTTCTACAGGGGGAGTTAGCTCCAGCCTTGTGTTATACGTGGCAGTGCTGGAGCTACCCAAATGAGGGAGTCGGGTCTAGTGCTATGTAGCACGTGTAGCCTTCAGAGGTCTTCAACTCGTACGGGTAGAACTCCTCGGTGTTTCCTGCAGTATCATGAGGTACCCGGTACGCAGGGTACCGACAGGTATCTCCAAACCGTTGCCATCGTGAAGCCTGAACGAGGGACGGCAATAAGATTTCTGGGCAGCGCATCTGCGCGACCGCTCAAAGTTGTCTTGATATCGATCTGCACTGCCACACAAACGAACTGTAACATCTGCATCTACGAACCCAAAGTGAGTTCATATGTTTCCACTAGTGTTTATTGTGTTGATCTACCTACTGCTTTGTAAAGTGCACATCGCAGTTTTGAATATATGTGAAACTTGCCTCAAATTAACATCTGGATTTAAAATAATACGCAATTTTTCAACACCCTTCAACTTCCTCATTTTCTATGAAGTCTCTGGGTCCCTTTGGGATAGAGGATAGTGTCAAGGCTGCTGGACCATTGCTAGCAATTGTGGGTTTCCTCTTGTTTGCGTTCATATGGAGCATTCCAGAAGCTTTAATCACTGCTGAAATGGGCACTATGTTCCCGGAGGACGGTGGTTATGTTGTCGGGTCACTTCGGCTCTTGGTCCCTTTGGGGGTTTTCAGCAAGGCTGGGCAAAGTGGCTCATTGGTGTCACAGATAATGCTCTATATCTAGTCCTCTTTCTGGACAATGTCATGTCAAGTCCAGTGTTCCAATTCTTGGGGGTGGACTCCCAAGGACCTTGGCGGTGCTTATCCTTACAGTTGCGCTTACATACATGAACTACAGAGGTCTAACCATAGTTGGTTGGGTGGCAGTATTTCTTGGTGTTTTTTCCCTCCTCCGATTCTTTGTGATGGGAATGATAGCTATTCCTCTTATTGAACCTTCAAGATGGCTTGAAATGGAATTGGGGAGTGTGAATTGGGGATTATATCTAAACACACTGTTTTGGAACCTCAACTATTGGGATTCAATCAGTACATTGGATGGAGAAGTTGGTAATCCAAAGAGAACCCTCCCTAGAACACTTTCTTATGCTCTAGTTCTAGTACTGGGAGCTTACCTCTACCCTCTGATCACCTCTACAGCAGTAGTTCCTGTTAGTGTTTGTGATCCTGGCCATGTGGGCAACAACCACGTTCGAGTCTGTTTCTCCCTACGCGCCCTGATCGGGGTCGCAACCCACTCAGTTCGGTGCGGCCCCTCTCACCCGTGCCATATAAAGGGGAGGGCTGGGGCATAATCACCCAAAGTTGATTAGCCTCCACCACCTCTCCCCACAAACCCTAACCCGATCTGTTAGGGTGCGGTGTGAGGGGAAGGACCGCATAAAGGAGTCTGACACCGCCTCTGCATCGAGGCTACACTGCTACATGATTTTCCTGTGTTGTAGAACTCCCTGCATCACCTCGTTCTCCTGCGACCATGCATTAGAGCCCAATGCCATCTAATGGATCCACTGACAATAACTCTCACATCTATGCTCTAATCCCCTAAGCATCTTCTACACCTTATATGATCTATCCGCATGTCTTTGATTGATAGTTTGTCTAAGTAATTAGATTATAGAAGTTGAATTATGCCTAATTATGTTTGTGCAATTAGATTAGGACTAAGTAATCCCAATTAGGTGTTCCTAGCATTGATCCTAAGCACCCTAAGAACTAACAATGGCATTAGAGCCGTGCTTGTGAACCCTAATTGGGAAAGTTACATCTAAGTCAGATTAATTAAGTTTCTAATCATGTTTTGCTTAGGGCTTAGTCTCTGTTAATTAGTATTAGATCAAATTAAGTTGTTTCTCACAGCAATTAGAAGGAGGGGATTCAATTTTTAGTTTTTATTTAGCTAAGATCTAGAATTCAGTCAAGAAAAGCCGAATCGAATTAAGAAAATTGAGATGGGGATGAGGACTTATCTAGACAGGGTGGTTTCGACTGTCGTCGTCCTCCTCAGAGCAGGGTTAGGGGAAACTGTAACCCTTGTGGCCTTCTCCCCTCATCGGCGGTCATCCGTTGGATCTCCAAAGGGAGAGACAACGGCGGTGCCGTTGTCCTCAGGCGCAGCACTAGGGCTTCGGGACCAAGTCCCAACCCTGGTCACGCACCTCAAGGCCGCCACCACCTCAGAGTCTCGGGTTAGGAAACCCTAACTCTAGACGCCTTCTCCACTGGCGGCCCGAAGTGCGCGCCATGGAAGAGACCACGACAGCGCTGGAGAATACCTGCAAACATAAGCACTCAGAACCTCTGAGGCCACGCTAGGGTTTCAAGTTCAACCCTAACCCTAGCTCGCGGGTTTCCTTCAACGGCGACTGATCGACGCCACCTCGACCAACGGCGAGCAACCTTTCGGTGTGCTCGCGCGCCGACGACGAGGGTGCGACCGTGCCGGAAGTCCCGGACCTCTCCCCCTCTGATCTAACGAGCGCGACGGGTTTCCTCAATAGCAAACCAGCCAGAGCCATCAACACCGACGGAGAACCACCTCGGTGGAGCTCTCTCGCCGGCGACGATGGCACTATGGCGCCAGAGGTCCCCGGCCGCTCGCCTCGCTAGTGTCGCCGCCGCTCTCTCTCACTCTCGCTCGGTCAAAAGAGAGGGAAGTGGAGTGGTGAAATGAATTAGGGTTTGCGAAATCCGCGGCTGGAGAATCTTAAGTACCGTCTGAAATCGATGCTCAGCCGTCGGATCGAGAATGGACGGCACATATGAGACGACGCGTTAGGGTTCCAAGGAACAGGAGTCGTCAGATTGAAATCCGATGATCTGCAGTGCGCACCGTCCACCGCCTTAGTTAGATTGGCTCCGAGCCCATGAGGGAACACATTTTGGGCCAATTGGGCTACCCTTTAGAATTTTAGGGATTTTCAGCATTTTTACTCGGGCTTATTTCCCTATGGGTTGAATGCCTAGTGGGCCACTCGCTGGGATCTTTTCCATTTCTTAAGGATTTTTCAGATAGTGGGTTGGGACATATTGATCAGTGGGCTAAATTTAGGGTTTTAGGCCCAGTTAGCTTTTTTCAGTGTTTTCTGAATTTCAGAATATGTTTAAAATGGAAAAATTAATTATACAAATTATAAAAATGATTAGAAAATCAGTTAAATAGATGAGAAAATTTAAGAATTTTTTGTGTGATGTTTTGTGCGATTTGTTTGCAATATTTCTGTAATTTTCAGTAATTATTGTTCTTAAGAATATTTTCTGAGTTATTTAATTCATTTAATTGCTATTAAGTCTTTTGCAATTAAGTTTTCAGAAATTTAAGAAATTACGTTTATTTAGCTTCCACTGTTATTTAGTAGTAAATTTAAATAAGTAACCATCATGAAAGTTTAAATTTGCTATAATTTTTAAGATTATGTATGTTTTGCATGGAAATTAAATAAGTAACCAACGTGAAAATTTAATTTTGTCATGCTTAAGTTTATTTTCAATATATTTGCACTATATTGAATATGCCTTATGAATTTTAAGTATGTTTCCATGGAATTTAAAGTAACCAACGTGAAATATTTCCATATTTGTTTAAGTTATTAAGAGAAATGGTTTTGTTGAGTAACCAACGTGAAAGACATTTTATGCCATTTCTAATTGTTTAAGTGCAATTTTAACTATGTGATGCATTATATGTTATTTTAAGTCATCATCTAACCCCCTATGTTTATTTTATTAAGGTTCCTCCAATGTGGCTCATTGCTTCCATAGAGACTCTCATGGGTCACAACAATGGGACATGGAATGAGAGGCTTCGCATGAACTTAGCGATTGCAAATCTTGACTTATGCCTAAGGAAGGATCGTCCTGTTGATCCTAAAGTCCCTATGGCTCAAAATGAGGAAACCAATGAGCAATTTGCATTAAGAAAAGAGGAGTACATTAATCTTAAGGAAAAGTACCCTAAGGACCTTGAGGCTTGGGAGGAATCCAACAAAAAATGCCTCATGGTCATTAAGGTCACCATTTCTGAGTCCATAAGAGGAGCCATTCCTGACTGTGAGTTGGCCACTGAGTATCTTGTCAAAGTCAAAAGTTAGTACATAGGCTCCACTAAGACATTGGCAAACACTCTTCTCAAGAGGCTTGTCAATGAGAGATACACTGGTGGGGGGTGTGAGAGATCACATCCTTAAAATGAGTAATTTGAATGCAAACCCCAAGACTCTTAACTTAGCCATCCCTGATGAGATGCTTCTGCATTTCATCTTCGTGTCTTAGCCTAAGGAGTTTGAGGCTTTTGTAATCAATTACAACTCTAAGGAAGATAGTTGGACATTAGAAAAGGGCATGGCTATGTGCGTTTAGGAGGAGGAGCGCATAAAGGATTAGGGTGGAGACTCCATTAACTTCACCAAAGGTAAGAGTAAAGGAAAGGGAAAGACCTACTTTACCTCTCCCAAATCATCATCTTTTAAGGTGCATGTATCCTGTTCTAAAGGTAAAGGGACAACTCCTCAGTCTTCTGGTTCTAAGCTAAAGCTAGATTAGTGCAAGTTTTGCAAATATTTTGGACATCGCGAGAAGGACTGTTTTGGCTTTGTCAAGTGGTGTGCTAAGAATGGTAAGGATGTTATTAATTTTTTAAATGAGTCTATGTATTTAGCTTATTCACGATCTACTTGGTGGATTGACTCAGGTGCAACTGTGCACGTTTGTAATTTTATACAGGGATTAAGTACGAAGAGGACTATAAGAAAGGGGGAAAGGACCATCAAAGTCGCTGATGGCCGTGAAGCAGAAGTGGAAGACATAGGAATTTATCCTCTTAGACTTAGTAGTGGTTTCATACTTAGGCTTCATGATGTTATTTATGTTCCTAGTTTACAGAGGAATTTGATATCAGTTTCATGTTTGGATAATTGTGGATTTGTCTGCCATTTTGGCGAGGACAAATGCTCTATTAGTTTTAATAATAAGATTGTGGGTCTTGCCTTCAGACAAGACATGCTTTATTTGTTATCCACTCATGATAATGTGAATGTTTTAAGTAATGATCAAATTCTCGCTAAGAATGATATAGGAAGAAACAAGCGCAAAATAATCGATTTTGAAACATCGTCGAAATTATGTCCTTATCGTTTGTGCCATATTTCATCGGGGAGGATCGAACGCTTAGTATCTCAATCGATACTACCTCACTTAGACTTCTCAGATCCAGAAGAATGCATTGATTGCATTAAAGGAAAATTTGTTAAGACTATTAAGAAGAACACCACACGCAACACGGGAATTTTAGAAATTATTCACATAGACATTTGTGGTACATTTCCCGTAGTATCCGTAGACGGATATGATTCATTCATAACATTCACGGATGACTACAGTCATTATGGTTACATTTATCCAATCAAGGAGCGACCCGAAGCATTGGATAAGTTTAAGATATTTAAGGTTGAAGTAGAAAATCAGCACAATGTTAAGATTAAGGTAGTAAGATCCGATCGTGGAGGTAAGTATTACAATCGGCATACACCATAAGATCAGGTTCCTGGACCATTTGCAAGGTTTTTACAGGAACATGGCATAGTCGCCCAATATTCTACACCGGGCGAACCTCAGCAGAACGGTGTTGTGGAACGTAGAAACCGTACGCTTATGGATATGGTAAGAAATATGTTAAGTTATTCTATGTTACCAGTTAGCCTATGGATGGAGGCTTTAAAAACTGACATTCATGTGCTTAATTGAGTTCTCACTAAGTCAGTACCTCAGATACCATATGAGATGTGGACATGACGTAAGCCCTCATTAAACTATTTTCATATTTGGGGCTATCCAGCTGAGGCTGAGATGTTCAACCCAAACATTAGTAAACTAGAATCTAAAACAATTAGTTGCCATTTTATCGGCTATCCTTAGAAAAGTAAGGGTTTTAGGTTCTATTGTCCAGATCAGCATACTAAGTTTATAGAAACATGACATGCCGTATTCTTAGAAGACGCTATGATCAGGGGGGCACAGTACGACGGGAAATAGACCTTGAGGAGGAACGGATTAGATTACCCGCTCCAATGACTCAAGAGCCTTTTTTCACCCTACCTACTGTTGTTGTGCAACCGGTGCCCACCACTAGTGACACGGCACCTATTGTTGCACCTCCATCGGCCACAATAGAAATAGGTGAGGTTTCACCTTCTCAGCTTCTTGAGGATATAGTCGAACAAAATGAGGTTCATCAACAGCCTCCACCCTCAAATGATGCTCAGGTAAGAAGATCACAAAAAGTAAGACGGTCGGCCATCCCGGGCGACTATCAGATCTACTTGAGTGAAGAAGTTAATATGGAGGATGATCCCACCTCTTACGAAGATTCCATGAGGAGACCTCAGTCATCTGAATGGCACAAGGCCATGGAAGATGAAATGAGTTCTGTGAGTGCCAACAAGGTCTGAGACTTAGTAGAGATTCCTAAAGGAGCCAAAACAGTAGGCTTTAAATGGGTCTATAAGATTAAGCGTGACTCCAAAGGGAAGATCGAAAAGTATAAGGCTAGGATTGGGGCTAAAGGATTCACTCAGCAGGAGGGTATTGATTACAATGAGACCTTTTCTCCCGTGTCGTATAAGTATTCTTTTCAAATAATCATGGCATTAGTAGCGCATTACGACATAGAATTGCATCAAATGGATGTAAAGACAGCGTTCCTCAATGGGGATCTTTATGAGGACGTCTATATGATGCAACCGAAAGGTTTTATCGTTAAAGGTAAGGAACATATGGGATGTCACTTGAAGATGTCCATTTATAGACTTAAGCAAGCTTCAAGACAGTGGTATCTCAAGTTCGATGAGGTTATTAGAAAGTTTGGGTTTAAGGAGAATGAGGAGGATAATTGCATTTATGCTAAGTTTAAGAATTAAAAGTTCATTTTCTTAGTCATTTATGTGGATGACATCTTATTAGCTAGTAGTGATGTCAACCTACTCTTAGAAACTAAGAAGTTTTTATCCTCAAACTTTGATATGAAGGATCTAGGTGAAGCGACCTATGTTTTAGGGGTTGAGATACAGCGAGGTCGTGTTAAGGGGGTTTTAGGACTATCTCAGAAGCCATACTTAGAAAGCGTACTTAGAAAGTACATTATGCATGCTAGTAAAGCCTCGCCTGCTCAATACTTAAGGGCGATAGATTTTCGAACTCTCAATCGCCTAAGAATCAGTATGAGGTTGATCAGATGAATGGAATTACTTATGATTCTGCTGTCGGAAGCTTGATGTATGCTCAAGTTTGTACACGCCCTGACTTAGCATTTGTGACTAAGATGCTTGGCAGATACCAAAGTAATCATAGATTAGACCACTGGAAAGCAGTTAAGAATGCATCAAGATATATATAGGGTCTAAGCACCTCATGCTAATGTATAGTAACATTGAGTCACTAGAAATAGTGGGTTATTCAGATTCAGATTACGTGGGTTGTGTGGATACTAAGAAATCCACGTCAGGTTATATATTCACCCTCGCGAATGGAGCTATATCGTGGAAAAGATCCAAACAAACAATCACTACATCGTCCACAATGTATGCTGAATTTGTTGCTTGTTATGAGGCTACCGGGCAGGCATCTTGGCTTAAGAAATTCGTTCTCGGTCTTAAAGTGGTCGACAGTATCTATAAACCACTTAAGTTATATTGTGATGATAAGCCATCAGTAATGTACTCTCACAATAACAAGTTGAGTGGTGTTGCCAAACACATCGACATTAAGTACTATGTTGTGAAAGAGAAAATTCAGGATCACACAATTAGTCTGGAGCATATTAGTACTAAACAAATGCTTGTAGATTCGCTAACTAAGGTTCTCCCACCCAACGTGTTCAGAGAACATGTAGCCGACATGAGTTTAAGAGAGACTCTGTGATAATATCCTGAATTCTAAGGGGCCACCAAAGTGTAAGACTATTTCTAATTGTGAGATGTATCATGGTCGTCGAGTCAAACAGTGTGTGAATGGATGTTTTGATGCGTCGTGCCCTTTATGTCGAAGCAAAAGAAATATGTGTAAGATTAGTTTAGCAAATAAGATAATAAGTTAAGGACTCGAGATCAAGGCGGAGAATATTAGTGTTTGTGATCCTGACCATGTGGGCAACAACCAGTTTCTCCCTATGCGCCATGATCGGGGGCACAACTAACCTAGTTCAGTGCGGGCCCCTCTCACCCGCGCCATATAAATAGAAGGGGGGAGGGCCGGGGCATAATCACCCAAAGTTGATTAGCCGCCACCACCTCTCCCCACAAACCCTAACCCGATCTATTAGGGTGCAGCATGAGGGGAAGGACTGCATCCATGAGTCCGACGCCACCTCTACATCGAGCCTACACTGCTACAAGATCTTCCTGCATCACTGAACTTCCTGCATCATCTCGATCTCATGTGACCATCCATTAGAGCCCAATGACATCTAATTGATCCACTGATGGTAACTCTCACATCTATCCTCTAATCCCCTAAGCATCTTCTACACCTTTGTATGATTTATCCGCATATTTTTGATTGATGGTTTGTCTAAGTAATTAGATTACAGAAGTTGAATCATGTCTAATTATGTTTGTGCAATTAGATTAGGCCTAAGTAATTCCAATTAGGTGATCCTAAGCATCCTAAGCGCCTTGATTTCAGCCATTTCCCGTGGCTTCGCGAGGACGGGCTCCTAGACCTTCGCGACCTTGACCGCAAAGCAGGCCGCCATCCGTCACCCCCAAGCTCGATAGATCCAGACAAGGTGCACGGGTGCTCGACCTTTTTTTGTTGAATTTTGATTTATTTTTGAGAAAATTGTTCAAACCCGACGGGTACCCGAAACCTATCGGGTATGGGTACGACTTTTTACCCGCGGGTGCGTGTACGAGTACGAAAATCTACCCGTGCACTATCTCACTTTGGGTCGGGTTTTTGCTCTACCCGATCCGAACCCGACCCGTTGCCATCCCTATACTTAAAAGATTCCCTGAATGTTTTGAATTTTAAATTATGATTTTTTTTTGCCAGTACAGACGGGTTTACATTCTAGCTTGACCTTTGGCCACTTCTCTACATGATTATCAATCTGGTGAAGTTGTATTTAAGTTATGTATGGATTTAATACTGGCGTTTTTAGGTTTATACTGACCTCCGAACTAGGTCTAGGTGCCCTTTTACTCTACCACTAGTGATCACATGTACTATATGCGTCTCAAAATAGTCCACCATGATCTGGCTCTTTAATACTTTCAGTACTTGCGCAGCTATGGTGTTTTCCTTTCTCTTTTAACTATAGTGTGCAATCACAACCACTCTCTTCTAGTTCGAAATATTTGTCATAATAATTAATTAGTGACAAATATTTCGAACCAGGAAAGAGTATAATTTACTCATCTTCAGCTTTGGAGACTCCAGTCAGTACAGCCACAGTGCCACACTCACCTACTGTCTTCACTGTTTTGTTCTTATCCTCCACAACAAATATAAGAGGGGGGTTGGTCTTCTTTCTCCTTGTGTTTTTCCTTTTTCCTTCCACTTTCTCCACCATCTCTCCATTTTCCTCTTTTTTCTCTTACAAATATTAAGAAGGGGTTTCATTGCGTGATGGGGAGTAGGAGGGGCTCGGGACCTCTGCTACCATGCTAAATTTGCCTCTGTCCACAAGAGAGGAGATATATTCACTTATCCCGAGTGGTACCAGATGTGCGTTGTAGGGTGTGACTGAACTGATTACAGTAGGTTTTGGAGGCACCAAGAAAAGTCTATGCTGATCGTGTCCAAGATGAGGGTCAATAACGATAGTATGAGCAGGAAACACTAAACAGGTTGGCTTTTGAGGTCTTCCCCAAGTTCAAGATACCTTGTTTCTCTATAAAGGGGATAATGGTGGGCCACCTGTAACACCCATAATTTCATGTACAAAAATTTGAACAAACCCTTGTGCATTGTAGCCTGCATTTTTGTGTGAATTTTGAAGTTTAAACGAGTAGTAAACGTTTAAGTTTGAATTGAATTCAAATCAAATCAAAGGAAAAGAAATGAAATAGAAAAAGAAAAAGGGATAAAACCCCATGTTGGGCCAAAATTCCCCCCCCCCCTGGCCCAATTCCTTTCCCCTCTCCCGCGGCCCAGCCGAACCCTCCCCTCTCTCTCATCCCACTGCCACCCCGGGCCCGCTTGTCGGCGCCGTCTCCCCCTTCCCTCCCTTCTTCTCCCGCGTGCAACCGTCACCCCGCGCCACGCCGACCCCCGCGCCCACGATCCCCACTCGGATCTACTCTCCCCCATTCAGTTTTCGCACGCGCTCCTCAACCCACCCCCCTATCCGCGCTATATAGAACCCAGCGCCCCCATTCCTTCCCCTTCCCTGAGCTTCCCGGAGCCCTAGCACTTTCACCGCCGGTGAGTCTCCTCTGCGCTCATGTTCCCGTCGGTGCAACCCCCCTCTCCCCTCCATTCTTGGCCTAACATGGTTGCTGCACCGCCAGGAGCGTCTCGGACGTCGTAGCTCAGGGAGATCGCCAGTGCACCGCTGCTTCACCGTTCACTGTCGAGCTCCGCCGCCTCACTTCGTCGCCGGCGTCTTCCTCTCCTCCCCGAGCCCGATCAACGCCTCTGGTGAGATCGCCATGCCTCCCTCTTCATTTTACCGTGCATAGATCTGAGAATTAGGGTAGATTTCGCTTGATTGTACTTAGTCCGGCGAGCCAGCCGCCGTGCGCCGCCGCGCAGAGCACTGGCGCCGGCCAAGTGCCGACGTGGCTCAATCGTGGCCCTCGGCTGGCGCCAACGGCCACGATTAGATCGGCATACCCCTTCGCTTCATTAAATCCGAGCCATCCGATCGGAATCCAACGGCCCAAGTTCAAAAGCCCTTTTCCCGCCGCAGACTTTGCACCTAGGCCCTCGGAGAATTACCGGCTACCCCCTGGACCTTGCTGGAATTCAAATCTAGCCCCCAGAATTGCAGACTAGCCCCTGGACCCCTAAAAATTGGATTTAATCATTTAAATAAGCAATCTAACCCCTGTAAATTTGTAGAATCATGTATTTAGTCCCTGTGCAGTATAGAAAACTATTTAATTAGTCCCTGGACTTTTATTTATTTGCTGAATATGGTTTTTAGGTGTATTTGAGGTGTAGAAAATAGATAAAAAACGGTAATTAAGTGTAGAAATGTTAGGAAAAATTGGTATAAACTATTTTATGCTGTGAATAAATTGTAGAGTTCATTTGAAATATATTTTGTCCATGAAATATTTATTATAGATGTTTAAAAATACATTTTGGCCATAGAAAATTCAATAAAAATGGTTTTAGGCTATATTTAATTCTCAAAAATGTAGGATAAATAGAAAATGCACACTTTGGCCATGTTAAGTAATAAATACTTCGTAGGGACGCATTAGTATAGAATTTTATGCTTTTGTGTGTGTTGTGATGCATTGTTTTGCGTGCTCTCTACTTATTTAGCTTTATTTTATTCTTGCCATGCTTGGGTATATATCTGGAGTCGTACTACGACCCTAATCTTAACCTCCAAGAACAGGACTTCGCCAACACTCAAGTCTTCAACGAAGGCAAGTGCCCTTGACCATCTTGTACCAGTTCTAGGGATTTAGGTAGATGCATGCTAATTAAATTGATGTCCTATTTCATGTTTACATGCCTTGTTCCATATAATTCCTTGTTACCTGAAATGGGATTGGGAAGTAGATAGGTCATATTTATGCTTAGCCATGCTTAGACATTGGGATTGGGATTTCATACAATTGTGCTATGTTAAACTTTATGGATACTTGAACTTGTGGTAATTAAACAATAGTAGTGGATAGGAATCTGGTGGTTGGATAGTTTTGGTATGGTGCAGTTTGCACGAGACCCGGGATTGGGGTTTGTTACCACCAGATTCTAAGGACCGGTTTATGGAGGAAGCCACTAAGCTTTATAGTACCACCACGAGACTGAGATGGGGCAGCATGGTCGATTAATTAGGTTTCTCCCGATGAAATTCTAGTGGTTGGAAGGTGCGGGGAATGATGCAGGGGAACTACTCTGGGATCTGCAAGGCTCAAGAGGGGGCTCTGAGGCGGAGGGTTACTCCGAGAATCCTCAGTGGTGGAAACCTTAGAGGGCTAGCACTAGTTGGGAGCACCTTTTTAAAGACCATGTAGTGATCTCCTGGCCACACACCTACGGAAGTGTGAAATGTGGTTGATCACCACGGGCTACATGGAGGTTTACTCAGTCCACCTGGCAACAGGGGATGGAATCACTGCTTGTGGGGAAAGGGTACACTCTCTGCAGAGATTTGGTAAAACTGTCATGACAGCCGTGCTCACGGACAAGAGCGGCTTGGGGCCAGTTCATAATTAGTCTATGGTTGGGAAATGGTGGTTAATTATGATTCAAGTACATTCATTATCATTACTCATGTGTTGATTACTTCTTGAAATATGATATTGGTAATTGAAAGCTAAGGTTAGGTTTTAAGCATAGTGCTAAGCCATAATTGGCCTTCCTTTTGCTTTAGCCAATCATGTCATCTCTTCCTGCACTTGTTGAGTACTCTATGTACTCAAGAGTTTAATTTTCCATTAGAAAATGAAGAAGAAGAAGCGGCACCGGAGGACTACTTCGTCAATCCGGAGGACTTGGTCTAGGCTGGCGACCTTACGCGCAACTGCTGCCTGTGGAGATGGAGCTACTCTTACCTATTAGCCTTCTGCTGTAGTTTGGACTATGTTAACATTGTTGTTGATGCAAATAGTTGTGGTGTGTATTTGTAGACCTTCGGGTCGTACTGTAAGACTATTTATGTATTCGAACATGGCAATGTATGATATTTCGCTTTTGTCGACGCATGTACGATTCAACTGATCCCGACGTACATGTGATAAGCATCTGTTCATCTTTATGATGACCGGGCGTGACAAAGTGGTATCGGAGCCGTGTTGCCCGTAGGACGCAAGCCTAGTTAGAAGTGGCCGAAAATTAAGGACTATACTATTTTCTTATAAAATAGTATTTCCAAAACTTTGTGCTCTCCATCTCAACCCTTGTGCTTCTTATCTTGTTGTGCTTGTTGTTTTAATTCTAACTTAAATTATTGATTATTGATCTCACTCTCTTCTTTTCAAATGTTTGTAGATGGCGCGAACCAAGCAGACGACTCGTAAGTCGTCTGGGGTCGTGTTCCTCACCACGCCCTAGCCAGTCGCTCCGCACCTCACACCCCCAGGAGGGAGACGACGCTGTTCTCCACTGGGAGTGCTGCTTCGAGGATGCGTGTCCGTCTTCGCTCTCTTCTTCGTGCTGCTGGGTACCGTGAGTACCGTGTTCGCCTAGTCTACCACACCACTAGGGTCTTTGCGCCCTATACTGGTGGACTGGAGTGGACTTCTCAGCTGGCCGTCTACTATGACTCGGAGCTGCTGCACTCACACTTCTCTCCGGCCTGGAGGAGCTCCCAGCGTGCGGCTGAGGAGGACGCCACGTGGGAGGCGACTACCTACTGGAGTCATGCCCACAGGTTCCGCCTTAGGTGCACGGAGCACGCATACACCCCTCAGCACCCTAGTGGCATGGCCGCCTACACTGGACGTGACGTCGAGGGGCCTTTGACCCACCCTCAGTGCGAGAGGCTGGTGGACGACGTGGTGGAGTTGTCTTCGCGACTCCAGCCTTGTCAGCAGGAGCTACAGGACAGCAGGGACCTGGTTGATCGCTACGAGCGACTTCGCCGACGCTACACGAGGATCACTGCAGCTGATCCTAACTCTCCTTAGTACACTTCGGACGTTGAGCCATGGGACCCGAACTCTCCAGATCGCCGTATGAACTCCCCCCAGGAATCAAGAGAGGACTCGGAAGAAGAAGACCCGGAGATGGAGGTTGAGGAGGACTCCGATGAGTAGGAGTGGACTTGTTTCCCCGCTGGACGACTCAGGACACCTATCCTTAGTATGTAGGAGCGTGTAGCTACGCCCTCTTTAGTCTTGAGTTGTGTTGTTTATAATGTCGTGCTAGTAGTTTGCTTTATGTTGTGTGTGTTTGTGTGCGGCATGAGTTGTGGAATGCTTCGGCATCCTGTCCACATCCATGTCATATGTTTATAGGCTTGTTAGTGTGTCGTGTGAGTTGTGGAATGCATTAGCATCTTGTCCACGTCCGCACTAGTTGGTTAATGAATTTGCTTGATTTATATATATGTGTGTCTCCCTTGATGCATGTAGTTGGGACCGTTTGCCATAGCGTACCCTTCTATATCTTATCTATTGTTCTAAAATTTCAATTATTCCCTACACAGATGTCTGGAAGAGGTAGAGGTAGAGTTCGTGGAAGGGGCGCTGCGCCCCAAGATGAAGGACTTGGAGGTGTGCCAGGATGGAATGGTAGGGGTGCCTGAGGAGCCCCAGCCGCGCAGCAAATGCAGCAGATGATGGCCATCCAAACCCAGCTGCTTAATAACCTTACTCAGATTGTCACCAACCTGCAGCAAGCCCCACCCCCACCACCACCAAATTACAACCTTCCGCCACCACCACCTTTTCCACCTAGGTCCTTCCTAAGGGACTTCCTAAACACTCATCCACCCACTTTTGCCACAGTCACCGAACCCATGGATGCCGATGATTGGCTCCGAACCGTTGAAAGCAAGTTGAGGCTCATCCACTGTGAAGGAAGAGAGAAAGTACTATTAGCCTCCCATCAACTCCAAGGACCGGCAGCCAACTGGTGGACTGCCTTTACTGAAGCCCACCAGAATCCAGAAAGCATTACTTGAGAAGAATTCAGGACCAATTTCCGGAATCACTTTGTGCCTGAGGGAGAAATACAAGCAAGACATGAAGAGTTCCTGATGTTAAAGTAGGGCCGTATGACTGTGAGAGCCTACCTGAATGCATTCACCCAATTATCCCGCTATGCACCAACAGACGTGGATACTGATTCCAAGAAACAATTCCGCTTCAAGAATGGGTTGGACAAGGAGTTAAAGTTCGCCATGTCTTCTAGCGATTACAGCGACTTTCAGAAGTTAGTTGATAAAGCTTTTGAAGTGGAGCGAACTAAAAAGGAACTGGATGATGAGGAAAGAAAAAGGAAGTTGACTATAGCACATGCCTCTAGCAGCAACGTACGCCCCCGTCTTAACCCTCCGCCTACGAACCAGATGACTCGTCCTATGAACTACTTGGGACAGAGATTTCCAAACTCCAACTACAGGCCACCCACTCCCTACAACCAGCAAATGCGCCAGCAGCAGCAGCAGCCACCACGCCAGCCAATGCAACCCCCACGTCAGCAGATGCAGCCACCCCGCCCTTCAGCTCCAGCTAACCGTCCAAATGGCCAACCCCCAAGAAACCAATCAGGAGGCAACAAGGGCCCGAATAATGCTGTGGGAGTACAATGTTACAAGTGCGGAGAATGGGGACACTACGCCAGCAGTTGTCCAAAGAAGCAACAAAACCCATCTGGTCGTGTCAACCATGTGACTCTGGAGCAAGCACAGGAAGCGCCTGATGTGGTGATCGGTATGTTTTCTGTTAACTCCAACCCCGCCACCATATTGTTTGATTCGGGTGCTACACATTCATTTATATCCAAGGATTTCATAAAGAAGCATGACATGGTAGTTACATTCTTGAATGGGCCATTATTGATAAACTCTCCTGGAGGAGAGATGGTGGCAAGGCATCTATGCCGAAAAGTGAGTATAAACATAAGGGGGGTAGTCTTTTGGGCCAACCTAATAGTGTTGGACTCACAAGGATTAGATATCATTCTGGGAATGGACTGGTTGACGAAGAATCAAGGAGTAATTCATTGTGCAACTAGAACAGTCTGCTTAACACACCCGGATGGCACTACAGTGGAGTTCAAGCCAGATCAGACACAAGAGGCAGTAGTACAACTCAACCATCTTGAGAGTACCGAATATATCAGGGTTGTGAAGGAATTTCCGGATGTATTCCCAGATGACTTACCAGGTATGCCCCCTGATCGAGAGATTGAATTTGTCATTGAGTTAGTACCTGGAACGGCCCCAATATATAAGAGGCCATATAGAATGGATGCTAAACAATTAGCTGAACTAAAGGAACATATTGAGGAGTTATTGGGAAAAGGATATATTCGTCCTAGCTCATCACCTTGGGGAGCACCAGTTATATTTGTACCTAAGAAGGATGGAACTCAAAGGTTGTGCATGGACTACCGTGGCTTAAATGAGGTAACAATCAAGAATAAATATCCACTACCAAGGATTGAAGATTTGTTTGATCAGTTGAGAGGAGCATGTGTGTTCTCCAAGATTGATCTTCGTTCGGGCTACCACCAACTGAAGATTAGACCGTCAGACATTCCCAAGATGGCATTTGTCTCTCGATATGGACTATATGAGTATACAGTTATGTCGTTTGGATTGACCAATGCTCCGACATATTTTATGTATCTAATGAACAAGGTATTCATGGAGTACTTGGACAAGTTTGTAGTGGTATTCATCGATGACATACTTATCTACTCCAAGACTGAAGAAGAACATGAGGAGCACCTTAGGATGGCTCTACAGAAGCTTCGCCAACATCAACTGTATGCCAAACTTAGTAAGTGTGAGTTTTGGCTAAAGGAGGTATCATTTTTGGGACATGTCATATCCGAAGGAGGTATAGCAGTGGACCCAGGAAAAGTGGCCGATGTCCTTAAATGGGAAACACCTGAGAGTGTACATGATATACGAAGATTCTTAGGTATGGCTGGTTACTATCGTCGATTCATCGAGGGATTTTCAAAGATCTCTCGACCACTAACCAAGTTGCTTGAGAAAGGAGTTGCTTTCAAGTGGACCCCCGAATGTGAAGTAAGCTTTGCCGAATTAAAGAAGAGGTTAACCAGTGCACCGGTAATAGTGATGCCTGATATGCAGAAGGAGTTTGTGGTCTATTGTGATGCATCTGGTCATGCTTTAGGATGTGTTTTGATGCAAGGAGGACATGTTGTAGCTTATGCTTCAAGACAACTTCGGAAACATGAGAGAAATTATCCAACCCATGATCTGGAATTGGCAGCCGTTGTCCATGCTTTGAAGATATGGAGACACTACTTGATGGGAAAAAGGACTGAGATATACACAGATCACAAGAGCTTGAAGTACATATTCACACAACCGGATCTTAATCTCAGACAACGTCGTTGGTTGGAATTAATAAATGATTTTGATGTGGGAATCAACTACCATCCAGGAAAGGCTAATGTGGTCGCTGATGCTCTAAGCAGGAAGGGACAATGCAATAACTTGTCAGTACAAGCTCTTCAACCCCAGTTATGTGAAGAGTTTGCAAGGTTAAACCTATGTCTAGTGTCTAGCACTGAAGCAGTTGCTATGGAAGTGGACTCAACCCTTGAACGTGATATACGAGAAGGACAAAAGAATGATGAGAAGGTCAAGGAGATCAAGCAGTTGATGAAGAAAGGGAAAGCTCCGAACTTTAGAGAGGATGAACAAGGAACCTTATGGCTTGGAAAGAGGATTTGTGTTCCAGATATCAAGGAGATTAAAGAGTTGATACTAAGGGAAGCTCATAACTCCTCATACTCCATTCATCCCGGAAGCACAAAGATGTATCAAGACCTTAAAGATCGATATTGGTGGCATGGAATGAAATGGGATGTAGCAGAATATGTGGCCATATGTGATACATGTCAATTGATTAAGGAGGAACATCAACGACCAGCAGGGTTGCTGCAACCAATCAAAGTGCCAGAATGGAAATGGGAAGAAATTAGTATGGATTTCATTGTGGGACTACCAAGAACACAGTCTGGATATGATTCTATATGGGTCATAGTGGATCGTTGAACTAAAGTTGCTCACTTTATTCCTGTGAAAGAGACCTACAATGGTCCCAAGCTGGCGGAACTGTACATCTCCAGGATTGTATGCTTACATGGAGTTCCTAAGAAGATCATTTCAGACAGAGGCACTCAATTCACCTCAAGATTCTAGCAGAAGTTGCATGAATCAATGGATACCCGTCTAAATTTTAGTTCGGCGTATCATCCTCAGACTGATGGTCAAACTGAACGCACCAACCAGATATTAGAAGACATGTTGAGGGCGTGTGCTTTAAAGAATAGCAAAAGTTGGGACAAGAATCTGCCATATGCCGAATTCTCTTACAACAACAGTTATCAAGCCAGTTTGAAGATGTCTCCTTTTGAAGCATTGTATGGGCGAAAATGTAGGACACCATTGTTTTGGAATCAAACTGGGGAAAGTCAAGTCTTTGGGCCTAACGTGTTACAAGAGGATGAAAGACAAGTACAAGAAATTCGGAAGAATCTAAAGGCAGCTCAAACAAGACAGAAGAGTTATGCGGATACTCGAAGACGTGATCTCACATTTGAAGTTGGTGACTACGTGTACTTGAAGGTGTCACCTATGAGAGGATTGAGAAGATTTAAAGTAAGAGGCAAGTTGTCACCCCGCTACATTGGTCCGTTCAAGATATTAGAGGGACGAGGTGAAGTGGCATATCAACTTGAGCTTCCACCACACTTGTCAGATGTGCATAATGTTTTCTATGTATCACAGCTTAAGAAGTGCTTAAGAGTGCCTGAAGAACAATTGCCTATGGAAGCAGTGGATGTACAGGAAGACTTGTCTTATGTGGAGCAGCCTGTCAAGATACTTGAAAAACTGGAAAAGATCACAAGAAACAAAGTCATTCGCATGTGTAAAGTGCAATGGAAGCATCACTCAGAGGCAGAAGCAACATGGGAAAGAGAAGAAGATTTCAAGGCGGATTTCCCTCATCTCTTCTCTTAGGACATCCGAATCTCGAGGACGAGATTCCTTTTAAGGGGGGTAGAGTTGTAACACCCATAATTTCATGTACAAAAATTTGAACAAACCCTTGTGCATTGTAGCCTGCATTTCTGTGTGAATTTTGAAGTTTAAACGAGTAGTAAACGTTTAAGTTTGAATTGAATTCAAATCAAAGGAAAAGAAATGAAATAGAAAAAGAAAAAGGGATAAAACCCCATGTTGGGCCAAAATTCCCCCCTGGCCCAATTCCTTTCCCCTCTCACGCGGCCCAGCCGAACCCTCCCCTCTCTCTCATCTCGCTGCCACCCCGGGCCCGCTTGTCGGCGCCGTCTCCCCCTTCCCTCCCTTCTTCTTCCGCGCGCAACCGTCACCCTGCGCCACGCCGTCCCCCGCGCCCACGATCCCCACTCGGATCTACTCTCCCCCATTCAGTTTTCGCACGCGCTCCTCAACCCACCCCCCTCTCCGCGCTATATAGAACCCGGCGCCCCCATTCCTTCCCCTTCCCTGAGCTTCCCGGAGCCCTAGCACTTTCACCGCCGGTGAGTCTCCTCTGCGCTCATGTTCCCGTCGGTGCAACCCCCCTCTCCCCTCCATTCTTGGCCTAACATGGTTGCTGCACCGCCAGGAGCGTCCCGGACGTCGTAGCTCAGGGAGATCGCCAGTGCACCGCTGCTTCACCATTCACCGTCGAGCTCCGCCGCCTCACTTTGTCGCTGGCGTCTTCCTCTCCTCCCCGAGCCCGATCAACGCCTCTGGTGAGATCGCCATGCCTCCCTCTTCATTTTACCGTGCATAGATCTGAGAATTAGGTTAGATTTCGCTTGATTGTACTTAGTCCGGCGAGCCCGCCGCCGTGCGCCGCTGCAACAGCCAAGTGCCGACGTGGCTCAATCGTGGCCCTCGGCTGGCACCAACGGCCACGATTAGATCGGCATACCCCTTCGCTTCATTAAATCCGAGCCATCCGATCGGAATCCAACGGCCCAAGTTCAAAAGCCCTTTTCCCGCTGCAGACTTTGCACCTAGGCCCTCGGAGAATTACCGGCTACCCCCTGGACCTTGCTGGAATTCAAATCTAGCCCCCAGAATTGCAGTCTAGCCCCTGGACCCCTAAAAATTGGATTTATTCATTTAAATAAGCAATCTAACCCCTGTAAATTTGTAGAATCATGTATTTAGTCCCTGTGCAGTGTAGAAAACTATTTAATTAGTCCCTGGACTTTTATTTATTTGCTGAATATGGTTTTTAGGTGTATTTGAGGTGTAGAAAATAGATAAAAAATGGTAATTAAGTGTAGAAATGTTAGGAAAAATTGGTATAAACTATTTTATGCTGTGAATAAATTGTAGAGTTCATTTGAAATATATTTTGTCCATGGAATATTTATTATAGATGTTTAAAAATACATTTTGGCCATAGAAAATTCAATAAAAATGGTTTTAGGCTATATTTAATTCTCAAAAATGTAGGATAAATAGAAAATGCACACTTTGGCCATGTTAAGTAATAAATACTTCGTAGGGATGCATTAGTATAGGATTTTATGCTTTGTGTGTGTTGTGATGCATTGTTTTGCATGCTCTCTACTTATTTAGCTTTATTTTATTCTTGCCATGCTTGGGTATATATCTAGAGTCGTACTACGACCCTAATCTTAACCTCCAAGACCAGGACTTCGCCAACACTCAAGTCTTCAACGAAGGCAAGTGCCCTTGACCATCTTGTACCAGTTCTAGGGATTTAGATAGATGCATGCTAATTAAATTGATGTCCTATTTCATATTTACATGCCCTGTTCCATATAATTCCTTGTTACCTAAAATGGGATTGGGAAGTAGATAGGTCATATTTATGCTTGGCCATGCATAGACATTGGGATTGGGATTTCATACAATTGTGCTATGTTAAACTTTATGGATACTTGAACTTGTGGTGATTACACAATAGTAGTGGATAGGAATCTGGTGGTTGGATAGTTTTGGTATGGTGCAGTTTGCACGAGACCCGGGATTGGGGTTTGTTACCACCGGATTCTAAGGACCGGTTTATGGAGGAAGCCACTAAGCTTTATAGTACCACCACGAGACTGAGATGGGGCAGCATGGTCGATTAATTAGGTTTCTCCCGATGAAATGCTAGTGGTTGGAAGGTGCGGGGAATGATGCAGGGGAACTGCTCTGGGATCCGCAAGGCTCAAGAGGGGGCTCTGAGGCGGAGGGTTACTCCGAGAATCCTTAGTGGTGGAAACCTTAGAGGGCTAGCACTAGTTGTGAGCACCTTTGTAAAGACCATGTAGTGATCTCCTGGCCACACACCTACGGAAGTGTGAAATGTGGTTGATCACCACGGGCTACATGGAGGTTTACTCAGTCCACCTGGCAACAGGGGATGGAATCACTGCTTGTGGGGAAAGGGTACACTCTCTGCAGAGATTTGGTAAAACTGTCATGACAGCCGTGCTCACGGACAAGAGCAGCTTGGGGCCAGTTCATAATTAGTCTATGGTTGGGAAATAGTGGTTAATTATGATTCAAGTACATTCATTATCATTACTCATGTGTTGATTACTTCTTAAAATATGATATTGGTAATTGAAAGCTAAGGTTAGATTTTAAGCATAGTGCTAAGCCATAATTGGCCTTCCTTTTGCTTTAGACAATCATGTCATCTCTTCCCGCACTTGCTGAGTACTCTATGTACTCAAGCGTTTAATTTTCCATTAGAAAATGAAGAGAAGAAGCGGCACCGGAGGACTACTTCGTCAATCCGGAGGACTTGGTCTAGGCTGGCGACCTTACGCGCAACTGCTGCATGTGGAGATGGAGCTACTCTTACCTATTAGCCTTCTGCTGTAGTTTGGACTATGTTAACATTGTTGTTGATGTAAATAGTTGTGGTGTGTATTTGTAGACCTTCGGGTCGTACTGTAAGACTATTTATGTATTCGAACATGGCAATGTATGATATTTTGCTTTTGTCGACGTATGTACGATTCAACTGATCCTGGCGTACATGTGATAAGTGTCTATTCATCTTTATGATGACCGAGCGTGACACCACCGGAGTGTTTTACTCATTCAGTCTCAAAAAATTTATCACTTTATAGTTCAAAAATAGAATATAAAGCGACAATCTTTTCGGTGCGGAGGGAATATGTCCTCTTGGGCAGTTGGGCTGTGAACCCATACCCACATGGCGCTTGTCCTAATTTTAATAACAGTTGTACATAATTACAGATTTTTTTGTTAATTAAAAATTCAGTTGCCAGTGAAAAAGAGATATTAAATGAAACATGAAAAAGGAGAATTTTTTTCTTAAAAGTGTTAACAGGGTAAAAGATGAGCATGTATATCTATTCAATAAGGAAAGATCCGTGCAATAGTCATACGTCCAAACAGACCTATGATTAATAACTGCCTAGATGCACCGCAGAAATATACCATACCATCAAACTAGATATAAATTTTTTTCTTATTAAAAGACGTAGGATGCGTTATGTAATACTTCCTACGGATTTTCTTATTTGTCCCCGGCTAGTTAATTTTGAACTAACGGCTAACAATAAAAAAATCCAAAGAAAGTATGAATTTTAAAATATGATTTTTTTACCAGAACAGATAGGTTTACATTCTAGCTTGACCTTCGGCCACTTCTCTACATGTATATCAATTTGGTGAAGTTGTATTGAGGTTGTGTGTGGACATAATACTGGCGTTTTTAGGTTCATACGAACCTCTGAACTAGGTCTAGGTGTCCTTTTACCCTACCACTAGTGATCACATGTACTATATGCATCTCAAAATAAGTACTTGCACAGCTACTGTTGTTTTTTTTACCCTACCAGTAATATATATGCACATCAAAATAAGTACCACACACGTCCACTATCACCTGGCTCTTTAATTCTTTCAGTACTTGCAGAACTATGGTTTTTGTTTTTCTTCACCTTTTAACTATACTGTCCAATCACAATTATAATTTACTCATCTTCAGTTGGGGAGACTTGAGTCAGTACAACCACACTCCACCCACCTATGTGCACTCATATTCTTTAAATCATACTCTATACTCTACTCATCTAGTAATATTCTCTATATTTTTAGTATGTTATCTCTGTACATCTACTCTATACTTCCAACATATCTACTCCTTTCGCTAAAAAAAACTTGTCGCTTTATAGTTTTTTTTTTGAACTATAAAATGACAAACTTTTTAGAACGGAGAGAGTACAGTCTAACACGCTTTATAGGACACCATTGCGGACCGTACGTGCTTTGTTCTTATCCTCTACAAAGGGTGCCAGATCTTGACAATAAATATACGATGAATTGCTATTCTTCCTTCTTATTTTTCCTCTTTGCTTTCACTTATTTCATCATCTTTTTTTCATATTCTTTCTCGTACAAATACTCCCTCCGTTTCCGAAAGCTTGTCATTTTGTAGTCCATTTTAAAATTACAAAGCGACATGTTTTCAGAGACGGAGGAAGTATTTCAAGAGGGGATACATAATGCGATGCGCAGTAGGAGGGGCTCGATACCCCTGCTTCACTGTTAACTCTGCCACTGTCTACAAGGGAAGATATATATTCACTTATCTCCAGTGCTACCAGATGTGCGTAGTAGCGTGTGATCCAGCTGATTAATTACACTTCAGTATTCAACGTACACATAATAGATTTTGGAGGCACCGGGAAAAGTCTATGTTGGTGGTGTGCAATATGAGGAAGAGGATGAATAGTAATCACATGGCAAGGAAACCTCATCCAAACCATCGCATCCCCTCTTTGGGCTTTCCCCGAGCTTGCCTGTTGAGTTGGCTTTTGAGATCTTTCCTAGAGTTCAAGGCACCTTCATTTCTCCACCAGCATTATAGCAGTGGACGACGACTGGTGCTATGTGCTCTTGAGCTATAAATCCATGTGCTCAATTTCATCCATCTTAACTGATTACATATCTTACCCACTATGGTGTTTATCCTAATTTTAAGAACAGTTCTGCATAATTACAAATTTATTAATTGCTAAATAAAAAAATCAGTTGACAATGAAAATAAGTTTTTCTGAGTGTTACCAGAGGTGTACAGAATATAGCTACTGTGAACAGGGATAAAAAAACATAGTATGCGTATCTATTAATTTTTTTTCGAAAAATCCTATCGATTCAAACATACTCATCCAAACATGGGATTAACTGGAACTAACATAAGTTAGAAACAGCGTAAAAAACGATTTCAATTTGAAATAACATGGTGAAATGTGCAAACACTAAAAATGAAGTAACCCTTGGATGAAGATCGTATGGTTCAGATTTAATTATGATTGCACCATAGTGTTGATTGTATTTTAGTCGTTCCGATTAATAATATTTCAAGATGCATCGCCAAAATGTACCATACAGTCAAGCTAGCTAGCTAGCCATGTGGCACAAAAGTTACAAAATTTGTTCTTATTAAATGACCCAATATGTGTTATGTAATATTGTAAACTTAGTACTAATGAATGATTTCGATGGTTTATATTAACAACCATTAGTGAGGAGTTGAAGATTAAAGATAAGTCTAGATCTAAGTAACTATGTTACGAAAGATGACACTTTGAAGAGAAGGCTTTTATCTTTCTTATAAGTGTGATTACGGCCTTATGGGTTGCAGTCAGTGGACAATGACACGCACAAATATAAAATAGGGTACTTCCTCCATCAAACATGGTTAATTACAACGGTCATCTTCACCTTCGGCCACTTCTCTACATGTATATCAATTTGGTGAAGTTGTATTGCGGTTGTGTGTGGACTTAAACTGTTCGCATAGGGGATACAGGATAGCATATTGGCTAGTGTAAATTTAGAAGATTTTGTCACGCCCGGTCATCGTAAAGATGAACAGACGCTAATCACATGTACGCCAGGATCAGTTGAATCGTACATGCGTCGACGAAAGTGAAATATCATTACAATGCCATGTTCGATTACATAAATAGTCTTACAGTATGACCCGAAGGTCTACAAATACAAACCACAATCTATTACAACACTAAACAGTTCATTACTACAGAAAGCAAGATAGGAAAGCGGGGCTTCATCTCCACAGGCAGCCGTTGCGCGTATGGTCGCCAGCCTAGGCCAAGTCCTCCGGATTGACGAAGAAATCCTCCGGTGCAGCTTCTTCTTCTTCATACTCTAAAGGAGAATTAAACGCTTGAGTACATAGAGTACTCACCAAGTGCGGGAAGAGAATGACATGATTGGCTAGAGCAAGGAAAGGCCAAATATGGCTTAGCACTATGCTTAGAACCTATCCTTAGCTTTCAATTATCAATATCATAATTCAATAAATAATCAACACATGATTAATGATAATGAAAGTACTTGAATCATAATGAACCATCATTTCCCAACCATAGACTAATTATGAACTGGCCCCAAGCCGCTCTTGTCCGTGAGCATGGCTGTCATGACAGTTTTACCAAGTCTCTGCAAAGAGTGTACCCTTTCCCCACAAGCAGTGATTCCATCCCCTGTTGCCAGGTGGACTTGAGTAAACCTCCATGTAGCCCGTGGTGATCAACCACATTTCACACTTCCGTAGGTGTGTGGTCCGGAGATCACTACATGGTCTTTACAAAGGTACTCCAGACTAGTGCTAGCCCTCTAAGGTTTCCACCACTGGGGATTCTCGGAGTAACCCTCCGCCCCAGAGCCCCCTCTTGAGCCTTGCGGTTCCAAGAGCAGATCACCCGCCTCATTCCCCGCACCATCCAACCACTAGCAGTTCATCGGGAGAAACCTAATTAATTGACCAAGCTGCCCCATCTCAGTCTCGTGGTGGTACTATAAAGCTTAGTGGCTTCCTCCATAAACCGGTCCTTAGAATACGGTGGTAACAAACCCCAATCCCGGGTCTCGTGCAAAATGCACCATACCAAAACTAACCAACCACCAGATTCCTATCCACTAACATTATGTATATTCATCACCAAATTAAAGTAACCATAAAGTTGAGCCTAGAACCTTTGTATGAAAACCCAATCCCAACATCTAAGCATGGCTAAGCATAAATAAAGCCTATCTACTTCCCACCCCATTTCAGGTAACAAGGAATAGTAAGGAACAGGGCATGTAAACATGAAGTGGGACATCAATTTAATTAGCATGCAACTAGCTAAATTCCTAAAATAGGTACAAGATGGTCAAGGGCACTTGCCTTCGTTGGAGACTTGAGAGTTGACGAAGTCTTGGTCTTGGAAGTTAAGGTTAGGGTCGTAATACGACTCTAGACATATGCCCAAGCATGGCAAGAATATAATAAAGCTAAATAAGTAGGGGCACGCAAAACAATACATCACACATACACATAAGCACAAAATCCTACACTAATGCGTCCCTACGAGGTATTTATCACTTAACATGTCCAAAGTATGCATTTTATATTTTTCCTATAATTTTGGGATTTTATTATAGCCTAAAACCATTTTTATTGAATTTACTATAGCAAAAATGTATTTTAAAACATTTATAACAAATATTCCATGGACCAAATATATTTTATCTGAACACTACAATTAATTCACAGCATAAAATAGATTATAACAATTTTTCATAGTATTCCTACACTTAATTACCATTTATATCTAATTTCTACACCTCAAATACAATTAAAAACCCTATTCAGCAATTAAATAAAAGTCCAGGGGCTAAAGAAATAGTTTTCTACACTGTACAGGGTCTAAATACATTATTCTACAAAATTACAGGGGTTAGAATGCTTAATTAAATGATTAAAACCAATTTTTAGGGATCCAGGGGCTAGTCTGTGATTTCTGGGGGCTAGATTCGAATTACAGAGAAGTACAGGGGGTAGCTAGTGAATTTCCAGGGGCCCCGGTGCAAATGTGCAGGCGGGAAATGAACTTTGAACGTGGGCCGTTGGATCTTAAATGGATGGCTCGGATTTTATGAAGAGAACCGGTACGGGGTTCTAATCGTGGCCGTTGGGGTTCTACCGACGGCCCAGATGGGGCCACGTCGCCCCCGGCGACGTCGGCGGCGCCCGGCGCGGCGGCGCTAGACGCCCGCGACGGCGAGCTCGCCGGAGACGGCCAAAACGGCGAAAACGCCACTGATTCTAAGCGCCAAATACACAGAACGAAAGAGGGGGAGAAGGGGAGTATACCTAGGGGGGTTGCGAGGTCCGAAGTTGGCCGGAGAGGGGTCGGCGGCGAGGAATGGCGGCGGTGGCGACGGTGCACGTCGAGCTCGGTGAAAACTCAGCGATCTCCCCACGATCTCTTGCCCGGCGTGCTCCTGGCGGCAAGGCGAAGGTGTTAGGGCAGTCGAGAGGAGAAGGCGATCACCGGCTAACCGGGAACGGCGGCGACTACCTCGGTTGCGGCGATGGCTAGGGTTGCGCGCGTGGAAGGGGAAAATGAGGGAGAGAGCGGGGTTTTATGGAGCAGGGGGGTGCGGTGGTTGTCGGCGCGTGCGAAGAGGGGTTTCCCCGGGTGGTTTGCGTCGTGGGCGAGGCGGTTGGAGAGGGGCGCGCGGAGTGGGCGCGGTGGTGGCGGTTGCATGCGCGGCGCGGGAAGGAAGGGAGGTGAGGGATGGCGCCGACATGCGGGCCCCGCCCGGCAGAGAGAGGGAGAGAGGGGAGAGAGGGGAGAGGCTGGCTGGGCCGCGGGAGAGAGGAGGGGAAATGGGCCAGGGGAGGGAAATTCGGCCCGGGGGGGTTTAACTTTTTCTTTTTCTTTTTCCTTTCTTTTCTTTTGATTTGAATTCAAATTCAAACGTTTTCTACACGCTTGCACTTCAAAATTCACACAAAAATGCAGGCTACAATGATCAAGGGTTTGAGCAAATTTTTATACATAAAATATGGGTGTTACAACTCTACCCCCCTTAAAAGGAATCTCGCCCTCGAGATTCGGACGTTCTAAGAGAATAGATGAGGGAAATCTGCCTTGAGAGCTTCTTCTCTTTCCCATGTTGCTTCTGCCTCTGAATGATGCTTCCATTGCACTTTACACATGCGAATGACTTTGTTTCTTGTGATCTTTTCCAGTGTCTCAAGTATCTTGACAGGCTGCTCCACATATGACAAATCTTCTTGTACATCCACTGCTTCCATTGGCAATTGCTCTTCAGGCACCCTTAGGCACTTCTTAAGCTGCGACACATGGAACACATTGTGCACATCTGCCAGGTGTGGCGGAAGCTCAAGCTGATAAGCCACTTCACCACGTCGTTCCAGTATCTTGAACGGACCAATGTAATGGGGTGACAACTTGCCTCTTACTTTGAATCTTCTCAATCCTCTCATAGGTGACACCTTCAAGTACACATAGTCACCAACTTCAAATGTGAGATCACGTCTTCGAGTATCCGCATAACTCTTCTGTCTTGTTTGAGCTGCCTTCAGATTCTTCCGAATTTCATGTACTTGTCTTTCAGCCTCTTGTAACACGTCAGGCCCAAAGACTTGACTTTCCCCAGTTTGATTCCAAAACAACGGTGTCCTACATTTTCGCCCATACAATGCTTCAAAAGGAGACATCTTCAAACTGGCTTGATAACTGTTGTTGTAAGAGAATTTGGCATATGGCAGATTCTTGTCCCAACTCTTGCTATTCTTTAAAGCACACACTCTCAACATGTCTTCTACTATCTGGTTAGTGCGTTCTGTCTGACCATCAGTTTGAGGATGATACGCCGAACTGAAATTTAGACGGGTATCCATTGATTCATGCAACTTCTGCCAGAATCTTGAGGTGAATTAAGTGCCTCTGTCTGAAATGATCTTCTTAGGAACTCCATGTAAGCACACGATCCTGGAGATGTACAGTTCCGCCAACTTGGGTCCATTGTAGGTCTCTTTCACAGGATAAAGTGAGCAACCTTAGTTAGATGGTCCATAATAACCCATATAGAATCATATCCACACTGTGTTCTTGGTAGTCCCACAATGAAATCCATACTAATTTCTTCCCATTTCCATTCTGGCACTTTGATTGGTTGCAATAACCCTGCTGGTCTTTGATGTTCCGCCTTAATCAATTGACATGTATCACATATGGCCACATATTCTGCTACATCCCGTTTCATTCCATGCCACCAATATCGATCTTTAAGGTCTTGATACATCTTTGTGCTTCCGGGATGAATAGAGTAAGATGAGTCATGAGCTTCTCTTAGTATCAACTCTTTAATCTCCTTGATATCTGGAACACAAATCCTCTTCCCGAGCCATAAGGTTCCTTGTTCATCCTCTCTAAAGTTCGGAGCTTTCCCTTTCTTCATCAACTGTTTGATCTCCTTGACCTTCTCATCATTCTTTTGCCCTTCTCGTATATCACGTTCAAGGGTTGAGTCCACTTCCATAGCGACTGCTTCAGTGCTAGACACCAGACATAGGTTTAACCTTGCAAACTCTTCACATAGCTGGGGTTGAAGAGCTTGTACTGACAAGTTATTGCTTTGCCCCTTCCTGCTTAGAGCATCAGCGACCACATTAGCCTTGCCTGGATGGTAGTTGATTCCCACATCAAAATCATTGATTAACTCCAACCAGCGACGTTGCCTGAGATTAAGATCCGGTTGTGTGAATATGTATTTCAAGCTCTTGTGATCTGTGTATATCTCAGTCCTTTTTCCCATCAAGTAGTGTCTCCATATCTTCAAAGCATGAACAACAGCTGCCAATTCCAAATCATGTGTTGGATAGTTCCTCTCATGTTTCCGAAGCTGTCTTGAAGCATAGGCCACAACATGTCCTCCTTGCATTAAGACACATCCTAAACCATGACCAGATGCATCACAATAGACCACAAACTCCTTCTGCATATCAAGCATCACCAATACCGGTGCACTGGTCAACCTCTTCTTCAATTCGGCGAAGCTTACTTCACATTCGGGGGTCCACTTGAAAGCAACTCCTTTCTCAAGCAACTTGGTTAGTGGTCGAGAAATCTTTGAAAATCCCTCGATGAATCGACGGTAGTAACCAGCCATACCTAAGAACCTCCGTATATCATGTACACTCTCAGGTGTTTCCCACTTTAGAACATCGGCCACTTTGTCTGGATCCACTGATATACCTCCTTCGGATATGACATGTCCCAAAAATGATACCTCCTTTAGCCAAAACTCACACTTACTAAGTTTGGCATACAGTTGATGTTGGCGAAGCTTCTGTAGAGCCATCCTGAGGTGCTCCTCATGCTCTTCTTCAGTCTTGGAGTAGATAAGTATGTCATCGATGAATACCACTACAAACTTGTCCAAGTACTCCATGAATACCTTGTTCATAAGATACATAAAATACGCCGGAGCATTGGTCAATCCAAATGACATAACTGTATACTCGTATAATCCATACCGAGAGACAAATGCCGTCTTGGGAATATCTGACGGTCTAATCTTCAGTTGATGGTAGCCCGAACGAAGATCAATCTTGGAGAACACACATGCTCCTCTCAACTGATCAAACAAATCTTCAATCCTTGGTAGTGGATATTTATTCTTGATTGTTACCTCATTTAAAGCACGGTAGTCCACACACAACCTTTGAGTTCCATCCTTCTTAGGTACAAATATGACTGGTGCTCCCCAAGGCGATGAGCTAGGACGAATATATCCTTTCGCCAACAATTCCTCAATATGATCCTTTAGTTCAGCTAATTGTTTAGCATCCATTCTATATGGCCTCTTATATATTGGGGCCGTTCCAGGTACTAATTCAATGATAAATTCAATCTCTCGATCAGAGGGCATACCTGGTAAGTCATCTGGGAATACATCCGGAAATTCTTTCACAACCCTGATGTCTTTGGTACTCTCAAGATGGTTGAGTTGCACTACTGCTTCTTGTGTCTGATCTGGCTTGAACTCCACTATAGTGCCATCCGGGTGTGTTAAGCAGACTGTTCTAGTTGCACAATGAATTACTCCTTGATTCTTCGTCAACCAGTCCATTCCCAGAATGATATCTAATCCTTGTGAGTCCAACACTATTAGGTTGGCCCAAAAGACTACCCCCCTTATGTTTATACTCACTTTTCGGCATAGATGCCTTGCCACCATCTCTCCTCCAGGAGAGTTTATCAATAATGGCCCATTCAAGAATGTAACTACCATGTCATGCTTCTTTATGAAATCCTTGGATATAAATGAATGTGTTGCACCCGAATCAAACAATATGGTGGCGGGGTGGGAGTTGACAGAAAACGTACCGATCACCACATCAGGCGCTTCCTGGGCTTGCTCCAGAGTCACATGGTTGACACGACCAGTTGGGTTTTGCTGCTTCTTTGGGCAACTGCTTGGCATAGTGTCCCCATTCTCCGCACTTGTAGCATTGTACTCCCGCAGCATTATTTGGGCCCTTGTTGCCACCTGACCGGTTTCTTGGGGGTTGGCCACTTGGACGGTTAGCTGGGGCTGAAGGGCGGGGTGGCTGCATCTGCTGGCGTGGGGGTTGCATTGGCTGGCGTGGTGGCTGCTGCTGCTGCTGCTGGCCCATCTGCTGGTTGTAAGGAGTGGGTGGCCTGTAGTTGGAGTTGGGAAACCTCTGTCCCGAGTAGTTCATGGGACGAGTCATTTGGGTTGCAGGCGGAGGGTTAAGACGAGGGCGCACATTGCTGCTAGAGGCATGTGCCATAGTCAACTTCCTTTTTCTTTCCTCATCATCGAGTTCCTTCTTAGTCCTCTCCACTTCAAAAGCTTTGTCAACCAGCTTCTGAAAGTCACCGTAGTCGCTGGAAGACATGGCGAACTTTAACTCTTTGTCCAGCCCATTCTTGAAACGGAATTGTTTCTTGGAGTCAGTGTCCACGTCAGTTGGAGCATAGTGGGACAACTGAGTGAATGCATTCAAATAGGCCCTCACAGTCATACGGCCCTGCTTTAACATCAGGAACTCTTCACGCCTGGCTTGTATCTCTCCTTCAGGTACGAAGTGATTACGGAAGTTGGTTCGGAATTCTTCCCATGTAATATTTTCCGGGTCCCGGTGGGCTTCGGTGAAGGTGGTCCACCAGTCAGCTGCTGGCCCTTGGAGTTGATGGGAGGCCAACAATACCTTCTCTCTTCCTTCGCAGTGAATAAGCCTCAGTTTGCTTTCAACAGTTCGGAGCCAATCCTCGGCCTCCATCGGTTCAGTAATGGTGGCGAAAGTGGGTGGGTGAGTGTTGAGAAAGTCCCTTAGAAAGGACCTAGGCGGGAAAGGTGGTGGTGGTGGAAGGTTGTATTGAGGGGGTGGTGGTGGTGGGGCTTGCTGCAGGTTGGTGACAATTTGGGTGAGGTTGTTAAGTAACTGAGTCTGAAGAGCCATCATCTGTTGCATTTGTTGAGAGGCTGGGGCTCCTCGAGCACCCCTTGCATTCCATCCGGGGACACCTCCAAGTTCTTCATCCAGGGGTGGGTTACCACGACCACGACCTCTACCTCTACCTCGTCCAGCCATCTGTGTAGGGAAGAATTGAAATTTTAGAACAATAGATGAGATAAGAAAGGATATACTAGGGTAACACGGTCCCAACTATATGCATCAAGGGTAATAGATATAAAGCAAGTTCATTAATCAACTAGTGTGGAGGTGGACAAGATGCCTAAGCATTCCACCACTCACACGACACATAAACGAGTCTAAAGACATGGATGTGGACAGGATGCCGAAGCATTCCACAACTCATGTCGCACTCAACACACACAACATAAAGCAAACTACTAGCATAACAACATAAACGACACAACTCAAGACTAGAGAGGGCGTAGCTACACGCTCCTACAAACTAAGGATAACTGTCCTGAGTCGACCAGCGGGGAAACGAGTCCACTCCTACTCGTCGGAGTCCTCCTCAACCTCCATCTCTGGGTCTTCTTCTTCTGAGTCTTCTCTTGAGTTCTCGGGGGAGTTCATGCGGCGGTCCGGAGAGTTCGGGTCCCAAGGCTCCACGTCCGAAGCGTACTGCGGAGAGTTAGGATCAACTCCAGTGATCCTCGCATAGCGTCGGCGAAGTCGCTCGTAGCGGTCGACCAAGTCCCTGCTGTCCTGCAGCTCCTGCTGACAACGCTGGAGTCGCGAAGACAACTCCACAACGTCGTCCACCAGCCTCTCGCGCTGAGGGTGAGTCAAGTGCCCCTCGACGTCACGTCCAGTGAAGGCGGCCGTGCCACTAGGGCGCTGAGGGGTGTACGCGTGCTCCGTGCACCCAAGAAGGAACCTGTGGGCGTGGCTCCAGTAGGTAGTCGCCTCCCACGTGGCGTCCTCCTCAGCCGCACGCTGAGAGCTCCTCCAGGCCGAAGAGAAGTGCGAGTGCAGCAACTCCGAGTCGTAGTAGACGGCCAGCTGAGAAGTCCACTCCAGTCCACCAGTGTAGGGTGCAAAGACCCTAGTGGTGTGGTAGACTAAGCGGACACGGTACTCACGGTACCCCGCTGCTCGAAGAAGAGAACGAAGACGGACGCGCATCCTCGAAGCAGCACTCCCGTTGGAGAACAGCGTCGTCTCCCTCCGGGGTGTGTGAGGTGCGGAGCGATTGGCTAGGGCGTGCTGAGGAACACGACCCCCAGTCGACTTACGGGCCGTCTGCTTGGTCCGCGCCATCTACAAACATTTGAAAAGAAGAGAGTGAGATTAATAATCAATAAATCAAGTTAGAATAAAAACAATAAGCAAATCAAGGTAAGAAGCACAAGGGTTGAGATGGAGGACACAAAGTTTTGGAAATACTATTTCATATGAAAATAGTATAGTCCTTAATTTTCGGCCATTTCTAACTAGGCTTGCGTCCTACGGGCAACACGGCTCTGATACCACTTTGTCACGCCCGGTCCTCGTAAAGATGAACAGACGCTAATCACATGTACGCCAGGATCTGTTGAATCGTACATGCGTCGATGAAAGTGAAATATCATTACAATGCCATGTTCGATTACATAAATAGTCTTACAATATGACCCGAAGGTCTACAAATACAAACCACAATCTATTACAACACTAAACAGTTCATTACTATAGAAAGCAAGATAGGAAAGCGGGGCTTCATCTCCACAGGCAGCCGTTGCGCGTATGGTCGCCAGCCTAGGCCAAGTCCTCCAGATTGACGAAGAAATCCTCCGGTGCAGCTTCTTCTTCTTCATACTCTAAAGGAGAATTAAACGCTTGAGTACATAGAGTACTCAGCAAGTGCGGTAAGAGAATGACATGATTGGCTAGAGCAAGGAAAGGCCAAATATGGCTTAGCACTATGCTTAGAACCTATCCTTAGCTTTCAATTATCAATATCATAATTCAATAAATAATCAACACATGATTAATGATAATGAAAGTACTTGAATCATAATGAACCATCATTTCCCAACCATAGACTAATTATGAACTGGCCCCAAGCCGCTCTTGTCCGTGAGCACGGCTGTCATGACAGTTTTACCAAGTCTCTGCAGAGAGTGTACCCTTTCCCCACAAGCAGTGATTCCATCCCCTGTTGCCAGGTGGACTTGAGTAAACCTCCATGTAGCCCGTGGTGATCAACCACATTTCACACTTCCGTAGGTGTGTGGTCCGGAGATCACTACATGGTCTTTACAAAGGTACTCCCGACTAGTGCTAGCCCTCTAAGGTTTCCACCACTGGGGATTCTCGGAGTAACCCTCCGCCCCAGAGCCCCCTCTTGAGCCTTGCGGTTCCAAGAGCAGATCACCCGCCTCATTCCCCGCACCATCCAACCACTAGCAGTTCATCGGGAGAAACCTAATTAATTGACCAAGCTGCCCCATCTCAGTCTCGTGGTGGTACTATAAAGCTTAGTGGCTTCCTCCATAAACCGGTCCTTAGAATACGGTGGTAACAAACCCCAATCCCGGGTCTCGTGCAAAATGCACCATACCAAAACTAACCAACCACCAGATTCCTATCCACTAACATTATGTATATTCATCACCAAATTAAAGTAACCATAAAGTTGAGCCTAGAACCTTTGTATGAAAACCCAATCCCAACATCTAAGCATGGCTAAGCATAAATAAAGCCTATCTACTTCCCACCCCATTTCAGGTAACAAGGAATAGTAAGGAACAGGGCATGTAAACATGAAGTGGGACATCAATTTAATTAGCATGCAACTAGCTAAATTCCTAAAATAGGTACAAGATGGTCAAGGGCACTTGCCTTCGTTGGAGACTTGAGAGTTGACGAAGTCTTGGTCTTGGAAGTTAAGGTTAGGGTCGTAATACGACTCTAGACATATGCCCAAGCATGGCAAGAATATAATAAAGCTAAATAAGTAAGGGCACGCAAAACAATACATCACACATACACATAAGCACAAAATCCTACACTAATGCGTCCCTACGAGGTATTTATCACTTAACATGTCCAAAGTATGCATTTTATATTTTTCCTATAATTTTGGGATTTTATTATAGCCTAAAACCATTTTTATTGAATTTACTATAGCAAAAATGTATTTTAAAACATTTATAACAAATATTCCATGGACCAAATATATTTTATCTGAACACTACAATTAATTCACAGCATAAAATAGATTATAACAATTTTTCATAGTATTCCTACACTTAATTACCATTTTTATCTAATTTCTACACCTCAAATACAATTAAAAACCCTATTCAGCAATTAAATAAAAGTCCAGGGGCTAAAGAAATAGTTTTCTACACTGTACAGGGTCTAAATACATTATTCTACAAAATTACAGGGGTTAGAATGCTTAATTAAATGATTAAAACCAATTTTTAGGGATCCAGGGGCTAGTCTGTGATTTCTGGGGGCTAGATTCGAATTACAGAGAAGTACAGGGGGTAGCTAGTGAATTTCCAGGGGCTCCGGTGCAAATGCGCAGGCGGGAAATGAACTTTGAACGTGGGCCGTTGGATCTTAAATGGATGGCTCGGATTTTATGAAGCGAACCGGTACGGGGTTCTAATCGTGGCCGTTGGGGTCCTACCGACGGCCCAGATGGGGCCACGTCGCCCCCGGCGACGTCGGCGGCGCCCGGCGCGGCGGCGCTAGACGCCCGCGACGGCGAGCTCGCTGGAGACGGCCAAAACGGCGAAAACGCCACTGATTCTAAGCGCCAAATACACAGAACGAAAGAGGGGGAGAAGGGGAGTATACCTAGGGGGGTTGCGAGGTCCGAAGTTGGCCGGAGAGGGGTCGACGGCGAGGAATGGCGGCGGTGGCGACAGTGCACGTCGAGCTCGGTGAAAACTCGGCGATCTCCCCACGATCTCTTGCCCGGCGTGCTCCTGGCGGCAACGCGAAGGTGTTAGGGCAGTCGAGAGGAGAAGGCGATCACCGGCTAACCGGGAACGGCGACGACTACCTCGGTTGCGGTGATGGCTAGGGTTGCGCGCGTGGAAGGGGAAAATGAGGGAGAGAGCTGGGTTTTATGGAGCAGGGGGGTGCGGTGGTTGTCGGCGCGTGCGAAGAGGGGTTTCCCCGGGTGGTTTGCGTCGTGGGCGAGGCGGTTGGAGAGGGGCGCGCGGAGTGGGCGCGGGGGGTGGCGGTTGCATGCGCGGCGCGGGAAGGAAGGGAGGTGAGGGACGGCGCCGACATGCGGGCCCCGCCCGGCAGAGAGAGGGAGAGAGGGGAGAGGCTGGCTGGGCCGCGGGAGAGAGGAGGGGAAATGGGCCAGGGGAGGGAAATTCGGCCCGGGGGGGGGGGGGGGTTTAACTTTTTCTTTTTCTTTTTCCTTTCTTTTCTTTTGATTTGAATTCAAATTCAAATTCAAACGTTTTCTACACGCTTGCACTTCAAAAATTCACACAAAAATGCAGGCTACAATGATCAAGGGTTTGAGCAAATTTTTATACATAAAATATGGGTGTTACAGATTTAGAGTAAGATACTGAAAAAGTAGAAGAAAAATAGTGTATAGAGTATGCTTTAGAGTACACGAGTGCGGATAGCCTTAATACTGGCATTTTTAGGTTCATAAGAACCTCTGAACTATGTCTAGGTGCTCTTTTACCCTACCACTAGTGATCACATGTACGCATCTCAAAATAAGTACTTGCACAGCTACGTACTATTGTTTTTTTACCCTACCTGTAGTATATATGTATCTCAAGATAAGTACCACAAGTCCACTATGATCTGGTTCTTTAATTCTTTCAGTACTTGCACAGCAACAATTACTATGATCTGGCTCTCTTTAATTCTTTCAGTACTTGCACAGCAACATTTATTTTTCTTTACCCTTTTAACCGTATACTGCCAATCCAACTGTAATTTACTCATCTTTCAGCTGGGGGAGACTTGAGTCAGTACAGCCACACTACACCTACTGTCTTCACTGTTTTGTTCTTATCCTCCACAAGCAGTGGCGGACCCAGACAATACAGTATATATGATGGGTTGGTCTTCTTCCTTCTTGTTTTGCCTCTATTCTTCCACTTCTTTTATCACCTCTCCCTTTTCTTCCTTCTCTTACAAATTTTTAGGAGAGGCTTGAGACCCTGGTTCATGTTAAATCTGCTGCTGTCCACAAGGGAAGAGATATATTTACTTCTCTCGGATGGTACCAGATGTGCGTTGTAGCCTGTGATCCAGCTGATTACAGTTCAGTATTTGAAGTACATATTCTAGGTTTTGGAGGCACCAGAGAAAGCCTACGCTGGTGGTGTGCAATATGAGGGTTAATAATGGTGGCATGGCAAGTAAACCTAATCCAAACCAGTACTTTCCCTCTCTTTGTGCTTCAGCGAGCTGTTGAGTTGACTTTTGAGGTCTTCCCTCAAGTTCAAGGCAGCTTCTTCCCTGGATGAACGATATAGCAATGGACCGCTGGTGCCTCAACTGTGGTATGTGCTCTTGGGCCGTGAACCCATGTGCTGAAGCTCTTCTAACTCAGTTGATTACATATATTAACCATCATCGTTTTTGTCCTAATTTTAAGAACAGTTCTGCATAATTACAAATTTATTACTCCCTCCACCCCAAAATACTTGTCACTCTCTAGTTCATTATTGAACTAAAGAGTAACAAGTATTTTGGAATGGAGGGAGTAGTTGTTGATTAAAAAATTCAGTTGTTAATCAAAAAGAGATTTTAAATGAAACGAAAAAGAGAGAGTTTTTCTTCTTAGTGTTACCAGAGGTACAAATATAGCTAGTATTAACAGGCATGTATATATATATATATATATATATATATATATATATTCAAATAACAAAATATCCATGCAATAGTCATACTCGTCCAAACAAGCCTATCATTAATATTCTCTCCGTCTCTAAAAGTTTGTCGCTTTGTAGTTAAAAAATGAATGATAAAATGACAATCTTTTGAAGACGGTGGGAGAAACTGTCAAGATGCACCGCAGAAATAATGGACCATACGCTCAAGCTAGCTAGCTAGCCACAACAATAATGGATCATACGCTCAAGCTAGCTAGCTAGCCACATGGCGCAAAACTTATAAAATTTATCGACATATTTAGATTTTTATGTACTATATGATTTTCTAGAGTTGTGTTACACAAGCGTCTTACCTTATTTTTTTATATAGTGTTTGCTTTTCTGATTTTTAAGTATAATTTTCATTAGCCATATGCTAAGTGGAGTCTAACATCTGTACGTAAGTAGGGATGACAATTCTACTCGCGGGTTCGGGTACCCGTTGGGTATTGCACCTGACGGATACAGGTAGAAAATTTTACCCACAGGTAGAACCCGTACCCGACCCGACTTGTTTCGGATACGAGTACGAGTTTTATTTCCCACCCGCGGGTACCCGTCGGGTTATACATCAGCCCAGAACAGCCTAATCCATCTGATAACTCTAATCGAACGAGTGTAACAGGCTGGTGTAGGTTTATATCGTCCACACTGGTGTTGCTGGAAAGATTGTTGGATAGTGTAAATTTAGAGTAAAAGCTGTAAAAGTAGAAATAAAATAGTGTATAGAGTAGTGTATAGTGTAACGAGTGCGGATAGACTTAGTCCAGAGAACGAATAGGGAGACAGTCACGGCCCACCAGTCCACTGTCTACAAGTTGCTTTGTTCTCTCTCTCTCCATGGCATCTCTTCAATCCATCTTTCTTCCACGCAGCAACTCGTGACTTCTTGCCATTTCCTCCTCCGGAATCCCAATCTGACATTCCTCCGAGAGCTCGACACTCCGATCCCTGCTGTCGCCAGCGGCGCCTCCCCGGCCCATGCTCGTCGCGCCGCACCCGGCCCTCTCCGTCTCTTCCTCCCGACGCAGGATGCACCCCCGACTAAGTGACTCTGACGCCAGCCCGCCACCCAGCCAACGACAGCGCCGTTGGTGCAGTGTCGCCCTGGCCCAGCCTACAAGCCGCACCTTGATTTCAGCCGTTTCCCGTGGCTTCACGAGGACGGGCTCCTGGACCTTCGCGACCTTGAACGCGAAGCAGGCCGCCATCCGTCACTCCCAAGCTCGATAGATCCAGACAAGGTGCACGGGTGCTCGACCTTTTTTTGTTGAATTTTGATTGATTTTTGAGAAAATTGTTCAAACCCGACGGGTACCCGAAACCTGTGGGGTACGGGTACGACTTTTTACTCGCAGGTGCGGGTACGAGTACAAAAACCTACCCGTGCACTATCTCACTTTGGGTCGGGTTTTTGCTCTACTCGATCCGAACCCGACCCGTTGCCATCCCTATACTTAAAAGATTCCCTGAATGTTTTGAATTTTAAATTATGATTTTTTTTGCCAGTACAGATGGGTTTACATTCTAGCTTGACCTTTGGCCACTTCTCTACATGATTATCAATCTGGTGAAGTTGTATTTAAGTTATGTATGGATTTAATACTGGCGTTTTTAGGTTTATACTCACCTCTGAACTAGGTCTAGGTGCCCTTTTACTCTACCACTAGTGATCACATGTACTATATGCGTCTCAAAACAAGTACTTGCACAGCTACTGTTGTTTTTTACCCTATACCAGTAGTATGTATGCATCTCAAAGTAAGGCTGCCCACAGCGGCACCTCTATGTGGCACGCTATAAGCTTTTTAGCGGCCAGTGGGGGCGTAGCGGCAGCGCTAAAGCACTCACTATCTTTCCGGCCGGCACAGTAGCCCGCCAAATGTGGCGAGGCCACTACGTGCGAGAGTGAAGGAAAGAAGAGAGAGAAAAGGAAGAGAAGAGGAGAGAAAAAGGAAGATATATTATAAAATAGGTGGTAGTGAATATAGATGTGTGATATAGAGGTGAACGAGCGTGAAGAACGAAACTGTTAAAGATGGTAGTATGGAGGTCCCATATAGAGGTCCACAAGTGCGAGTACGTAGTCTAAGTACCACACTACTGGCTCTTTAATTCTTCCAGTACTTGCACAACTACAGTTGTTGTTTTTCTTTACCCTTTTAACTATACTATCGAATCATAACTACTCCCTTCATCTCAAATATTTGTTACTCTCTAGTTCAATAACAAATTAGAGAGTGACAAATAATGTGAGATGAAGGGAGTATAATATACTCATCTTCAGCTGGGGAGACTTGAGCCAGTACAGCCACACTCCACTTACCATCTTAGCCTATCCGCACTCTTATTCTCTAAATAATACTATATACTACTCTTACAGTAATATGTTCAATACTTCCGGTTTGTTCTTTCTGTACACATACTCTTACTTTCAGCAATCAGCATATCTACAATTCAGTACGCTTTGCATATCTACAGTTCACTACTGCAGACGATCTTACCTGTTTTGTTCTTATCCTTTACAAGTGGCGCCACATTCAGACAATAAATATATGAGGGGTTGCTCTTCTTCCTTCTTATTTTTTCCTCTTTTCTTTCACTTCCTTCATCTTTTCTTTTTCCTATTCTTTCTCTTAGAAACATTTTAGGAGGGAATTCGTAACGCGATGGGCAGTAGGAGGGCCTCAATACCACTGCTTCCTAACTCCGCCACTGTCTACAAGGGAAGAGATATATATTCACTTCTCTTGAGTGCTACCGGATGTGTGTAGTAGTGTGTGACCCAACTGATTACAGTTCAATATTCAACACATATATGATAAGTTTGGAGGCACCGGGAAAAGTCTGTGCTGGTGGTGTGCAATATGAGGGTCAATATTTGAACAGATAATAATTTTTGCGCGATTGTACCAGAGTGCTGATTGCATTGTAGTTGTTCACATAGCTACGGGAATAACTAGAATGCAATCAGCAGTTTGGTGCAATCGATTAAATCTAGACCATACCATTTCCATCCAACGGTTGCTGCATTTTACACTTAAACCCTCCCACCTAATAATATAAATCCAACGGTTGCTGTTGTCGAAGTGTTGCAACGACACTTTCCTCGGTACTACTAAAACATAGTCCGCGGAGGTTTGTATTCGGATGGGGCGCGTAAGAGCACGAACTAGATGATGACGCGAGAATTTTTACGTGGTTCGGGCCGCCTGAGCGTAATACCCTACTCCACGGGGTAGTTGTTGATTGAGTATGTGTGTATACGACGAGTGTCTGAGGATGCTAGTGTGTGTGTGTGAGCTTGCTTGTCTTCTACCGTGCAACACAACCCTTTTATATGCTAAGGGCTGGCCGCTACAAAATATGCCTGGCCCGACAAGTGGCCCCGACTGTAATTAACCACCTATACATGATCTACATGCATAATCTATGATTAACAATGTGATAACACACATTAATGGCGGCGTTACCTGTCTCGACGGTCTTCTGATCGTGTGTCATTAAAACTAAATTAATAACACGTCAATCAGGTCTTGCAACGACAGTTTAATAGCCTCTTGAATGTCCACGCCATTGGAGATCCTGTAGTCATTGCAAGCTTAGGTCCGAAGGTCCGACACGTGGGAGTTATGGAGCTTCCCTCTGTTGGGAGGTAGGTCCGGAGCCACTTGACGCATGGCGGCACCGGAGCTTCCCTCTACTAGGGGTTAGGTCCGGGGCGGCTGGACACATGGCGGTACCGGAGCTTCCCTATGAAGGGAGGTAGGTTCAGTCCCGCAGGACACGTGGTAACACTGGAGCTATCCAAACGAGGGATACGGACCCAGTCCTGTCAGACTTGTGTTGCCTTTGGAAGTCTTTAACTCGAACATAGGAACTCTTTGGTTTTAGGTGCGGTATCAGGGGGTACCTGGTATCCAGGGTAACGACAGTGGCCCCTGGGCCCACCCCTGGGAGAAATCCTCTGGGTGAAGTTATACTACCAGAGGTGGGGCCATCTTCGATTCTCACGCTTCGACTTCAAAGTCTTTTTTTGGGAGGTTGAGGCGACGACAAAGAGTTATGCCATCACCATGAGGCTCTTTTTGCCATGGCACGTGGGATCCTTACGTGCGGATCTCACGCAATTGAAGGTCGCCGGTTCCCAATACAAAATCCGTATCGGTTCCCAGTGTAATCTTTGTAGCCCTGTCAGGCATCCGCCCGCGTGCTTCCAACTTCTCATCATGACAACGGTTCGCCTGGTGTAACCTTGTTATGTGTTTCATTGCAGCACACGAAGAATGTGAACGAAGAATGGCCGGTTTGTAGAAGTATTCCTGGTAGAGGAGCCGATAAGATTACTGCTAAACTCTGTCAATTCATTCGTCGCGAAATTTTGCACAAAAGAGGGCAGTTCTTTGATGAGAATTGTGCAATATCTGATGTGTCAGAACTCTGCGACTATGCCAATAGAAGCAATTTTTAGTGAAAATGTAGGATCGAAGAGCACGTGAAAAGCTACCAGAGGGGGTGAATGGTAGATTTAAAAATCTTACGCAGCGGAAACAATTAAATCCCAACCCCTTCGGCGGAAAAACGATCTATTAGAGAAATCGTGTGTGAGACTAATCTAAACGTGTTTCACCGGGACAAAAGTGATATATATCAGAGGTAATCAAGTAATGAAGACAACACAAAAAGAATCACTCAAATCCGTCGAGGGAAACTGAAGTTATGATCGAAAGATCGAACAAAGGTCAATATGTCCTAACCGAGAAAAATAGTTCTGGAACGCTGCAAAGAAACTCGTGTAGATCAGAAAACACAAATTCAATGACCGTGAAATTTTGATATATGATGGATAATCAAGTTGTGAAGACAATACAAAAATAATAACATCAATCAGATCTATAAAACTCGAGTTATGATAAAACCACCGACGAAAGGTAGTGCTGTCCAGAAACTCGACAAGTAAAACTTGTCTGGAACAAGTCGGACGAACTAGGCACAAAAGTTCCTTCAAACTATGAATTTTATTCAATAGAACACAAGAAGAACAGCCCCAAAGTCGTGCCCCATGAGCTTTGGCCTCCCTTGCTTATATAATCAGCCCTTAGGCTAACCCAATCTCAACTAGGACTCTAATCATACTGAGATCACGAATCGAACCTTTCCATAACTGCTTAGGACTCTTCTATACGCAGATAGAAGCAATCTTAAGACTTCCAAACACCTTAGGAACGTATCCCACATTCCTAAAATAACTCAAATTCATGACCCACACGAAATCCTATCATAACCAACTCGATACTTTCCATACCGAGCCATAAGCGACTCCGCTGCAGCCAAAGTCATCAACCGATACGATCCGATCGTTCCAACCAGATCTGCCCATCCATAAACCATCTTCAGAACCATGTTTCCAAATCATGCACCACATGCATACGTGCAAACACCTTCCTTCGACGTCCAGTAACCTTCATATGCATTGCCCTTGATTCAATCATCCTGCGCGACCTCCTGACCCACTCAACCACAATTCCTCCTGAATTTGGTTGTTGGAACCTCATCTCCTCCCTGAGACTAGTCCAAAGGATCCTGTCACCAGCCATGTCATGAACTCAAGCAACATATGCACATGAACAAACAACCAATCCGTACGAGCCCAAGGCCATGACTTGACTCAAGTCAATTCCGAACACAACACCTTACGTGAGCACCTCACATAAGCATGTTGCAAAGCATATCAAAACAATATCAGCCATATCAACCAAAACGCACTAAAAACTTAGTAAAAGAATACTAAGCAACCTTTCAATAAGTGTAAAGCAAGTTCGAAACATTTCACATGAAAATTCGGAACATTACAATCAAGCTCCGAACCTAGAAAAAGCTAACCGGAGCTTGAGCTGGAGCTTACCAAAGCTAGTACAACCTAGCGCCGGAGCTTACCAAAGCTAGTACAACCTAGCGCCGCAGCTTACCAACATAAGTCGGACCTAGCAGAACATATCGGAGCTTAACAAAGACATACCAGAGCTATCAAAGACATGCCGGAGCTATCAAAGACATGCCGGAGCTAAGGACAAAGCTCACCGGAGCTACCCAAAAACATGTCGGATCTAGACAAGGAAAGTAGGACCTATTGTCGGACCTTGCAGAAGCTCGGAGCTAGAGTCGGACCTTGCCAAAAAGATGTTATGGCAGCATTCAAAACTTTTATTTTCAAAGCCAATGTATTCAGCACACATAGGTCTCACAATCTCCCCCTTGATGAATGCATTGGCAACACCATTTAAAATCCGAACTTTGGCATGAAAAGTTTTGAGAAAAAATTTCCCCCCTTTTTGAAAATCAAATGAGACAGAAATAAATTTCTCTCTCCCCCTATACATATTTCTCCCCCTTGCATAATTCACCATATTATCTCTCCCCTTTTGACAATGTATTAAGCAAGGTTCAAAAGAGAAAGTTTATTTGTTATGAGCATATTATAACATATACATATAAAACAAAGCTCATCCAAGTCATACTATCAAGTAACTTACACTATCACGACAATGAGATACATAAAATAGTGTAAGCCATGCTAGAGATCAAATGTAATTTTCAATTTAAGCAAGTCATGATCTCACAAACTTAACTATTTCAATACCTGAAAGCATGACACTTGTTGCTGCATTTTATTATTTTTCAAAGCACAAATTTAGATCATATGATATTTGCAATAGATTATATGCGCATCTGCCTTATTCTAACCAACCAAGCCAAGCCTATGTCATTTGACAATCAGAAGCTTAAGGACATGGTTTTAGTCATACACAACTTCTTCCAAGTTCATATCTAAGTGCAATGATAAGCTATCTCAAAAGAAGAAGTGTGATGCATGCATATTCTCTTGATCTTTTCTCAACTTATATTTGTTCACAAAAACTCAACATGTGAGTTGATTACTTGATTAATTCTTTATGATTAAAAACACTTGTGAGCATGCAACAAGTTCAAAGCAGCAAGAAAGTTCAACCATGACCAGATTTAGTGTAAGTAATTATTCCAATTACTAGACATGGCAAAAATACAAAATGTATAACACGAGTAATGTAGTAAGAACTTTTAGCATGTAAAAGGAATCACAAAGTCATATATGTATGAAATACTATGCTCATATTATTTTAATTTCAGATTCACACATAGACTTCTCAAGTTTGAAAACTCTCCCTCAATGTAAGCCATGAGGATGCATAACCTCTATTTCACTACGAATGAAACCAAAACGAGTGAAATCCAAAGGTTTTGTAAAAATGTCAGCCTTGTTGTTCGGTATCTACATGGTGAAGCACAATGTTTCCTTTTTCAACATTATCACGGAGAAAGTGATACTTAATATCAATGTGCTTAGTTCTAGAATGTTGCACAGGGTTTTTAGCAATGCAAATGGTACTAGTGTTATCACAAAACAGTGGAACACTATCTAGATCAACCCCATAGTCCTTAAGTGTTTGAACAATCCAAAGAATTTGTGAACAAGCGCTAGCAGCAGCTACATATTCAGATTTGGCGGTGGATTGTGCAACTGAACGTTGTCTTCTAGAGGACCAAGCAACAAGAGAATTACCAAGAAAATGACAAGCACCGGAAGTACTTTTCCTATCAATCCTACAACCTCCAAAATCAGCATCGGAAAAAGCTTTCAAAGTAATGGTGGAGGAAGAAGGAAGTAAAATGCCAAATTCTTGAGTTCCATGTAAGTACCTGAGAATCCTTTTGACGGCTTGACGATGTGAAGTACGTGGGGAGGCTTGAAACCGTGCACAAAGACATACGCTGAATTGTATGTCCGGTCTTGATGCCGTGATGTACAAAAGTGATCTGATAATGCTTCTATATTCTTTTTGATCCACGGGTTCACCATCTTCATCAAGTTCAAGTGTTGTTGCTGTTCCCATTGGTGTCCGAAGAGGCTTGTTTTTGTCCATGTTGAAGCGCCTTAGAAGGTCTTTTGTATACTTCATTTGATGCACAAAGGTACCCTCCTTGGTTTGCTTGATTTGCAGCCCCAAAAAGTACGTGAGTTCTCTCATCATACTCATCTCAAATTTTGAACTCATCATAGCTGAAAACTTGGACACAAGATCATGAGAAGCACAACCAAAGATAATATCATCCACATACACTTGAACGAATAATGAGTCATTGCCATTCTTAAGCACAAAAAGAGTTTTATCAACCTTGCCCATGGTAAACCCCTTTTCAAGTAAGAATGTTTTTAACCTATCATACCATTCTCCAGAGGCTTGTTTGAGACCGTACAAGGCTTTGGATAGTTTGTAAACATGATTAGGAAAATCTAGATTTTCAAAACATGGTGGTTGTTTGACAAAACCTCCTCATCTATGTAGCCATTAAGAAAAGCACTTTTAACATCCATTTGATATAGCTTAAAACCTTTAGATGTAGCAAAAGCTAACAAAATTCTTATGGCTTCTAATCTTGCAACAGGAGCAAAAGTTTCATCGAAATCTAGGCCTTCAACTTGAGTGAAACCTTGAGCAACCAACCTAGCCTTATTCCTAACCACAACCCCGTACTCACTTTGTTTATTTTTAAACACCCATTTAGTTCCAATTAAAGTGTGATCTTGAGGTGGAGGTACAAGTTTCCAAACATTATTTCTTTCAAAATTTTCTAACTCTTCTTGCATGGCAATAATCCAAGATTCATTAGTGAGTGTGTGTGATATATCTTTGGGTTCAAAAGAAGCAACAAAAGCAGAATGAGCATGAACGTTTGGATCGCAAAACCTGGACCGTGTAACTCATTCGTGCAAGCTTCCAATAATCTGTTGTGTAGGATGATTCTTGAAGGTCCGTAGGGGAACAGATGTCTCACAAGCTTCTTCTTCATCAGGGTCATTGCAGATTGATGAGCTTGTGGCTTGTGGATGATCAAGACAAGCAGGGGTGGTAGACGGAGCTTGTTCATAGTTCGGAGCTGGACACGTGTCAACTTCGGAACTACCAGGTAGTATCACCGGCTCTTCTTCATCTTCGAAAATACCCTCCCCCTAAGGATATGGATTTGGTCCTGCAATATCAGAGCTAGTACCTGGGCTAGCTTCATCAAAAGAAACTTCACAAGTCTCCACAATTTTGTTAGTGTCAAGTAAAAACACACGGTAGCCTCTAGTATGAGATGGATAACCAAGAAACATGCCATCAATGGATATAGGTTCAAATTTATCAAGATTACCATGTTTCTTAACAAAGCATTTGCAACCAAAGACCCGAAAGCGCGTAACACTAGGCCTATGTCCAAACCAGAGCTCATATGGTGTTTTACCTAGCTTAGCGCGCAAGAAAACACGATTTGAGACATAACAAGCAGTTGCAATCGCATCAGCCCAAAATTTCTTAGGAGTTTGATATTCATCAAGCATAGTCCTAGCCATCTCAACTAAGGTTTTGTTCTTTCTTTCTACAACACCGTTTTGTTGAGGTACATATGGTGAAGAAAATTGATGATCTATTCATTTTCAGCACAAAAGTGATCAAAAGATTGAATTTTAAATTCAGTTCTATTATCACATCTAATTGCTTTTAAAGATCCTGGGTGATCAATTGATAAGCTAAGAAATAAAGTTATAAAGTGACTAAAAGCTTCATTCTTAGATGCCATAAAGTAAACCCAAGAATATCTAGAATAATCATCAACAATCTCAAGAACATACCATTTACCTCCGAAGGATTGAACACGTGAAGGTCCTACGGTGTCAAGGTGCAAAAGTTGACCCAGTTCAGTTGTCATGATCATTGTGAGAGGGGTATGTGAACCTGCAACCATCTTAGCATGTCTACAAGAAGAGCACACAATTTCTTTGTCCCCTTTAAGCTTAGGCAGCCCACGTATGCGATCAAGAGCACTAACACGCGTTAGGTGATCAAAGCCTACGTGACCAAGTCTACGATGCCAAAAATATAAGTCATTTGAATCATTAGCAACTAGAGACATATGCTTAGAGGAAGACATATCAAATCAGCTTTAAAAACTCTTCCAAATCGAGACATGTTAAAAATAAGCTCACGATTTGAACCTACAACTTTGCAGGAGTTTTTATTGAAAATAATTTCCAGATTTTCATCTAGCAATTGTGAAATAGAAAGCAAGTTGTATTTCAAATTTTTGACAAGTGCCACATCCTTCAAAGTGTAGTGATCATTTACTCTAACCGAACCCTTAGCAATTATAGGAGTTGAAGAATTATCGGCAAAAGTAACATTCTCTACACGTGACATTAAAGAGAGGGAGGAGAACCAATCTTTGTTACCGGTCATGTGGCGTGAGCAACCTGAATCCACAATCCAAATGTTATCCTTCCTCAAACGTGTAACCTACATAGAAGCACAATACGTCGATGACTCAATACTGGAGTTAGTCAAAAGGCATTTAGGAATCCAATACTGAGTCACACGACGTGCAGCAGGAAAAACACGCGAAAGCTGAGATAAAACACCAGGTTTACGAGTCAAAGTTTGAGGTTTTTTACTCTTAACTACTGACCTATAAGATGTTATTTGAGTAGTGTAAAAGTCCGTTTTTCGGAAGAACAAAAACGCAAAAATGCGGACTTAAAAATTTTGAAAATGGACTTGGAAATCCAAACTCACATGAACCATATGAGTTAACCCATGTTCACTAAAAATAGGAACTTGTTAAAATTTTACATATAGAACATGGTTGCTAATGTAAGTATTACCATTTTCAATGAAAAATTAAAAGAGAAAAGAAAACAAAATAGAGAGAAAGAAAAAGAAATTATTCCAACCCTAAAATGGGACATCCAAAAATATTCAAATCTCATGCCGTAAATTTTTCCATGACCTTCTAATATTCCAAATAGACTCTTGGTAATGTTTCAAAATTTTTGAAGCACGTTTCCCATTTATTGGACACGTACTGAGAGTTTAATCAACGTCGACTTCAAATTTAAACTTTGGGCTCAACCTTGTCCAAATCAACTCCAAATTTTTACTGAGGTCCCTTATGGTTCAAAAAAGTTAAATTCAAAGTTTCAGGATTTTTGAACCTAATCTACCATTTATTTCATTGAATCAAGTATCACCACTTGAATTCAAATCCAAACCTGAGTTCAAATTCAACTTGCTCAGTTTTGAAATCTGATTGCACCATAAAATTCTCCACATTTTATTTAGTCACTGGGTCAAATTTGACTATTTTTGAAGCATGCTTGCTAGCCCTATTGAAATTTTGGAAAGAAGAAGAGAGAAGTGGGTCCCACAGGTGGCCCCCACCAGTCAGGTCGGCATAGCTTCCTCTTTCTTCCCCTGCCTCCACGCAGGCTCGTGCATGTGGCACCGCGATGGCCACAAAAGCAACTTCGCTTCTTCCTCTCTCGTCCTTATCACCGCGCTTCTGGCTGTTGCTCGCTCGCCCGCGCCTCTGCCGCGCCGAAGCCGCCCGCGTCTCCCGAGCCGGCCGCCTCCTCGCCTCCGATGCCGTCCCGACGCCGCACGCCCCGCGCTCGACCGCCCCACGCCGGACGCCGCTCGGCCCGGAGCCGCACCACCGCGCCGGCTTGCCTCCACGGCTGCCTTTCCAGCTTCCCTGCCGGTCCGCCGCTCGCCCTGCCTCCCCGTCGCCGCACCTCCCGGGTGCCCGGCCGACCCCGCACGCCACCATTCCGCCGCCCCACCTCCTTGCTGCCGGCTGCAGCACCAGTCGCGCCTGCCGCTCCACCACCCCCACGCGCCACCAACACCGCGTGCGGCTCCCCTCTGCTCCTGCGCCGCCGCTGGCCACGTCCCAGCTCGCCCCACGCCGGCTGCCTTTGCTCGCCCCACTGCTGCATCGCCTCGCCGGCACCCTTGGCAAGTTTCGACGCTCCCGCTCGCACATGCTCACTGTCGGTGCCCTGCATGCGTACCCTAGTAGCGCCGGCAACCTTGCCCCCTTGCCCTCCTGCGGCTGTGCGCCCCTGGCCACCGACGCTGCACCCAGCCCACTGTTGCGCGTCGCGTTCCAGCCGCCGCTGCAGGCTGCGCCACGCCGACCACCCGTACCATGGTTGTGCCATCCTGCTTGTGCCCTGTTCCAATTCTAGCGCGCCATGGTCGCTGTTGCACACGCCTAGCTTGCACACCATAGCCGCCTTCTGCTGACCATGCCCCTGCCTTGCCGCGCCCCAACCGGTGGTCGACGCCCGACATCGTCGCCCCGTTCCGCGCCATGGTTGCACCCAACCACCAAAGCGAGAGATGTATGTGATGTATGAGATCCCAGAATGTGTCGTTGACATAATGGTATCGACCATTGATCCAAGGTTAGCTCTTACTTTGCAAGAGTGATTGGATTGGTGACTGCAGCCAAGGTGTTCTATGAAATGTTCATGAGGAAAGAACCAACTTTGTTGATGTTTAGAACTGGTCTGTGATGCAGGGGTAGGATGATGTCGCAACTGACAAGCCCAAGTGCCAAGATACCCTTTGAATGGTGATGAAGCGATGGAAATCAAATACACACCCAAGATGTTTGGTGAAATGCCTACAAGGTGAGCCTTGCCCTGAAATACCTTGCTTGACGTCATCGACGTCCGTTCGTCGTGATCGCTAAGGGTACTCATGTGTCGTCAAGCCGTACGTCCATGTTCCGCATTGATATCATTCCTATAGAAATCCCTAAGTTGACCTCCTTTGTCGTTTGTATCATGTTGGCATGTCCGTGCGTGCTCGTGATGCTCCACCATGAGCCGCGTCGACGTCGTTGACCATATGGCGTCGTCGTAATGTTCCGAGCCATCATCGTGTCCTGGCATCAAGATGAAGGATGCATGTAACGTACATGATGCTGAAACACAACCACGACACAACGGTCGACAGTCGTTTAGCCAAATTAGGGTTTGGTCAAGGCGAGACTCGTCGAGTCCTAGGTGTAGCCTAGATGCTCGATGAAATGCCTTCTAGGTCAAACCGAGTGTATTGGTGACCACCGATGACCTAGGGTAGAATACTGCGAGAACGTTGCGACCCACGAGGAGGACTAGTCCAAGTGGAACCTTGGATAAGAATTTCTTAGTCGTGTCGAGGACATTTCCTTTCCGTTCGCAGAATTGCTTACCTAGGTGTACCACTTCATCGACGACAGGTTCGTCGAGTCGCTTATCAACAACTGAGTCGACATCGCTAGCCTTAAGACTCACAAGGTGGTGTTTGGGATTCCGCTCACCCCATTGACGAGTCCGGGTCGATGTGGACCTCGCTAATCCGATCTTTCCATGATGGCAAAGCATGACCGTCACGACAAGGTCTCGCATCATGTTCGAGTTCCAGGAGTTCACCGAGCTCTTCTGGACAATCTTCAAAAGACACTACATTAGTGTCGTGTCATCGTGTAAGCACCTGAACGATGCTTGCGACGTTAGTCGTAGCAACTGATTTACCTAAAGGTCATTGAACGCTGTCTTGGTACTCATGCTAGGTTAACAGTGCTTGTAATGACTTAAGTCCAAGCCATGTTGATCTCACTTCACTCCCAAATGTCGTTAGGTTCCATCATGGTTCATCCTAAGTCAGGACCCTACGACAGCACTGCTCACTTAACTAGGTTTACTCCTTTACGAGTTAAGTCAAGTTCAGTGGTCGATTGCTAAATCGCGACCTTCGTCTTGTACACCACTCATACTCAAGCTTTCGATGCCACCTTGACTCTTAGGTCATCCTTACACTACCAGTCCAACACTTCCACACCATTCAGTTGTATCGTCCTTGAGTGGCATAATGTCGAGTGTTGAGTGCCAAGTTGCAATGTGTGCTTACATTGCACCTTTCAATTCACATCTCGATACTACTATGACCACTTGACTCCATCCTTTGTTTATCCACACAATAAAGGCATATCTGTCCTTCCTAGTCAAACTCCTCGTTCTTAAAGTTACACAACCCCGTAGAGTCTATTATTAAATTACTTAATTACTTAATCACTTATATGCATATCATGTCGATAGGAACGCGATGATAGGTGATCGACGAGAACTTTCGCTTGGAGGAGAAGGCCAGGGTGTCCACTGGAAGTCCTTGGTGGAGTCATGCGCAGAAGGACCACTAACAATTGACATTTATTTGAGTCGCAAACTAAGGCAAGCCCCGATTTGCATTTAAGAGCTTTTCAAAGTTTTTCCAGTTTTATTCACTTACGTCTTCAGTTGATATTGTGCATTACATATAAGGTGTTTGATACTCCACTTGCATGACCACAAATCCCAGGGTTTGGTTGGAACGAGTTACAGTTTGACCTGTAGTAACTGCTTTGCTAATGCATAGGAAATCCGGTAGAAGTCGAGTAGTTGGAATCTACTCGCGAGAGATGTAGGACATATCTCACAGGATTGGTTAAATTGAAAATGGATTAATATAATGAAATTGAGACCGGACAGGGAATGGATAGGAAGCGGCGAGAATTGAGTCTCGGTCGCATAGCCCTGCCTGTGTCGCTTGAGGACCGTGCCGTATGCGGCACCGTTGGGCAAGCTTGAATTGTACCGGTTGCATAATGGTATATGGGACCCATTAAACTGATGTAACTCCAGACTGTAGTGTGGAGACTCCTCAGTTGTCCTTGAATGGAGATGCGAAGGCATAAGAGTGTAAATCTTCTAGCGGGCAACTTCTATGTGTCCGTGTAGGGGACCTTTTGCTCGGGATGAAGGGGTTTGTCGACATTGGGGTCTTGGGTGAAAGGTGGCCACGTATGACGCGGGGAGGAGAACACGTATGTGTCTCCCACGCGGGTGTGCATGTCGTGCAGTCCGGGTGTGTCCCGATTGCAATCACCGTCCCTCGCGGTAATAGAGTACCACTTGTTCGTCGCTGTCGTGACGTAGTAAGTACTAAAGAAGCCAGCAAATCATATTGTATTGAATTATAATTACTTTGCAACCTTGTATGATTTAGAGATAGTACAATTAAAAGTTTACAATTTCCCCATACTTTAGCTGTAATAGCATTATGTGCCCTGAGCATGTCATATCATCGGTAAAGCGTTTCTTGTTTGATTGTGGAGCCCATGATGTGCCGTGCTCGGAGAATGTCATTTGCTACTTAAAACTTGATTATAAGGATCCACTTGTAGGCGAGTCATTTATGCATCACCTTGCCTATGTTTAGTGTCCCCTTGCATATGTCTAGTGAGACGGTTAAGTCTTGCTGAGCCTTATGCTCACGTTTGCGCTTTAACAATTTTTGCAGGTATTAGTTTTATTTCTGCTGTTTAGGTTGTACATGAGACTCGAGGTGTCAAGGTAAATCTCATGTGAACCACACCGCTGCTGAATGTTCTCCGTGTTGCTAGTGAGAAGCGTCCTAGGGCATGGACGTCTTCTCTCCTGCTTAGTTAGGTGAGATTATGAGTATGTACTTTCCGCTGCGTGTGTACTTCTTTTGTACACTCTTTTGTAAACTCTTCTTATTATGAAATGAAAACTTTATACGTTTTGGTATCATTTTTGTGTGTGCTGTTAGGTGCCACATCGCACGGTACCACCCAATGAGATCCTCAGATGTGTGGACTCCGGGGCCCACAGACATGGTATCAGAGCTTCATTGGGAATAGCACGCTCAAAAAGAGCCTATTTTCGAAAACTCCAAAGTAGTCGAGTGAGGATTAGCTATATGCCCATTAAGGACTATTACTAGTATAAGTTATAAAGGTGGTGAACTAACTTGTTATATTATTCTGTAACGACGCTCCGTCTTCAAGGTAAGAGGTAAGGTACGCCGCCGAGAGCGGATCAATCTCGGTAAACTCTGCATACGAGATATGGTATGTGAAATTTCCGTGGCTTAGCACGGAAAGTCAATATGAGTCTCTGAAACTTTCCATGTTTCTGAGAACATATGACACGCGGTACCCCAGCGTGACACAAAATTAGTGGGAGCCCCTGTCGGGTGGTGTATAACCCGATAGTATGCATCTCTAGAACTATTCATGTTCTATGGGATCATGCGAAACACGTATGCCCGAGCGTGTATAAGCCGGTTCGTACGGGAGTCTTTACTGTGCACACGTATTTACAGCCATGTACCTCGAGACATGACCTCGCTCGAGGGCGACTCACACCAGAGTTGTATGCATTTACTTTTGATTATATCTTATTGTGACTGCCTGTCGTGTTTCCCCGTGCCGCCCTTGAGGTGTGAAGGTGTGAAAGGGGATTGTTTGTCTTCTGCAGGTACACTAACTCCGGTATAGACCCGTGTAGAATACATTTGCGAGTGATCGATATTAGGACCACCTATAGACGTATCCGGATATACCGGGTTAGATTTTTCTTTTGGTAAGGCATGTAGTACCGTCAGTATCCCACTTGATACTTTGTCCATCCCCCACGAAAGAAATGGCTTCATATTCATATTAAGTCCAAGTATCAGTTGCTGGTATCTTATGGACGATAGAAAATTTTTCTCTTCAAGAGTAGGTGAACCAAAGTTATTTGTTCCTGGTGAGAGTTTAGCTCGACTTCGCCGGAGTAAGACTTTGGTTAAGCATGAAGATCCATAGTGATATGCTATGGATAAGAAGGTCATCAAGTCTCTTTTAAGATTCCATTTGGTTTCAAAGAAAATGATTTGTTGTGAATCAAGTTCTATCCATCGGACTTGAGTTTTGAGCTATGTTTCAAAATTTGAGTTTGTTTCCAAATTCTTGTGTTTCGAAGCCGGTGAGTTCTGTTTTCGAACAGAATTGACCTGACTTTGAAATTCCTTATATCTTCAACCTGGAGGGATTTGGAGGCAAGTGAATACTTTTTGGAAAGATTTTTAAGTCTTCTATAAGTTTTCTATTGACCTCCAAGCCAAAAGACCTTTGTATGGTGATGAAAATGCACCATAACCACTGCAGCTGCTGTTCTGAAACTGTACAAGACAGTATCTGAACTTTTGTCATATTTCCTTGAAGAAAGCTCTTCTATTCCATTATGATACATTTCTGGAAAGGGGAAGAGCTATTCTACAACTTTGTTATTCAGTGATACCTCAAATTCAGTTTAAAACTAATTAAAAATAGAGTTGAAGATAGTACATGTATATAGGTGCTATCTGAAACAGCCAGAAAATTTTTGAAATTTGAACAGACATAACTGTTAAACTAGAAATGCAACCTAGGCATATTTATACATGCCTGGAAAGCTTAAAGAGTCCTCTACCAACTTCCTATTCAACACAAAGGCTAAAACTCGCAATAACATGGTCTAAATTGAAGTATCGTTTAAGGTGTCGAAACAGTTCAGAATATGGACCGTTACCTGTTCAGTTACTGTTTCGATTATAATTCCTAGTAGACTTATCGAATGGCTTCGTATTTTACATTTCTGGGATCCTGAGAATGTATGCAACAAGTTTGCTATGTGTTACTTTTGCAAATGTTGATGTTTGTATATCTGAAATTTGTGGACAAAATCAGCCTTAAACAAGGGAGGTGCTGTCCAAATTTTCAGAAAAACTGTCAACTTGCAAATGCCATATCTTCTCCACCAGAAGTGCTACGAGGGCAAGTAAGTACTCCTTAGAAAGTTTTGGAAGTACTTTACAAGTTCTCTATTCAGCTCAAGACCAAAATATTTTCTTATGTGGGTGAAATTTGGATAATCGCAGAAACTGTCCAGGCACACCTGAACTGGACAGCAATCTGTACACCTCTGAATTTAATCCATAACTCGCAGACCCTTGATCCAATGGTGTCGCGCGGGTAACCGTTGGAAAGTTTAGTGAGTCAGCTAAAATTTTTGTAATTGGCTCCAGACCTGAATCGGTCATCTACCTATTCCAAATCGAGTTTGAATACAGAGTGGTCATTCTGAACTGAATTCAGTTCTGAATACTGAAATTTTAACCAACTTCAAAAATTCATATCTTTTGAACCAGAACTGATATGAAGACAAGTAAGTACATTCTGTAAAGCTTATTAAATTGGCTAAAACTTTATAAATAAGAATATTTCCAGATTTCCATCAGAACGGTCTGAAAACTGTAGATCAAAATTGGTACTTTTTAAGCAGGTTCTGCTAAAAGTGCAGAAAATTCTGTTAATTTTAAAATAGCATAACTTACAAACCAGAGATGATCTAGAGGCAAATCAATACTTTTTGGAAAGGTTATAAAGTGTACTTTAACTTTTTTATTCACCTCGAGATCTGATTTTTCCATTAACTGGATCAAAAATCGAGTTTGCGTCCAGACTGGTCGTTTGTCACCATAGTCTGGCCAGTTTGAACCTTTTGGTTTTTGTTAGGCATTCGGCTCTCGATTTCAATTCGAGGAGTGTCGTAACCAACCAAGAGTTAGGACTAAAGTATTTACCAAGTTGACTAGAGTGTTAAACTCATTGAAGCCTTTTCCCTTGGATAGGCATACTAGTGTCTGATTTATGTGACTTGCCAGATCACATCTTGTGATGTTGAACGCAGGTCGCAATTACTCGAGTTGCATCTCGTCTTTCCATGAGGATTGTTTGAAGTACGCTTCGACATCCTGGTTTGGAACTTTAAGAGGGAAGGCGAGCACTCAAGTAATGGTGGTATTCAACCACCAACCCTGGTTACAATGAGTCGTGTCAACAAGAAGACGATCAAGTAAGCTTACATCTTCAAGAGGATCCAACATGCACCACCAGATTGAGTTACTCAAAGAAGAAGTGTGACTTCAACTCCACTAAAGTGATCACTAAGGATATCAGTTCCTCTTGCCAGATCGAAGCGAAGGTTAAGTGAAGCATCACTAGATACATATAGTTAGTTGTTTTTCTCCTGATGAAGATACAATCAAGTTGAGTAGAACATGAACAAGCTTTCGAAAGGTCGAGGTAACGTGGTATATTTTCCACATTCCTTGTCAATCGTTCCGTCATGAATTCCTTAATTGTGGTCGAGTCATGAAGGTAACGCTACTCATTGAGTGTCTTTCACAACCACGGTATCCAATCCTTGCAAATCATCAGACAGTACTTGAGTTTTGTGGGTGTGGTTCATTTAGTCTTGCTCAAACTATAAAAGCTACTGCACTATGCATGTGCACCATTTGCATCATACATCTGCATCATTTGCACCATACATATGCACCATTTGCACCATACCATATGCATATTCATTGCACCATACAACATATGATGCATCATGAAGCATCATTACCAATGTAACACCAATGATAGAATGCATGATAATACTAAAATTTAGAGCAAGACTGTGTACCCCATTCAAACTACTCTAAAGTGCCTAATGACTACGGTCATTTCACCATCTTCATTTGACTTCTTACATTGTTGATCTCCTTTTCATTGAATAATACTTGGGAAACCAATTACTTAACCTCACTTGCAACTAAACAAACACTTGGACTTCTATCCTTGACTTGTTTAGGTTCAAGTACCTTGATTGTTGCAACTATACCGTTCCTCATCAAGTGGTCATTAGTTCGATGATCAACCTTGTAAAATCCATGAAATCTCTTACTCGCGAGGATACCGTTCGATTGTCAACCTCGTGAAACTCTTTGGGTCCATCTAAGATCTTGTGGTATTATATGGTAACCTTGCTACACTAATTACCTTGTAGTTACCATATGATTGAGTTCTTTGTTGTGTTGAAACATATGAGGATGCTGAATCCTTAAGTCCTCATGTGCCACCGCAAAAGGGTCTTCATCTTCTATTTCTATTGTTTGAAGATGTTGATATACTCAAAAACCTTGTAGTCGCCATATCTTCAATATTCTTGTTGTTTTGATTACATAAGAGTGTTGAGTGCTTTGCTACTCTTATGATACAGCTAAGGGATCCTATGGTTGACTAAACATCAAACGAGATTAATGATTGTTGTTTAACCTCGTAAACCATCTTAACTCATGTCAGGGGAAATACCACATTAAGTTATAAGGACCTATGCAAAACCAAGCAAGCAACCAAGAATCAATGCACATATAGTTTTGAACTGTCGTGGTAACTTAGAGAAGCAGAGAACAAGTGCTGATTCTTCAAGTCAAGACTAGGACAGAACAGGATGTCACGCCAGTGTTAGAGTACAACAATAAAGGTTCAGTAACAGACGTGAAAGTTTTACGATGTGATATTGTCATGTCGAGCATCCTGTCAAGATTATCAACTTAAAGACTGGAATCACTTGAAGCAGACTTTAGAATTTCTTAAGATGCCTGAAGATAATCACTATTTCGTAGAACCCAAGTCTTTAAGGGCATTGTCATTTTCCTTAGTCAATGACCCTCTTTTACGGATCGTTCCTTCATCGTTTCTGTTATTCTACTTGTTAGAATCTCGGGACGAGGTTCCTTTAAGGGGGAAGGATTGTAAAAACCCGTTTTTCGGAAGAACAAAAACGCAAAAATGCGAACTTAAAATTTTTGAAAATGGACTTGGAAATCCAAACTCACATGAACCATATGAGTTAACCCATGTTCACTAAAAATAGGAACTTGTTAAAATTTTACATATAGAACATGGTTGCTAATGTATTTGGAACTTAAGGGGTAAAATCCTTAATTTCCAAGTATTCCCATTTTCAATGAAAAATTAAAAGAGAAAAGAAAACAAAATAGAGAGAAAGAAAAAGAAATTATTCCAACCCTAAAATGGGACATCCAAAAATATTCAAATATCATGCTGTAAATTTTTCCATGACCTTCTAATATTCCAAATAGACTCTCGGTAATGTTTCAAAAATTTTGAAGCACGTTTCCCATTTGTTGGACACGTACTGAGAGTTTAATCAACGTCGACTTCAAATTTAAACTTTGGGCTCAACCTTGTCCAAATCAACTCCAAATTTTTCCTGAGGTCCCTTATGGTTCAAAAAAGTTAAATTCAAAGTTTCAGGATTTTTGAACCTAATCTACCATTTATTTCATTGAATCAAGTATCACCACTTGAATTCAAATTCAAACCTGAGTTCAAATTAAACTTGCTCAGTTTTGAAATCTGATTGCACCATAAAATTCTCCACATTTTATTTAGTCACTGGGTCAAATTTGACTATTTTTGAAGCATGCTTGCTAGCCCTATTGGAATTTTGGAAAGAAGAAGAGAGAAGTAGGTCCCACAGGTGGCCCCCACCAGTCAGGTCGGCAAGGCTTCCTCTTTCCTCCCCTGCCTCCACGCAGGCTCGTGCATGTGCCACCGCGATGGCCACAAAAGCAACTTCGCTTCTTCCTCTCTCGTCCTTATCACCGCGCTTCTGGCTGTTGCTCGCGCGCCCGCGCCTCTGCTGCACCGAAGCCGCCCCGCGTCTCCCGAGTAGGCCGCCTCCTCGCCTCCGATGCCGTCCCGACGCCGCACGCCCCGCGCTCGACCGCCCCACACCAGCCGCCGCTCGGCCCGAAGCCGCACCACCGCGCCGGCTTGCCTCCACGGCTGCCTTTCCAGGTTCCCCGCCGGTCCGCCGCTCGCCCTGCCTCCCCGTCGCCGCACCTCCCAGGTGCCCGGCCGACCCCGCGCGCCACCATTCCGCCGCCCCACCTCCTTGCTGCCGGCTGCAGCACTAGTCGTGCCTGCCGCTCCATCGCCCCCACGCGCCACCAACACCGCGCGCGGCTCCCCTCTGCTCCTGCGCCGCCGCTGGCCGCGTCCCAGCTCGCCCCACGCCGGCTGCCTTTGCTCGCCCCACTCCTGCATCGCCTCGCCGGCACCCTTGGCAAGTTTTGACGCTCCTGCTCGCACATGCTCACCGCTGGTGCCCTGCATGCGTACCCCAGTAGCGCCGGCAACCTTGCCCCCTTGCCCTCCTGCGGTTGTGCGCCCCTGGCCGACGACGCTGCGCCCAGCCCACTGCTGCGCGTCGCGTTCCAGCCGCCGCTGCAGGCTGCGCCACGCCGACCACCCGTACCATGGCTGTGCCATCCTGCTTGTGCCCTGTTCCAATTCTAGCGCGCCATGGTCTCTATTGCACACGCCTAGCCTGCACACCATAGCTGCCTTCTGCTGACCATGCCCCTGCCTTGCTGCGCCCCAACCGGTGGTCGACGCCCTACATCGTCGCCCCGTTCCGCGCCATGGTTGCACCCAACCAGCAAAGCGAGAGATGTATGTGATGTATGAGATCCCAGAACGCGTCTTTGACACAATGGTATAGACCATTGATCCAAGGTTAGCTCTTGTTTTGCAAGAGTGATTGGATCGGTGACTGCAGCCAAGGTGTTCGATGAAATGTTCACGAGGAAAGAACCAACTTTGTTGATGTTTAGAACTAGTCTGTGATGTAGGGGTAGGATGATGTCGCAACCGACAAGCCCATGTGCCAAGATACCCTTTGAATGGTGATAAAGCGATGGAAATCAAATACACACCCAAGATGTTCGGCGAAATGCCTACAAGGTGAGCCTTGCCCTGAAATACCTTGCTTGACGTCACCGACGTCCGTTCGTCGTGATCGCTAAGGGTACTCATGTGTCGTCAAGCCGTACGTCCATGTTCCGCATTGATATCATTCCTATAGAAATCCCTAAGTTGACCTCCTTTGTCGTTTGTATCACATTGTCATGTCCGTGCGTGCTCGTGATGCTCCACCATGAGCCGCGTCAACGTTGTTGACCATATGACGTCATCGTAATGTTCCGAGCCATCATCGTTCCTGGCATCAAGATGAAGGATGTCTGTAACGTACATGATGCTGAAACACAACCACGACACAACGGTCGACAGTCGTTTAGCCAAATTAGGGTTTGGTCAAGGCGAGACTCGTCGAGTCCTAGGTGTAGCCTAGATGCTCGATGAAATGCCTTCTAGGTCAAACCTAGTGTATTGGTGACCACCGATGACCTAGGGTAGAATACTGCGAGAACGTTGCGACCCACGAGGAGGACTAGTCCAAGTGGAACCCTGGATAAGAATTTCTTAGTCGTGTCGAGGATGTTTCCTTTCCGTTCGCAGAATTGCTTACCTAGGTGTACCACTTCATCGACGACAGGTTCATCGAGTCGCTTATCAACAACCGAGTCGACATCACTAGCCTTAAGACTCACAAGGTGGTGTTCAGGATTCTGCTCACCCCATTGACGAGTCCGGGTCGATGTGGACCTCGCTAATCCGATCTTTCTGTGATGGCAAAGCATGACCGTCATGACAAGGTCTCGCATCATGTTCGAGTTCCAGGAGTTCATCGAGCTCTTCTGGACAATCTTCAAAAGACACTACATTAGTGTCGTGTCATCGTGTAAGCACCTGAACGATGCTTGCGACGTTAGTCGTAGCAACTGATTTACCTAAAGGTCATTGAACGCTGTCTTGGTACTCATGCTAGGTTAACAGTGCTTGTAATGACTTAAGTCCAAGCCATGTTGATCTCACTTCACTCCCAAGTGTCGTTAGGTTCCATCATGGTTCATCCTAAGTCAGGACCCTACGACAGCACTGCTCACTTAACTAGGTTTACTCCTTTACGAGTTAAGTAAAGTTCAGTGGACGATTGCTAAATCGCGACCTTCGTCTTGTACACCACTCATACTCAAGCTTTCGATGCCACCTTGACTCTTAGGTCATCCTTACACTACCAGTCCAACACTTCCACACCATTCAGCTGTATCTTCCTTGAGTGGCATAACGTCGAGTGTTGAGTGCCAAGTTGCAATGTGTGCTTACATTGCACCTTTCAATTCACATCTCGATACTACTATGACCACTTGACTCCATCCTTTGTTTATCCACACAACAGAGGCATATCTGTCCTTCCTAGTCAAACTCCTCGTTCTTAAAGTTACACAACCCCGTAGAGTCTATTATTAAATTACTTAATTACTTAATCACTTATATGCATATCATGTCGATAGGAACGCGATGATAGGTGATCGACGAGAAGTTTCGCTTGGAGGAGAAGGCCAGGGTGTCCACTTGAAGTCCTTGGCGGAGTCATGCGCAGAAGGACCACTAACAATTGACATTTATTTGAGTCGCAAACTAAGGCAAGCCCCGGTTTGCATTTAAGAGATTTTCAAAGTTTTTCCAGTTTTATTCACTTACATCTTCAGTTGATATTGTGCATTACGTATAAGGTGTTTGATACTCCACTTGCATGACCACAAATCCCAGGGTTTGGTTGGAACGAGTTACAGTTTGACCTGTAGTAACTGCTTTGCTAATGCATAGGAAATCCGGTAGAAGTCGAGTAGTTGGAATCTACTCGCGAGAGATGTAGGAAATATCTCACAGGATTGGTTAAATAGAAAATGGATTAATATAATGAAATTGAGACCGGACAGGGAATGGATAGGAAGCGGCGAGAATTGAGTCTAGGTCGCATAGCCCTGCCTGTGTCGCTTGAGGACCGTGCCGTATGCGGCACCGTTGGGCAAGCTTGAATTGTACCGGTTGCATAATGGTATATAGGACCCATTAAACTGATGTAACTCCAGACTGTAGTGTGGAGACTCCTCGGTTGTCCTTGAATGGAGATGCGAAGGCATAAAGGTGTAAATCTTCTGGCGGGCAACTTCGACGTGTCCGTGTAGGGGACCTTTTGCTCGGGATGAAGGGGTTTGTCGACATTGGGGTCTTGGGTGAAAGGTGGCCACGTATGACACGGGGAGGAGAACACGTATGTGTCTCCCACGCGGGTGTGCGTGTCGTGCAGTCCGGGTGTGTCCTGATTGCAATCACCGTCCCTCGCGGTAATAGAGTACCACTTGTCCGTCCCTGTCGTGACGTAGTAAATACTAAAGAAGCCAGCAAATCATATTGTATTGAATTATAATTACTTTTCGACCTTGTATGATTTAGAGATAGTACAATTAAAAGTTTACAATTTCCCCATACTTTAGTTGTAATAGCATTATGTGCCCTGAGCATGTCATATCATCAGTAAAGCGTTTCTTGTTTGATTGTGGAGCCCATGATGTGCCGTGCTTGGAGAATGTCATTTGCTACTTAAAACTTGATTATAAGGATCCACTTGTAGGCGAGTCATTTATGCATCACCTTGCCTATGTTTAGCGTCCCCTTGCATATGTCTAGTGAGACGGTTAAGTCTTGCTGAGCCTTATGCTCACGTTTGCGCTTTAACGATTTTTGTAGGTATTAGTTTTATTTCTGTTGTTCAGGTTGTACATGACACTCGAGGTGTCGAGGTAAATCTCATGTGAACCACGCCGTTGCTGAATGTTCTCCGTGTTGCTAGTGAGAAGCATCCCAGGGCATGGACGTCTTCTCTCCTGCTTAGTTAGGTGAGATTATGAGTATGTACTTTCCGCTGCGTCTGTACTTCTTTTGTACACTCTTTTGTAAACTCTTCTTATTATGAAATGAAAACTTTATATGTTTTGGTATCCTTTTTGTGTGTGCTGTTAGGTGCCGCATCGCACGGTACCACCCAATGAGATCCTCGGATGTGTGGACTCCGGGCCCCACAAGTAGCACAAAAATCAGTAGCTCCGGAGGCAAAAACAGAAGGTCCGGAGGTAAACTTTGAATGTTTTTGACTCATAACAACAGGTTGCATGTTCCTGGCATTCGGTTTAATGTGTGCAACAAATTTTGCATGAAAGTTATGAGATCTAGCAATCATTCTTTTCCTTTTCTGTTATTTAGCTAGTCTATAACAAAAATCTATGACATGACCATCTCTACCACAGTAGATACAATGAAATTTAACTTTGTGTTCATGTCTAGATGAGCAAACAACATTTTTATTTGAAACCGAATGAGACAACACCCTTGCAGATTTGAAAACCACTTCTTTTTGTTTAGGAACTATTTGAATCAAACCACTTCCTAATGACTTTACAATTTTAGGTGGATGTGCCTTAGCATGAGCATGAGAATCAAAACCTAAACCAGTTTTATCTTTGCAAGACTTGGAAGAATTCAGCAGCAAGTTTAGGTTCTTATTCCCATTACAAAACCGATCTAATGTCCTATGCATGTTATCAAGTTTATCAGACAAATCAAGACAATTTTCACATGAATTTTTTCCTTTTAATTTGCAATTGGAACAATATTTAACTTTATGAGAACGTAAAGCATTATTCAATATTGAAATTTCATTCATATCATCTTTTAGTTTCTTTTCAAGATCATCACAACTAGAACAATGCAAATCAATTATAGAACAAGAAGCATCTTTTAAGTTTCCAATGTCAAGTGCAGCAAGCTTTTTGTTCTTTTCAATTTCAAGTTCAAGTCTATCTAGACTGGAGGAGTGTGCAGTTCTTAGTGTGGACATATGTTCATAGATTAAATCACATGATGGACAAGAATCATCACTAGGAATCAAGGTTTTCAAACGGTTGATTTCAGATTCTAGTGATTCAATTTTAGCAGTGTTATCCCTAAACTTTTTGTCCTTTTTCTTAACAATAATAGTTGCACGAGAAATTGCATCACACATTTCATTACAGGTAGAACATACCTCATCGTCGTCACTGTTGTGTCTGCATCCTCCTGACTTGATCTTGATCTTGTTTTTCCCGCCATGAAGCATAAGTTGGTCAAATCGTCATCATCTTCATCGCTTTCAAAGTCTACATCGCTTGAACCGGGCTCTTGAAGTGCAGTGATGAAGCTATTAATGATCTTGAGTCCTATGGTACCCTTCTTTTTCTTGTTGGGGTTTCCAGAGGTGGTCCGACCTTGTTCTGTTTTTCTTCACGGGTAGTAGGACCTGAAATGTTAGGGCATTCTGTACGAAAGTGTCCTGTCTTACCACAATCAAAACAGCATTGAGGTCTGGAGCTTCCTCTCCTTCTAGTTCTCACATTTCGCAATGCTTTTGAGAATCTAGTTGAGATGAGTGCTAACTCCTCTTTTGGAAATTCCTCGATCTGCTCTAAGGTTAGTGAGGACAACAAAGCAAGAGTATTGCAAGATGATGATTGGCCGGAGCTAGGCATATCACGTTGTGAGACAAATGCAATAGACTTATTTGGGTTCTTACGTGATAAGATGTCAATTTCATGAGTTTTTAGTTTAGAGTAAAGCACATCTAAAGTAAGTGTACTCATGACAGTAGATTCACGAATATATGTAACTTTCATCTCCCAGATTGACATGTCTAATGCACTAAGAAGTTGCCTAGCATTCTCAGCATCAGAAAAGTTAACATTGACACTACGTAAGTTGCTGAGAATTTTATTTAAGCGAGCAAAGAGGTCATCGATAAACTCACTGGGTTGCATCTCGAAACGCATATATTCCTTTTTGAACATATCTTGTTTTACCTCCTTGATCATGTTGGATCTTTCGTGATAGTCACAAAGTGCTCTCCATACATAGTATGCCGATCGGAGATGTGCAACGCGGTCGAAGTCGCTTTGAGTGAGTCCTTGGATGATCAAGTTCCGGGTTTTGTTGTTGTTGTTGTCGACGTCCTGTAGGTTCGTAGCTGTAACTTGATCGTTTGATGGCACATCATAAGGCTTGTACACCTTTTCCCATATGGCGAAGCCTTGGTCCTGGATGAAAGCCTCCATGCGTGCCTTCCAAACCTGAAAATCAATACCAGCAAACACACAAGGTTTGGCAGAGTATTTCTCCATGATGATTAGTCAAAAACATGTGCAAATCACAATGATTGGAGCACCGTGGCTCTGATACCAATTGTAGGATCGAAGAGCACATGAAAATCTACCAGAGGGGGGTTAATGGTAGATTTAAAAATCTTACGCAGCGGAAATAATTAAATCTCATCCCCTTCGGCAGAAAAACGATCTGTTAGAGAAATTGTGTGTGAGACTAATCTAAACGTGTTTCACCGGGACAAAACTGATATATATCAGAGATAATCAAGTCACGAAGACAACATAAAAAGAATCACTCAAATCCGTCGAGGTAAACTCAAGTTATGATCGAAAGATCGAACAAAGGTCAATCTGTCCTACCCGAGGAAAACAGTTCTAGAACGCTGCAAAAAAGCTCATGTAGATCAGAAAAAAAATCCAATGACCGTGAAATTTTTATAGATGATAGATACTCAAGTTGTGAATACAACCCAAAAAGAATCACGTCAATTGGATCTGTAAAACTCGAGTTATGATTAAACCACCAACGAAAGGTAGTGCTGTCCAGAAACTCGACGAGTAAAACTTGTCTGGAACAAGTCGGACGAACAAGGCACAAAAGTTCCTTCAAACTACGGATTTTATTCAATAGAACACAAGAGGAACATCCCCAAAGTCGTGCCCCACGAGCTTTAGCCTCCCTTGCTTATATAACCAGCCCTTAAGCCAACCCAATCTCAACTAGGACTCTAATCCTACTCAGATCACGAATCGAACCTTTCTATAACTGCTTAAGACTCTTCTATACGCAGATAGAAGCAATCTTAAGACTTCCAAATACCTTAGGAATGTATTCCACATTCCTAAAATAACTCAAATTCGTGACCCACACAAAATCCTATCATAACCAACTTGATACTTTCCATACCGAGCTATAACCGACTCCGCCGCAGCCAAAATCATCAACTGATACGATCCGATCCTTCCAACCAGATCTTCCCATCCATAAACCATCTTCAGAACCATGTGCCACGTCATGCACCACATGCATACGTTCAAACACCTTTCTTCGACGCCCAGTAACCTTCATATGCACTGCCCTTGATTCAATCATCCCGCGCGACCTCCTGACCCGCTCAACCACAATTCCTCCTGAATTTAGTTGTTGGAACCTCATCTCAGAGACTAGTCCAAAGGATCCTGTCACCAGCGATGTCATGAACTCAAGCAACACCTGCACATGAACAAACAACCAATCCGTACGAGCCCAAGTCCGTGACTCGACTCAAGTCAGTTCCGAACACAACACCTTACGTGAGCACCTCACATAAGCATGTTGCAAAGCATATCAAAACGATATCAGCCATATCAACCAAAATGCACCAAAAACTTAGTAAAAGAATACTAAGCAACCTTTCCATAAGTGTAAAGCAAGTTCGAAATATTTCGCATGAAAATTAGTAACATTATGATCAAGCTACAAACCTAGAAAAAGCTAACCGGAGCTTGAGCCGGAGCTTACCAAAGCTAGTACAACCTAGCACCGGAGCTTACCAAAGCTAGTACAACCTAGCGTCGGAGCTTACCAACATAAGTCGGACCTAGCAGAACATAGCGGAGCTTAACAAAGACATGCCGGAGCTGTCAAAGACATGCCGGAGCTGTCAAAGACATGCCGGAGCTAAGGACAAAGCTCACTGGAGCTACTCAAAAACATGTCGGATCTAGACAAGTAAATTCGGACCTATTGTCGGACCTTGCAGAAGCTCGGAGCTAGAGTCGGACCTTGCCAAAAAGATGTTATGCCAGCATTCAAAACTTTTATTACCAAAGCCAATGTATTCAGCACACATAGGTCTCACAGAAAACTTATAAACTATGAGATAAATTGTATGTGTAACTTGTACATATGTATATTGTTTTAGTGAAATTGACTTATGTGATGATATTGTTGACTTCTGTTCTGTGATTATATTGAATTGACCTGGAAATTAGAAATAATAGCAGCTAGTACTGCCTGTGAAAAACAACAGCTAGACCTGACTGTGAAAAACAATTATCACAGGTGGCTAGGTATAGGTAAAGAATCATCTGTGATAACCTAATTATCACAAGCGGTTACCGTTAAGGTAGAAACAGGCTGCGATAAACTTTCTTCACAGGCAGGTTGATGTAGGTCAAGATCCGCCTGTGATAACACTATTATCACAGGCGGTTATATATGCTGCACGACCTGCCTGTGATAACACAATTATCACAGGCAGTTATATATGCTGCACGACCCGCCTGTGATAACTTATCTTCATAGGCGGCTAGCCTAAGTAAAAAACCGTATGTAATAATGTGTCTTCACAGACGATGTCTCTTCTTTGCCTGTGAAATTGTGGATTATCACAAGCTCTTCATTTCAGGTGGTTTTAAAAACTGCGTGTGATAATAGGTTTGGAACCGCCTACGATAAGGCTTATTGTAGTAGTGGTTCATGCTACAGCCATGCCTAGTATATGTCGAGAAGAAGCGGTGGTTGCGGTTTTCTATAAGAATGGATCTTACTGACTTGTCTGATTCACTAGAAACTGAAGATAACGCCATCCCCACTTGTGTTCTGATTCACATATGTCTAATTTCCCATTAGAGCAGCCTAGGATGTAAACCACAAGGATTCTTTGCCTTGTGTCCTATAAATTTCGTCAGGGCTGCCTGTGATCGTAGTGTCAGGTGTAGTGATACAATGTATTGTGTCATGCTATTGAATAATATGTTGGCATTGGATTGAAAATGTAAACCCAAAAGTGGTGTCCAAGGTTGTTCCTATTGATGCTTGTGCTATCAGTTAGCTTGACTCTTCGAGGTGCTATGGTGGATCCATAATATGGCATGAGGAGGATTCGTCTGGAGAGAACTCACAGCAGAATAGGAGAGAACACGAACTCTTGATAAGAATTAACAATAAATTCTCTTGGTATGTAACTTAGTGACTGTATTTATCAACGTATATAGATTTTTATGTAGAGGACGATTTTCTAGAGTTGTGTTACGCAAGCGTCTTGACCTTACATTTTGTCACACCCGATTTTATTAAGAATAAAACCAGCTGCAAATACATGTATGCCAGGATCAGTTTCACCATACATGTACGACAAAAAGTGATAAACAGTCTATATCGAATAGAAACAACCTTAATACCTTAAAAAGAGTTTTGGATAGAAGCGGAAAATACAAATATCTAGGGCAACCACAGGCAAATCGACTGGCAGTAACGCGACCTATGTACCGTCTTCACATGTCACTGTGTTCATTGGATCTTCTCTTCACTGAGCAGCATATCAAAAGTACAACAAAGCAAGTGTGAGTACCATCTCGTGGTACTCAGCAAGTGTAGGAAATAAATGACATGTAGGCCAATCAAAAAGGAGACGTTGATAGTGGTTTAAGCATTAAGCATTAAACTTATCCTTAGCTTTTATTAACATCTACATCTAGGTGTATATTTCCAACCATAATAGAATAATAATAATAATGAATCAATACCAATATCATTCCCAATCTATCATCTCAACCATCATTCCAACCATCAACTAATTATGAATTCGACACCAAGCCGCTCTTGTCCGTGAGCACGGCTCTCATGATAGTTTTACAATTCTCTGCAGAGAGTGTACCCTTTACCCACAAGCAGTGATTTCATCCCCTACTACCAGGTGGACTAAGTAAACCTCCCTGATGCTAGTGGCGGCCAACCACATTTCACACTTCCATAGGTGTGTGGCCAGGAGATCACTACATGGTCTTTACAAAGGTACTACCGACTAGTGCTAGCCCACTGAGGTTTCACCGCTGAGGTATTCTTGGAGTAACCCTCCACCTCAGAAGCCCCCTCTTGAGCCTTGCGGTTCCCAGAGCAGTACCCCTGCATCATTCCCCGCACCATCCAACTACTAGCATTTTATCGGGAGAAACCTAATTAATTGACCAAGCCGTCCCATCTCAGTCTCGTGGTGGTACTATGAAGCTTAGTGACTTCCTCCATAAACCGGTCCTTAGAATCCGGTGGTGACAAACCCAATCTCGGGTCTCGTGCAAACTACACCATACCAAATCTATCCAACCACCAGATTCCTATCAACTACTATTGTGTATCCGTCATGATTAAAGTAGTCATAAAGTATAATATATTTCATGTGTATGATATCCCATTCCCAAAGTGTAAGCATGCCTAAGCATAATAAACACCTATCTAATTCCCAACCCAAACCAGGTGATAAGGAATTATGTAGAACAGGACATGTAACATGAAATAGGGCATCATTTTATGTAGCATGCAACTAACTAACATCCTAAAATTGGTACAAGATGGTCAAGGGCACTTGCCTGTTTTTATATAGCTGCTTAGTTCTTCTTTGTTGAACTCTTGGTCTCTATATTCTTCGTGTTGCTTCTTGATCGTGACACGAATGCGTATAAACTATCGTCAAAGAGGAATAAAAGCAATCACAACCACTACACCATAGAAGCAATACAAATGTTATAATTGAATATGTTATGATTATGTTTTAAATCAGAGTTATGAGTGATTTATTATTTTCCTGACCAAAGAAATGCATTTACTATTTATGTTCCATTTTTAGTATTTATTTATAGGTTCAAAACATTTTTAATGAATTTCCCATAGTAAAAATATATTTTATATGCACTTTATAAATTTTATTTCAGCATAAAAGATTTTATAAATAAATTTCCAACTATTTTCACATTTACTCTCTATTTTTATTATTTTTTATAGTTAAAAGTATTTTTATTAAATTTTTCCATGATCAAAATATATTTTATATGCATCTACAATTTTATTTCAGCCTAAAATGATTTATAACTAATTTTCCACTATTTTCTATATTTATTTTATCATTTATAAATATTTTCTACTCAATAAATGTATTTTTAAACCATATTCAGTAATTAAATGTAACCTCAGGGGCTGATTAGTAAGTTTTCCTAACTGGACATGGGTTAAAAGTATTATTTAATAAAATTCTAGGGGCCTAGATCAATATTTTATGTGTTTAACCTCATTCCAGAAATATCTAGGGTCTAAAATGCTAAATTGAGAGCTTTGAGGACCCATGCGTAATTTTGTGTAAAGCACAGGGACCTATCTGCAAATCTATTTTCCATTTCTGTTCTTATTTACTTTTCTTAAGAAAAATGCATGGAATTGGTCTATGGTCCCGTGGACTGGGTTTAGGGGTGCGGTCCATGGTCCACCATGGACTAAGGGGCATACCCCTTCAATTGTTTTAATCGTGGCCGTGGAATAGGATCCAACGGCCAGGGAGGGGGTCGGGTGGCCGGCGGTGGCCGACACGGCCGACAGGGAACCAGGCGGCGACGCCATGGCTTGACTTCGCCGGCGATGGACGAATTTTGTGCTCTAAGGTCTAAACTCAAGGGAAAATATATGAGGAGGAAGAGGGGAGCGAGGGGAACGCACCTAGGGCAATGCGCTCGTAGGAATATGGCCGCAGAAGGTCGCTCGACGGCGGCATGGCGACATCCATGTCTGCAACCACTGGGGAGGGGGTGTCGGCCACGAATTTGGTCAAGGAGGAGGTCCTTTGGGGGCGGCACGACGTTGCGGAGCCCCTCCGGGCATCGACGACGGCCGGGACGGCGCCGATCGACGGGGCGTCGAGCACGGTGGGGGCGGCCATGGTGGTGGCTATTTGTCTAGGGTTTGGGTGAGTGGATGAGGGGGGGATGGGGAGTGGGTGCGGTCGCGGTATTAGAAAATGGGGTGGTTGCGAGGTGGGGGGGAGGGTTGGGGCGCGGCGTGGGATGGCGTCGGGGCGCGGTGGTTGGGGCAGGGCGGCAGTTTCTGTTGGGGAAGGAGGTACTGACATGTGGGGCCCACGTGCAAGAGAGAGAGGAGAGGGAGAAAAGGAGTGCAGTTGGGCTCGGCCAAGGTGGAGAGGAAGAGGGAGTTGTGCTGCAAGTTGGCCCAGATTGAGATTTATTCATTTTCCCCTTTTTATTTTCTTTTCTCTTTTCCTTTTTATCTCTTTATTATCTAATTAGATTATGTATTTTATTTTATTTTAGAAAAATACGGGTGTGACAATTCTACCCCCCTTAAACAGAATCTCATCCCGAGATTCTACATTGGACTAAGAAGAGGTTTTGGTTTTTGTTTATCGAAAACTATCCCATTAGAAAGTAGTTTTATTTCTTGTTTGATTTTCAATTCTTCATTCTTCATTCTCAAATTTTCAATGTTTAATATCTCACTCAATGCAAGATTAAAACATGATGATATTTTTTTAATGGTCTTAAGAAATTATTTCATTGCCAAACAAATTTATACCTTATTGTTATATCATTATCATTATAATTATAATTATTATTGTTGTATATAGTTATTAATTTTATTATCAACCCAATATTTAATTTAAGTGAGGTGCTACTAGGTATGGTAGGGTATTCTTTTTTCCATATTTTATTTGAATTCAAAGATATTCACTAAAAAATGAAATTTGCATTTTCCACAAATAAACAATTATGATTAAATATGTCGATTTAGTTGATTTTTAACATTTTATCACACAACAATAACACAATTTTTTTATGATTACTGTTATTTTTGAATTTGGCTTAAATTTCTATCGTGATTTTCAATTTTAAAGTCTTTTATTTCAAATGCATTGTCATGATACTAGATTTATTATCGTTATTATTTATTTTCCTTTTTGTTAAGTATGGTGGTTACAATCCCACTCAACTTACAAGGAATCTCGCCCTCGAGATTCAAGCGGGTCAGCTACCCCCCTTAAACAGGCAAATGCTATAAATTTTTATTGTTGTTATTACTATTAATCTATTGCAATACATCAAGCAGTGTGTTCTATTCGTTGTGGGAAAGGCATGAGCTTCACTTGCTAACCAATGGGGACCTAAGCAAGTGATGTATGGTAATATTCAAGAGTCTTCTTCTTTCTTTGCGTTGTCCTCATACATCGATCTTCAAGCTCCTATCGATTGAGTCAAACCTTTGTCTTCATGAGCAAGCTTCAAGGGATGCCTAATAAGTTCATTCTAACTAAGGTCACATGCCTAGAGTCGATATATAGTTCTGATACCACTTTGTCACACCCGGTTTCATTAAGAATAAACCAGCTGCAAATACATGTATGCCAAGATCAGTTTCACCAAGCATGTACGACAAAAAGTGATAAACAGTTCTATATCGAATAGAAACAACCTTAATACCTTGAAAAGAGTTTTGGATAGCAGCGGAAAATACAAATATCTAGGGCAACCATAGGCAAATCGACTGTTAGCAACGCGACCTATGTACCGTCTTCACTTGTCACTATCTTCATTGGATCTTCTCTTCACTGAGCATGAAAGTTGCCTAGAGGGGGGGTGAATAGGCTAATCGACATGAAATGACTTAATAAAATGAGATCAGTACTCAGGGGGCGGACTAGTCCGGTCCAAGGGTGGGCTAGTCCGGTCCACCTGCATAGAAAGCCTAAAAGGCGTTTCTAACAAGTTTTAGTTCGACTCTTCTGATGCAAAGTATGTTGGAATGACTTAGTAAACCTTAACAAGTTATGGAGCAAGTATGAGGCTAAGGATCACAATGAAACAAGAGTGATGAACAAAAACGGTAAAGCTAACCCTAGAAGCAATGTGCGATAAGTGAAAGCAAAGAACACAAGGGACACAAGGATTTTATTCTGAGGTTCGATCCCACACAGGAATCTACGTCCCCGTTGAGTAGTCCACGAAGGATCGGGTTCAACAACCCTTCCCTCACCAAGTTTACCACAAGGGCCTAACTTGGTTCTCCACTATCACAAAGGGGTGAATACAAGATTCGTTGGGACTTCTCACAATATGAGGCTCCCACCACAAATACAATCTCAAATCACAAAGAATGACTCAAGACACAGATCACAAAGATTCAACAAGTGCAAGAGATCAAACCGAGAGCCTAGAGCGGTGTTCTTCCTCTTCTTCACCTCACAAAACCCTAATCCACACATGAATTAGTTTTAGAGGGAAGGTAGGAAAGAAGGAGGCTTTTGGAGGCTCAAAGTTTGTTGTGGTGGCGCTAGGGTTTCAAAGTTCTCAAGTATTGGTTCAAATGAACCCAGTGGTCCTCTATTTATAGAGGTTCCCAGCCCATACTGCTGACTTCAGTAGATGGGCAGACTAGTTCGGCCTACGGTCCAGACTAGTCCGGCCTTTGGGACCACTGACGTCCCTAACAACTATCGCACTACACGGCAATCGTCACTCTACCCTCCAAACTTCAATTCAAACAGTCACTTCAAAATGGACTAGTCTGGTCCAGACTGGACTAGTCCGATATCACACAAAACCTTTTGTTCCATGCGAAAACGGACTAGTCTGGAGACCACGGACTAGTCCGCCCCCCAGGGCGGACTAGTCCGGCCTCCCAGACTTAGTCGCTGAAGCACCAAATTTCTCACCAATCCGGACTAGTCAGCACCCGGAGCGGACTAGTCCGATCTCAGTCAGTACCTTTTGGTCCAGACTAAAATGGACAAGTCCGTGGTTTTGGGACTTAGTCCCGAAAACCCACTTGATGACTACCCGCACTAGTCCGTCCCACTACGGACTAGTCCGAACTCAGTCAGACCCTTCTGGTCCAGCTGAAAACGGACTTGGCCGGCCAGGAGCGGACTAGTCCGGCCACTCCTGCTAGACTTCTCCAACTCTCTTCTCTCAATAGGTTTTGATCTCTAAACCGCTTTGAGCTCCCAACTTGATCTCAATGCACCTTATGCACACATCCTCATACACATATGGCTAGTCTAAACTCGACACGCTAGAAACTCTAGTTTCTTCTTTTCGAGTCGACATCGCCATTTTTATCCTTTTCCTTTTTGAGGGTTTGTGTTTTCGCTTGAGTCCACACCTGTGCTTAAGATCACTGAGCTCATTAGTTACTTAATTTTCGTCGTCAATCATCCAAAACCAATGGGATCCTAGATGCACTTTTAGTCTCCCCCTTTTTGGTGATTGATGACAACACATTAAGTCTTCACATATAAGAGTATAAATTTTGGTTTTCATAACGTGCGGGTGTATGAGTAACTCCCCCTCAATGAATGCATCATAAAAAGAAGATTGAGGAAGTCCTTCATACACACACACGTTATGGTGGGGTGCCTACGTGTTGTGCTCAACATTTGTGACAAGACATATTAAATATGAATATGATCAAAAGATAGACATTCAAAGGATCATATTGATATTAAACATTCAAAACATAGTCTTGCACAAATTTAAACATTCGAATGACATAAATATTACAAAAATAAGTGCAACATGTCCAAGGATTCAAAAAAAAGGTGCTACTCTCCCCACATCTAACTCTCCCCGTCAAATTCTTATTTAACTCTCCCCGTCTAACTCTCCCCCTTTGGCATCAAGACACCAAAAAGGAAAAGAAGAGGGGAACAACGAGGCCCAAAGTCTAGTCATCGTCCTCCTCGTCATCCGCTGCCTCGTCACGGGAGTCACTCTCCGTGGCGTCCGGATCCTCGTGGTCCTCGTCCTCGTTGTCGTCGAAGACTCGTGCTGAGGGAGCCGCCCGGGAAGAGCTCCCGTCCTCATGGAACTGGGTGAGCTCGTCGGCGGTGAAGTCGGGGAACGGAGTGATCTCTTCGTCGCCCTCCTCCGGAGAAGACATGGGGACCTCAAGCTTGTCACACACCGCCTTGAGATACTTCTCTTGGCGCTTGTGTGTCTTTTGATTATGGATTTCTTGCTTCCGGCGGGAGGTGAAGATAGCCTTGAAGAACTTGAAGAAAGCGCTCATCGACTGAGGCGAAGGCGGAGAAGGAGGTGCCATGGGGTGAGGTGCTGGCATCGCAGAGTGAGAGGGAGGCTCCGCATTCTTCCAGCGCGGAGGAGGCGGCACTGAAGGTGGCGTCTGTGGATGAAGTGGGCGATGAGTCACATCCTTGACAAAGGTCAAGCCCGACACCTTCTCGATGAGACACATGATGTATGGTGCATACCCACGTGCACAGTTAGGGGTATGCGAGATGTTGAAGATGTCGTCGAAGATGTAGTCAACTAGGTTGAACTTCTCATCACCATCAATAAGAAGCAGCGGGTGCCTTAGGCTTCCTTGGATCACCCCTGCATCACCATCTTTGGGTGCTAGTGTCCTCCTCATAATCCGATTCAGGATGCTATAGAATGGCTTAATATTGCGAGCAAGCCCGGCATCATATTGAACATGACTGGGGTACATGTAGGCTACCTCATCTCTGTCTACGGCCTTGATGTTAGAAATAATGATCTCATGATCCAAATGGGCCTCAAGTCCGAGAATCTTGGCAAACTCTGCAAAGGTGACTGAGTATTGCTCCCCATGAGTCATCCAAATGATCTGTCTATCACCTTGAGTGGTGAAGTAGATGGTAGAGTAGAACTACAGGATGACCTCAACATTCCAGTTGTACTTGAATCCCATTATGTTCTTGAGCTCATGACACTCAGCAGCCTCAATCACAGCATCAAAAGCAGAGTGCTTCTTCTGGGCCGTATAGTCCCAGTCAACCCATTGAGCTTCAATGACAGGCTTCTTCATCGTCTGCTAGACCAGACGGTAATAGTCACAATGAAAGTTGCATCAAAACCGTGTGTCGGCGGTGCTCCTTTCATACTTGTAGACTCTTTCTGTTCTCAATTTCCTGGCCTTGTCTGCTCCTTTCCCATGGAAGACATTTGCAGTCAACTCACGCTGTCGATTAGGGTTCCTTTCTGGAGCATGAACTTCCAAGGGACCAATAGGTTTGGCCTGCCCCTTCTCCTTTATGACCGTGCCCTTGGCCTTCTTAGCCAGAACCTTCATAGAGGGCTTCTTTTTATTGGGCTCGACAGGAGCCGGGGCCTTGCACTTCTTTGGATATCTCTTGATCCGGCGTTCGGCAACTTCTTCTTGGGCTTGCTTCTTGCCCCTTTCTTTCTCTCCCATGGTCACAAGTCTCTTCCTTTTGGAGACTTGTGTTGCGGCAGCCTGAGAGTTGTGAGCCTTGCGCTCCTCTCGCTTCTTCTTGCGGAGTTCCTTGTGGGACTCCTCAATGGCACGAGCCATTGCTTCATCTTCATTGTAGGCCGTAGCTGTGGCCCTAGCTTGTTGTTTCTTTGCTGCTTTTGCTCTCTCTTGCTGCTCAAGATGCTTCTTAGTAGCCTCAACTTCTGCCCTTGTCAGTTCCTCACCTAGGCGAAGCTGCTCAGCCTCCCACTCGGGGTCAGTGGGGGCAGAAGCGGATCGGCGAGGAGCTTCCATTGCTACTAAAACAGGAAGAAAGCATAAGATAGAAGGTCAAGAAGGTGGAATAATGCGAAAGAAATCACGAGAAATAGCCAAAGTTAGAGTTTGTCCTGTGTACACCGGACTTGTCCGTCGGGCCGACTAGTCCGCCTGGCATCGGACTAGTCCGGGTTGCACAGGACAAACCCTAACCCTAACGGTTTTTCGAGAAATCGTTGAATCAAGTCGCAATACTCCTAGGCTATGATCACAAGGATACTAGGAACAACTTCAATGAAGAGGGACCTATCAAAAACCCTATGAATCAAGAATGAGGTAGGTTTTTGAAAAAGGAGGGGTACCTCTTTGAATCTCGATGAATCTACGAGATCGAGGATGGATCGCGTAGGGAGCGATTGGGAAAAGTCTCCCACACCTCCAGGGATTCCAATGCACGGATTGGAAATGATTTTTGGTGGAGAAAAGTGAAAATTGCCTAATGGGTGTGGACGCGCGTGGGAGAGAGAAAAGCAAATGGGAGGAAGAGGAGGGGTCGGCCGCCACCTGGGGGTTTAAGTCCCCAGGGGCTGGACTAGTCCGTTGTAGGGGCCAAAAAAGTCCGGTCAGCGGACCAGACCCAGATCAATCTGGATCCGGACTTGTCCGGGCATAGGGCGGACTAGTCCGGTCCAAAAAGGCTGAAAACATATATATTTGAGTTTTAGCCACTATTGTTGATCCTTTTGGACATATTGCCACAACAAAACTTTATGAATATGGTCAGTAAGAAATCAACGATCAAACTATGACCATAACTCACAAAGTCAATAGTTTTTCAAATATTTTGGAGAAAATTGAGATAGAGATGAATTTCTCAAACACATGCAATAAGGTGTAAAGTAAACACTCAGATGTGCATGTTTCAAGCCACATTTCTAAAATCTAAGATATTGAGCTCACTCCTAAGCTCACAAAAACGCTTCTCATCTAGGGGCTTGGTGAATATATCGGCTAGATGGTTCTCGGTTCTTACATGGGAAATCACTATATCCCCCTTCAAGGAATGATCTCTCAAGAAGTGATGTCTAATATCGATGTGCTTTGTCCTCGAATGCTCAACTGGATTATGGGCTATTTTGATGGCGCTCTCATTGTCACATAGGAGCGGAATATGGCGCAAGTTTATACAATAATCCCTTAAAGTTTGTCGCATCCAAAGAAGTTGTGCAAAACAACTTCCGGCTGCGACATACTCCGCTTCGGCTATGGAAAGAGCAATGGAGTTTTGTTTCTTGGAGGACCAAGACACTAAAGATCTACCCAAGAATTGACATGTCCCGGATGTGCTCTTTCTATCAACTTTGCACCCCGCGTAATCCGCATCGGAGTAGCCAATGAGGTTAAACTTGGATCCTTTGGGGTACCAAAGTCCTAGGCTAGGTGTGTGAACTAAATATCTAAGAATTCTCTTGACGGTGGTCAAATGACACACCTTAGGTGCAGCTTGAAAACGTGCACACATACACACACTAAGCATAATATCGGGTCTAGATGCACAAAGATATAACAAAGAACCAATCATAGAACGATATACCTTTTGGTCCACACTTGGACCATCTTCGTTGAGGTCTAGATGTCCATTAGTTGCCATTGGAGTCTTGATGGGTTTGGCCTTGTCCATGTCAAACTTCTTTAATATGTCTTGAGTGTACTTTGTTTGACTTATGAACGTGCCTTCTTTGAGTTGCTTGACATGGAAACCTAAAAAGACTTCAACTCCCCCATCATGGACATCTCAAATCTCTCTATCATTATCTTAGAAAACTCATCACAAAACACTTTGTTAGTAGAACCAAATATGATGTCATCAACATATATTTGGCACACAAAGAGATCATCATTAAAGTGCTTTGTAAAGAGAGTATAATCAGCTTTTCCTATCTTAAAACAATTTTGAATCAAAAAGTATCTAAGGCACTCATACCAGGCTCTAGGAGCTTGTTTGAGGCCATAGAGAGCCTTACGCAATTTGAAGACATGGTTTGGGAAGTCTTGATCTTCAAAGCCTGGTGGTTGCTCCACATAGACTTCCTCCTTGATTGGGCCATTTAGGAACGCACTCTTGATGTCCATTTGGTAAAGCTTAAAATTATGGTGAGTAGCAAAGGCAAGTAATATACGAATTGACTCTAGCCTAGCTATAGGAGCAAAGGTTTCATCAAAATCCAAACCTTTGACTTGTGAGTACCCCTTGGCCACAAGTCGTGCCTTGTTCCTTGTCACCATGCCATGCTCGTCTTGCTTGTTGCGGAACACCCACTTGGTGCCCACAACATTTGTTTGTGGACGCTTGACAAGCTCCCAAACTTTGTTCCTCTCAAAGTTGTTGAGTTCCTCTTGCATGGCCACCACCCAATCCGGGTCTCTCAATGCGTCATCAACTTTATGAGGCTCCAAAGAAGAGACAAAGGAGTAATGTTCACAAAAGTTAGCAATACGACAACGAGTGGTTACCCCTTTTGTAATGTCTCCTAGGATGTTGTCAACGGGATGATCCTGTTGAACACTTTGATGCACACGAGGATGTGGAAGTTGAAATCTTGAGTCATCATCATCTCTTCTTATTCTTGGTCTCCCCCTTGATGTATGATTCCCTCTTGACTTTCATCTTCTTGATCATGTTGAGGTGCCACTTGTCCATCTTCAACTTGATCACGTGGGGGATGACTTGCATCATCTTGTGGTTGGTCACTTGAGTTTTGAGGTTGTTCTTGTGGACGAATATCTCCAAGTGCCATCCTCCTAAGAGCCTCTTGTGGAGAGTCTTCTTGATCTAACACACTTTGATCAACTTGCTCCACTTGGGAGCCATTAGTTTCATCAAACACCACGTTGCGTGCTATTTCAACAATCCCGAAGGATTTGTTGAAGACACAGTAGGCGTGGGTGTTTGAATCATAACCAAGAAAGGAACCTTCATCGAACTTTGAAGCGAACTTTGAAATCATAGGCTTCTTGTTGAGAATATAGCATTTGCTCCCAAAAACACGAAAGTAAGAGACATTGGGTTTCTTACCAACTAGAAGCTCGTAGTGGGTCTTCTTGAGGAGGCGGTGGAGGTACAATCGGTTGATGGCGTGGCAAGCGGTGTTAACTGCCTCCGCCCAAAACCGGTCCGATATCTTGTACTCATCAAGCATCGTCTTTGACATCTCAATGAGTGTCCTATTCTTCCGTTTCGCCACCCCGTTTTGTTGAGGGGAGTATGGAGCTTAAAATTCATGCTTGATTCCCTCCTCATCCAAGAACTCTTCCACTTGAGTGTTCTTGAACTCGGTGCCGTTGTCGCTTCTAATAGCCTTGATTCTTGAGGAGAACTCATTTTGAGCTCTCCTTAAGAACCTCTTGAGGACACCGTGAGTCTCACCCTTATCATGTAAGAAAAATACCCAAGTGAAACGAGAAAAATCATCAAAAATAACAAGATCATATTTGTTACCGCCAATGCTAATGTAGGTTATTGGTCTGAGAAGGTCCATGTGTAGCAGTTCCAAAGGTCTTGTTGTCATCATGATGTTCTTGGAGGGGTGTTGAGCTCCCACTTGCTTCCCCGCTTGGCAAGCACTACATGGCCTATCCTTTTCAAAGACAACATTCTTCAAGCCATAGATGTGCTTGCCCTTAAGGAGATTTTGCAAGTTCCTCATCCCAACATGGGCTAGCCTTCTATGCCAAAGCCATCCCATGTTGGTTTTCAACATTAAGCATGTGTCAAGTTGGGCTTTATCCGTGGTGAAATCCACAAGATAAAGCTTTCCTTTGAGTACACCCTTAAAGGCGATTGAGTCATCACTTCTCCTAAGGACGCTCACACCCTCATTAGTAAAAACACAATTATAACCCTTGTCACATAGTTGTGATATGGACAATAGGTTATAGTCCAAAGAATCAACATGCAAAACGTGAGAAATATTATGTTGGGGAGAAATAGCAATTTTACCGGAGCCAAAGATTTTCCCTTGGCTATTGTCCCCAAAGAAGATCCCTTCACTTGGATCATCGTTTTCTTCATACTCCACGAACATTTTTCTCTCTCCAGTCATGTGGTTGGTGCATCCACTATCGAGCACCCATTTGGATCCACCGGAGGAGTATTGAATGTGGCCTAGAAGGGAGGTGAATAGGACTTTGTGAAATTTGTCGGAACCTGCAACACTTAACAACTAGTTCAAAACCAGAGATATCGGACTAGTCTGGTAAAGTGCAGACTAGTCCGGTGTGTACGGACTAGGTTGATCAAGTTTGATTTATTAAGTTTGATTCTAGGGTGTAGCAGCGGAAATATACTTGTAATTTATGTGTTGCAAGATTATGTACTAGGGTATATCACAAGTCAATCCTAAATTTGATATTTCAACGTAAAGTGAGCGAGATTGATTGAAACCCTTGATTGATATAATGTAAAGAACGATGAACACAAAACAAGAACACAGAGATTTATCCCGTGGTTCGGTTCCCACAGAGGCAACCTACATCACGTTGAGGAGTCCACAAAAGGATCGAGTCTTCTCCAACCCTACCCTCGTCGGATCGCCACGAAGGCCAATCCTCTTCCACTTATCACAAAGGGGTGAATAACCAAATTCAAAGGGACCTTCTCACACGTTGAGAGCTCCCTTAGATTACAATACGAAATACCACCAAGAACACACTCAAAAGATTACAATGAAATTACAGGAGTGTGTTAGAGAATCAAACCAAGAGCTCAATGAGTGTTGAACGTGTCTCCCCAATGATCTAGAGTGAATCCTCAAAGGATTGATCTTTGTTGCACTTAATTTCGTGGAGAGATGTGGTTTTTGAGGCTCTTGGGAGGTGTGACGGTGCTAGGGTTCGAGAGGGGTCAAAGTTGGGTCGTGCACCTCTATTTATATGGGGTTTCTAAAAGTTACCATTAGGGTTTAGAAAGATTGGACTAGTCCGTGGTGGACACCGGACTAGTCTCGTGTGATGTGTGTAGCAAACCCTAAATGTCCCGAAATATCGGACTAGTCCGGCTAGGGGCAGACTTGTCCGATTTCTCTTCTGGAAATCCTTGGACTAGTCCGATAGTTATTGGACTTGTCTGGACATGTGAAACCCTAAGTGAATTGGGTGACAAGTCCGCACTTGGAGGACTTGTCCGATTTAGGTCACAGGGTTTTTTGGACTAGTCCGTTCTAATATCGGACTTGTCCGATTTAGAACAGAATGAATATCGGACTAGTCCGGTCGTGATCGGACTTGTCCGATTTTGTGTGACTTGTGAAGTGTTTTGAGGACTAGTCCGCACTGGGGAGGACTAGTCCAATTCTAGTCAGAGAGATATCGAACTAGTCCGATGGATATCGGACTTATCCAATTTTGTGCAGAGAGGATATTGGACTAGTCCGGTGACATTCGTACTAGTCCGGTTCTGTATAACTTTGTACAATGTGTGTGTTTAATTGTGATTGAGATCTTGGGGTGTGTTTCCTTAACACACTCCATACACAATGATCTACTATTCTTCTTCCTTGAGCTCATTTCCACTTTGCTCCTTATTCTCCCTTTTTTTGTCACTTTGCTTATTTTGTTATTAAAACCTGTGCTCATCTCAACAAATAGGTTAGGATATCATTTTCTTGTCATAAATCATCCAAAACCTACAAGGGATTCCTAGATTCACTTTCAATCTCCCCCTTTTTGGTGATTGATGACAATCAATTGAGATTTCACAAAATGCGATAAAAAATTGAGATTTTCATAAAGAATGCACAAATGGGTCTAAAATATATCAAGCAGTGAAAACATAATCCATATGTGCATTCTTTATGGTGGGATGCATAACTAAGTATGTTGAAACAATGAGAATGACATTAATCAATCAAAAGCAAGCATATATGTCATTCTAGGAGCAAAATCATACAACTCAAAAATTACTACTTAAAAGATCATAACATTGCATCACAGAACCATAATTAACTTAAGAACATAGTTAAAGCTTTACAACCCGCAAAAAGTCAAAAATCATACAAGAGATCTCTCTCCTCGCATCCTACAACTAAGGCTAAGACTCCCCCTCAATCTCTCCCCCTTTGGCATCAAGACACCAAAAAGAAGGAGAGGAGGGTCCTAAGGTCTTCACTTCAGCCTGATGAGGAGGAGGAGGTGCGGAGTCACTCGAGCCCCCAATGCCAAAGTAGGCAAGCTCGGAGGGGGTCAAGGGCCCGAGCTCGATGAAATCTGAGTCTGAGTCTTCAGAGATTACTGGAGACCCAATGGGTTCGATCTCCAGTTTCTGGCAAATTTGCTTCACATTTGCCTTAACATACTTCATATCTTCCTTTCTTCTCTTGTTGAGCTTATGGGCCTTCACTTCGGCCTTTTTGCAGATGGCAGCCAGGTATTTGAAGATCCCACTGGCTGATCCCCTTTGAGGGGCTGCCCTACTGGCAGAGGCAGCTCTTGCATCTTTAGATCTTCTTACCGGAGCCTCAAGACTGGAGGCTGGCGAGGGAGCAGCCTGGACACTTGGCTTCTGAGGCATCTGAGGCCTCAAGGGTAGATGCTCCACATCCTTGACAAATTCAATCCCGGTGACCTTCTCGATCACAAACATCAGATATGGGGCATACCCACAAGATCTGTTGGGTGTGCAGGATATGTTAACCATGTCATTCCAAATGTAGTCCACCACATCAAACTGGGGGCCCTTGCTTATCACTCTCATCAATGTTCGGAGATAACCCTGCACACTCCCAGCATCTCCATCCTTAGGAGCGATGGTCTTCCTCAAGACTCTGTTGAGCACCACAAAGAATGGCTTCATGTTCTTTGTGGATGGGGGGCTGAACTTGGAGTTTGGCTCATATAAGAACTTCATCTTATCCTTCTCAATGACACATATGTTGTGTATGATCAAGCAGTCAGATCTTGAGGTGTCAAGGTGAAGCAGGCTTGCAAAGTCTTCTTGAGTGATATTGTACTTGGATCCATGAGTCATCCAAGTAACACTTTCCTCATCTTCACCCGAGAAGTGGCATGTCGCAAAGAATTGCGCAATGACCACATCATTCCAGTTGTTCCTGAAGGCAAAGAGATCCTTCAGGCCATGCCTCTCAATGGCTTCCACCACTTCAGTGAACGGGGAGCAACCCTTCTTCTCAAAATGTGCCCAATCAATCCATTGACTGCACACAACTAGTGTCTTCATTAGGAGATACACAGATTTGTAGAAATTTGCATGGAAGTTGCACCAAAATCTTCCGTCGACAGCTTGCTTCGGTCGGCCATACCAATCAATGCTTCTGAACTTTGCTGCTGAATCACTGCCCTTCCCGTTGAACTTCTCTTCAGTGGGGTCCCGGACCCCTTCTCTCAGAGCATGGAGCTTCAACGGGCCAACTGGACCCGTCGCTATCCCTTTGCCCTTGCCTTTGGCTAGGCGGGCACTTGCCGAGCTAGGGCCACCACCGGTGGTAGCCCTAGAAGCTGGTACCTTGGAGGTCGGCTTCTTCGCTAGCACTTTCCTCTGAGCCTGTGGAGGAGATGGAGCTCACTCGGAAGGTCTCTATTGGCGCTTCTCGCCAAGACTCGTCGAGGTCCAAGGTGCCACCTCGTGGTCCATCTTGGCCTCAAAGTCGGAAACTTCATTATTCGAGCTCGACATGACCTGAGAATGAGTGGCATGATTGAGAATGAATGGTACAAGGTATAGGTGTGAAAGGATAGCAAGGAATTGCATTGAGGAATTGAAAAGTTAGGTTTTGAGTTCAGAAAAATCGGACTTGTCTGATGCACAGGAACGGACTAGTCCGGGAGACCGGACTTGTCCGTGCATGGACCGGACTAGTTCGGTGTTCATCCTCAAAAACCTAAGAGACTAGACAAAAGTTGATTCCTAATGCACAACAAGCGTAGCATAAACGTAATACATCAAGAAGGCATGTATATAGTGAAATATGCTAGGCTATTTGATCAACAATGAAGAAATTTGGAAATTCTAGGGTTTGAATGAAAATTACTGAAGAAAACGATTGGAACTTGGAGATGAGGGTGTTGAAGGTTGGACTTGTCCGAGAACTTCAATCCCGATGCGATGACGATCAAATTCCACCCAAACTTGCGAAGTTCTGAAGGAGAAATCAAGGAATCGCCTTGGGAGCTCGAGTGGAAGAGAGAGAACGCGTGAGGCAAGAGTGAGGATGAAGGGATTAGGGTTTTGGCGGCGGCTAGGGTTATGGGCACGGAAAATCGGACAAGTTCGGGGATGACCGGACTAGTCCGAACTTTTTCAGAGGACTATATCGGACTAGTCCGTGGTCTACCGGACTAGTCCGGCCTAACCGGCACTCTGCAGACTAGTCTGCATGGGCGGACTAGTCCGGGTAACCACGGACTAGTCCGTGGTCACCAGGCAAGAATTTCTTAGCCCATTCATATATATTTGAAGGTACATATTTAGAAAATAGGGAGGCAAATCAAATCAAATAACCTTGATGAATATGATCAGTAAGCATACAACAATCAAGCAATGATCATAATTCACCAAAATCTAATAATTAACATAGTTTTTGAGAGGAAATTGAGAGAGATGATTTTCACAATCCAATCAACATATTTTGAAGAATTCATACAGGTATGCAACATTTCAAGCCACATTCCGAGCATCAAGGATGTTTAGCTCATTGCGGAGTTCACAAAAGTGCATTTCATCAAGTGGCTTGGTGAATATTTCGGCCAATTGCTTTTGGGTGTTGACATGGGAAATGGCTATATCTCCTTTCATGGAATGATCTCTCAAAAAGTGATGTCTTAATCTATGTGTTTAGTTCTAGAGTGCTCAACTTGGTTGTAGGCAATTTTGATGGCACTCTCATTGTCACAAAGGAGTGGAATACGGTTCATATTGTAACCGTAATCCCTTAGAGTTTGTCGCATCCAAAGGAGTTGTGCACAACAACTCCCAGCTGCAACATACTCTGCTTCGGCCGTGAATAAGGCAATGGAATTTTGTTTCTTGGAGGACCAAGAAACTAAGGACCCCCCTAGGAATTGTCATGTACCGGAGGTGCTTTTTCTATCTACTTTGCACCCAGCATAATCAGCATTTGAGTAACCAATGAGACTGAATTTTGAGCCTTTTGGGTACCAAAGACCAAGGTTGGGTGTATGAACTAAATATCTCAAGATCTTTTTTACAGCTGTCAAGTGACACTCCTTAGGATTGGCTTGAAACCTTGCACACAAACATACACTCAACATAATGTCTGGCCTAGATGCACATAAATAGAGTAGAGATCCAATCATGAAGCGATATACCTTTTGGTCGACGCTAGGTCCATCTTCATTGAGATCCAAGTGGCCATTTGTTGCCATGGGAGTCTTTATAGGCTTTTCCTTGTCCATACCAAACTTCTTGAGTATGTCTTGCTTGTAATTGGTTTGGCTTATGAACGTCCTTTCCTTTTGTTGCCGCACTTGGAATCCCAAGAAGTACTTTAGTTCTCCCATCATTGACATTTCAAACTTATCTGTCTTGATTTTACTAAATTTCTCACAAAAAAAAATTGATTAGTTGACCCAAAGATTATATCATCAACATAAATTTGACAAATAAAAAGTTAATTGTTAAAATTCTTTGTAAATAGTGTATAATCTACTTTGCCAATCTTAAAGCCATTTTCAATTAAGAAATCTCTAAGACACTCATACCAAGCTCTAGGAGCTTGTTTGAGGCCGTAGAGAGCCTTACGCAATTTGAATACGTGGTCGGGAAACTCTTCGTCTTCAAACCCAGGGGGTTGCTCCACATACACCTCCCCCTTGATTGGTTCGTTGAGGAAGGCGCTTTTCACATCCATTTGATACAGCTTGAAATCATAGTGAGTAGCATATGCAAGTAATATTCTAATAGATTCAAGTCTAGCTACTGGAGCAAAGGTCTCATCGAAATCCAAACCTTCGACTTGTGAATACCCTTTGGCCACAAGTCGTGCCTTGTTCCTTGTCACCACCCCGTGTTCGTCTTGTTTTTTGTGGAAGACCCACTTGGTGCCGACAATGTTCGCATTGGGTCTTGCCACGAGTTCCCACACCTCTTTCCGCTTGAAGTTGTTCAATTCTTCTTGCATTGCCACCACCCAGTTCGGATCTTTCAGTGCATCCTCAACCCTGCGCGGTTCCAAAAAGGATACAAACGAATAGTGCTCACAAAAGTTAGCTATACGAGATCTAGTGGTTACTCCCTTTTGGATGTCACCGATGATATTGTCGATTGGGTGATCCCTTTGGACGCATTGGTGTACTCTTGGGTGTGGCACTTGAGACGTTGTATCTTCATGATCGTCTTCTTCTATCTCTAAATGGTTGCCTTCGTTGACTTGTTGATTATCTTCGTATTCTTGTGGTTGATCTTGTGTGGGAGCTCCCCCTTGATCGTTGACCTCCTCTTGTGGTTGATCTTCCTCATGCACGTGTAGAGGTGACTCTTGTGGTCGGACTTCACCTAAGGCCATTCTTTTCAATGTTTGACAGGGAGCTTCTTCTTTACCTAGTACACATGGATCAACTTGCTCCTTTTGGGAGCCGTTAGTCTCATCGAACACTACGTCACGTGCTACTTCAACAAGTCCGGAGGTCTTGTTGAAAACACGATAGGTGTAAGTGTTCGAATCATAACCAAGCAAGAAACCTTCATCGGACTTCGAAGCAAACTTTCAAGTCCTGGGATTCTTGTTTAAAATATAACATGGAGAACCAAAAACTCGAAAATATGAAATATTGGGTTTGTTACCAGTGAGTAGCTCATAGGATGTCTTCTTGAGTAGTCGATGAAGATAAAGTCGATTTACGACGTGGCAAGCGGTGTTAATCGCTTCCGCCCAAAATTGATCTGAGGTCTTGTACTCATCGAGCATTGTTCTTGCCATCTCTATGAGTGTTCGGTTCTTTCTTTCGGCAACTCCGTTTTGTTGTGGGGAGTACGGAGCTGAAAACTTGTGCTTTATGCCTTTTTCATCAAGGTACTCCTCCACTTGTGTGTTCTTGAACTTTGTGCCGTTGTCGCTTCGAATGTTATTGATTGTCAATGAGAATTCGTTTTGAGCTCGCTTGAAGAACTTCTTGAGTATTCCTTGTGTTTCTGACTTATCATGCAAAAAGAAAACCCAAGTGAAGCGAGAAAAATCATCAACAACTACTAAACCATATTTGTTACTGCCGATGCTTATGTAGGCAATTGTACCAAACAAGTCCATGTGAAGTAGCTCGAGCGGTCTTGTTGTAGTCATGACGTTCTTGGCGGGGTGAGGTGCTCCAACTTGCTTCCCGACCTGGCACGTGCTACAAGGCCTGTCTTTCTCAAACACAACATCCTTCAAACCTCGGATGTGATCGCCCTTGAGGAGTTTTTGAAGGTTCCTCATGCCAACATGCGCTAGCTGTCTATGCCACAGCCAACCCATGTTGTTTTTTGCAATCAAGCATGTGTCTAGTTCAGCTTTATCCTTGTTGAAGTCAACAAGATATAGCTTTCCCTTTAACATACCCTTGAATGCAATGGAACCATCACTCCTCCTAGAAACGGTCACACCCTCGTTAGTGAACAAGCAATTATAACCTTTGTCACATAATTGAGATATGTACAGCAGGTTATAATCTAAGGATTCAACGTGTAAGACATGAGAAAGTGTGTTTTTAGAAGATATTGCAATTTTACTGGTGAAAGTGCATCTAGGACTCCCTTTTGGGTTTTGGATGATTTATGACAAGCAATTGGGATCCTAACCTCTTTGTTGAGATGAATGCAGGACTATAATAGAAAAATGAGTAAAATACCAAAAAGAAGGGATGATGAGGAGCAAAGTGGAAATGAGCTCAAGGGAAAAGAGTAGTAGATTTTTGTGTATGGAGTGTGTTAAGGAAACACACCCCAAGAGCTCAATCATAATTAAACACACACATTGCACAAAGTTGCACAGGACCGGACTAGTCCGATAACCTTTCTGCACCAGATCAGACAAGTCCGATATCTGTTGGACTAGTCCGATATCTGTTTGATTAGAATCGTACTAGTCCTCCCCAGTGCGTACTGGTACTCAAAACACTACACAAGTCATACAAAATCGGACATATCCATTATCAACCGGACTAGTCCGATATTCTTTTTGATCCACTTCGGACAAGTCCGATATTCACACGGACTAGTCTGAAAAACCAACTGATCTAAATCGGACAAGTCCTCCAAGTGCGGACTTGTCATCCAACACACTTAGGGTTTGACATGTTCGGACAAGTCCGATGTCCATCGGACTAGTCCGAAGATTTCCAGTAGCGAAATCGGACAAGTCGGTTTTCATCCGGACTAGTCCGATATTTCGGGACACTTAGGATTTGCTACACACAGCACACTGGACTAGTCCGGTGACCACCACGGACTAGTCTGAACTTTCTAAACCTTAACGATAACTTTTAGAAACCCCGTATAAATAGAGGTGCACGGCCCAATTTGAAAAACTCTCGAACCCTAGCGCCGTCACACCTCCCAATAGCCTCAAAAACGACATCTCTCCACGAAATTAAGTGCAACATCGATCAATCCCTTGAGGATTCACTCTAGACCATTGAAGAGACACTTGCAACACCACATTGAGCTCTTGGTTTGATTCTCTAACACACTCCTACATTTCAATTGTAACTTTTGAGTGTGTTTTGGTGGCATTGTGTTTTGTAATCTAAGGGAGCTCTCAACGTGTGAGAACGCCCCTTGAATTCGGTTATTCACCCCTTTGTGATTAGTGGAAGAGGATTGGCCTTCGTGGCGATCCAACGAGGGTAGAGTTGGAGAAGACCCGGTCCTTTTGTGGACTCCTCAACGTGGATGTAGGTTGCCTTCGTGGTAGCCGAACCACGGGATAAATCGTTGTGTCTTGTTTTAGTGTTCATCATTCTAATTAATCAACTCAATCTAGGGTTTCATACACATTGTTCATCTTACGTTAAATTGTTGAACATAAGACTTAATTGTGATATAATCCAGCATATAACTGTTAAACTGTTGTTTGATTCTGTATTTCCGCTGTACACATAAAAGAATCAAACCAATCAATCAAGTTTAATCAACTTAGTACATGAACACCGGACTAGTCCGCACTTTACCGGACTAGTCCGATATCTCTGGTATTGAACTGATTGTTGAGTGTTGTAGGATCCGACAATTTTCAAAAAGGCCTATTCACCCCCCTCTAGGCCTACATTCAACTGGTACCGAGCACCTTTCCTTTACTATTATCTCCAAAATAGATGCCCTCATTTGGATCCTCATTCTCTTCATATTCAACAAACATTCTTCTTTCTCTGGTCATATGGTTGGTGCAGCCACTGTCTAGCACCCATTTAGATCCACCGAAGGAATAGGCCTGCAAAAACAAATTATGCTTTGGTTTTAGGTACCCAAGCTTGCTTGGGTCCTTGGAGGTTAGTTACAAGACATTTGGGCACCCACACATGAGACTTGGTGTTCTCATGGTGTGGCCGAACATAATGAGCATAAACTTTGCCAAAATTATTTTTCATTAAGACATACGAGGCATCAAAAGTTATAAACAATAATTGTTGTTTATCTACAGGACTAGTCTGGGAGGTCGGACTTGTCCGGAGGACCGGACTTGTACGAACATCAACCGGACTAGTCCGATGTTCATGCGTGATTACTATTTTAATCTTTGACTTTCCCGTTTGAGAGGGTCTTCCCTTTACAAAGGTAATCCTCTCCTTTTTATTCTTATGGATTCTAGCATGTTACTTTTCACCATAAGAATAACCAATGCCATATTTGACATTTGGAGGTCTTTGGACCAAGTATGCACTGTGTGCATATTTGATCTTCTCCTTGTCAAATATGCCACTTTGGGTAGGATGTTTATCCTTTGTAGAGGTCGGCTTGTCTTTCAAACTGATGTCAATTTTATTGCATGTACAAGCATGAGCAAACTCAGTTTTATTGGGTTGATAAGGTGAACTTGAAGAGGAAGAAGGTTCGCCTTGCTTGAGTGACTCAACTTGCACTTCAAGGATCTTGTTAACCTTGATCAGGTCAGCAAGTTGGTCCTCAATTGTAGCATTTGAGTCGGTTAACTCCAAGCAAGTTTCCTTGCTTGAAGCTAACTCAAGCTCTAGTGATTTGCTTCGTTCCTTTTCAAGTTCTAGAAGCTTGTCAAGTTCGACATATTCCTACTTTTGGGAGATGATCATGTCCTCTTGACGATGTATTAACCTCTCCTTCTCAACAAGTTCATCAAGCAAAAATTTCATTTTTGTGGCTGTTTTCCTATCTAGTCCAACAAGCATATCCTCATTATCACTATTGATTTCATCATCACTAGAATAGGAATGCACGGCAGGGGGTTTAATGGTTACCTTGTGTTTACCTTCCTTCGCCATAAGGCAAGTGCCATCTCCCTTCCTTGCACCGAGTTTAGGGAAGAGAGTAGACTTCTTGGATGTCTTCTCGATGGCTACGCTAGCCATCTCTTCTTCTTCGGATGATGAGGACTCATCATTTGAGTCCCACTCTTTCCCTATGTGAGCTTGTTTGGCTTGTTTCTTCTTCTTGAAGAATTTCTTGGGTTGAGGCTTGGCTTCTTTAGTCTTTTTCTTGTTCTCTTCATATGGGCAATCAACTATAAAGTGGCTATACTCGCCACAATTATAGCATGCCCGCCTCAACTTTGGCTTTGTTCTTTCCTTGTACTTTCCTTCGCTTGATTTGGCACCTTGTCTTTTCTTCATTATTCTCTTGAATTTCTTCATGAACAATATCATGTCTTCTTCGTCTAATTCACTGCTCTCGTCGTCACTGTCATCTTCTAGTTGTTCTTCTCTAGCTTCTTTAGATAGGGGCTTGAGGGTGGACTTCAAAGCAAACCCTTTCTTCTTTGCTGAGGTGAGGTCGGCAATCTCCTTGACATGCTTAGCTTGTTTTTCCATCATCTTGAAGTTGATGATCTTTCCAAGAAGTTCATGCGGGGCCATCCTTTTGTATCCGGGGCTTTCTCTGATCATGGATCATAGGGTGACGTTGCGAGGCATGAAAGCTCTAAGGATGAGCTTTACCACCTCATGGTCATTCCACTTCATACTTTCGTATGATTTGACCTTGTTGACGAGTGTCTTCAATCGGTTGTACATGTCCTGAGGTGACTCGTCTTCTTCAATTGCGAATCTTCCTAATTCGCCTTCGATCATTTTGATCTTTGCTTCACGCACATGACGGTCACCTTCATGTGCAGTTTGCAGTGTGTCCCAAATCTCCTTAGCAATCTCGAGTCCATCCACCTTGATGAACTCATCCCGACTGAGTGAAGAGGTAATTACTATCGCGGCTTGAGCATTTCGATGAATAGCCTGCTCTTGGCTTGGTGTGAGCTCTTCGTCGTCATCCGGGATATCTATCCCTGTGCACACAATATGTCATAAACTTGGATTGAGGGAAATTAGATGCATTTTCATATTTTACCTCCACATTGAGTAATCACTTCCATCGAAATGTGGGGCTTTTCCAAGTGGGATAGACAAATAATGATTATTATTGGAATTGAGATGATCATAGTTCAAAGGATATCGGGAGTAGTCGGTGTGACTACTCCCCTTCTTCTTTTCTTCAATCTTCACTTTCCCTTTGGAAAGTGTCTTCTTTCTTAGGAGCGCCTTTAGTTCTAGCATCTCCTCATCGTCGTCCTCGAAGTCTTGAATATCTTTGAGGAGCTTCTCCACCTTGAGGTTCTTTTCATCATCAACCTTTTCTTGGTTGTTGCTCTTGTGGATGTCCTTTATGTACGACATGATCTTCTTCGAGCGATTAGTCTCTTTCTTGAAGAACCCGCTCTGATACCAATTGAATGTGGCCTAGAGGCGGGGTGAATAGGCATTTGTGAAATTTGTCGGAACCTGCAACACTTAACAACCAGTTCAAAACCAGAGATATCAGACTAGTCCGGTGTGTACGGATTAGGTTTATCAAGTTTGATTTATTAAGTTTGATTCTAGGGTGTAGCAACGGAAATATACTTGTAATTTATGTGTTGCAAGATTATGTACTAGGGTATATCACAAGTCAATCTTAAATTTGATATTTTAACGTAAAGTGAGCGAGATTGATTGAAACCCTAGATTGATATAATGTAAAGAACGATGAACACAAACAAGAACACAAGAGATTTATCCCGTGGTTCGGTTCCCACAGAGGCAACCTACATCCACGTTGAGGAGTCCACAAAAGGACCGGGTCTTCTCCAACCCTACCCTCGTCAGATCGCCATGAAGGCCAATCCTCTTCCACTTATCACAAAGGGGTGAATAACCGAATTCAAAGGGGCCTTCTCACACATTGAGAGCTCCCTTAGATTATAATACGAAATACCACCAAGAACACACTCAAAAGATTATAATGAAATCACAGGAGTGTGTTATAGAATCAAACCAAGAGCTCAATGAGTGTTGAACGTGTCTCTCCAATGATCTAGAGTGAATCCTCAAAGGATTGATCTTTGTTGCACTTAATTTCATGGAGAGATGTGGTTTTTAAGGCTCTTGGGAGGTGTGACGGTGCTAGGGTTCAAGAGGGGTCAAAGTTGGGCCGTGCACCTCTATTTATATGGGGTTTCTAAAAGTTACCGTTAGGGTTTAGAAAGATCGGACTAGTCCGTGGTGGACACCGGACTAGTTCGGTGTGCTGTGTGTAGCAAATCCTAAGTGTCCTGAAATATTGGACTAGTCCGGCTAGGGGCGGACTTGTCCAATTTCTCTTCTGGAAATCTTCGGACTAGTCCGATAGTTATCGGACTTGTCCGGACATGTGAAACCTAAGTGAATTGGGTGACAAGTCTGCACTTGGAGGACTTGTCCGATTTAGGTCAGAGGGTTTTTCGAACTAGTCTGTTCTAATATCAGACTTGTTCGATTTAGAACAGATCGAATATCGGACTAGTCCGGTGGTGATCGGACTTGTCAGATTTTGTGTGACTTGTGAAGTTTTTTGAGGTCTAGTCCGCACTGGGGAGGACTAGTCCGGTTCTAGTCAGAGATATATCGGACTAGTTCGATGGATATCGGACTTGTCTGATTTTGTGCAGAGAGGATATCGGACTAGTCTGGCGACATTCGAACTAGTCTGGTCCTGTATAACTTTGTGCAATGTGTGTGTTTAATTGTGATTGAGCTCTTGGGGTGTGTTTCCTTAACACACTCCATACACAATGATCTACTATTCTTCTTCCTTGAGCTCATTTCCACTTTGCTCCTTATTCTCCCTTCTTTTTGGCACTTTGCTTATTTTGCTATTAAACTTATGCTCATCTCAACAAATAGGTTAGGATCTCATTTGCTTGTCATAAATCATCATAAACTCACAAGGTATTCCTAGATGCACTTTCAAGTATGCCTACAAAACAGGATTATGCCTTCCTTTTAGGTACCCAAGCGAAGTTGGGTCATTTGACGTTAGTAGTGAGGCACTTGGGCACCCACACGCAAGGCTTGGGGCTCTTGCGGAGTGGCCCAGCATATCTAGCATATACTTTGCCATACTTGTTCCTCATTAAAACATAAGATGCATCAAAATCATGAAAGAGAGGATGCGGTTCAGATTTAGGCATGTTAGTGCTAGTTGAAGTATTCTTCCAATTTTAGTTTGGGATGAGCTTCCCTTGACAAAGACAATCAAGTCTTTGCCATACTTGGAGGTTTTAGCATTTTGCTTTCCACATCTAGTATAACTAAGACCATCCTTGACATAGGGAGGTCTTGTGTTGGTGTATGCACTTCGTGCATACGCCACCTTCTCTTTGTCAAAGATGCCACCCTTGGGTGCTTGTTTGCCTTGAGTAAATTTAAGCTCATCCTTTAATTTAAGGATCAAGTTAGAACATTTGCAAGTAGATATTGCTTCGGATGCAACCTTTGAGGAGGATGAGCTTTTGGAGGAAGAGGCTACATTAGTCTTGAGGGACTCAACTTGAGTCGCAAGGATCTTGTTAACTTTTTCCAAGTTGCCAAGTTCGTCCTTGAGCTCAATGGTTGTCTCCTCAAGACTTGAGCATGTTTTCTTGCTTAGAACAAGTTCATACTCTAGTACCTTGCTCTTCTCTCTATCAAGCTAAAGGCGCTCAATGAGCTCTTTACATCTCTCCTTTTCATGGATAAGCATGTCCTCTTGCCTATATATGAGCTCCTCCTTCTAAAAAATTTCATCCGAGAGCAATTTCATTCTACGCAAAGTGCTCTTACTTATGTCCTTAAGCATGTGTTCGTTTTCACTAGCACTATCAAAATCATCATGAGAGGATATGGAAGAGGATGAGTTAGAAGTAACCTTTCTCCTTCCTTGTTTTGCCATGAGGCAAGTTGGCTTGTGGTCGTAGAGGTTGGGGAAAAGCTTGCTTCTCTTGGAGCTCCTCCCGATGGCTATGGTTGCTACCTTCTCCTCGTCTTCGGAGGAGGAATCATTGTTATAGTCCCATTCCTTGCCTAAGTGAGCATGACCGGAGGGCCTCTTCTTCTTGTAGAACTTCTTTTCTTGAGGCTTGCCCTCCTCTTCTTCTTGCCCTCCTCATGTGGGCAATCCACGATGAAGTGCATGTACTTGCCACAATTGTAGCAAGCCCTCTTTTTTTTGGTCCTTGCATTTTCTTTGCCCTTGGTCTCATGCTTGTATCCTCCTTTTCTTCTCCTCATCATCCTCTTGAAATTGTTGATGAAGAGGGCCTCTTCCTCATCGGTGTCAAGGATCTCCTCATCATCTTCGTTTTGCTCTTTTGAGGAGGATGTCGCTTTGAGTGCAACATCCTTCATCTTCGAGGCGGTGAACCTTTGGAGGTCGTTGTAGAAGAGCGCCTCCTTCTCCATGATCTCGTGGTTGATGATCCTCCCTAGGACCTCCTCCGGGGTCATTTTGGCAAACCCCAGGCTTTCTCGTATCATAGAGCAAAGAGAGACGTTTCTAGGCATGAATGCTCGAATCATCCTCTTCACCACCTCGTGGACTGTCCACTTGGTGCAGCATAAGATCTACTCTTGTTGATGAGTAGCTTTAGGCGGTTGTACATCTCTTGGGGAGATTCACCATCCATAATGGCAAACCTCCCGAGCTCTCCTTCAATGAGCTCAATCTTCGCTTCCTTCACGACTCGGTTGCCTTCATGAGCCGTCTTGAGGGTTTCCCAAATATCCTTGGACACCTCAATTCCATCTACTCGGTTGAACTCATCTCTTGAGAGATATAAGATGATCACTCCGACCGCTTAGGCATTGCAGTGAAGGACCACGGCTTGCTCCGGAGTGATGTCTTCTTCATTCTTCGGGATATGCACCCGGGTCAACACAATTTGCCACAAAGAGGGACTGAGTGACACGAGATGGATCTTCATGTTGTGCTTCCACATCCTGTAGTCGGTTCCATCGAATTGGGGAGGCTTCCCCAATGGGATGGAAATATAGTGGTTGTTGGAGACAAGGCGTTCATAGTTGTAGCCTTGTTGGTTGTAGTGGGTCATGCCACCTGATGTAGAGGTTGAAGAGTCAACTTTTTAAATCTACAACTTTTCTCGAAGTTTTGCCTTGAGCTGGTGAGTCTCTTTGTCATCCGTTGACTTGTCTTGGTAGACAAGCATCTCCTATTGAGTTGCTTGGATCTCATTGGTCGAGACCTCGTCATACCCCACTCCGGCCATCTTCTCTCCGAGTTCTTAGACTCTTTGGGAGAGTCCTCGCTCTGATACCAATTGAAAGTTGCCTAGAGGGGGGGTGAATAGGCTAATCGACCTGAAATGACTTAATAAAACGAGATCAGTACTCAGGGGGCGGACTAGTCCGATCCATGGGCGGACTATTCTTGTCCACCTGCAGGGAAAGCCTAAAAGTGGTTTCTAACAAGTTTTAGTTCGACTTTTGTGATGCAAAGTATGTTGGAATGACTTAGTGAACCTTAACTAGTTATGGAGCAAGTATGAGGCTAAGGATCACAATGAAACAAGAGTGATGAACAAAAACGGTAAAGCTAACCCTAGAAGCAATGTGCGATAAGTGAAAGTGAAGAACACAAGGGACACAAGGATTTTATTCCGAGGTTCGATCCCACACAGGAATCTACGTCCCCGTTGAGGAGTCCACGTAGGATCGGGTTCAACAACCCTTTCCTCACCAAGTTTACCACAAGGGCCTAACTTAGTTCTCCACTATCAAAAGGGGTGAATACAAGATTCACTGGGGCTTCTCACAATCTGAGGCTCCCACCACAAATACAATCTCAAATCACAAAGAATGACTCAAGCCACAGATCACAAAGATTGAACAAGTGCAAGAGATCAAACCGAGAGCCTAGAGCGGTGTTCTTTCTCTTCTTCACCTCACCAAACCCTAATCCACACAAGAACTAGTTTTAGAGGGAAGGTAGGCAAGAAGGAGGCTTTTGGAGGCTCAAAGTTTGTTGTGGCAGCGCTAGAGTTTCAAAGTTCCCAAGTATTGGTTCAAATGAACCCAGGGGTCCTCTATTTATAGAGGTTCCCAGCCCATACTGTTGACTTCAGCAGATGGGCGGACTAGTCCGGCCTTTGGGACCACTGACGTCCCTGACAACTGTCGCACTGCGCGGCAATCGTCACGCTACCCGCCAAACTTCAAATTCAAACGGTCACTTCAAAACAGACTAGTCCGGTCCAGACCGGACTAGTCCGATCTCACACAGAACCTTTTGTTCTGTGTGAAAACGGACTAGTCCGGCCCCCAGGGCGGACTAGTCTAGCCTCCCAGACTTAGACGCTGAAGCACCAACTTTCTCACCAATCCGGACTAGTCCGCACCCGGAGCGGACCAGTCCGATCTCAGTCAGGACCTTTTGGTCCGGACCAAAAAAGACAAGTCCGTGGTTTTGGGACTTAGTCCCGAAAACCCACTTCATGACTACCCGGACTAGTCCGTCCCACTACGGACTAGTCCAAACTCAGTCAGACCCTTCTGGTCCGGCTGAAAACGGACTTGGCCGGCCAGGAGCGGACTAGTCCGGCCACCTGCACGGACTAGTCCGGCCACTCCTGCCAGACTTCTCCAACTCTCTTCTCTCAATAGGTTTTGATCTCTAAACCGCTTTGAGCTCCCAACTTGATCTCAATACACTTTACACACACATCCTCATACACATATGGCTAGTCTAAACTCGACACGCTAGAAACCCTAGTTTCTTCTTTTCGAGTCGGCATCGCCGTTTTCATCCTTTTCCTTTTTGAGGGTTTGTGTTTCCGCTTGAGTCCATAAGATCATTGAGCTCATTAGTTACTTAATTGTCGTCATCAATCATCCAAAACTCACGGGGATCCTAGATGCACTTTCAGAGCAGCATATCAAAAGTACAACAAAGCAAGTGTGAGTACCATCTCGTGGAGATAGTGTTTACTTTTTAAGTGAATTGTGGAGATAGTGTTTACACTCTGCCATGATCTTAGGATCAGAATCTTGGAGATAGTGTTTACTTTTCTGATTATTTAAGTCTAATTTTCATTAGCCATATGCTAAGTGTGGAGTCTAACAGCTGTAGTTAAGGAATTCCTTGAATATTTTGAAATTTTAAAGTATGATTTTTTTTACCGGTACAGATAGGTACATTCTAGGTTGACCTTCGGTCACTTCTCTACATGCATATCAATTTGGTGAAGTTGTATTGAGGTTGTGTATGGATTTAATACTCGCGTTTTTAGGTTCATAAGAACCTCTGAACTAGGTCTAGGTGCCCTTTTTTACCCTACCACTAGTGATCACATGTATTATATGCATCTCAAAATAAGTACTAGCACAGCTGCTGTTGTTTTTTTATCCTACCAATAGTATATATGCATATCAAAATAAGTACCACACGTCCACTATCGCCTGGCTCTTTAATTCTTTCAGTACTTGCACAACTACAGTTGTTTTTCTTTACCCTTTTAATTATACTGTCCAATCACAACTGTAATTTACTCATCTTCAGCTGGAGAGACTTGAGTCAGTACGGCTACACCTCACCTACCGTCTTAGGCTATCCGCACTCTTATCCTCTAACCTATACTTTATATCATAATAGCTTCTATACTTCCAGTATGTTCTCTTTGTACACTTACTCTATACGTTCAGCAATCAGTATATCTACAGTTCAGTACGCTTTACAATATACCACTGCAGACAGTCTTACATTTTTTTTGTTCTTATCCTCTACAAGCTGTGCCAGATCCAGGTAATAAATATATGAGGGATTGCTCTTCTTATTTTTCCTCTTTTCTTTCACTTTACCATCTCTTCTTTTTCCCATTGTCTCTTAGAAATATTTTAAGGGAATCCGTAACGCGATGGGTCGTAGGAGGGGCTCAATACCACTGCTTCCTAACTCTACCGCTGTCTACAAGTGAAGAGATATATTTACTTCTCTCGAGTGCTACCAGATGTCGTAGTAGCGTGTGACCCAGCTGATTACAATTCAATATTCAACGTACATATGATAGGTTTTGGAGGCACCGGGAAAAGTCTATGCTGGTGGTGTGCAATATGAGGGTCAATAAGATGTGTAATCTCATGAGTTGGCTATTGAGATCTTCTCTCAAGTTCAAGGCACCTTCATTTTCGCTTGAACATTATAGCAGTGGACGGCTCATGCTAAGTGCTCTTGAGCTATAAATTCATGCGCTGAATTTCCTCTATCTCAGCTGATTACATATCTTACCCACTATAAGCATGGATCTTCCTGACTTGTCCGATTCACAAGAAACTGAGAATAATGCTGCCCCATTTGTGTTCTGATTCACGTAGATGTAATTTCCCATTGGAGTAGCCTACGATGGAAGCCACAAGGATTCTTTCCCTTGTGTACACCTATAAATTCCAGGGCGACTTTTGATCGCAGAGTATCAGGTGTGACGATACAATGTATTGCATCATATTGTTGAATATATGCTGGCATTGGATTTGAAAATGTAAACTCAGGTGGTGTTCAAGGAGGTCCTTCGGACGCTTCTATCCGCTAGAGCTTGACTCTTCAAGGTGCTCTGGTGGATCCATAATATGACATGAGGATTAGTTGGGGGAGAACTCACAGTAGAATAGGAGAACATGAACTTTTGATGAGAACTGACAATAAACTCTCGGTTTGCAAGTCCGTTACCATTTATCGAGATATTTAGATCTTTGTGTACAAGATGATTTTCTAGAGTTGTGTTACACAAGCGTCTTGAACTTATTTTTCTTGGGAGTTAATTTTTACTTTTCTCTTTTTTAAGTCAACTTCTCATTAGGCATATGAGAAATGGAGCACACGCAGGTTTCCTGTACATTCTAGCCAGTGAAAAAGAGATATTAAATGGAACATGAAAAAGGAGAATTTTTTTTCTTAAAAGTGTTACCAAAGCTGCAAAATATAGCTCCTTTTAACAGGGTAAAAGATGAGCATGTATATCTATACAATAAGGAAAGATCCGTGCAATAGTCATACGTCCAAACAGACCTATGATTAATAACTGCCTAGATGCACCGCAGAAATATACCATACCATCAAACTAGATATACAAAAAAATTTTCTTATTAAAAGACGTAGGATGCGTTATGTAATACTTCCTGCGGATTTTCTTATTTGTCCCCGGCGAGTTAATTTTGAACTAACGGCTAACAAATAAAAAAATCCAAAGAAAGTATGAATTTTAAAATATGTTTTTTTACCAGAACAGATAGGTTTACATTCTAGCTTGACCTTCGGCCACTTCTCTACATGTATATCAATTTGGTGAAGTTGTATTGAGGTTGTGTGTGGACATAATACTGGCGTTTTTAGGTTCATACGAACCTCTGAACTAGGTCTAGGTGTCCTTTTACCCTACCACTAGTGATCACATGTACTATATGCATCTCAAAATAAGTACTTGCACAGCTACTGTTGTTTTTTACCCTACCAGTAATATATATGCACATCAAAATAAGTACCACACACGTCCACTATACCTGGCTCTTTAATTCTTTCAGTACTTGCACAACTACAGTTTTTGTTTTTCTTCACCTTTTAACTATACTGTCCAATCTTAATTATAATTTACTCATCTTCAGTTGGGGAGACTTGAGTCAGTACAGCCACACTCCACCTACCTATGTGCACTCATATTCTTTAAATCATACTCTATACTCTACTCATCTAGTAATATTCTCTATATTTCTAGTATGTCGTCTCTGTACATCTACTCTATACTTCCAACATATCTACTCCTTTCGCTAAAAAAAACTTGTCGCTTTATAGTTTTTTTTGAACTATAAAACGACAAACTTTTTAGAACGGAGGGAGTACAGTCTAACACGCTTTATAGGACACCATTGCGGACCGTACGTGCTTTGTTCTTATCCTCTACAAACGGTGCCAGATCTAGACAATAAATATACGAGGAATTGCTATTCTTCCTTCTTATTTTTCCTCTTTTCTTTCACTTATTTCATCATCTTTTTTTCCTATTCTTTCTCGTACAAATACTCCCTCCGCTTCGGAAAGCTTGTCATTTTGTAGTCCATTTTTAAATTATAAAGCGACAAGTTTTTAGAGATGGAGGAAGTATTTCAAGAGGGGATACATAATGCGATGCGCAGTAGGAGGGGCTCGATACCCCTGCTTCACTGTTAACTCTGCCACTCTCTACAAGGGAAGATATATATTCACTTATCTCCAGTGTGCTACCAGATGTGCGTAGTAGCGTGTGATCCAGCTGATTAATTACACTTCAGTATTCAACGTACACATAATAGGTTTTGGAGGCACCAGGAAAAGTCTATGTTGGTGGTGTGCAATATGAGGAAGAGGATGAATAGTAATCACATGGCAAGGAAACCTCATCCAAACCATCGCATCCCCTCTTTGGGCTTTCCCCGAGCTATTGCCTGTTGACTTGGCTTTTGAGATCTTCCCTAGAGTTCAAGGCACCTTCATTTCTCCACCAGCATTATAGCAGTGGACGACGACTGGTGCTATGTGCTCTTGAGCTATAAATCCACGTGCTCAATTTCATCCATCTTAACTGATTACATATCTTACCCACTATGGTGTTTATCCTAATTTTAAGAACAGTTCTGCATAATTACAAATTTATTAATTGCTAAATAAAAAAATCAGTTGACAATGAAAATAAGTTTTTCTGAGTGTTACCAGAGGTGTGCAGAATATAGCATCTATTAATTTTTTTTTTCTGAGTGTTACCAGAGGTGAACAGGGATAAAAAAACATAGTATGCGTATCTATTAATTTTTTTTTTCGAAAAATCCTATCGATTCAAACATACTCGTCCAAACATGCGATTAACTGGAACTAACATAAGTTAGAAACAGCGTAAAACAACGATTTCAATTTGAAATAACATGGTGAAATGTGCAAACACTAAAAAAAAATTAACCCTTGGATGAAGATCGTATGGTTCAGATTTAATTACGATTGCACCATAGTGTTGATTGCATTTTAGTCGTTCCGATTAATAATATTTCAAGATGCATCGCCAAAATGTACCATACAGTCAAGCTAGCTAGCTAGCCATGTGGCACAAAAGTTACAAAATTTGTTCTTATTAAATGACCCAATATGTGTTACGTAATATTGTAAACTTAGTACTGATGAATGATTTCGATGATTTATATCAACAACCATTAGTGAGGAGTTGAAGATTAAAAATAAGTCTAGATCTAAGTAACTATGTTACGAAAGATGACACTTTGAAGAGAAGGCTTTTATCTTTCTTATAAGTGTGATTACGGCCTTATGGGTTGCAGTCAGTGGACAATGACACGCACAAATATAAAATAGGGTACTTCCTCCATCAAACATGGTTAATTACAACGGTCATCTTCACCTTCGGCCACTTCTCTACATGTATATCAATTTGGTGAAGTTGTATTGTGGTTGTGTGTGGACTTAAACTGTTCGCATAGAGTCTAACAGTTGTACGTAAGTAGGGATGGCAATTCTACTCACGGGTTCGGATACCCGTCGGGTATTGCACCCGACGGATACAGGTAAAAAAATTTACCCACAGGTAGAACCCGTACCCGACCCGACTTGTTTCGGATACGAGTACGAGTTTTATTTCCCACCCGCGGGTACCCGTCGGGTTATACATCAGCCCAGAACAGCCTAATCCATCTGATAACTCTAATCGAACGAGTGTAACAGGCTGGTGTAGGTTTAGATCGTCCGCACTGGTGTTGCTGGAAAGATTGGTGGATAGTGTAAATTTAGAGTAAATGCTGTAAAATAGAAGTAAAATAGTGTATAGAGTAGTGTATAGTGTAACGAGTGCGGATAGTCTTAGTCCAGAGAACGAATAGGGAGACAGTCACAGCCCACCAGTCCACTGTCTACAAGTTGCTTTGTCCTCTCTCTCCATGGCATCTCTTCAATCCATCTTTCTTCCACGTAGAAACTCGTGACTTCTTGCCATTTCCTCCTTCGGAATCCCAATCCGACATTCCTCTGAGAGCTCGACACTCCGATCCCTGCTGTCGCCAGCGGCCGGCCACCGCCGCAGCGCCTCCCCGGCCCATGCTCGCCGCGCCGCCCCCAGCCCTCTCCGTCTCTTCCTCCCGATGCAGGATGCACCCCCGACTAAGTGACTCCGACGCCAGCCCTCCACCCAGCCATCGACAGCGCCGTCGGTGCAGCGTCACCCTGGCCCTGCCTACAAGCTGCGCCATGATTTCAGCCGTTTCCCGTGGCTTCGCGAGGACGGGCTCCTGGACCTTCACGACCTTGACCGCGAAGCAGGCCGCCATCCGTCACCCCCAAGCTCGATAGATCCAGACAAGGTGCACGGGTGCTTGACCTTTTTTGTTGAATTTTGATTGATTTTTGAGAAAATTGTTCAAACCCGACGGATACCCGAAACCTGTCGGGTACAGGTACGACTTTTTACCCGCGGGTGCGGGTACGAGTACGAAAACCTACCCGTGCACTATCTCACTTCAGGTCGGGTTTTTGCTCTACCCAATCCGAACCTGACATGAAGTTGCCATCCCTATACTTAAAAGATTCCCTGAATGTTTTGAATTTTAAATTATGATTTTTTTTTGCCAGTACAGAAGGGTTTACATTCTAGCTTGACCTTTGGCCACTTCTCTACATGGTTATCAATCTGGTGAAGTTGTATTTAAGTTATGTATGGATTTGATACTGGCGTTTTTAGGTTTATACTCACCTCTGAACTAGGTCTAGGTGCCCTTTTACTCTACCACTAGTGATCACATGTACTATATGCGTCTCAAAATAAGTACTTGCACAGCTACTGTTGTTTTTACCCTATACCAGTAGTATGTATGCATCTCAAAGTAAGGCTGCCCACAGCGGCACCTCTATGTGGCACACTATAAGCTTTTTAGCAGCCAGTGGGGGCGTAGCGGCAGCGCTAAAGCACTCGCCATCTTTCCGGCCGGCACAGTAGCCCGTCAAATGTGGCGAGGCCGCTACCTGCGAGAGTGAAGGAAAGAAGAGAGAGAAAAGGAAGAGAAGAGGAGAGAAAAAGGGAGATATATTATAAAATAGGTGGTAGTGAATATAGTTGTGTGATATAGAGTTGAACGAGTGTGAAGAACGAAACTGTTAAAGATAGTAGTATGGAGGTCCCATATAGAGGTCCACAAGTGTGAGTACGTAGTCTAAGTACCACACTACCTGGCTCCTTGCACAACTACAGTTGTTGTTTTCCTTACCCTTTTAACTATACTATCGAATCATAACTACTCCCTTCATCTCAAATATTTGTCACTCTCTAGTTCAATAATAAATTAGAAAGTGACAAATAATTTGAGATGAAAGGAGTATAATATACTTATCTTCAGCTGGGGAGACTTGAGCCAGTACAGCCACACTCCACGTACCATCTTAGCCTATCTGCACTCTTATTCTCTAAATCATACTTTATACTACTCTTACAGTAATATGTTCTATACTTCAGGTTTGTTCTTTCTCTACACCTACTCTTACTTTCAGCAATCAGCATATCTACAATTCAGTACGCTTTGCATATCTACAGTTCACTACTGCAGGCGATCTTACCTGTTTTGTTCTTATCCTCTACAAGTGGGGCCACATTCAGATAATAAATATATGAGGGGTTGCTCTTCTTCCTTCTTATTTTTTCCTCTTTTCTTTCACTTCCTTCATCTTTTCTTTTTCCTATTCTTTCTCTTAGAACATTTTAGGAGGGAATTCGTAACGCGATGGGCAGTAGGAGGGCCTCAATACCACTGCTTCCTAACTCCGCCACTGTCTACAAGGGAAGAGATATATATTCACTTCTCTTGAGTGCTACCAGATGTGCGTAGTAGCGTGTGACCCAACTAATTACAGTTCAATATTCAACACATATATGATAAGTTTGGAGGCACCGGGAAAAGTCTGTGCTGGTGGTGTGCAATATGAGGGTCAATATTTGAACAGATAATAATTTTTGCGCGATTGTACCAGAGTGCTGATTGCATTCTAGTTGTTCACATAGTTACGGGAATAACTAGAATGCAATCAGCAGTTTGGTGCAATCGTGCAAAAAATAAATCTGGGCCATACGATTTACATCCAACGGTTGCTGCATTTTACACTTAAACCCTCTCACCTAATAACATAAATCCAATGGTTGCTGCTGTCGAAGTGTTGCAACGACACTTCCCTCGGTACTACTAAAGCGTAGTCCGCGGAGGTTTGTATTCGGATGGGGCGCGTAAAATCACGAACTAGATAATGACGCGAGAATTTTTACGTGGTTCGGGCCGTCTGAGTGTAATACCCTACTCCACGGGATGGTTGTTGATTGAGTATGTGTGTATACGGCGAGTGTCTGAGGATGCTAGTGTGCGTGTGAGCTTGCTTGTCTTCTACCGTGCGATGCACCCTTTTATATGATAAGGGTTGGCCGCTACAAAATATGTCTGGCCCGACAGGTGGCCCCGGCTGTAATTAACCATCTATACATGATCTACATGCATAATCTATGATTAACAGTGTGATAACGCGCATTAATGGCGGCGTTACCTGTCTTGATGGTCCTCTGATCGTGTGTCATTAAAACTAAATTAATAACACGTCAATCAGGTCTTGTAACGATGGTTTAAAAGCCTCTTGAATGTCCGCGCCGTTGGAGGTCTTGTAGTCGTTGCAAGCTTAGGTCCGAAGATCTGACACGTGGCAGTTCTGGAGCTTCCCTCTGTTGGGAGGTAGGTCCGGAGCCACTTGACGCATGGCGGCACCAGAGTTTCCCTCTACTAGGGGTTAGGTCCGGGGTGGCTGAACACATGGTGGTACCGGAGCTTCCCTGTGAAGGGAGGTAGGTCTAGTCCCGCAGGACACGTGGTAACACTGGAGCTACCCAAACGAGGGATGCGGGCCCAGTCTTGTCAGACGTGTGTTGCCTTTGGAAGTCATCAATTCGAACATAGGAACTCCTTGGTTTTAAGTGCGGTATCAGGGGGTACCTGGTCTCCAGGGTACCAACAGTATCCCTCGGGCCCACCTCTAGGAGAAACCCTCTGGGTGAAGTTAGACTATCAGAGGTGGGGCCATCTTTAATTCCCGCGCTTCGACTTCAAAGTCTTTTTTCGGTCAGTTGAGGCGACAACAAAGAGTTATGCCATTGCCATGTGGCCCTTTTTGTCAGGGCGCGTGGGATCCTTGCGTGCGGATCTAATGCAATTGAAGGTCACCGGTTCTCAATACAAAATTCGTATCGGTTCCCAGTGTAATCTTTGTAGCCCTGTCAGGCGGCCGCCCTCGTGCTTCCAACTTCTCATCATGACAACGATTCCCCTGGCGTTGTCTATCGACAATGCTTGCTCAAGTCTCTGCCAGGTCCAGCTCAACTTCGACCACGAAAGCAAGACTCTCGAAGATGAGCGCAACACTCAAAGGCGTTGGCGCAATAGACTTCATTTTGAGACGAAGCTGACGCAGTCTCGGCTGGCTGACCAGAAGGAGTGGGTGGCCAAGGAGAAGGCCCGGCTAGCGCGGTTGGACTGCGCGCTCAATGAAAGAGAGGCCATGATTAAGTCCCTCGATGAAAAGACCCGAGAGATATTTGAGCATGCTAAGGAGTTCAATGAGGCAGCCGACGACAGTTCAGACAGCCTCAATGAGCTGAATGAGCATCTACTCAAGCATCGGGAAGCCCTCAATCAAAAGGAGGATAAGCTCCTGGAGAAAGAGGAAGACCTCATGAAGAGGGAGGAGGAGCTCGCCCAGAGGATGTCGCTGGGAGAGGAGAGTTTGACTGATTTCGCCGAATAGTTTGATAAGTGGTGCGATCAAGAGAAGGAGCGGATATGGCAGGTGGAAGTAGACGTCTCCAGAAGAGAGACCGATATCTCCACCGAGGAGGATAAGGTGAAGGCCAAGGAGAAGGACTTGGCAGAGCGGAGGAACCGTACCCACCTCCGGGAGAAAGAGCTCAGTGACCAAGAAAGGCGGATGGCTGAAAGTATTCAGTGGCACGCTAAGGAAGTTGAGCATTTCTCCAATGAAGGTTATGTGGAACTTTCGGCTGCCAGGAAGTCATTTTAGGAAATAAAGAGCTTGAGAGCAACTGAGTCCCAGCAAGTCTGGGATTTCTTGTGGCAAGCTAATGAAGCTCTGGTGGCATTTGGTTTCAGCCCAGTGCATCCGATTGACCCGGAGCCGAAGATGGACAAGGCTCTGGTGGCATTGACCTCTGCCGGTAAGAAGCTTGAAGCCGTGGGTGACGTGGTCATCGACGAACTGGAGACAGAAGGGAGGACATTGGCCAAGAATGTTTTCGAATATGTGTTGGCATGTTTCAAGGGCCAGGACCCTCAGATGTCTTTAGCTCCGGTGTTCGAAGGACCCGTTGTCGAGGAGGAAGAAGTCGCTAAGGCCAGCGTTTAAGAAGCTGGTCAAACAGTTGCATCATTCTTCAATAGGAACTGAATGTGGCCTAGAGGGGGGTGAATAGGCCTTTATGAAAATAGTCGGATCCTACAACACTTAACAACCAGTTCAAAACCAGAGAAATCGGACAAGTCCGGTGTATATGGACTAGATTGATTAGGTTTGACCGATTAACTTTGTTCTTCAATATATGTAGCGGAAGTATACGATTAGACAAAGTGTCACAAGGTTATGAATCAGGCTGTATCACGATTCAAACTTATACTTGATATTTCAACGTAAAGTAATCAAGATCAATTTGTGACCCTAGATTGATATGACGTAAGGACAATGAACACAAAAAGAACACAAGAGATTTATCCCGTGGCTCAGTTCCCACAGAGGCAACCTACATCCACGTTGAGGAGCCCACAAAAGGATCGGGTCTTCTCCAACCCTACCCTCGTCGGATCACCACGAAGTCTAATCCTCTTCCACTTATCTCAAAGGGGTAAATAACCGAATTCAAGGGGCTTTCTCACACATTGAGAGCTCCCTTGGATTACAACACAAAATACCACCAAGAACACACTCAAAAATTACAAATAAATCACAGGAGTGTGTTAGAGAATCAAACCAAGAGCTCAATGTGGCGTTGAATGTGTCTCTCCAATGAACTAGAGTGAATCCTCAAAGGTTTGATCTTTGTTGCACTTAATTTCGTAGAGAGATGTGGTTTTTGAGTCTCTTGGGAGGTGTGACGGTGCTAGGGTTCAAGAAGATGCAAAATATGGCCGTACAACTCTATTTATATGGGTTTCTAAAAGTGACCGTTAGGGTACAAAAAGATCGGACTAGTCTGTGGTGGTCACCGGACTAGTACGGTGTGCTGTGTGAAGCAAACCCTAAGTTTTCTGAAATATCGGACTAGTCCGGCTAGGAACGGACTTGTCCGATTTCGCTACTGGAAATCTTCGGACTAGTCCGATAGTCATCGGACTTGTCTGGACATGTGAAACCCTAAGTGTATAGGATGACAAGTCTGCACTTGGAGGACTTGTCCGATTCAGATCAGAGGGTATTTCGGACTAGTCCGTGCAAACATCGGACTTGTCCGATTTGGATCAGAAAGAATATCGGACTAGTCCAGTTGTGATCGGACTTGTCCGATTTTGTGTGACTTGTGAAGTGTTTTGAGGACTAGTTCGCACTGGGGAGGACTAGTCCGATTCTAGTCAGAAAGGATATCGGACTAGTCCGATGGATATCGGATTTGTCCGATTTCGTGCAGAAAGGATATCGGACTAGTTCGGTGTTAGTCGGACTAGTCCGGTCCGGTGTAACTTTGTGCAATGTGTGTGTTAAGTTGTGATTGAGCTCTTGGGATGTGTTTTCTTAACACACTCAATACACAATGATCTACTATTCTTCTTCCTTAAGCTCATTTCCACTTTGCTCCTCATTCTTCCTTCTTTTTTGCACTTTGCTTATTTTCCTATTAAAAGCATGCACTCATCTCAGCAAAGATGTTAGGGTCCCAATAGCTTGTCATAAATCATCCAAAACCCACAAGGGAGTCCTAGATGCACTTTCAATGTCCCCCTTTTTGGTGATTGATGACAACCAATTGAGATTTCACAAAATATGATAAAAATTGAAATTTTCATAAAGCATGCACATATGAGTACAAAATACATCAAGTAGAGAAATCATAGCCCATATGTGCATTATTTATGGTGGGATGCATAACTAAGTGCACTGAAACATTGAGAATGACATAATTGACACTTATTACCCAATAGCAAGCATATATGTCATTCTAGAGCAAAATCACTACTCAAAGGATCAAATCATTGCATCACAGAACCATAATTAACATAAGATCATTGTGAAAACATTACAAGCCACAAAAGACTTACAAAACAAAGCATAGAGCTCTCTCCTCGCAAACTGCAGCCAAGCTAAGTCTAAGACTCCCCCTCAATATATCCCCCTTTGGCATCAAGACACCAAAAAGAAGGAGAGGAGGGTCCTAGGGTCTTCACTTTTTGCTGTCGGTCCTCTCATCGTCGTCTTCATCATCTTCATCTTCAGCTTGATGAGGAGGAGGAGGTGCGGAGGTACTCGAGCCCCCAACGCCAAAGTAGGCAAGCTCGGAGGGGGTCAAGGGCCCGAGCTCGGTGAAATCAGAATTTGAGTCTTCAGAGATTGTTGGAGACCCAATTGGCTCAATCTCCAGCTTTTGGCAAATTTGCTTCACATTTGCCTTGATATACTTCATGTCCTCCTTTCTTTTCTTGTTGAGCTTATGGGCCTTCACTTCAGCCTTCTTGCAGGAGGCAAAGATAGCAGCCAGGTATTTGAGAATACCACTGGCTGAACCTTTTTGAGGGGATGCACTAGAAGCAGGGGCAGTCCTAGCATCTTCACTTGACCTTGCCGGTGCCTCGGAACTGGAGGCCGGCGAGGAAGCAGCATGCACACTCGTCTTTTGAGGCATTTGAGGCCTCAAGGGGAGATGCTCCACATCTTTCACAAATTCAATGCCGGTGACTTTCTCAATCACAAACATTAGGTAAGGAGCATATCCGCAAGATCTGTTTGGAGTGCAGGATATGTTCACCATATCATTCCAAATGTATTCTGCCACATCAAATGGGCGGTCCTTGCTTATGACTCTCATCAGAGTCCGGAGGTATCCTTGCACACTCCCAGCATCTCCATCCTTGGGAGCAATTGTCTTCCTTAACACTCTATTCAACACCACAAAGAATGGCTTCATGTTTTTGGTGGAAGGAGGGTTTAAATTTGATTTTGGCTCATATAGGAACTTCATCCTATCCTTGTCAATGACACCAATGTTGTGTATGACCAAGCAATCAGACCTTGTGGTGTCAAGGTGGAGCAGGTTAGCAAAATCTTCTTGAGTAATGCTGTACTTGGATCCATGGGTCATCCAAGTGACACTCTCCTCATCCTCACTTGAGAAGTGACAGGTTGCAAAGAACTGCGTAATCACTTCAGCATTCCAGTTATTTCTGAAAGCAAACAGATCTCTCAGTCCATGCTTCTCAATGGCTCTCACTACATCAGTGAATGGTGAGCAGCCCTTCTTCTCAAAATGTGCCCAGTCAATCCACTGACTGCGCACAACTGGTGTCTTCATTGGGAGATACACCGATCTATACAAATCAGCATGGAAGTTGCACCAGAACCTTCCATCAGCCGCTTGCTTCGGTCGACCATACCAATCGATGCTTCTAAACTTGGCCACCGAGTCACTGCCCTTCCCGTTGAACTTCTCTTCATTGGGGTCCCGAACCCCTTCCCTTGGAGCATGAAGTTTCAAAGGTCCAACTGGGCCTGTTGCTATTCCTTTGCCCTTGCCTTTTGCTAGGCAGGCACTTGCCGCGCTAGGGCCACCGCAGGTGGTAGCCCTAGAAGCAGACATCTTGGAGGATGGCTTCTTGGCTAGCACTTTCCTCCAAGCCTATGGAGGAGACTGAGCTGGCTCGGAGGGTCTTTCTTGACGCTTCTTGCCAAGACCCATCGAGTTCCGAGGTGCCACCTCGTGGTCCATCTCGGCCTCAAAGTCAGAGACATCATTGTTGGAGCTCGACACCTGAGAATGAGTGGTATGAATGATAATGAATGACACAAGGCAAAGGTGTGAACGGGTAGCAAGGAATTGCATTGAGGAATTGAAGAATTAGATTTTGATTTCAGAAACATCGGACTTGTCCGGTGCACAGGCACGGACTAGTGCTTTTAATTATGACCGTTTAAATTCTAACAGCAGTCATTATCTATATATTCCTCTCGGAAAAGCTCCACACTTCGATGGGAGTGATTACTCCATGTGGAGGCAAAATATGAAGATGCACTTGATTTCCCTTAACCCAAGTTTATGGCATATTGTGTGCACAGGAATAAACATCCCTGATGACGATGAAGAGCTCACGCCAAGTCAAGAGCAAGCCATCCACAGGAATGCCCAAGCCGCAGCCGTTATCACCTCATCTCTAAGTTGAGATGAATTCACAAAGGTGGACGGATTGGAAATTGCCAAAGAAATCTGGGACACACTACAGACAGCACATGAAGGTGACCGGCATGTGCGGGAGGCAAAGATTGAAATGATTGAAGGCGAACTAGGAAGGTTCGCGATTGAGGAAGATGAGTCTCCCCAGGACATGTACAACAGACTGAAGACTCTTGTGAACAAGGTTCGATCATATGGGAGCAAAAAGTGGAATGACCACGAGGTTGTAAAGCTCATCCTTAGAGCCTTTATGCCTCGCAACGTCACACTTTGCTCTATGATCCGAGAAAGTCCCGGGTACAAGAAAATGACTCCGGATGAACTGCTTGGCAAAATCATCAACTTTGAGATGATGGAGAAGCAAGCCAAGCACGTAAAAGAAATAGCCGACCTCACATCAGCCAAGAAGAAGGGAGTTGCCCTAAAGTCCTCACTCAAGCCTCTATCCAAAGAAGCAAGAGAAGCACAGCTTGAGGAGGACAGCGATGATGAAAGCAGCGAGCTGGACGAAGAAGATATGATTTTGTTCATGAAGAAGTTCAAAAGAATTATGAAGAAAAGACAAGGAACAAAATCGAGTGAAGGAAAATACAAGGAGAAGACAAAGCCGAAGATGAGGCGGGCATGCTATAATTGTGGTGAGTACAATCACTTTATAGTCGATTGCCCGTATGAGGACAACAAGAAGAAGAGTAAAGAGTCCAAGCCTCAACCGAAGAAATTCTTCAAGAAGAAGAAACAAGCTGAACAAGCACACATCGGAAAGGAGTGGGACTCAAACGATGAGTCCTCAATCGTCCGATGAAGAAGAAATGGCTAGCATAGCCATTGAAAGCATGTCCAAGAAACCCACACTCTTCCCCACGCTCGGTGCAAAGAAGGCAAATGGAACTTGCCTCATGGCTAAGGAAGGTAAACGCAAGGTAAACATCAAAACTCCTTCCTTGCATTCTTACTCAAGTGATGATGATCTAGATAGTGATGATGAAGATATGCTAATTGGTTTAGATAGAAAAACTGCTGCTAAAATGAAATTCTTGCTTAACCAACTTGTTGAGAAGGAAGAGCTAATTGATCGTCAAGAAGACATGATTATCTCCCAAAAGGAGAAGCATGTCAAACTTGACAATCTTCTAGTTCTTGAAAAGGAGAGAAACCACTCACTAGATCTTGAGCTAGCTTCAAGCAAGAAAACTTGCTTGGAGTTAACCAACTCAAACGTTGCAATCAAGGATCAACTTGATGACCTAATCAAGGTCAACAAGATCCTTGAAGTGCAGGTTGAGTCACTCAAGCTTAGTGAACCTTCCTCCTCTTCAAGCCTACCTTCTCAACCCACTTCAACTAATATCGCTCATATTTGCAAATGTGATAAAATTAACACCAGGTTGAAGGAAAATTCTACCTCCACAAAGGACAAAAATCCTACCCAATGTGTAATATTTGACAAGGAGAGGATCAACTATGCACATAGTGCATATTTGGTCCAAAGACCTCCAAATGTCAAGTATGGCATTGGTTACTCTTATGATGGAAAGCAAAGAGCTGGAAATCATAAGAATAACAAGGGAAGGATTACCTTTGTGAAGGGAGGACCCTCACAACCTGGTAACTCGAAAACTAAAAACCTGAACTCTCATGAAAACCGGACTAGTCCGGTTGTGGTCCGGACAAGTCCGGTCATCTGGACAAGTCCGGTCACACAGACTAGTCCGACCCATAATCAACAGCAACTCTTGTTTAAAACCTTTGATGCTTCTTATGTATTAATGAAAAATAATGTTGGTAAAGTGTATGCTTATTATGCTGGGCCACGCCATGGGAACACAAAATCCCATGTGTGGGTGCCCAAATGTATTGTTACTAACCTCCAAGGACCCAAGCAAGCTTGGGTACCTAAAACCAAGGCGTAATTTGTTTTTGCAGGCCTACTCCTCCGGTGGATCCAAATGGGTGCTAGACAGTGGATGCACCAACCACATGACCAGAGAAAGGAGGATGTTTGTGGAGTATTGAAAGTGCATCTAGGACTCCCTTGTGGGTTTTGGATGATTTATGACAAGCAATTGGGATCCTAATCCGTTTGTTGAGATGAATGCAGGAAAATGATGGAAAATGAGTAAAATGCCAAAAAAGTGGGAAATTAAGAAGGAGAATGAATTTGAGCTCAAGAAGAAGAAATTAGTAGATTAGTATGTATGGAGTGTGTTAAGGAAACACACCCAAGAGCTCAATCTCACTTTATCACACACACACAATGCACAAAACCATACAGGACCGGACTAGTCCGATATCAACCGGACTAGTCCGATATCACATTCTGCACAAGATCGGACAAGTCCGGTCCCCACCGGACTAGTCCGATATCTTTCTGTTCCACTTCGGACTAGTCCTCCCCAGTGCGGACTAGTCCTCAACACAATGCACAAGTCACTAGACCGGACAAGTCCGGTCACTACCGGACTAGTCCGATTCCCTTTCTGATCCACTTCGGACAAGTCCGGTGACTACACGGACTAGTCCGATTTACACTCTGTTCTAAATCGGACAAGTCCTCCAAGTGCGGACTTGTCGTTCAAAACACTTAGGGTTTCACAGGTCCGGACAAGTCCGATGTCAACCGGACAAGTCCGAAGATTTCCAGCAACGAAATCGGACAAGTCCGTTTTTCAATCGGACTAGTCCGATATTCCTGGACACTTAGGGTTTGCTTCACACAGCACACCGGACTAGTCCGGTCTCCACCACGGACTAGTCCGATCTTTCTAAACCCTAACGGTAATGTCTAGAAACCCCATATAAATAGAGGTGGATGGCCCACTTTTAAACCACTCTCGAACCCTAGCGCCGTCACACCTCCCAAGAGACTCAAAAACCATCTCTCTCCACGAAGTTGAGTGAAAAATCGATCAATCCTTTGAAGATCACTTGTAGATCATTGGAGAGGCACTTTGCACACGATTGAGCTCTTGGTTTGAATCTCTAACACACTCTTGCATCTCAATTTGTATATTTCGAAGTGTGTTATTGGTGGTTTTGAAACTTGTAATCAAGGGAGCTCTCAACTTGTGAGATCGCCCCTTCAACTTGGTGATTTACCCCTGTGTGATTAGTGGAAGAGGATTGGCCTTCGTGGCGATCCGACGAGGGAAGGGTTGGTAAAGACCCGGTCCTTTTGTGGGCTCCTCAACGTGGACGTAGGCTGCCTTCGTGGTAACCGAACCACGGGATAAATCTTGTGTCTTGTTCGTTTGTGTTCATCATTCTAGTTGATCAACATTATCTAGGGTTTGATTCATTTTGTTGAATTGAAGTTAAATAGTGAACAAGAATCATACTTGCAATAAAACTTAACATACAACTATTGAACAGTCATTATAGTTTATATTTCCGCTGCAAACGACAACGAAACAATCAAATTGACCTAACTTGATCAACCTAGCCCGTGAAATCCGGACTAGTCCGCACTTTACCGGACTAGTCCGATATATCTGGATTTGACCTTTTTGTTGAAGTGCTACAGGAACCGAGAAATTCAAGAAGGCCTATTCACCCCCCCCTCTAGGCCTACATTCAATTGGTATCAGAGCCAGTTCTTCAAGAAAGAGTGCAACCACTCGAAGAGATCATGTCGGACATGAAGGAAGTCCAGAAAATCAACACCCAGGAAGAAATGAACAATGACAAGCACCAAAAGCTAGAAAGGTATCTCGAAGCCATCCAAGACTTCGATGATGATGATGAGGAGACATTGGAGCTGAAAGCACTGCTCCGAAAGAAAGCACTTTTCAAAGGGAAAGCTAAAGTTGAAGAAAAGAAGAAGGGGAGTAGTCACACCGACTACTCCCGATATCCTTTTAATTATGACCGTTTAAATTCTAACAGCAGTCATTATCTATCTATCCCTCTCGGGAAAGCCCCACACTTCGATGGGAGTGATTACTCCATGTGGAGGCAAAACATGAAGATGCACTTGATTTCCCTTAACCCAAGTTTATGGCATATTGTGTGCACAGGAATAAACATCCCTGATGACGATGAAGAACTCACGCCAAGTCAAGAGCAAGCCATCCACAGGAATGCCCAAGCCGCAGCCGTTATCACCTCATCTCTAAGTAGAGATGAATTCACAAAGGTGGACGGATTGGAAATTGCCAAAGAAATCTGGGACACGCTACAGACAGCACATGAAGGTGACCGGCATGTGCGGGAGGCAAAGATTGAAATGATTGAAGGCGAACTAGGAAGGTTCGCGATTGAGGAAGATGAATCTCCCCAGGACATGTACAACAGACTAAAGACTCTTGTGAACAAGGTTCGATCGTATGGTAGCAAAAAGTGGAATGACCACGAGGTTGTGAAGCTCATCCTTAGAGCCTTTATGCCTCGCAACGTCACACTCTGTTCTATGATCCGAGAAAGTCCTGGATACAAGAAAATGACTAAGGATGAACTGCTTGGCAAAATCATCAACTTTGAGATGATGGAGAAGCAAGCCAAGCATGTCAAAGAAATAGCTGACCTCACATCGGCCAAGAAGAAGGGAGTTGCCTTAAAATCCACACTCAAACCTCTATCCAAAGAAGCAAAAGAAGCTCAGTTTGAGGAGGACAGCGATGATGAAAGCAGCGAGCTGGACGAAGAAGATATGATTCTGTTCATGAAGAAATTCAAAAGAATTATGAAGAAAAGACAAGGAGCAAAATCGAGTGAAGGAAAATACAAGGAGAAGACAAAACCGAAGATGAGGCGGGCATGCTATAATTGTGGTGAGTACAATCACTTCATAGTTGATTGCCCATATGAGGACAACAAGAAGAAGAGTAAAGAATCCAAGCCTCAACCGAAAAAGTTCTTCAAGAAGAAGAAACAAGCTGAACAAGCACACATCGGAAAGGAGTGGGACTCAAACGATGAGTCCTCATCGTCCGATGAAGAAGAAATGGCTAGCATAGCCATTGAAAGCATGCCCAAGAAACTCACACTCTTCCCCACGCTCGGTGCAAAGAAGGCAAATGGAACTTGCCTCATGGCTAAGGAAGGTAAACGCAAGGTAAACATCAAAACTCCTTCCTCGCATTCTTACTCAAGTGATGATGATCTAGATAGTGATGATGAAGACATGCTAATTGGTTTAGATAGAAAAACTGCTGCAAAAATGAAATTCTTGCTTAACCAACTTGTTGAGAAGGAAGAGCTGATTGATCGTCAAGAAGACATGATTATCTCCCAAAAGGAGAAGCATGTCGAACTTGACAATCTTCTAGTTCTTGAAAAGGAGAAAAATCACACACTAGAGCTTGAGCTAGCTTCAAGCAAGAAAACTTGCTTGGAGTTAACCAACTCAAACGTTGCAATCAAGAATCAACTTGATGACCAAATCAAGGTCAACAAGATCCTTGAAGTGCAGGTTGAGTCACTCAAGCTTAGTGAACCTTCCTCCTCTTCAACCCTACCTTCTCAACCCACTTTAACTAATATCGCTCATGTTTGCAAATGTGATAAAACTAACATCAGGTTGAAGGAAAACCCTACCTCCACGAAGGACAAAAATCCTACCCAATGTGTAATATTTGACAAGGAGAGGATCAACTATGCACGTAGTGCATATTTGGTCCAAAGACCTCCAAATGTCAAGTATGGCATTGGTTACTCTTGTGATGGAAAGCAAAAAGCTGGAAATCATAAGAATAACAAGGGAAGGATCACCTTTGTGAAGGGAGGACCCTCACAACCTGGTAACTCGAAAACTAAAAATCTGAACTCTCATGAAAATCGGACTAGTCCGGTTGTGGTCCGGACAAGTCCGGTCATCCGGACAAGTCCGGTCACACAGACTAGTCCGACCCATAATCAACAGCAACTTCTGTTTAAAACATTTGATGCATCCTATGTTTTAATGAAAAATAATGTTGGTAAAGTGTATGCTTATTATGCTGGGCCACGCCATGGGAACACAAAATCCCATGTGTGGGTGCCCAAATGTATTGTCACTAACCTCCAAGGACCCAAGCAAGCTTGGGTACCTAAAACCAAGGCGTAATTTGTTTTTGCAGGCCTACTCCTCCGGTGGATCCAAATGGGTGCTAGACAGTGGATGCACCAACCACATGACCGGAGAAAGGAGGATGTTTGTGGAGTATGAAGTGAACCAGGACCCAAACGAAGGCATCTACTTTGGGGATAACAGTCAAGGAAGGGTCCTCGGTACCGGTAAAATTGCAATATCCTCTGAACATACTCTTTCGCACGTTTTACACGTTGAATCTTTAGATTATAACCTGCTGTCCATATCTCAGTTATGTGACAAAGGTTATAATTGCCTGTTTACTAACGAGGGTGTGACCGTCTCAAGGAGAAGTGATGGTTCCATTGCATTCAAGGGTATGTTAAAGGGAAAGCTTTATCTTGTTGACTTCAACAAGGATAAAGCCGAACTCGACACATGCTTGATTGCAAAAACCAACATGGGTTGGCTGTGGCATAGACGGCTAGCACATGTTGGTATGAGGAACCTTCAAAAACTCCTCAAGGGCGATCACATCCGAGGTTTGAAAGATGTTGTGTTTGAGAAAGACAGGCCTTGTAGCGCGTGCCAAGCAGGAAAGCAAGTTGGAGCACAACATCCCGCAAAGAACATCATGACCACGACAAGACCGCTCGAACTACTTCATATGGACCTCTTCGGTCCAATTGCTTACATAAGCATAGGCGGTAACAAATACGGTTTAGTCATTATTGATGATTTTTCCCGCTTCACTTGGGTGTTCTTTTTGCATGACAAGTCAGAAACACAAGGAACACTCAAGAAATTCTTCAAGCGAGCGCAAAACGAGTTCTCACTATCAATCAAGAGTATTCGGAGCGACAATGGCATGGAGTTCAAAAACATACAAGTGGAGGAGTACCTTGATGAGGAAGGAATCAAGCACGAATTCTCAGCACCATACTCTCCACAACAAAACGGAGTTGCCGAAAGGAAGAATCGAACGCTCATAGAGATGGCAAGAACAATGCTCGATGAATACAAGACTTCGGATCGATTTTGGGCGGAAGCAATCAACACCGCCTGCCATGCCACAAATCGACTCTATCTTCATCGACTACTAAAGAAGACCCCCTATGAGCTACTCACCGGTAACAAACCGAACATTTCATATTTTCGAGTTTTCGGTTCTCCTTGCTATATTTTGAACAAGAAGCCCAGGACCTCAAAGTTCGCTTCGAAGTCCGATGAAGGTTTCTTGCTTGGTTATGATTTGAACACTTACGCCTATCGTGTTTTCAACAAGGCCTCCGGACTTGTTGAAGTGGCACGTGACGTAGTGTTCGATGAAACTAATGGCTCCCAAAAGGAGCAAGTTGATCAATGTGAATTAGGTAATGAGGAAGCCCCCTATCAAGCAATAAAGAGGATGGCCCTAGGCGAAGTACGACCACAAGAGTCATCGACACAAATACAAGAGGAAAGTGAACCACAAGAGGAGATCAACAATCAAGGGGGAGCCTCGATACAAGATCAATCACAAGAATATGAACATGATCAACAAATCATTGAGGACAACAACTCAGGGGGAGAAGAAGATGATCACCAACATACGACCCCCCAAGTGCCACACCCAAGAGTACACCAATGCATTCAAAGGGATCATCCAATCGACAACATCATCGGCGACATCCAAAAAGGAGTAACCACTAGATCTCGTATAGCAAATTTTTGTGAACATTACTCGTTTGTCTCCTTTTTGGAACCCCGCAGGACTGAGGATGCATTAAAGGATCCGGACTGGGTGGTGGCAATGCAAGAAGAGTTGAACAATTTCAAGAGAAACGAGGTTTGGGAACTTGTGGAAAGACCCAATGCAAACATAGTCGGCACAAAGTGGGTCTTCCGCAACAAACAAGATGAACACGGGGTGGTGACAAGAAACAAGGCACGACTTGTGGCCAAAGGTTACTCACAAGTCGAAGGTTTGGATTTTGATGAGACCTTTGCTCCAGTAGCTAGGCTTGAATCAATTAGAATATTACTTGCATATGCTACTCACCATGATTTCAAGCTGTACCAAATGGACGTAAAAAGCGCCTTCCTCAACGGACCGATCAAGGAAGAGGTGTACGTGGAGCAACCACCCGGATTTGAAGACGAAGAGTTCCCCGACCACGTGTATAAACTGCGTAAGGCTCTCTATGGCCTCAAACAAGCTCCTAGGGCTTGGTATGAGTGTCTTAGAGATTTTTTAATTGATAATGGCTTTCAAATTGGCAAAGTAGATTATACACTATTCACGAAAAATCTGAATAATGATCTTTTCATTTGCCAAATCTATGTTGATGATATAATTTTTGGATCAACTAATCAATCTTTCTGTGAAGAGTTTAGTAAAATTATGACAGACAGATTTGAAATGTCAATGATGGGAGAATTAAAGTACTTCTTGGGATTCCAAGTGCGGCAACAAAGGGAAGGAACGTTCATAAGCCAAACCAAGTACACACAGGACACCCTCAAGAAGTTTGGCATGGACAAGGCAAAGCCCATTAAGACTCCCATGGCAACGAATGGTCACTTGGATCTCAATGAAGATGGACCGAGCGTCGACCAAAAGGTATATCGCTCTATGATTGGATCTTTACTTTACTTATGTGCATCTAGGCCAGACATTATGTTGAGTGTATGTTTGTGTGCAAGATTTCAAGCCAACCCTAAGGAATGTCATTTGACAGCCGTAAAGAGAATCCTAAGATATTTAGTTCATACACCCAACCTTGGTCTTTGGTACCCAAAAGGTTCAAAATTCAATCTCATTGGGTATTCCGATGCAGATTATGCCGGATGCAAAGTTGATAGAAAAAGCACTTCTGGCACTTGCCAATTCCTAGGAAGATCCTTAGTTTCTTGGTCATCCAAGAAACAGAATTCCATTGCATTATCCACAGCCGAAGCGGAGTATGTTGCAGCCGGGAGTTGTTGTGCACAACTCCTTTGGATGCGACAAACTCTAAGGGATTACGGTTACAATATGAACCGTATTCCTCTTCTTTGTGACAATGAGAGTGCCATTAAAATAGCCCACAATCCAGTTGAGCACTCTAGAACTAAACACATTGACATAAGACACCATTTCTTGAGAGACCATTCCATGAAAGGAGACATATCCATCTCTCATGTCAACACCCAAAAACAATTGGCCGACATATTCACCAAGCCACTTGATGAAAAACGTTTTTGCGAACTCCGAAATGAACTAAACATCCTTGATTCTCGGAGTGTGGCTTGAAAAGTTGCATACCTGTATGATTGCTTCAAAATATTGATTGAATTGTGAAAATTTTTCCTCCCCATTTTTCTCTCGAAAAACTATGTCAATTATTAGATCTTGATGAATTTTTGATCATAGTATGATTGTTGTTTGCTTACTGATCAAATTCATCAGGATTATTTGAATTGTTTTGCCTCTCTACCCTCAATTATTGGACCTTCAAATATATATGAATGGGCTATGCATTCTCTCCTGGTGACCACGGACAAGTCCGTGGTTACCCGGACTAGTCCGCCCTTGCAGACTAGTCCGCAGTGTGCCGGTTAGGCCGGACTAGTCCGACAGACCACGGACTAGTCCGATTTAGGTTTCTGGAGGACTTCGGACTAGTCCGGTCATGTCCGGACTTGTCCGATTTTTCGTGTCCATAACCCTAGCCGCCACCAAACCCTAATCTCTTCACCTCACACTCTCCTCCAAGCTTTCTCTCTCTTGCGCTCGAGCTCCCAAGGTGAATCCTTGATTCCTCCGTCGAAAAGCCTCAAACTTGGGCGGAGATTAAGCTTGAAGACTCGGGGATTGAAGTTAGCGGACAAGTCCGGCCTCCAACACCCACATTTTCAAGCTTCCTTGGATTTCTTGGTAAATTTTCCTCAAACCCTAAGAAATCTCAAATTTCTTCATTGCTTATCGTTTGGCCTAGCATTCTTCACTAGTTGCATGTCCAGTTGATGTACTATGTGTATGCTAGACTAGCTATCTCATTAGGGATCAATTTTTATCCAGTTTGTTAGGTTTTTGCTGATGAACACCGGACTAGTCCGGTCCAGGTACGGACAAGTCCGGTCCCCCGGACTAGTCCGTGCCTGAGCACCGGACAAGTCCGTTGTTTCTGAACCAAAACCTAATTCTTTAATTCCCTATTGCCTACCATTGCCATCTTACCTCACAAATACCTTGTATAACTTGTCTTTTCTCTTGATCACTCATTCTCAGATCATGTCGAGCTCCGACAATGAAATCTCCGATTTCGAGGCCGAGTTGGACCACGAGGTGGCACCTCGGCCCTCGACGGGTCTTGGCAAGAAACGCCAAGAGAGACCCTCCGAGCCTGCTCCCTCACCTCCTCAGGTTCGGAGGAAGGTGTGTGTCAAGAAGGCCGCCTCCAAGGCTGCTCCTCAGTCAAGTGGCCCTCGCCAAGCTAAAGGGAAGGGCAAGGGGGTTGCCACAGGGCCTGTTGGGCCCCTAAAGCTGCATACTCCCAGAGAAGGGGTCCGGGACCCCAATGAGGAGAGATTCAATGGCAAGGGCAGTGATGTGGCCATGAAGCTGAGAAGTGTGGATTACTATGCAAGGCCCAAGCAAGCAGCAGATGGCAGATTTTGGTCAAACTTCCATGCTGACTTCTACAAGCTTGTCTACTTGCCGATGAAGACCCCGGTGGTGCGCAGTCAATGGATTGACTGGGCCCACCTTGAGAAGAGGAAATGTGCAGCTTTTGATGAAGTGATACAAGCTGCAGAGAGACATGGGCTGAAGGATTTGCTTGCCTTCAGATATAATTGGAATGATGAAGTGATTGCACAATTCTATGCAACGTGCCACTTCTCAGGTGAAGACGAAGAAAGTGTGACTTGGATGACTCATGGATCCAAGTATTCCATCACTCAAGAAGAATTTGCCCGCCTGCTGCATCTTGACTCTGAGGGAGATGACCACCTCATTATCCACAACATTGGAGTCATTGAGAGGGATGGAATGCAATTCATGTATGAGCCCTCCTCCAAGTTTGTCCCCCCCTCCACAAAGAACATGAAGCCTTTCTTTGTGGTCCTCAACAGAGTCCTCAGGAAGACTATTGCTCCCAAGGATGGTGATGCAGGGAGTGTGCAAGGCTACCTCCGGACCCTGATGAAGGTCATCAGCAAGAAAAGGCAATTTGATGTTGCAGACTATATCTGGAATGATATGGTCAATATCTCAAGTACCCCCAACCGATCCTGTGGCTATGCCCCTTACTTGATGTTCATGATTGAGAAGGTCACAGGAATCGAGTTTGTGAAGGATGTGGAGCACACTCCACTGAGGCCTCAGAAGCCTCAGTCCGTGAGTGTCCAGGCTGCTCCATCGCCGGTCTCAAGCCCCGAGGTGCCGGCAAGGCAAGGAGAAGCTGCTAGGGCTACTCCTCCCTCCAGGGAAGCCCCTCAGAAAGGATCCGCCAGTGGGATCCTCAAGTACTTGGCTGCAATCTTCTCCTCCTGCAAGAAAACTGAAGTGAAGCTTCACAAGCTAAATCAGAAGAGGAAGGAGGACATGAGATACATAAAAGCAAATGTGAAGCAGCTGAGTGAGAAGCTGGAGATCAATCCAATTGGATCTCCAGTACTTTCTGAAGATTCTGATCCAAACATCACCGAGCTTAGCCCCTTGACTCCTTCCGAGCTTGCCTATTTTGGCATTGGGGGCTCGAGCAGCTCCGCTCCTCCTCCTACCTCTCAACCTCGTCAAGCCGAAAGCGATGAAGATGATGAAGACGACGAGAGGACCGACAGCGAAGAGTGAAGCCCTAGGATCTTCCTCTCTCTCTCTTTTTGGTGTCTTGATGCCAAAGGGGGAGAGATTGAGGGGGAGCCTCTAGTCTAAGCTTTAGCTGAATAGGATGCGAGGAGAGAGCTCTCCATGTTTTTATTGTGATTGTATTTGCTTAACTCTCTTTTCATATCATGTTTGGTCCTGTGATGAATTGCTCAATTAATTTGTAAGTGTGTGATGAAATCTGAGCTTTTGCTCCTGAAGTGCCATATTCACTTGATATTAGTTGGTAAATGAAAATTCTGTCATTCTTAATGCAATCATGCTCTTAGTATGCATCCCACCATAAAGAATGCACATATGAATAATTACCTTGTTGCCTGATGCATTTTTGAGTCATATGTGCATACTTTATGAAAATCTCATTTTATACCTCATTTTGTGAAATCTCAATTGGTTTTCATCAATCACCAAAAAGGGGGAGATTGAAAGTGCATCTAGGACTCCCTTGTGGGTTTTGGATGATTTATGACAAGCAATTGGGATCCTAATCCGTTTGTTGAGATGAATGCAGGAAAATGATGGAAAATGAGTAAAATGCCAAAAAAGTGGGAAATTAAGAAGGAGAATGAATTTGAGCTCAAGAAGAAGAAATTAGTAGATTAGTATGTATGGAGTGTGTTAAGGAAACACACCCAAGAGCTCAATCTCACTTTATCACACACACACAATGCACAAAACCATACAGGACCGGACTAGTCCGATATCAACCGGACTAGTCCGATATCACATTCTGCACAAGATCGGACAAGTCCGGTCCCCACCGGACTAGTCCGATATCTTTCTGTTCCACTTCGGACTAGTCCTCCCCAGTGCGGACTAGTCCTCAACACAATGCACAAGTCACTAGATCGGACAAGTCCGGTCACTACCGGACTAGTCCGATTCCCTTTCTGATTCACTTCGGACAAGTCCGGTGACTACACGGACTAGTCCGATTTACACTCTGTTCTAAATCGGACAAGTCCTCCAAGTGCGGACTTGTCGTTCAAAACACTTAGGGTTTCACAGGTGCGGACAAGTCCGATGTCAACCGGACAAGTCCGAAGATTTCCAGCAACGAAATCGGACAAGTCCGTTTTTCAATCGGACTAGTCCGATATTCCTGGACACTTAGGGTTTGCTTCACACAGCACACCGGACTAGTCCGGTCTCCACCACGGACTAGTCCGATCTTTCTAAACCCTAACGGTAATGTCTAGAAACCCCATATAAATAGAGGTGGATGGCCCACTTTTAAACCACTCTCGAACCCTAGCGCCGTCACACCTCCCAAGAGACTCAAAAACCATCTCTCTCCACGAAGTTGAGTGAAAAATCGATCAATCCTTTGAAGATCACTTGTAGATCATTGGAGAGGCACTTTGCACACGATTGAGCTCTTGGTTTGAATCTCTAACACACTCTTGCATCTCAATTTGTATATTTCGAAGTGTGTTATTGGTGGTTTTGAAACTTGTAATCAAGGGAGCTCTCAACTTGTGAGATCGCCCCTTCAACTTGGTGATTTACCCCTGTGTGATTAGTGGAAGAGGATTGGCCTTCGTGGCGATCCGACGAGGGAAGGGTTGGTAAAGACCCGGTCCTTTTGTGGGCTCCTCAACGTGGACGTAGGCTGCCTTCGTGGTAACCGAACCACGGGATAAATCTTGTGTCTTGTTCGTTTGTGTTCATCATTCTAGTTGATCAACATTATCTAGGGTTTGATTCATTTTGTTGAATTGAAGTTAAATAGTGAACAAGAATCATACTTGCAATAAAACTTAACATACAACTATTGAACTGTCATTATAGTTTATATTTCCGCTGCAAACGACAACGAAACAATCAAATTGACCTAACTTGATCAACCTAGCCCGTGAAATCCGGACTAGTCCGCACTTTACCGGACTAGTCCGATATATCTGGATTTGACCTTTTTGTTGAAGTGCTACAGGAACCGAGAAATTCAAGAAGGCCTATTCACCCCCCCTTCTAGGCCTACATTCAAGTATGAAGTGAACAAGGACCCAAACGAAGGCATCTACTTTGGAGATAACAGTCAAGGAAGGGTCCTCGGTACCGGTAAAATAGCAATATCCTCTAAACATACTCTTTCGCATGTTTTACACGTTGAATCTTTAGATTATAACCTGCTGTCCATATCTCAATTATGTGACAAAGGTTATAATTGCCTGTTCACTAACAAGGGTGTGACCGTCTCAAGGAGAAGTGATGGTTCTGTTGCATTCAAGGGTATGTTGAAGGGAAAGCTTTACCTTGTTGACTTCAACAAGGATAAAGCCGAACTCGACACATGCTTGATTGCAAAGACCAACATGGGTTGGCTGTGGCATAGACGGCTGGCACATGTTGGTATGAGGAACCTTCAACAACTCCTCAAGGGCGATCACATCCGAGGTTTGAAAGATGTTGTGTTTGAGAAAGACAGGCCTTGTAGCGCGTGCCAAGCAGGGAAGCAAGTTGGAGCACAACATCCCGCGAAGAACATCATGACCACGACAAGACCGCTCGAAATACTTCATATGGACTTGTTTGGTCCAATTGCTTACATAAGCATCGGCGGTAATAAATGCGGTAAAGTTATTATTGATGATTTTTCCCGTTTCACTTGGGTGTTCTTTTTGCATGACAAGTCAGAAACAGAAGGAACACTCAAGAAATTCTTCAAGCGAGCGCAAAACGAGTTCTCACTATCAATCAAGAGTATTCGGAGCGACAACGGCACGGAGTTCAAGAACATACAAGTGGAGGAGTACCTTGATGAGGAAGGAATCAAGCACGAATTCTCAGCACCATACTCTCCACAACAAAACGGAGTTGCCGAAAGGAAGAACCGAACGCTCATAGAGATGGCAAGAACAATGCTCGATGAATACAAGACTTCGGATCGATTTTGGGCGGAAGCAATCAACACCGCTTGCCATGCCACAAATCGACTCTACCTTCATCGACTACTAAAGAAGACCCCCTATGAGCTACTCACCGGTAACAAACCGAACATTTCATATTTTCGAGTTTTCGGTTCTCCTTCCTATATTTTGAACAAGAAGCCCAGGACTTCAAAGTTCGCTTCGAAGTCTGATGAAGGTTTCTTGCTTGGTTATGATTCGAACACTTACGCCTATCGTGTTTTCAACAAGGCCTCCGGACTTGTTGAAGTGGCACGTGACGTAGTGTTCGATGAAACTAATGGCTCCCAAAAGGAGCAAGTTGATCAATGTGAATTAGGTAAAGAGGAAGCCCCCTATCAAGCATTGAAGAGGATGGCTTTAGGCGAAGTACGACCACAAGAGTCATCGTCACAAATACAAGAGGAAAGTGAACCACAAGAGGAGATCAACAATCAAGGGGGAGTCTCGATACAAGATCAATCACAAGAATATGAAGATGATCAACAAATCAACGAGGGCAACCACTCAGGGGGAGAAGAAAATGATCACCAACACTCAACTCCCCAAGTGCCACACCCAAGAGTACACCAACGCACTCAAAAGGATCACCCAATCGAAAACATCATCGATGATATCCAAAAGGGAGTAACCACTAGATCTCGTATAGCTAATTTTTGCGAGCATTACTCGTTTGTCTCCTTTTTGGAACCACGCAGGACTGAGGATGCATTGAAGGATCCGGACTGGGTGGTGGCAATGCAAGAAGAGTTGAACAACTTCAAGAGAAACGAGGTTTGGGAACTTGTGGAAAGACCCAATGCAAACATAGTGGGCACCAAGTGGGTCTTCCGCAACAAACAAGACGAACACGGGGTGGTGACAAGAAACAAGGCACGACTTGTGGCCAAAGGTTACTCACAAGTCGAAGGTTTGGATTTCGATGAGACTTTTGCTCCAGTAGCTAGGCTTGAATCAATTAGAATTTTACTTGCATATGCTACTCACCATGATTTCAAGCTGTACCAAATGGACGTGAAAAGCGCCTTCCTCAACAGACCGATCAAGGAAGAGGTGTACGTGGAGCAACCACCCGGATTTGAAGACGAAGAGTTCCCCGACCACGTGTATAAACTGCGTAAGGCTCTCTATGGCCTCAAACAAGCTCCTAGAGCTTGGTATGAGTGTCTTAGAGATTTTTTAATTGATAATGGTTTTCAAATTGGCAAATTAGACTATACATTATTCACAAAAAATCTGGATAATGATCTTTTTATTTGCCAAATCTATGTTGATGATATAATTTTTGGATCAACTAACCAATCTTTCTGTGAAGAGTTTAGTAAAATTATGACAGACAGATTTGAAATGTCAATGATGGGAGAATTGAAGTACTTCTTGGGATTCCAAGTGCGGCAACAAAGGGAAGGAACATTCATAAGCCAAACCAAGTACACACAGGACATCCTCAAGAAGTTTGGCATGGACAAGGCAAAGCCCATAAAGACTCCCATGGCAACGAATGGCCACTTGGATCTCAATGAAGATGGATCGAGCGTCGACCAAAAGGTATATCGCTCCATGATTGGATCCTTACTATACTTATGTGCATCTAGGCCAGATATTATGTTGAGTGTATGTTTGTGTGCAAGATTTCAAGCCAACCCTAAGGAATGTCATTTGACAGCCGTAAAGAGAATCCTAAGATATTTAGTTCATTCACCCAACCTTGGTCTTTGGTACCCAAAAGGCTCAAAATTCAATCTCATTGGGTATTCCGATGCAGATTATGTCGGGTGCAAAGTTGATAGAAAAAGCACTTCCGGCACTTGCCAATTCCTAGGAAGATCCTTAGTTTCTTGGTCATCCAAGAAACAGAATTCCATTGCATTATCCACAGCCGAAGCGGAGTATGTTGCAGCCGGGAGTTGTTGTGCACAACTCCTTTGGATGCGACAAACTCTAAGGGATTGCGGTTACAATATGAACCGTATTCCTCTCCTTTGTGATAATGAGAGTGCCATTAAAATAGCCCACAATCCAGTTGAGCACTCTAAGACTAAACACATTGACATAAGACACCATTTCTTGAGAGACCATTCCATGAAAGGAGACATATCCATCTCTCATGTCAACACCCAAAAACAATTGGCTGACATATTCACCAAGCCACTTGATGAAAAACGTTTTTGCGAACTCCGAAATGAGCTAAACATTCTTGATTCTCGGAGTGTGGCTTGAAAAGTTGCATACCTGTATGCTTACTTCAAAATGTTGATTGATTTGTGAAAATTACCCCTCTTCATTTTTCTCTCGAAAAACTATGTCAATTATTAGATCTTGATGAATTTTTGATCATAGTATGATTGTTGTTTGCTTACTGGTCAAATTCATGAAGATTATTTGAATTGTTTTGCCTCTCTACTCTCAATTATTGGACCTTCAAATATATATGAATGGGCTATGCAATTCTTTCCTGGTGACCACGGACAAGTCCGTGGTTACCCGGACTAGTCCGCCATTGCAGACTAGTCCGCAGAGTGCCGGTTAGGCCGGACTAGTCCGACAGACCACGGACTAGTCCGATATAGGTCTCTGGATGACTTCGGACTAGTCCGGTCATGTCCGGACTTGTCCGATTTTTCGTGTCCATAACCCTAGCCGCCACCAAACCCTAATCCCTTCACCCCAAACTCGCCCCCAAGCTTTCTCTCTCTTGCGCTCGAGCTCCCAAGGCGAATCCTTGATTCCTCCGTCGAAAAGCCTCAATCTTGGGCGGAGATCAAGCTTGAAGACTCGGGGATTGAAGTTAGCGGACAAGTCCGGCCTCCAAACCCCAAAATCTCAAGCTTCCTTTGATTTCTTGGTAAATTTTCTTCAAAACCCTAAGAAATCACAAATTTCTCTATTGCTTATCGTTTGGCCTAGCATTCTTCACTAGTTACATGTCTAGTTGATGTACTATGTGTATGCTAGACTAGTTTTACCTTAGGGATCAATTTTTGTCCAGTCTGTTAGGTTTTTGCAGATGAACACCGGACTAGTCCGGTCCAGGTACGGACAAGTCCGGTCCCCCGGACTAGTCCGTGCCTGTGCACCGGACAAGTCCGTTGTTTCTGAACCAAAACCTAATTCTTTAATTCCCTAATGCCTTCCATTGCCATCTTACCTCACCAATACCTTGTATAACTTGTCCTTTCTCTTGAGCACTCATTCTCTGATCATGTCGAGCTCCGACAACGAAATCTCCGATTTCGAGGCCGAGTTGGACCACGAGGTGGCACCTCGGTCCTCGGCGGGTCTTGGCAAGAAACGCCAAGAGAGACCCTCCGAGCCTGCTCCCTCACCTCCCCAAGTTCGAAGGAAGGTGTGCGTCAAGAAAGCTGCTTCGAAGGCAACTACTTCTTCAAGTGGCCTTCGACAAGCTAAAGGGAAGGGCAATGGGGTTGCCACAGGGCCTGTTGGGCCCCTGAAGCTGCATACTCCCAGAGAAGGGGTCCGGGACCCCAATGAGGAAAGATTCACTGGCAAGGGCAGCGATGTGGCTGCGAAGTTGAGAAGTGTTGATTGCTATGCAAGGCCCAAGCAAGCAGCTGATGGCAGATTTTGGTCAAATTTCCATGCTGATTTCTACAAGCTGGTCTACTTGCCGATGAAGACCCCGGTGGTGCGCAGTCAATGGATTGACTGGGACCACCTTGAGAAGAAGAAATGTGCAGCTTTTGATGAAGTGATAGCAGCTGCAGAGAGACATGGTCTGAAGGATCTCTTTGCCTTCAGACACAACTGAAATGATGAAGTGATAGCACAATTCTATGCAACGTGCCACTTCTCGAGTGAAGATGAAGAAAGTGTGACTTGGATGACCCATGGATCCAAGTACTCCATCACTCAGGAGGATTTTGCAAACCTGCTCCACTTAGACTCTGCTGGAAATGACCACCTAATCATCCACAACATAGGGGTCATTGAGAGGGACGGAATGAAGTTCATGTATGAGCCCAACTCTAAGTATGTTCCTCCCTCCACAAAGAACATGAAGCCCTTCTTTGTGGTCCTGAACAGAGTTCTCCGGAAGACCATTGCCCCCAAGGATGGGGATGCAGGGAGTGTACAGGGTTACCTCCGGACTCTAATGAGGGTCATAAGCAAGAAGAGACAGTTTGATGTTGCAGACTATATTTGGAATGATATGGTCAATATCTCAAGTACCCCCAACCGATCCTGTGGCTATGCCCCTTACTTGATGTTTATGATTGAGAAGGTCACAGGGATCGAGTTTGTGAAGGATGTGGAGCACACTCCACTGAGGCCTCAGAAGCCTCAGCCAGTGAGTGTCCAGGCTGCTCCATCGCCGGCCTTAAGCCCCGAGGCACCGGCAAGGCAAGAAGAAGCTGCTAGGGCTACTCCTCCCTCCAGGGAAGCCCCTCAGAAAGGATCAGCCAGTGGGATCCTCAAGTACTTGGCTGCAATTTTCTCCTCATGCAAGAAAACTGAAGTGAAGCTTCACAAGCTAAATCAGAAGAGGAAGGAGAACATGAGGTACATAAAAGCCAATGTGAAGCAGCTGAGTGAGAAGCTGGAGATCAACCCAATTGGATCTCCAGTACTTTCTGAAGATTCTGATCCGGACATCACCGAGCTCAGCCCCTTGACTCCCTCCGAGCTTTCCTATTTTGGCATTGGGGGCTCGAGCAGCTCCGCTCCTCCTCCTCCCTCTCCTCCTCGTCAAGCAGAAAGTGAAGAAGATGAAGACGATGAAGAGAGGACCGACAGTGAAGAGTGAAGACCCTAGGACCCTCATCTCCTTCTTTTTGGTGTCTTGATGCGAAAGGGGGAGAGATTGAGGGGGAGTCTTAGCTATAGCTGTGTTAGGGTGCGAGGAGAGAGTTTCTCTTTATCTTTTATTTGTGGTTGTATTAGCTTAACTCTGTTTTCATATTAAATCTGGTCCTGTGATGAATTGCTTAATTTATTTGGAGTGTGTGATGAAAACTGTGTTTTTGCCCCTGGAATATCATATGCATTTGATATCTGTTGGTTAATGCAAATTTTGTCATTCTCAATGTATTCATGCACTTAGTATGCATCCCACCATAAAGAATGCACATATGGATAATTCTCTTGTTGCTTGATGTATTTTTGAGTCATATGTGCATACTTTATGAAAACCTCATTTTTGCCTTATTTTGTGAAATCTCAATTGGTTGTCATCAATCACCAAAAGGGGGGAGATTGAAAGTGCATCTAGGACTCCCTTGTGGGTTTTGGATGATTTATGACAAGAAATTGGGATCCTAATCCTTTTGTTGAGATGAATGCAGGAAAATGATGAAAAATGAGCAAAGTGCCAAAAAGAGGGAAATTGAGAAGGAAAATGAATTTGAGCTCAAGGAGAAGAAATTAGTAGTTTAGTATGTATGGAGTGTGTTAAGGAAACACACCCAAGAGCTCAATCTCATTTGATCACACACACACAATGCACAAAGCTATACAGGACCGGACTAGTCCGATATCAGCCGGACTAGTCCGATATCAGCCGGACTAGTCCGATATCACTTTCTGCACTAGATCGAACAAGTCCGGTCTCTACCAGACTAGTCCGATATCTTTCTGATCCACTTCGGACTAGTCCTCTCCAATGCGGACTAGTCCTTAACACAATGCACAAGTCACACAAAATCGGACAAGTCCGTTGTGACCCGGACTAGTCCGATATTCATTCTGATCCACTTCGGACAAGTCCGGTGTCCACACGGACTAGTCCGATATACACACTGATCTAAATCGGACAAGTCCTCCAAGTGCGGACTTGTCATCCCAAACACTTAGGGTTTCATTTGTCCGAACAATTCCGATGGCAATCGGACTAGTCCGAAGCTTTCCAGTAGCGAAATCGGACAAGTCCGTTTTCAACCGGACTAGTCTGATATTCCTGGACACTTAGGGTTTGCTACACACAGCACACCGCACTAGTCCGGTGACCACCACGGACTAGTCCGATCTTTCTGAACCCTAACGGTAACTTTTAGAAACCCCATATAAATAGAGGTGCACGGCCCACTTTCACCCTCTCTCGAACCCTAGCGCCGTCACACCTCCCAAGAGACTCAAAAACCATCTCTCTCCACGAAATTAAGTGCAAAATCAATCAATCCATTGAAGATCACTTCTAGATCATTGGAGAGGCACTTGGCACACGATTGAGCTCTTGGTTTGAATCTCTAACACACTCTTGTATCTCAATTTGTATATTTCGAAGTGTGTTATTGGTGGTCTTGAAACTTGTAATCAAGGGAGCTCTCAACTTGTGAGATCGCCCATTCAACTTGGTGATTTACCCCTGTGTGATTAGTGGAAGAGGATTGGCCTTCGTGGCGATCCGACGAGGGAAGGGTTGGTGAAGACCCGGTCCTTTTGTGGGCTCCTCAACGTGGACGTAGGTTGCCTTCGTGGTAACCGAACCACGGGATAAATCTTGTGTCTTGTTCGTTTGTGTTCATCATTCTAGTTGATCAACATTATCTAGGGTTTGATTCATTTTGTTGAATTCAAGTTAAATAGTTGAACAAGAATCATACTTGCAATAGAACTTGACATACAACTATTGAACTGTTATTAAAGTTTATATTTCCGCTGCAAACGTCAACGAAACAATCAAATTGACCTAACTTGATCAACCTAGCCCGTGAAATCCGGACTAGTCCGCACTTTACCGGACTAGTCCGATATATCTGGTTTTGACCTTGTTGTTGAAGTGCTACAGGAACCGAGAAATTTCAAGAAGGCCTATTCACCCCCCCCCTCTAGGCCTACATTCACCCCTCAAACTCAAGGTGCGTCACGAACACTGAGTTTGGAGAGATAGAAACTATGCTGAGCCTGAGTTTGTGCCTTCGTGAAGAAATCCGCCAGCTGAAGCCCTGAAGGCACATACTGAAGATCAACAACACCATCATGTACCTGTGCTCGGGTATATGAAGCATAAACACAAATATACTTGGTAAGCTCATGCTTGATTGGATCATGAGCAATACTAATAGCACATGTATTGTCAAACAAAAGAGGAGCCGGCAAACCAAAAGAAACACCAAAATCCTCAAGCAACCACTGCAACCATGTAACCTCTACACTCACAAGAGCCATAGCACGCAACTTAGCCTCTGCACTCGAATGAAAAACTGCTACCTGCTTCTTAGTCTTCCAAGTAATGAGGGAACCACCAAGAAAAACACAATAAGCAGAAAGAGATCAACGATCAGAGGGATCACTGGCCCAAGTAGCATTAGAGTATGCTTTGAGGTGTAAAGAGTTAGAGTGTGGAAAGAACAAGCGTATAGGGATTGTCCCACGTAGATAACACAAGACACAAAGCAAGTGACTATAGTGGACCTGGGTGGGAGCTAAAACAAACTAACTTAGAATGTGAACAGAGTACGAGATATCAGGATGAGTGATACCAAGGTACACGAGACTCCCTACAATATGACAGTAACAAGTAGGATCATCAAGAGGCTCACTATTAGTGCCTCAAAGATGGACATTGAGTTCCATGGGAGTCTCAACAGTCCGGTGATCAGTAAGAGAAGCCCGACTAAGAAGATCCTGAATGTACTTCTCCTGAGACAAATAAATTTCCTCAGAGGAGGAGGAAACCTCAATCCCAAGAAAGTAGCGAAGAGGACCAAGATCAGACATAAGAAACTGCTCACTGAGACGGGCCTTCACAAAGGCAATGTACTCATAATCGTCTCTGATGATGATCATATCATCAACATAGATAAGAAGAAGAGTGCGACCACATGACGAAGTGTGCACAAAGAGCGCAGGATCATGAGCTCTGGCAGAGAAACCAGCAGTAGTGACCACAGACACAAAACACTGAAACCAAGCACGAGGAGCCTGCTTAAGTCCATAAAGAGAATGCTAAAGGTGACAAACCATACCCTCATAAACAGAATACCCAGGTGGTGGCTTCATATAAACCTCCTCACATAGCTCACCATTAAGCTGAGAGATGGACCAGTCACGAACAGAGGCCACAGCGAGCAGAGTGTGAACAGTGGTCATGTCAGCGACAGGAGCAAAGGTCTCATCATAATCACAACCATGTTCCTACTGGAAGCCACAGATGACTAATTGAGTCTAATATCGCTCAAGTGAACCATCAGAGTGGGTCTTGACCTTATAGACCCACTTACAGGTGATCGGGCGAACACGTGGGAGATAGGGCACAAGTTCCCACGTGTTGGTGCGCTCTAGAGCAGAAATCTTCGCGGCCATCGCATGCTGCCATTCCAGAGCCAGCTCAGGAAGAGCAGTAGCAGCAAAGCTAGAAGGATAGTACTGATCAGGAGGCTCGCGAGGACGATGACCACATCCAAGAGGCTGATCAGGAGAAGAATCATCAAAAGGAGATGATCCCTCAGAAGAAGAAAGGGTTTCTGGAGAGGCAGGGTAAGCTGGAGAAGCTAAGACATCATAAGATGACTCAACTAGAGTAGAAGGCTCATGAGAAGAAGATGGCGCATCTGAAGGGGGCACAACTCGTCGAGTATAGATTGCATTACAGGAGCGTTCAAAGTGTAATTGAGAACCAAAGAACAAGGCTCCTAAGAAAGAAGGGGAGACTATCGAACATGGCACAGAGTGTGAAGGGTGTACACTAGCAACGGGAGCATCTGGAAAGAACTGGAATGAAACAGGATCAACTACAAACACATGAGAAGCATCAGAAGAAGGACAAGGATAAAAAGGATGTGTTTCATCAAAAACAACATCCTGCGAAATCCTCATCCATCGACCAACCGGATTCCAACAATGATAACCCTTATGCTCTGAACTGTACCCTAAGAAAACACACTCAACCGACTGAGCAGTCGGCTTAGTGCGCTCACGAGGTGCGAGCAGCACGTAGCACACACAACCAAAAAGACGAAGGCTGGTGTAATCCGGCGTCTTGCCCGTAAAACACTCAAAAGAATCCTGCCTTTAAGAGCAGACGAGTATTGAATGTTAATCAAGTACGTGGCAGTGGAGACAGCCTCAGCCCAAAAGTATGGCAGAACAGAGGAAGCGATGAGAAGTACACGTGCCATCTCAAGTAGATGATGATTTTTTTGCTCAGCAACGTGTTGACGACTGTTATATACCAATTTCATCTGTCAATTTAACTCAATTATGTGAAGTATTTGTCATTTCTTGCACACATCACCTTTCTATCTAACCCAATTCCACTTGGACTTGGAGAAATATGTGTATGCAACATTTTATGCAGGAAATGAGGAAATGTAGAGGGACTAATCTTATAAAATATTATCATAGCCAATCATGCGATGACATGTGGCATCCCATGGATCAAATGGACCACAAATAGAAGTATCCGAGGAGATCCAACGGTGTATCACCCATATACATCAATGGGACCCACCTGGCAGCCACCTGGAGAAAGCACACGAGAATTTGTGCAATGACCAGGTCGGCCGAACCAGGGGGTCGGCTGACCTGGTCTCGGCACCAAACTCGGTCAGCCTCCACGTGTTGGCTCCTCCCAGCTTCCTGGAGTCAATGGTGACTGATTCGCGCACTTTTGGTGGTGGGAACTGACCTCAACACTAGTATAAATAGGACCCCATACCCCTCACTTCAACACACCCCACTTGAGCTTCATCTCTATTGTATACACTATCATCCATAGTCTTAGAGGAGTTAGGTTGTAGAGAGGAGAGTCTCTAGTCCAAAGTCCAAATTGGCAAAGGAGCAAGGAGTCTCTCTCTCTTCCCAATTCTACATTGGGAAAGGTATGGCTCATGTACTCTTTCTTGTATTTGTGACTTTATGCATAATAATGATGGTATCTTTAGTCTCTACTTATACATATACTTGGGCAAAGCGTTTCTTCTTTTATTGTTGAGTCCATGTATGTGGAAGGTATATCTTCTATGACTATTTCATCATGAACATATCTCATTATCATAGAACCTATAGACCCCCACTATAGTCTAGTTAATTATAACATAACTAGGTTAATATGGATAATTATGTTGTGTATCAACATTGGTTCAATGATGATTCAATTCATTGCCTTAGGATGGATTGTGCCTAGGCTCTTAAGGTAATTGCTTAATATGCTAGCATGGTGCTAGGATAGCTAAGTAGCATTGGATGTCTCGTAGACCCACGGATTGAAGAGGTAGGCAGTAGGTGGTGACAGTCCTATCTGTCCTTTGTAATCCTCCACGTTCGACTATGCCACAGGCTCTTGGTGGGAGTCGCCCTAGTATTGCTAGGGGTAAGCATGTGCCCGATGTGTTGAACCACATAGCAAAAGTATTCACTATTGATCTAGCTTATGAATAATTAGTTTTGACTATGTATATGTACAATAGAGTATAGTAGGAGTACCTCCATAACTCTCAACCTTAACTAACCTCTAGGATCCTTTTATCCCCCTTAGACTTGAAATCTTTTGTGTGTGTCACACTACCTCCAATATTATTTGATCCATCCTTACTAGATTCTTACCTAGACATTTATACCCTTTCCACTTGATGATTGCTATATATCTACCCCGCCTTCCTTTGGGATCAAATAAGTGACACCTTTGGGAATACTCTTATGGGAAAATGCTACAATGATATCTTCGTGCGCTTGCGGAGTTCACTCTGTGATCCAATAGAACCATTAACAAGCATTTCTAACACATCAGTTGGAGATGTTTAGTTAATAGTGCATAAGTAATACCAACAAGCATTTATGGCACTATTGCCAGGGATGATTTGTTAGTATATCTTAGGAGTCGTCAACAAGCATTTCTGGCGCCGTTGCGGGAGAAGGCAAATAGATATATAACATGACTGGGTGAATAGGATAGAACCCTGGGTAGGATTTTAGTAGGATAACCATTCTTTGTTTTCGCATTTTTAAATGTGAAAACAGGGTAGTGTATGTCTGGTTTCCGCCTGCCGGAAAATTTTGTTGAAGATCCCGAATCTCTTCTGAGAGACCGACCCCGTGTCATTACTCCTCAGAAGATTCGAGCGGCAAGGCAAACCAGCATTTCTGCACCAACAATCCAAACGCCAGTGGCTTAGAAGACCCTTCGTGAGTTCCCAGCTCCCTCTACTAACAATGTGCCAATTGGGCCCACTGTGGACACCGGAGATGTGAACTTCGAGATCAAAACTGGCCTTATCACTATGGTGTAAGCCAACCCATTCTATGGGAAGGCTAACGAGGATGCATGTGCTCACCTGCAACAATTCCTTGAGATCTGCAGCACTTTTAAAATCAAGGACATGTCTCCGAATGCGGTCCATCTGAGACTGTTCCTGTTCTCTCTCCTTGGGAGAGCGAAACAGTGGTTCTACGCGAACCAAAGTGCTATAAACACTTGGGAGAAGTGTTCTACGTCATTCCTCGCCAAATTCTTCCCGTTGGGCAAAACCAATGCCCTACGTGGAAGGATTTCCAGCTTTCAGCAAGAGCCCAAGGAATCTATTCCCGAGGCATGAAAAGGGCTTCAGGAGTACATCCTAGCCTGTCCCCACCATGGGATGGATGACTGGCTCCTTATTCAAAATTTCTATAACGGGCTGATCCCATCAGCTCGTGACCATTTGGATGCTGCTGTTGGAGGAGCCTTCTTCTCATTGATGGTGCCAAAAGCTAAAGATCTTATTGAGAAGATGGTGTCCAACATGGGATGGAACGATGAGCGTCTCCATACCCGACAGTGAGGCGTACACACCTTGAAGGAGGTGGACATGATTGCTGCAAAATTGGACCTACTAATGAAGAAAATCGATGGACAAGCCAGTGGTAAAGTGTCTGGCAATGCCTATGCCCTAGAATCTGACATCACGTGTGAAGTCTGTGGCAACACAGGTCATATGGGCAATGATTGCCTAAAAACTCGTGAGGATGCCCTATACCTCACCAACAACAGAAATTTCAACAAAAACAATGGCTATCATCCAGAAGGTCAAGGGTGGGGTCAACAACGCCCATTCTTTCAAGGAGGGTACAACAACAATGGCAACCCTAGAAATCAGCCCAACTTGAGAGAACTTGCCATTAGCCAGCTCAAGATCAACGAGGCTCTATCCAAGAAGTTGTCAGCTAAAGACAAGACCCTAGAGAATATCAATGCAAAGATTGAAGGACTATCCTCAGCATTCAAGAATCAACTGAGCTTCAACAAGATGTTGGAGACTCAGCTGGCACAACTTGTTGCAGTTGTCCCTCCATTGGAAAACAATGAAATTCCAGGGCAGAAAGAAGCCCCAGTGGAGAACGTCAATGCAGTGGTTATGAGGGGAGGAAAGACCACTCGTGACCCACCATATCCCACACAAGAAAAGAGGACAACTGTGCCTGAGAAGGAGGATGTCCCAAGTGAATTACTTGGTGAAAGAATGGCCACACACTTTGAAGACACCAACTTATTGCCATTCCCTCACAGACAAAGGAAGCCAACAATGGATGAGTAATTCAACCGTTTTGTTGGGATCACCCAAAAGATCCACATCAATGTGCCCTTGATTGATGCGATGCAAGTACCCACTTATGCTCACTATCTCAAGGACATATTGAACAACAAACGGCCATTGCCCACCACTGAGGTCGTCAAGCTTACGGAAGATTGCAGTGCAGCCATCCTCAATAGGCTTCCTAAAAAGAAAAAGGACCCTGGATGTCCTACCATTTCATGCTCAATTGGGGTCACCACTTTGACAAGGCACTTTATGATCCGGGAGAAAGTGTCAGTGTGATGCCCAAGGTTGTGTTCGACCAGCTGAACTTCACAGAGCTGCTCCAACACCAATGCAGCTACAACTGGCTGACTCTTCAGTCCGTTATCCAGTGGGTATTGCTGAAGACGTCCCGGTGAAGATCCGGAACTGCTTCATACCCGTGGATTTTGTGGTGCTAAACATGGACACTGAGAAAGATACACCACTCATTTTTGGGCTTCCATTCCTAAGCACTGCAAAAGCTCACATAGATGTGGGAGCTGGAGAAATCCACTTCCATATCAATGGCAAGGAGGAAAAGTTTAACTTTTGGCCTAGACCAGAACAATGCTCCATGATTCGAATCAAGTATGGGCTGAATGATAAACACATCAGAGAGGTTGAAGTCACACCTCCAAAGGTGGACTCACTCATTGCATTCATGAGAAGATTAATCTACCAGGAGAATCCGTCGTTCCGACCACGCCGATATCCAAAGGCGACGGAATCGTCTGGACCTTCCCAAAGGCCCAAGTCCACCAAGCCGCCAAAGAAGGAATGGCGGAATAAGAAAGACAAGTTGTCCGATCCCATCCCTCCGGGCCCGGATGTGAAATGAAGATGGAGGAATGTCCATCTCATCGGACAGTGGTGAGACCTACACCAATAGGTTAAATTCGTAGTTATCCCACTTTATTTTTCTTTCTTTTTCCACCCCATTTGGATCTTTTCCATTGCATATTTGATTTTCCCTAGCAAGTTGAGAATCTTATATTCTCAACTATCATTTTTCTTTCTTTCTTTTCAAAAGAAAATTTTTTATTGGATTTGAAAAAAGTTTTTTATTTGAAAAAAAAAAAATGAGCTGCACATGTGGCATTTCACCAACGTACTAACTTTATAGATGTTGGGGAGCCATTTGCCAAAAGGGGAACCAAGGGGGCCACCTGTCAGGTCGGCCGAACCCCCTGGTCGGCCGAACAGGGAGTGGAGCCAATTTGGCTCCCCTTCCTCCAACGGCTACATTTTGAACTCTAAGTGACTGTTGGAAGGTGCACCCTATAAATTGTGGCCATGAGGAGCACCTATCTTCACACACCACATCATTTTACACCTCCCAAGTCACTCTCTAGCTCACCTTGTTTTTCTTGCTCTTCATTGCAACACTCTTGCTCAAATCCATTTCCAAAAATATTTTCTTTTGTTTGCATTTGCATTTTACACTCAAGCTTTCAAGAGGAGAAAATTCGTTGAGAGTTCTATCTTCCAAACATCACTTCTTTTCGAATTTTTCTCACCTTGTTTTGTTCTTGCTTGTTGAACTCAAAAAGACATGAAGAGGTTGTTCAGAAAGAGTAAGGGGTCTGCAAGCTCAAACCATGGTGAAGGTTCTAGTGCACGCCTCTATTCCATGGGTACAAGCCCAAGGAGGAGAAGTATGTGTGAGGACACTCCCATGGAAGAGAGAAGCAACCCACACCAACTTCTTCATGACAATGACCTCGACATACGAAGCAAAGTTGAAGATCAAGCACGTAGGCTTCTCCAAGATCGTGAGTTCCGCCACACCAAGACTTACGATCCACATTTGATCTCCAAAATAGGTATGGACTCCGAATTTCTTTCCATTTGGCATGCAATTGGATTTGCTGACTTTGCTCACATAGAAGAGAAAGGTTCACACCTTCTCACTATCCAATTCCTTTGCACGCTAAGAATAGGATTTGATGGTATTTCTTTTAGATTATTTCAAAAAGAATACAACATCCTATGGAAAGAATTAGGTAGCATCCTAGGCTTCCATAAACGGTGTTTGCTAGATTTAGACAATTTGCCTAAGTTTAACAAACAAAGTTTTTGGCATGAGCTAACTAGTGAGGTCACATGTAGGGCTCCTAGGAATAGCCACATCCAAAACCCTACCTTACGCATCATGCATAGATGGGTGGCTATGACTATGTTCCCTATGGGAGATGTTATGGTTGTGCAAGATGATGAATTGAAAATTTTGTTTGCCATGACTAAAAAGATAAAAGTTGTTCCAGTCAAAGCCATGATGACACAATGGTTAGATTACATTTCAAAATCAGGACCAATTGAATGCACTTCATTGATTACTCATATTGCTAATAGGGTAGGAGCACTTAAATACTTTTCATTTGAATATATTGAAACTGAAAGAGAATTAATTGATGAAGACTATTTAGTGCAAGGACATACCCTTAAGCATGATCAAGATGGGTCCTTGATATTTTTCTTTCCCGGCTTTGTCAATGAAATTCGGTTACCTAACCCGGATTTTCATTGGTACAAATGTCGGAGGATAACCATTAATCTTCTTCCCCTTGAGGAAGAAAGAAGAAGTAATGTCTCTGGCAGGGTAACAAGGAATCGTGCGAGGGCTGCAGCCACAGGCATGCCACCGATAATCTCTCCAGTCCATGAATACGAAGAGGAAGAGAACCCAACGGGTTATGCGCCCCGATGGACTCAACCTCCGACGTATGAGACTGGGGGATCATCCTGGCAAGAATGGCAAAGGGATCCACCCTTATCCTCTTCAAGCTCTAGCAGCTTGCCTCCAACGTCCATGAGAGGATGTCGTTCCTTTTTGGCTAGAAGTCATCATGACTATAGCCAAGGAATGACGGACCTCACTAGATGTATGGGAGAACTTGAAGTGAGAATGGGTGACATCTACAGCACACTCCAGGAGCATGTTCAAGGTACCAAGGATTGGCAACAACACATGGATGCTCAATTCACCAACTTCAACACGGCGCTACAACAACAACAAGCCGATCTTGCAGCGTACTTCCGTCATCAAGGGTTCAACCCTTATCACGGATGTAGTTGAAGAACAAGCTTGGGGGAGGACCCCCACTTGAGGTAACATGTATCACATTCCTTGCATATTTATTTTCCATCCATCCATCATCCACCTTGCATCTAAAAAAAATAGGTTAGATTTGCTTTCATCAAATAAAGATATGCGGTAAGAATGATTTAGAATTCGCATAGATGAAATGATGAATAGTTGCTCTGTTTTATTTTCCTAAGTCTCTAGTTTGCAACTTGCTACTCTCTGAATATTGCTTTCATTGGTTTGAAATACTTTTACCTTAATTTGGAAGTTGTGGGTAGCAAAAGCTTGATCTAATTCTAGGTTGTTGCAAGACTAGAATTGGTAATAGGGCTGCTAGTCCTAGCTTGAAAGTAAAACTTAGATTTTTGGAGAAATTCTAAAAAGATTTAAGTTTCCCCCAATTGATTTGAAATACCTACCAAAGCCATATGATGTTCATACATAGAAAAAACCTTATGCATATGCCATTTGCTTTCACATTGAGCCTAGTCAAACTAGTATAGACCTATGTGAGAAATCATTCAACTCTTTTTGAATTCAAGACTTCACTTGCACATGCTATACTTCTACACTAGCGGTAAGCAAAACATCCATCATATCCACCATACCACAATAAAAAGAGAAACTCCATGTTATTCATGTTTAGCACTCTCTTCAAAATTCATTGCAAAGAAAGGGAGTAGAAGACATGGCTACAAAAAGAAAAAAAATATATGGTTACATCATAAGCATGAAAAAAAAAAGAAAAGTACCCATGTTTCATCCCTGCAAAAGAAAGATAGAATATACCAAAAAGGAGTTATCTTAAGTATCCACATCTACTTCCACTCCATCACACATGCACTAGTCTTGAGTCAAAAAGTTTTGATTTGAATTCTCCTAAGGCTTACTCTTTTAACTTAGCAATATGTGTGATGCAAATATGCCTACTTACTTTCCTTACCAAGCTCCACATACAAGCCATATTCAATGACTAGGAATAGTAGAGGCACAATTCTTTGGTGAGGAAATATTTTCACTATCCACAAAGGAGTGACTAAGAGAATCAAATTGAGGTACTTAATATCTAAATTGAATTCTTCGGGATTTAAGTGGAACTTGATTTCTAGGCTATGTTTGCTCCAATTACTATTCTACCTTTCAACTACTCATGAATATGAAAAAGCATAAGTCCCATGATAACTTAATAGAGGAAGAGTACATAGCCAATTTCTGCAATACTAGGTAGAGTATCTTGTTGTGCATTAGATACTTTTGAAAATAAGACATTGTAGCAACTTCTGATCATCAACCTAAAGTCTTGACTTTGCTCGGGATGAGCAAAGGATAAGCTTGGGGGAGTTTTTTGACGGCTGTTATATACCAATTTCATCTGTCAATTTAACTCAATTATGTGAAGGATTTGTCATTTCTTGCACACATCACCTTTCTATCTAACCCAATTCCACTTGGGCTTGGAGAAATATGTGTATGCAGCATTTTATGCAGGAAATGAGGAAATTTAGAGGGACCAATCCTATAAAATATCATCCCAGCCAATCAGGCGATGACATGTGGCATCCCATGGATCAAATGGCCCACAAACAGAAGTATCCGAGTAGATCCAACGGTGTATCACCCATATACATCAATGGGACCCACCTGGCAGCCACCTGGAGAAAGCACACGAGAATTTGTGCAATGACCAGGTCGGCCGAACTAGGGGGTCAGCCGACCTGGTCTCTGCACCAAACTCGGTCAGCCTCCACGTGTTGGCTCCTCCCGGCTTCCTGGAGTCAATGATGACTGATTCGCGCGATTTTGGTGGTGGGAACCGACCTCAACACTAGTATAAATAGGACCCCCTATCTCTCACTTCAACACACACCACTTGAGCTTCATCTCTATTGTATACACTATCATCCATAGGCTTAGAGGAGTTAGGTTGTAGAGAGGAGAGTCTCTAGGCCCAAGTACAAATTGGGAAGGAGTAAGGAGTCTCTCTCTCTTCCCAATTCTACATTGGGAAAGGTATGGCTCATGTATTCTTTCTTGTATTTGTGACTTTATGCATAATAAAGATGGTATCTTTAGTCTCTACTTATACATATACTAAGGCAAAGCGTTTCTTGTTTGATTGTGGAGTCCATGTATGTGGAAGGTATAGCTTCTATGACTATTTAATCATGAACATATCTCATTATCATAGAACCTATAGGCCCCCACTATAGTCTCGTTAATTATAACATAACTAGGTTAGTATGGATAATTATGTTGTGTATCAACATTGGTTCAATGATGGTTCAATTCATTGCCTTAGGATGGATTGTGCCTAGGCTCATAAGGTAATTACTTAATATGCTAGCATGGTGCTAGGATAGCTAAGTAGCATTGGATGTCTCGTAGACCCACGGATTGAAGAGGTAGGCAGTACGTGGTGACAGTCCTATCTGTCCTTTGTAATCCTTCACGTTCGGCTATGCCACGGGCTCTTGGTGAGAGTCGCCCTAGTATTGCTAGGGGTAAGCCCGTGCCCGATGTGTTGAACCACATATCATAAGTATTCACTATTGATCTAGCTTATGAATAATTAGTTTAGACTATGTATATGTACAATAGAGCATAGTAGGAGTACCTCCATAACTCTCAACCTTAACTAACCTCTAGGATCCTTTTATCCCCCTTAGACTTGAAAGCTTTTGTTTGTGTCACACTACCTCCAATATTATTTTATCCATCCTTACTAGATTCTTACCTAGACCTTTCTACCCTTTCCAATTGATGATTGCTATATCTCTACCCTGCCTTCCTTTGGGATCAAATAAATGACACCCTTGAGAATACTCTTAAGGGGAAATGCTACAACGATATCTCCGTGCGCTTGCGGAATTCACTCTGTGATCCAATAGAACCATTAATAAGCATTTCTAACACATCAGTTGGAGATGTTTAGTTAATGGTGCATAAGTAATACCAACAAGCATTTCTGGCACTATTGCCAGGGATGATTTGTTAGTATATCTTAGGAGCCGTCAACACAATGCCATTCTGAGCGTGAGCACCAAGACAAGAATATTGAGCAAGGGTACCTTGCTCAGAAAGAAAGTCTCGAAGAGCATCAAGGAGGTACTCACCAAGAGTCAGCACGAAAGACACGGATAGGAGTATCAAAATGAGTGCAAACCATAGCCAAAATAGACTTATAGATAGACAATGCCTCATTACGATGTTTTATGAAGTAAACCCATGTGTGGCGATAAAAATAATCTATAAAAATGATAAAGTATTGATGCCCTCCTTTGGAAATAAAAGAAGCAGGACCCTAGACATCTCAATGAACAAGATCAAAAGGGCACTGAGACACTGACTCACTAGAAGGATAGGAAAGCTGAATCTGCTTTCCAGTCGACAACCCTGACACTGAGCTAACAACTCAGATCCTGAAACCGATCCTAAGACACCCTGACGAATTAAGGAAGATAGACGAGAGCCACTGAGCAAAAGACGAGGTAGATGGAGAAACAAAAGCGGAGCTAACATGACTAGCGGGCGCAGAGGAAGGAAGACAAAGTCAGTCAAGCTCCCAGAGACTCTAGGGATCGTAACGACGAGGACCAGAGCCAACAAGTTGACCCGTACGATGATCCACAACACAACAAGAATCAAAATCAAGAATCACTCAACAACCATGAGCAGACATAAGCTGCATGGTCAGTTTAGGAACATAAGAGACATCAGGAACACTAAAAGATTCAGATAAAAGGTTGCCCTATCCAAGAACCGGAAGTGAAGAACCATCGGCAGTATGAACATTGAGAGAATGAGACGAATGACTCAGAGATGATAAACATGTGGAGTAAGGAGTCATATGAAAAGAAGCTCTAGAATCAAGAATTCATGGGTGAGTACCTGAACGAGAAGTGGAAAGTGGTCTCTCATAGGAAGACAGAGAAGCAACAGTAGAACCTGAAGGTGTAGAAGGTTGAGTCACAATACCAACAACTCCTGATGATGAAGAGGCAGCAAGGTGACGAAGAAGCATTAACAACTGGGAATCTGTAGCAATGAAACTCCTCTGAGATCCTCTAGTACCAGCACCACGAGCACCCAGTGAAGAACAGTAAGTCTGAACACCAGCACTGGGTGGAGAAGTCGAAGAACGAGCGGACAAACCAGTAGAGATTCGCAATAAGACAGCATCACGAGTCTCCTCCATATGATCAAAAAACTCCTCCACTGTAGCATCTCCCTGTCATAACAGCTGCTTGTGACGAAAAGCAGAAAAAGAGGTAGACTGACCAGTAGTCTCGTAACGACGACGTAGAAAAGACCACATCTAGTGTGAATACTCAAACCCAATAATATCAGAAGCCAAATGATCTTCCATATTAGCAGCAAGAATAGCATCAGCACGAGCATCCTCATCCAACCATGCTCTGTATATATTGAACTCTCGTGAAGAACTCCTGGGGACTACAGTAAAAGATGGGCATTTAAGATCACCCGTGAGATACAGAATCGTAGACCACGCATGTGCAAACGCATGCAAAGAACCAAGTCACTGTAATTGGTGTCATTGAAAAGAACTGAACACCGCACAATTGGAACCCCGCTCGAAGAAAAATTCATCATGAAGAAGTTGACCGGCGACAGCAAAAGCTGAAAAAAACCTTTTTATTTCTTTTTTCTTTTTTCTTTTTTTAACTCACGGCCTCACGTCGAAGCCTGGCAGCAGGTCAAAGCAAAGTCTGACAACAGATTGGATTTTTTTTCCTTTCTTTCCTTTTTTTTACTCACCGCCTCACGTGAAAGCCTGGCAGCAGGTCATGTAAAAGCCTGGCACCACGTCAAAGCTCGGCAGCAAATTTGATCGCCGGAACCCACCAAAGTTGACCAAACTAGAAATCATGCCCTGCCCCAAGCGGTGAGTTCTGGCAATGTTGGCAGGAACCAAGAGGATCTCCGAGGAAAAAAACACGAAGAGAGCAGTGCGCTCGTGAGGGCGCCGATGCAACAGTCGGGGGCGCGAGTTGAACGAGACAAAACCATGTCCTCACGGTGGCGGAGAACAGCAGAGCAAAGTAAGCGACAAAGAACGCATGGTAGGCAGAGAGCACGGGGTATGCGACGAGGAACGCACGGAGGCAGAGAGCACGGTATATGCGACGAGTAACGCACGGAGGCAGAGAGCACGGTGACAGCGGCAAGAAAAGCGCCATCCACGAAGAGTGCTCGGGCGGAGAGAAAACCTAATTTGCTGGCTTTGATATTATGTTAGGAATAATGTGCTTATATTATTGAGAAGGTTAGAGACCTCTATAAATAGAGTTGCAGTATATCTAAAATATAAATAAAAGTCGCTCGCACACAGGGAAAATATAAATGTATCCTATATGTCTAACAGTACTCCCTCCTTTCTCAAAAAATTGTCACCGTTTAGTACAAAAATGAACTAGAAGTTGTGATAATCTTTTGAGAAAGGAGAGAGTATAACAATAAGTCAGAAAAGAAACTTCGGGTACACTCTTGGCCATACATGTCGACAATCATAAATAACTACGGTGTACAAGGAAGATATTTTCTTCGTCATGCAGTTCTCACTCTGGGCCAATTCATGAGTATCCGTAGAGGTGGGACTCGGGCCGTGCTCAGGACGGCCCGGCACGGCCTGTTCGTTCTTCGGGCCGAAACGTGTAACACCCTCATTTTCATGCATCATGCCCTACATACATTCATATACATGTTTAACATTAACCCACATCAAGAGGAATGAGTTTAAAATTGATTTGGAACAAAACCACACTTAAAATGCTGAAAAGTGCGGACTAGTCCGATTTTGGTGAGGACTAGTCCGATTTCTCTCTGGCTAAAATCAGACTTGTCCATTTTTGCTGCGGACTAGTTCGATTTTGCCTCTGGACACTTTCAGACTTGTCCGATTTTATGCGGACTAGTCCGATATTCCAAGAATCCTTGAAAATTTGCCAAGTCTCTGGACTTGTCCGGACTAGTCCGGTGTTCCAGCGGACTTGTCCGTTTTCCTCTCTGACTAAAGTCGGACTTGTCCGATTTTTTGCCAGACTTGTCCGATTTCTTTCTGACTAACTTCGGACTAGTCCGGTCCATTTTAGACTTGTCCGATATTTCGCGACTCCGAGTTGATCTTTTGTTTTACGACTTGTTTCTTGGGTTTCACGTTAAATGGGCATAGGGACGTCGTGCCTAACTCTTTTAGAGCCCATGTGGGACTCTAAACCGCCCTCTACTCCTCTCAAACTCGAAATCTATCTAACCCTAGCCTCCACCTCTATATAAACAACCCCACCCCTTGGCTTGACCTCTATTTGCCACTTTTCCACCCCACCCAAACCCTAGTTCGTTGAGAGACACAATCAAGGAGGGAGAAGGAGATCCCAAGCAAGAAGAAGAAGAGGAGGAAACGAAAGAGGACAAGATCTCCATCATGTTTTGTTCTTCATCACCAAATCATCTCCAAGTTCATCACCAACCCTAGATCATCAAGATCCAAGCGTTGCCTCCAAGTTTCTTGATTCATTGGAATCTTGAACACCTGGTATACCTTCTATTTTCTTTTCCTTACGTGAATTTGACCCCTAAATCTCCAAATTCACGTCGATCTACAAAACCCTAGTTCGCTAGTTTTGCGAAGTGCGGACTAGTCCGGCCTTCTGCAGACTAGTCCGATTTTGCTGACTAAATTGTGTTGAATTGATTCCAAAAGTAGATCTAATCAAATCCAAATCTGTATAAACTTGTTAAAATCTATTAGAACTAGTTAGTGGTCACTTAAAAGCAATCTATTAACAAGTTCTACCTTGCATTTGCATCAATCATGCATATCATGTCATATTGAGTAATATATGTGCACTCTTTGATTGTGTCTCTTGTCTTGTATGTTTATTGTGTGGATTAGGCGGATTTGCGCTAGAGAGTGTCGCGGAGGATCTACAGCACCAAGAGTTTGAAGGCTTCGACCCGAACCAATCCCAAGAGCAAGGCAAGTGTCCTTGAAGCATATTGATCCTGTTTTGAAATAAATGTTTTGTTTGCAAAACTGCATGCTTGTGTCAATTTGATGGGAATCCTATGATAGGAAGTTTACTAGCTTTGTTTAACAACCCTTGTCACCTGGGATATATGGTAGAGAGTCGGGATGGAATCTTTATCTTTTTGCTTCGCTTAATTAATTAGGATGGAAGAACAACTACACTACTTAATTTAATTATGCATTAATGAGATTGTGGTTGACATGAACTGGTTAATATGATATGGTAAGGGGTGATCTAAGCAAGTCTGGTACGTGGATGGGTTGGATGTTATGGTGGTTTACTTGCTTTAGATCTAAGGACTGGTTCGTGGAGCGACCATCCAAGATTTACAATGCCACCACAAGACCAAGTATGAGTGTGGCGTAGCTGATTAATTAGGGCTTTGCCAGTTCTATTTGGACCATTAAGAATGCTCGGGGAAGGGGTAGTCGGATTGGGTTTGTTGACGATTGGTGGGACTACCTTGGCATCCAAATGGCTCAAGAGGGGGCCCTTGGTTGAAGATGTGCTCAGTTGGAGACATCGCCACCGGTGAAACCTCAGTGGGGTCTAAATAGGTAAGTAATCCCTTTGTAAAGGCTATTTTGTGATCTCTTGGCCACACACCTACGGAAGTGTGAGACGGCGTAATTGAGATTCTATAGTCATCGAAAGGTGATGAAATCACAAACACGTGGGTAAAGCGGTACAACCTCTGCAGAGTGTGTCTAAAACTATCATGATAGTCGTGCTCCTGGTTATGAGCAATTTGGACCCTCACATGATTAGAGGAAAATATGGATTTTGGGATGGTTATGGTTGGTATTATGGTTATGGATGGTTATGAATTGAATTCTGGTATTGAATATGGATATTGGTATATGGTGATGGATATGGAATATGGACTGGTATTATGATAACTACATGGCTTATGATGGGTTTATTTCATATTCATGTAATATATTGCTTTTAAAATGTTTTAATGTATTTTTCAGCACTCAACCATTATTATATTCGTCATTTGAATCATCCACATGTCATACTTTCCACACTTCCTGAGTACGATATGTACTCACTCTTGCAATCCTCCCCCAAACAGTTGCAGGTCAGGATTGGGAGTTTAATGGTGATAATGCGGAGTTCTAGGCCGTGTCTACCATAAGCTTTGCCTGTGGTGTTGATTGGAGCTGTGCTACCCTATCGCTTATGCTGCCTAGCTGTTTAGTTTGCTTAATTAGTTTATCTCCGATGCATTAGTTGAACTTGTCATTAATATTCATTAGAACCTTTATTCGAGGATGATATGGTTTGTTTAATAAAATTTGGTTAATTAATCTTGTTCTGTGGTAATTTTCTGTATAATCTTTTGTGAATGCACTCGTGTATGTGTGTTGAATGTCCTGGGCACAAATATGTGTTCACTTGCTTCATTTTCAGAACCAGGTGTCACAGATTGGTATCAGAGCCACAGGTTGACCGTAGGACGCAGCCTAGATAGAATGGACAATTAGAGCACATAGGAGCACTCAGGAATCGATGTGTTTTTATTTGGTGTGCTACTTGCAATATATATTGTTTGCTTGTGTGCTTAATAGAGGATTTTGGGATGCTTTAGCATTGCCATGTCCATGTAGGCTAGTTAGTTGTCTAGTTTCATATCCCTTGATGCATATAGTTGGGGACGTTTTCTAATTCTTACCTATTGCTTTTCTTCAAATGGTGAGGACTCGCAACCAGAGGGATGCTAATGATGAGGAGGATAACCATGGAGTACCTCAGAACAACAATGGACAAGGACCTGCTCATGGAGCTATAAATATTGAGCAGCTACTGGCTATGCAGAACCAGCCCATGCAGACCATGATACAAACTATGAGACAGCTGCAGGCTGGTAACATCAACAATCAGCCCCACATGCCTCCACTGCCACCCTCACCTCCTCATAACCGGTTGGGAGAGTTTATGAGGACTAGGACACCGATCTTTGCTCAAGCCGCTGACCCTATGGATGCGGATGATTGGCTCAAGCCTGTGGAGAAGAAGCTTGCTATAGTCAAATGCAGTGACCGGGAAATAGTGCTTTTAGCTTCTCATCAACTAGTTGGAGCAGCTGCCGATTGGTGGGATTCTTTATGCAATTCTCATGAGAACCAAGAGAGAATTACTTGGGTCGAATTCAAAGAGAGCTTCCGTTCTCAGTATGTGCCGGAAGGAGTTATGATCTTGAAGAGGCAAGAATTTGAGAACTTGAGGCAAGGAAGATCGAGCGTGGGTGAGTACCTCAATAAATTCACCCAACTATCAAGGTATGCCCCTGAAGATGTTAGTTGGGACAGCCGAAAACAATACTTGTTCATGAGGGGCCTCAACAATGAAATCCAAGTGCAATTGCTCAATTGTGACTATGCAAATTTATAGAAGCTTGTGGACAAAGCAATTGTGGTGGAGAACAAGGTCTGTGAGATGGAGCAAGACAACAAGAGGAAGGCGCCATATCAAGGACAGCAACAAGGAAGTAATGTGCACCCTCGCTTTGCATTACCCAATGTGCCTTACTTCAGCTCTTCGGCGCCCTCTCATCGTCCTAGACATGCACCGCGCCCAACTCAGTTTGTGAAACAGCACCCTATCATGCAAGCACCTAAGCCTCCAATGCCTTATGCACCTCGTGCCAACTATCCTAGTGCCAATGCTCAGAACCAAGCTTGTCCCAACAATTCTGGTGGAGTTAAGAAGTGCTATACTTGCGGAGAAGCTGGACACTCTGCACATCAATGTCCTAAGTCAGGCATTGGTCAAGGAAGCAATGCACCGAGGCAAAACCCAAGACCCAATGGAGGATAGCCACAAAGGAACCGTGGACAGCAGAATTTTGCTTGTGGCAACGTGAACCATGTCTCTACGGAGGATGCTCAACAAGCGGATGACATGGTCATTGGTATGTTTCTCGCAAACTCCAACCCCGCGACTATGTTGTTTGATTCTGGAGCATCACATTGATTCATTGCATCGAAGTATGTTTCCAAGTATAGTTTGCCTATCTCCCATATGAAGTTTACTCTGTTGGTTAAGTCTCCTGGAGGAGAGATGAGAACAAATATAGTATGTCCAAAAGTAAGCCTTAGAATAAGGGGGGTAGACTTCTCCGCCAACCTCATTGTTTTGGATTCTCAAGGATTGGACATTATACTTGGTATGGACTGGTTGAGGAAGCACAATGGAGTTATTGAGTGTGCCACGAAGATGGTGAAGTTGACCAATGAAGAAGGGATCACCGTAGTATTTGAAGCATCTCAAACCGCACTGAAGCAATTGGAGCTGAATCATATGGACGGTGCCGCAATTGAGGAGACTCCGGTGGTGTGTGAATTTTTGGATGTTTTTTTTCGGAAGAGTTGCCAGGTATGCCACCTGATCAGGACATTGAGTTTGTTATTGATTTAATACCTGGAACTGCACCTATAGCTAAGAGGTCGTATAGGATGCCTCCTATGGAATTAGCGGAGCTCAAGAAAAAAATTCAAGGGCAACTAGAGAAAGGTTTTATTCGCCCTAGTTCTTCACCTTGGGGAGCGCCCGTGCTGTTTGTGGACAAGAAGGATGGAACCCAAAGGATGTGTTTGGATTACCAACCCCTCAACGAGGTAACAATCAAGAACAAATACACCTTGCCACGCATAGAAGATTTGTCTGATCAGATGAAGGGTGCTTGTATCTTCTCTAAGATTGATTTGAGGTCGGGATACTTTCAAATGAAGATTAGATCATCAAACATACCCAAAAGAGCTTTTAGGACGCGGTATGGATCTTATGAGTACACCGTGATGTCTTTTGGATTGACAAATGTGTCTGCCTACTTTATGTACCTCATGAATAAGGTCTTCATGGAGTACTTGGATAGGTCTGTTGTGGTGTTTATTGATGACATTATGATCTACTCGAAGGATGAAAAGGAATATGAGGAACACTTGAGGCTTACGTTGTAGAAATTGAGGGAGCATCAATTGTATGCCAAGTTCAACAAGTGTCAGTTTTGGTTGAAAGAGGTGTCGTTCTTGGGTCATATAATCTCAGGAGGAGGAGTATCAGTTGACCCAAGAAAGGTGAGGGACGTGTTAAAATGGGAACCCCCGCAAAACGTAAAGGAAATAAGGAGTTTTCTTAGAATGGATGGATATTACCGTCGATTCATCAATGACTTTTCCAAGATAGACAAGCCAATGACGGAATTGCTAATGAAGGGAAAGGCTTTCCAATGGACTCAAGCTTGTCAAAACGGTTTTGAGGAGTTGAAGAAGAGGTTGACAACAGCTCCAGTTTTAGTTTTGCCGGATGTAAGCAAGAGTTTTGACATATATTGTGATGAATCGAGACAAGGACTTGGATGTGTGCTTATGCAAGAAGGCCAAGTGGTCGCCTATGCATCAAGACAATTGAAGAAACATGAGCAGAATTACCCACGCACGATTTGGAACTTGCAGTCGTAGTAGATGCATTGGAAATTTGGAGACACTACATCCTTGGACATAGGTGTGAAATTTATACGGATCACAAGAGTATTAAGTATATTTTCACACAAACAGATTTGAATTTGAGGCAACGAAGATGGTTGGAGATTATCAAGGATTATTATTTGGGAATCAATTATCACCCAGGAAAAGCCAATGTAGTGGCCAATGCTTTGAGTAGAAAAGGAGTAAGTAATCATCTCACGATTCGAGAGTTGCCATACGAGTTATGTAAGGAGTTCGAACGGTTGAACCTTGGATTCGTAAATGAGATGGAGATGATGGAGTTAAACCCAACACTAGAGCAAGAAATTCGGGAAGGCCAAACTAAGGATGAGGAAATTCATGAAATCAAGGAATGGACCAAAGAAGGGAGAGAATTCAGATTTGATGAAGATGAACATGGTACCCTATGGCTTGGTAAGAGGATTGTTGTGCCTAATGTGAAGTGTATTCAGGAGACAATAATAAAAGAGGCACATGACTCACCATACTCAATTCATCCTAGTTGTACGAAGATGTACAAAGACTTGAAGACTTGTTATTGATGGGCTAGCATGAAGAAGGACATAGCTGAATACGTAGCATTGCGTGATGTGTGCCAACGAGTCAAGGCGGAACATCAAAGGCCAGCTGGACTATTGCAACCATTAAAGATTCCGGAATGGAAGTGGGAAGAGATCGGTATAGACTTCATAGTTGGTTTACCACGTACTCAGTCTGGTTACAACTCAATTTGGGTAATTGTGGATCGGTTAACTAAGGTAGCCCACTCTATTCCCGTCAAGACCACCTATAATGGAGAGAAATTAGCGGAACTGTATATGGAAAGAATAGTATGTTTGCATGGAGTTCTAAAGAAGATAGTCTCGGATAGAGGTTCACAAGTCACTTCTAGGTTTTGGCAAAAACTACATGAAGCTTTGGGAACGAGGTTGAATTTTAGTTCAGCATATCACCCTCATGCGGATGGACAAACCGAGAGGACCAATCAGATTTTAAAGGACATGCTAAGAGCTTGTGCTTTAAAGCATGGGAAAAGTTGGGACAAGAGCTTGCCATATGCAGAATTTTCATAAAACAATAGTTACCAAGCAAGCTTGAAAATGTCACCATATGAAGCACTTTATGGAAGGAAGTGTAGGACACCTTTATTTTGGAATGAGGCAGGAGAAACTCAAGTATTTGGACCCGATGTGTTGCAAGAAGCTGAAAAGCAAGTACAAATAATTCGTGAAAACTTGAGGGCTGCCCAATAAAGACAAAAAGGCTATGCGGACAATAGGAGAAGGAAATTAGCCTTCGAAATGGGAGACTACGTTTACCTTAAGGTGTCACCAATGAGAGGTCATAAGAGGTTTAACATAAGAGGCAAGCTGGCACCTCGCTACATTGGACCATTCAAGATTTTGGACAAAAGAGGAGAAGTAGCATACAAGTTGGAGATGCCAGCTCATATATCGGATTTCCATGATGTCTTTCATGTTTCCAAGCTCAAGAAGTGCCTGAGAGTACCGGAAGAACAAGTGCCAATGGATGGATTGGAAATAGGGGCAGATTTGACTTATGTCGAACAACCGGTCAAAATTTTGGAAACCAAGGAGAGAGTCACAAGGAACAAGGTTATTAGATGGTGTAAAGTTCAATGGAAGCACCACACAGAAAAAAAAGCAACGTGGGAATTGGAGGATGATCTCAAGAAGGAATTTCCCTATTTCTTCTGTTCCACGTCAAATCTCGAGGGCAAGATTCATTTTAAGGGGGTTAGGTTTGTAACACCCTCATTTTCATGCATCATGCCCTACATACATTCATATACATGCTTAACATTAACCCACATCAAGAGGAATGAGTTTAAAATTGATTTGGAACAAAACCGCACTTAAAATGCTAAAAAGTGCGGACTAGTCCGATTTTGGTGAGGACTAGTCCGATTTCTCTCTGACTAAAATCAGACTTGTCCGTTTTTGCTGCGGACTAGTTCGATTTTTCCTCTAGACACTTTCGGACTTGTCCGATTTTATGCGGACTAGTCCGATATTCCAAGAATCCTTGAAAATTTGCTAAGTCCCTGGACTTGTCCGGACTAGTCCGGTGTTCCAGCGGACTTGTCCGTTTTCCTCTCTGACTAAAGTCAAACTTGTCCGATTTTTTGCCAGACTTGTCTGATTTCTTTCTGACTAACTTCGGACTAGTCCGGTCCTTTTTGGACTTGTCCGATATTTCGCGACTCCGAGTTGATCTTTTGTTTTATGACTTGTTTCTTGGGTTTCATGTTAAATGGGCATAGGGACGTCGTGCCTAACTCTTTTAGAGCCCATGTGGGACTCTAAGCCGGCCTCTACTCCTCTCAAACTCGAAATCCATCTAACCCTAGCCTCCACCTCTATATAAACAACCCCACCCCTTGGCTTGACCTCTATTTGCCACTTTTCCACCCCACCCAAACCCTAGTTCATTGAGAGACGCCATCAAGGAGGGAGAAGGAGATCCGAAGCAAGAAGAAGAAGAGGAGGAAACGAAAGAGGATCAAGATCTCCATCAAGTTTTGTTCTTCATCACCAAATCATCTCCAAGTTCATCACCAACCCTAGATCATCAAGATCCAAGTGTTGCCTCCAAGTTTCTTGATTCATTGGAATCCTGAACACCTGGTATACCTTCTATTTTCTTTTCCTTACGTGAATTTGACCCCTAAATCTCCAAATTCACGTCGATCTACAAAACCCTAGTTCGCTAGTCCTGCGAAGTGCGGACTAGTTCGGCCTTCTGCGGACTAGTCCGATTTTGCTGACTAAATTGTGTTGAATTGATTTTAAAAGTAGATCTAATCAAATCCAAACCTGTATAAACTTGTTAAAATCTATTAGAACTAGTTAGTGATCACTTCAAAGCAATCTATTAACAAGTTCTACCTTGCATTTGCATCAATCATGCATATCATGTCATATTGAGTAATATATGTGCACTCTTTGATTGTGTCTCTTGTCTTGTATGTTTATTTTGTGGATTAGGCGGATTTGCGCTAGAGAGTGTCACGGAGGATCTACAGCACCAAGAGTTTGAGGGCTTCGACCCGAACCAATCCCAAGAGCAAGGCAAGTGTCCTTGAAGCATATTGATCCTGTTTTGAAATAAATGTTGTGTTTGCAAAACTGCATGCTTGTGTCAATTTGATGGGAATCCTATGATAGGAAGTTTACTAGCTTTGTTTAACCACCCTTGTCACCTGGGATATATGGTAGAGAGTCGGGATGTCATTTTTACCTTTTTGCTTCGCTTAATTAATTGGGATGGAAGAACAACTACACTACTTAATTTAATTATGCATTAATGAGATTGTGGTTGACATGAACTGGTTAATATGATATGGTAATGGGTGATCTAAGCAAGTCTGGTACGTGGATGGTTTGGATGTTATGGTGGTTCACTTGCTTTAGATCTAAGGACCGGTTCGTGGAGCGACCATCCAGGATTTACAGTGTCACCACGAGGCCAAGTATGGGTACGGCATAGCTGATTAATTAGGGCTTTGCCAGTTCTATTTGGACCATTAAGAATGCTCGGAGAAGGGGTAGTCGAATTGGGTTTGTTGATGATTGGTGGGACTACCTTGAGATCCGAACGGCTCAAGAGGGGGTCCATGGTTGAAGATGTGCGCAGTTGAAGACATCGCCACCGGTGAAACCTCAGTGGGCTCAAAATAGGCTAGTAATCCCTTTGTAAAGGCTATTTTGTGATCTCTGGGCCACACACCTACGGATGTATGAGACAGCATAATTGAGATTCTATAGTCATCGAAAGGTGATGAAATCACAAACACGTGGGTAAAGCGGTACAACCTCTGCAGAGTGTGTCTAAAACTATCATGATAGCCGTGCTCCCGGTTATGAGCAACCTGGACCCTCACATGATTAGAGGAAAATTGGGATTTTGAGATGGTTATGGTTGGTATTATGGTTATGGATGGTTATGAATTGAATTCTGGTATTGAATATGGATATTGGTATATGATGATGGATATGGAATATGGACTGGTATTATGATAACTACATGGCTTATGATGGTTTTATTTCATATACATGTAATATATTGCTTTTCAAATGTTTTAATGTACTTTTCAGCGCTCAACCAGTATTATATTCGTCATTTTAATCAGCCACATGTCATACTTTCCACACTTGCTGAGTACAACATGTACTCACTCTTGCAATCCCCCCCCCAAACAGTTGCAGGTCAGGATTGGGAGTTTAATGGTGATAATGCGGAGTTCTATGCCGTGTCTACCGTCATCTTTGTCTGTGGTGTTGATTGGAGCTGCACTACCCTATCGCTTATGTTGCCTAGCTGTTTAGTTTGCTTAACTAGTTTATTTCCGCTGCATTAGTTGAACTTGTCATTAATATTCATTCATACTTGTATTCGAGGATGATATGGTTTGTGCAATAAAATTTGGTTAATTAATCTTGTTCTATTGTAATTTTCTGTATACTCTTTTGTGAATGCACTCGTGTATGTGTGTTGAACGTCCTGGGCACACATATGCGTTCACTTGGTTCATTTTCAGAACCAGGTGTCACAAAACGACCCAGACCCGAAAGCACGTCGGGCCGGCTCGGGTCGACGGCCAAAAATCCAGACCCAAGCATGGCCAGGGGCCCGACGGGCCGCCTTCGGGTCATGCTAGGCCCGAGCCCAGCCCACTTTACTGGTTTTAGCCCACAAACAATTAATTTTTTTTAAAAAAAATCAAGTTTTCTATGAATTAAATGGAAAAAAATATGGAAAAATATTGAAGTGATAGAGAATAATTTTTGAAGAATTTAGGAAAAAATCATCGAATTCGGACCAAATTGAAAAAATTATACAAGTTCGAAATTTCAAATTTGAATCGAAATAAAAAAACAACCCCAGCCCAGCAGCAGCCTAGTACCATTGGGCATGGCCCAACAACATTTAAAAATGGATTTGAGGACAATATTTTTTTGAATACATAGCCAAAAAGCCTTCAAAAAATATGAAAAAAAATTGTGAAGATTGAGAGAGTTTAATTACATATTCTTAAAAATTTTGACATTCAAAATAATAATATATTGCAGGGAATAAAAAACAAAGAAAAATGAATTTTGAGTTTTTTATGCAATACATGGACAAACAAATTCCAAAAAATCTGAAAAAAATATTGGAGTCTAAGGGTGTTGTATTTAATGTGTCCACTAAACGTGAATTTGAGAAACATAATAAATTGATCAGAACAAAAAACAAATAAAAAGGGATTTGGGGAGTTTTTGTCATTTTTTTATCTTGAACAATACATCGGTTTTGTGAGTAAAAATTTTTTGAGGCTTTTTAATGATGACACCAACCTCCATGATTTTTTAAAGATTTTTTAATGATGACACCAACCTCCATGATGACACCAACCTTGCGCGTCACCAATCATACTAAATGTGAGACAAGCTCAAAAAAAGTGTGTCTCCTTTCTTTGAGTCATAACAGACGGGCTTTACAAGGTCATTGGAGACGCGCAAGGTGCGAGTCGCCCATCATCGTACATGAGAGACATGCTCTAATACAGCTCGTCGCATATATGTTCACTGATCTAAAACGGGCTTTATGAAAGCGCGTCGCACATGTGTTGACTGATCTGAGGCGCGCTATAAGAAAGTGTGTCTCCTCTATTTAGGTAATCCAAGACATCCTCTGTTACAGCGCGTCGTGGATTGTTTACAGGCAGGTTCAGTACGGCGCTAACAGGAGACGGTCCCTGTTAGACGCATGTCTCCTATTAGGTGCCCCCACTCCTGATTATCCTAGTTCCCGGCTGCATCCTGGAGCTAGCCATGAGTTGGTAGCTGCATTGCCTGTGTTAGCAACATACACATATAGAAACATATGTATAGGCAAATGTCTCTTGTTCTTAACATGTAACTAATCAAATATTAATAAAGTGTACACACATTGACCAATCAAATATTAACAAAGTGTAAATCATGGTTACCAAGTAACTATTTACACAAAATTCCCCTGTTCATAAAGCTTAACATGTAACTAATTTATACAAAGAATAACTGTCACCTAATCTCCTATTGGGTAATAAAATTCTCCCTTTGAACTAATGATTTCAGAAATGACAAACCTGTATAGGACGTCTCTAATTTGCTCAAGGCTACAACCTTCAGCGTTCCTAAAGGCTAGTATGTAGTCCTGCCACACGATAAAATGATATTTAGCAAAAGATTAGTAATAAACTAAAATAAATGCACTTACATATACATTGCAATTAGGTTGCCCTCCAAATAAAGCCATGTGTAGGTAGTCGTGGAAGCCGCACGTGTTGCCGGAAGCTTATTGTGGGATGTTAAATATAGTATGATGTGTAAGTTGTCAGTGTTTTCCTTTTACTTGTACAAAAACCCTAAACAAAAACATTCATAGTTAATGTAAAATTATCGTGCAAGGAAACTAAAGTGAAGAAGAAACTTACTTGTCAATAACGCAAGAGATATCATTCTATGACCGGGTCTTTCACTCGCCAGTTTTTTCATCTGTCAGCCTTGAGGAGTCACAGTACCAGACCTGGTCGCACCGTGTAGATATTGCTATGGTTACCCAATGGTTACCTGGGTTGAACGGTACGACTATAAGGTCCTTATCACTGTACTATTTCATTGCCTTCATAAATATTGAAAAACTTCTTTTATGCCGCTCGACGTTTGAATATAAGTCCTCACTGGTCTTGCGGGTCAAGATATGCAGTAGACGCATTTCCCGTGTTATGACGAGCATGTTGTTGCGGGTGCCTACACGAAAAATGCTAAATTTGTCACATATAACACTTGTATTGAGTATGTATTGAAGAACCTAATTTTTTAGGAGACTTACAATGCGAAGCAGCGTATTAGGGAGACATCCAACGCCTCGAAGTTGAAAAGGTCGTAGAGATCGGACCATGAGATGACAAAAGTCCCGTCACCCGAGAGAAAGTGTTTATCCTTCAATGCCACTAGTATGTTATCTGACTTTTTGTAATTTTCCATGTAGTATTGATGAAGTTGAACACAAGGTTTACCAACTTGTTTGATTGCGGCCGCAGTTAAATCGGCTTTCCCTTTTCATACTTTGGGTTTACATGTGTCATAGCTTTCGGCGCCCTCGGGTTAGGTTCTGACTCTTTCGTTGGTTTCTTCCAACCTTCCTTCGATTATAATAGTCGTTGCGGTAGACTCTTGTTCTTGGCACGTACATTCTTCGCCGGCTTTGCCGGCAGTTGATCAGGTGTAGGGTGCAGAGCACTTTGAGTGCGAGGTGGAGGCCGACGCGGCTGCTCTTCAAGTGGAGAGTTCTGCGGTAGCTCTACAGTTGGAGACATATGCAAATTCTCTGTAACTAGAGGCAACAGCTCTCCAATTGAAGACTTATGTTGCTTCTCTATAACTGGAGGCAACGATAGCTCTGGAATTGGAGACAGATCCATCTGTTCTAGATTTGGATGCAGAAGCAGACGTTTCTCAGGAGACAACGAAGCGGTCGACGCGGAAGCTGCTGCTGCGGCTGGGTCAACAACAATAAGGCTTGGTCTCCACTAAACCCTTCTAGAACTACATCCCGCATAGTCAGCGTTGTATCATCCGGTGGAACTTCGAGCTGCAGGTTTTTCGTATTTTCATGCACCATGTCCACCTTGACCACAGCATAGGATGTTGTCAAGCATGTTCTGATCGAGATACACTAGCCCTCTACGGACCTCCATTTGAGTGATATCCGACCATTAGTAGATGGCTGCATGTTGTTGGCTGAGCCAAGTTATCTATCGTGTCCGGCACAATTGAAGGTCCAGACACTGGTGCCTGAAGATCCTCCTGTGGTTGTCCACCCCCAGATGTTGTAGAAGCAAAGCTGCTCCTACGCTCCTCGTCCTTGAAAAATGCGTTAGGGATTGCTACACCTGCTCCCTCCAGCATTTGCTTCATGTCTCCTAGGAGCTCCCTTCTCAGTTGTTTTTTCAGCTCCTTGACGTCAAACCATGATGTCGAGGCCGTTTTCTGCTTTCGATAAGTAGTTTTATGTTCCAGAAAACACTCCCTCCAGGTCAACTTACTAGAAACACCACGAACACGACCTCGTTGCTCCGGTCTTTGCAGGGCCTTGGTGAGGGCATCGTTTTCCCTCTCACCATTTGACTCTTAGATGCTCATGTTCCAGGCTCTTTGAGCAACGTGTAAGGTGCTCGGGATGTAGAAGCTGATACTGCCTGACTCAGACAGCTGTGAACGAGCACGCATAAATGGTTTCAGCCGTCCACTGAAATTGTTGTATGGATTCACAACATCTAGCTCGGCCAATGTTTCATCCTGTTGTTCCCAAATCCTTTTTTTACCAGCATAGCCGGTGTTGCCGAGGTGGTGGTCAAGCTTGTTATGCGATCGGAGCCACTTCATACGTTTACTACTCTTGGCAAATTCCTATGATTCGCATTTTTCAACAAATCTCGTTCAGTCCTCTTCCGACACATGTTGATACTTATGGAAGGGGGTTTCATGATTTTTCCAAAACTCACAAAGCTTAGTTTTGTAGGTCCTCCATGCATGAGAGATTATCTTCATAGCTAGCTTCTTCCCCTTTTGTTTCTTATGTTCCAGATATTGAACATATGGTTGGATAGAGCTTTTGAAGAGTTCATCCTTCTCATTTTCGGTTAAGTGATCGAATCTCTGTATATTTAGCGACACCCTTTCCCGAGCAGCTAGATCACAAATTTTGGACAGTCTCATATTTACATTATGGTCCAGAGGTACACCTTCATCATTGGACTCATCAACAGTCACAACGTCTGTCAGCCACGTCGTCTGCGACCTTTTCTTTCTTGTGTTACCAGAGGCAGATGCATCCTCTTCATGTCTCTGCTGCTGAGCCTCCTCTTCAATATGTTGTTGATGCTCTGACTGAGACATCTTCAAATTCACAAAAAAAAACACTGAAATCCTGTAAAACATTATCAAATTTTAGTCACATTTGCACAAACGGTCACATAAGGGAGAAAATTCTCTCATGGCATTTGTACCTTATTAAGAAAAAGATCTATGTGCCAAGTGTAAGGACAATCCAAACCAAGCAGTCATTAAATAAATCACTAAACATTGACCGGTACTTAGCCAAAGTGTAATACTCTAAGCGTAGGACTCTGGAAATATACTAAACATTGACTGGTGGAACACCAAAGTGCAGACCATTTCGACTCCAACCAAGGCATAATACTCTAAGCGTAGTACTCTGAAAATATACTAACCATTGACTGGTGAACCACCAAAGCACTAACCATTTCGACTCCAACCAAAGCGCGAACAAACCTTATTAGGGCAGTGTCAAGCTGGTCAACGAGGAGTCGACGATCGACGGCGGTAGCGCGACAATGAGAAAGAGGGCAGTGTCAGGCGGCGACAAGCTCTGGGGAAGCGGACAGATGCGACGGTGTGCTCCGGGGAAGGGGGTGATGTAGTGGCGGTTTCTACGGCGAAAAGTGATCAGCGCGCGCGAAAAGTGAAAAGTTTTGCTAAGTGTTGCGAAGAGAGTGTGCGAGAGAGGTAAAAGTACCATAGGGCAGTGTCAAGATGGCAACAAGCTCTGGGGAAGAGGACCTATGAGGCGGCATGCTTCGGGGAAGGGGACGACGCGATGGCGGTTTCTAGGGCGAGAAGTGATCAGTGCGCTCAAAAAGTGAAAAGTTATGCTAAGTGTTGCGAAGAGAGCATGCCAGAGAACTAAAAGTACCTTAGGACAAATATTGCACACGCGCCTCAGAAGAGCCATCGCTAACCGCGTCTCACTTTTGAAAAGTGTGTATGTTTTCTTTTGAATTAATGTGCGTCTGTTGCCATAATGTCCTTCGAGCACAGAATTGGAAGTGCTCTGACCTCATTGTCTATGACATGTGGGACCGTTCTAAAACTTAATATGCAAAAGATCAAACTCCATGTGAACCATCATGATTGGCAGATCAAATTTTGTTTAATTTAACATCACGAAGGTCTGCGCGGAAATTGTTGCAAATGTTGCAATGCCACACCTTATATGCTCATTGCAACGCGGTCAGAGTTCTGAGGTGGGACAAAGATATTAAAGTATCAAGGCAACAATCATAGACGCGCCACAGAAGAGCCACCATCGGGCACGTCTCTTTTCTTTTGAATTAATGCGAGCCGCTGTCAGTAGTGCCATTCGCGCAGATTGAAGCGTCTAAATCGGAGACACGCTTTTGAAAAACTCGTTTCACATTATCTTGCCTGAGAGACGCGCCTTTGTGAGGCGCATCTCGCATCACTTTCGTATCCTATTTTTTAGTAGTGCTTCCTTAAGAAACACAACACAAGGCACAGTACTTCTCCGTAAGAAACGAAGCACATATGACAAATGAAAGTCAAATTTTCACTCATATGGCAATATTTTCACACATTTGAGCATATATCACACAAATGTCCAAATAGAAGTCAATTTTTCACTCAATTGACCATACTTACACACAATAAATTTGGTACTTTACGTTGCGGTCTTGGTTTTCTAAAATTCTTGACTTTTTCATGGTGGTCGTTCTGCAAGTAAAGAAGTTCATTGGCCGATGGTTTTCTTAGCTTGATCATCGAGGTGACAAAAGGAGGAATCTCATCAAATTGGTCAAACTCTTCCTCATCGACAGCATTCTCGACTCCGACGATTCGTCGTTTTCCATGTATAACCACCTTAAGTCTTTTATTTGTTGTGTCTGGAACATAGAACACTTGAGCAACATGTTCTACTAACACGAAAGGCTCCCACTTATATCCTTGACAGTTAAGATCAACGCTAGTGAACCCGTACTTTTCTTGTACAACACCTTTGATTCTATCAACTCAGTTGCAACACAAAAGAAGAATCTTGAATCCTTGAAAGTCAAGCTCCTAGATCTCTTGTATTTGACCATAGTACATGTCTTTGTCTTGGCCCACAACATTATAAGCATCAACACAGACACCACTATTCTGATACGTGCTTTTCTTATCTTGTTCTACGGTGTAGAACGTGTATCCATTTATGTCATACCCTTATTATGTAATAACTATGAATATAGGACCATGAGCCAACTTTTTTAGTTATTCACTTGTTTGAGTATCCGATGAGTGGGAAATCCGATCCCGGAGCCGGCCAATAAATTTTCTCCTGTGTTCATTTGCTAACCATGATTCATTACGGCCAGGATTGTCTCTAAGCACCACCTCCTTGTGCTCATCGAGGTACTCCGACACAATGGACATGTGTTGCAATACGTGAAAATAAGCGCAGAAGAATAAATGTGAATCTAGAGTTATAGCCTTCTTCCCAATGATCCCTCTTCATGTGAGCCTCCCGTCATGACGAGACTTGGGAACACCAATTGGGTTACTCAGGTCAGTGCAGTTTGGAGTCCACTCCACAGCTTCCTCTGTAGAGTATCCTTGTACCATGATGCCCTCAAGGTAAGATCGATTTCTAACGAAATACTTTAGTATACTGTTGAATCTCTCGTAAGCATACATCTGGTGAAGGAACACAGGGCCAAGTAACTGTATCTCCTTTATAAGATGAGTTGTGAAATGAACGCTGATGTCGAAAAAGGCAGGTGGAAAATACATCTCAAGGAAGCATAAAGTTTCATAGTGCCTTTTTTCAATGAGTCGAGATATTCTTCACATAGTACTTTTTGACCAATTGCATTGAAGAAAAAAGTAAAAGTTCATTATAGCCTCCCGAATATTGACCGGTAGGATATTCCGAATTCCAACAGCAATCATCTGCGTAAGCAATACATTGTAATCATGAGACTTCACATCGGGAGCTACTTTTAGATCTGGAAATAAAATAATCCTTGAGAGTTTGTCGAGTAGTCGGATGGTACTTTCACATTTTACAAGAACCCACAAAACTCTTTCTTTTCATTTTTTTGAAAGGGTGATGCATGATGTGGTTAGTTCTGTTCCTTTTACTGAGTCATCGATCCACAACTCAGGCCTAATTCCCATTTTCTTTATATCTGCCCGTGCATGTCCATGGTCCCTAGTTTACCCATCCGTGTTAAGCAATGTCCCGAGTAGGCTCTCGCATACATTCTTCTCAACATGCATCGCATCAATCGAATTATGGACGTCTAAGTATTTCCAATATGGTAGCTCCCAAAAAATCGATTGCTTCTTCCACATATCATCTTCGCCAGTATTTTTGCAAGTCTTTTTCCGCTCACCAAGGATAACATGGATATCCTTGACCATTTCATAGACCTCATGACCCGTGAGATGAGGTGGATGATGCCTCTTCTCAGTGTCACCATTGAAAATTTCCTTCATACTTCGAAACCGGTGCTTCATAGGAATGTAGCATCGATGTCCCATGTACACTATTTTTCGTGACTTACTCAAGTATTGTGGGTCGGTTTCTCTCAAATAAAAAGGACATCTGCAACCTACTTTCTTACTCTGCCCGGACAAGTTACGTGTCGTTGGAGAATCACTAACAGTCACAAATAAAATGGCTTTAAGGCGAAAGTACTCACGCTTGTTGTCATCCCAGGCCTGCACTCCGTCGTTGTACCACAACTGCTTCAGATAATCAACTAGAGGTCTGAAATAAGTGTTGATGTCATTCCCAGGTTGTTGTGGCCTCGATATTAATCCTTACATCATAATATATTTCTGTTTGTTGCACAACCATGGAGGAAGGTTCAGAATTGTAAGAACAATTGGCCATGTGCTATGTCTACTACTGTTCAAAAAAGGATTCATGTCATCGTTGCTCATTGCGATCCTAATACTCCTCGGATCAATGGAAAATTCAAGATTTCGTGAATCAATATTTCGCCACTTTGTGGCATCAGCAGGATGTCTTACCATTCCAGCATCCTACTTATGCTTCTCTTTGTGACATCGCAACAATTCTGAATCCTTCTTGTTTGCAAACCAACACTTCAAACGAGGAATGATAGGAAAGTACCAAAACACCTTTTTAGGCCCTCTTTTTCTTCTATTACGGTTCTCTTCATCACCATCGTCTTCCCTATGATTGAATCTGTCCACTCCACAAATAGGGCATTTCTCGAGGTTTTCGTACTCAAGTCCACGATATAAAATACAATCATTTTTGCACGCGTGGATTTTCTCTACCTCCAAACCCAGTGGACAGATCATCTGTTTTGCCTCATAAACTGTCGTAGGGACTGTAATGCCTTGAGGTAACATGTCCGTAAGGAGGGTCAACAATTCCTTAAAACTACAATCACTCCATCCGTTGCTCGCCTTCAACTGGAAAAGTTTTACCATCGCAAATAGTTTGTTGTACTTAGCCGCACAACCATGATACAATGGCTTCTTCAAGTCTTCGATCATCTTCTTGTAATTTGCAAGTTCACCATTATTGTAATGATCATCATCGCCATGTGTCTCAACATTGCGTACCGTCTCCTCTATGTTATGCACCTGGAACTCAATGTCGTCATCGGTGAACCCTGATATATCTGGCCTGTTCACATCCTCGTCGTGATCTTCTTCAACACTGGTAGGGACCTCCCACTCTAAATATGAATCTCTCATCTCTGCTTCATTAATCCCCTCCTCCCCATGTTTGTTCCAACATCAATACTCCACCATGAATCCATGCATGATCAAATGTGACCTCAACACTTCATATGTGCGATATCTCTCTTCTCATTTTTGCAGTGTTTGCAAGGACAACAAATAGTCCATCTAATGTTGTCCAACATGTCTTTCTTCACAAAAGCGATAAATGCATCTACCCCTTGGATATATTCATTGCAAAGGTGCGGCCCATACATCTAACATCGATCCGATGACATCTACGTACAGAAAAGAAGAGCTAAATCAAAGAAATTCAAAGCCACTGATAGTCAAGATCTAAAGGTAAAAAAATGGTAAGGAACGGGAGAGGAGGAGAGGACTAACCCTTTGTTTTAAGATCCACTGATAATCACCGCAAGATTTATTGAATGAAAAAGGGAAATAACAGGGCAAGAGCAGGGCAGATCTGGTAGCCACTTGTTCTGCCACAGCAAGGAGGTCGTAGAAGAGCAACAGAAAATCAAAACAGACCGATATAAAGCACGTCTCTCTATAGAGGGAATGGTATACGGGCCCGCTTCCACAACTAAAGGCGACGCGCCAGACCGATGGTTATGGGAGACGCGCCTGATTCGATAATTAAAGGAGACGAGCTGCAACGAAAGTCCGTCTATGTTACCTAACAAATATGAGTCGCGCTTAATTAAAGCGCGTCTACCGTTTGTTATAGAGGAGGGCGCATCTCGAATACCTACGTAACTGAGACGGACTGTTGTAACGAGTATCATTGTACGTTCAACCGATTCATGTCAGATCCTCGCTGAAGCGGGCTCGTCTCGCTTAAGGTTATCAAAGGTGTTCTCCTTTTAGCACGTCGCCCATCTTTGTATCCTATTTGGGTTTCTTACGTAGTGTTTTCGAGCTGCTTGGGGGAACCTCAACCCAGTTATGCACTTCTATCAACTAGTGATGTGGTTTCATATCACACCCAAATCCAAATTAGTGCCAATTTCACACTTGAATATCATCGCATCTAGCTACTCTGGCTTCATGGCACCAACAATAATAGTGGGGATGTAACTCCTGGTGCCGATGTAACTCCTGGTGCCTCCTATTTCTATGTCCCAACACTACAAGCCATGCATCCATTCTTACTGTATTATGTATAGTTTTGGTTTTTGTCAATGTTTGCCTATTTATATCTTTTATTTGCATATTTGGGAGAGGGGAGGAGTTTCAGGCTTCAACTGGATCGGTTGGTGTGTGGCTACACCGCTGCACTTAATCTCAATCAACCCCATAATGAGCAGCCAGTCATGCTAAGGAGAGGACCCGTGCTCCTCTACTTGCACGAGCCCAACCCGGTTGTAGAGCCAAAAGGAGTGTTTTGCATGAGTTAGATCTGGCTCACACTACAGGAACCTTACTGAATTACGACGGCTGTTGTTAGAAGATATGATCCTGGGCAACCGAAAGTCACATGAAATAACAGATAAAGAGAGCTTCTAGAAGGCTGAAGATAAAGACGTGAAGAGGAGATAAAGCTCAGGTATTAGAGATAGGATTAGATATTGATCATGTACTGGACTCTATTATTTATCTTTTCAGTTTCTGTTTTGATCACGGCTGGATTGGCCAAGTGCAGCTTTGTAACCACCGTAGATCGCCCCATCATGTACTCTGCCTATTTTAGTAACACGAAACCTGCAGGGCAAGGCCACAACTGCAGTTTACCCCATGCTAATATGGTAACCAGAGCCAGAAGTTCTCAACGAGACAATGACTTCCGGCGGCGCCATGAACTCCGGGTCCTCTTCATCCTCGATGGGTTTCCCTACCCTCAACCACCGGTTGAAATGCTTACAAGAGAAAATTTTCTCTCTTATGAAAGGTACAGGTGGTGCCTGCCATGCGTGGAGCACAGCTCTACTATCTTCTCACCGGCGCACGAACCAGACCGGCAGAGAGAATCACCATGGAGAACATGGACAAGCAAAAGGAAGAGGTGCAGAATCCGGAGTACCTGGTGTGGATGACTCAAGATCAGCAGATCTTGAGTTACATCAATCCCAAGCTGTCGTCAAAGGATGTACTCGCACAAGTTGTGATGTACGAATCTGCAGCTGATGTATGGCGTGCCATCCAAGAGAGCTTCGCCTCATAGTCGCGTGCACGAATAATGTTGGTGATGTGCCCAAGAGGCAATCATAACAATTCGGGTTGAGGCCTATTGGATATTTGATCCATAAGCAATTAGGTACTAATGGGCCTGCAACCTAAAAGCCTATTAGTACGCCTATAAATATGAGGGGTAGGGTTAGGGGCTAATCATCCCACCACGTGACAGCCGTGGCCGCCACCCCTCGAAGGCCTCACGCCGAGACCCTTACCGCGTGCGCGGTGCTAGAACATCGGCGCACGGCGTTCCTCTCCGTACGTGTGGACTCCGTGGAGGCGCTGCTGCTACTGCTGCGTTGATCGGCTACGACGAACGTGTTCGTCTACTGCTGCTGATAAGAGGGCGAGGAGAAGACGAACGGGATTGTCTACTTCCCCAACACCAACGCGCGTCTATGTTCCGCTGCGCTGCGCGTCTAGTGGTAACGATCTATGACCTCTGTACTCGCATGTTTCCTGGGTGATGCGGTAGAGTTGCTAGAGTAGCATACCGCCGATTTCCCAACAGTGGTATCAGAGCCGACTTGCGTAGTTTCTGGTCTGGATCTTGTTAGTAGATGGGATCTACTGCAGACATATGCATACGATGAATTTTATCGCACGGTTTTTGGGGTTTGGAATTGGTTAGAGTAGATTGTGATCGTATATGACTAAAGAGTCAGTTCGTGCTCCTTCTCTGTTGTGTGCGTAACCTGTCCCTACCGGCTGGAATCACCATCGGGACTAATCGTGTACATAGCTAACAGATTGAGCCAACAGACCACGGTCATGAGTCGCGATCTACTCATGAATAACCGGTCACATTGAAAATTGAGGCATTCTGAATGGCTCAGATTCAGGACCGCTGTTTTGTTGTCTGCTATAGCGATTACACAATATCGTTTTGCGCTAGAAACCGTTCTACGCTTAACTCGTTTTTGCAGGGAATGATGTGAATGGTATGGCCTTAATGTGATGTGATGATCTAAGTGTAAATTCGTGCAGCTTGCGTGTTGCAAATTTAACACAACCAGGTTGAGGTTGTCACATAATTGTATAACGACCTGCGTGTCGACCTGTGATGCTTGATCTCTCATGTAATTTATTTGGTAGCTATTAGTTGTATTAGCTTCTGTTATTATCATGGAGATGTCTTCAAGCATGGTGGAGATGGAGATCACCACAAGAAGGAAGACATGGCAGCTCAGATCTTGATGGAACAATGGCAATGGAGACCATTATGATTCTAAAGGCCATACTATTCACAATGTGATATGATCATATGCTGTGATGCTTATTACTATTTTTTTCATGCTTTCCATATGGTGGATGTTTTGTCATGATAGAATAGCTTCCCTCACAAAAGTTGAGCATTTGATGCCATTTACCAATAGCTGCACCTATGTTATTTTGATCGTTGTGTGGTAGGTTTGCCAAAGCAAAGTACCATCATCTATCATAATTCATAGGGTGAATGTTGGACATTCACATGCATAGTGTTGGTTTACTCAACAAAGCTATCAAAATGGTTTTGGGCTTTATGGCATAGAGTTGGGAGCCGGGGCATTGGATGTCACCCAACAAACAAGAGTCATATAGAGATATGATTAACAATGGTTGTTTACCTATGTCACTAATTTCCTAGTAGTGAAGCTCACTAGGAATTAGTGAATATGGATCTTGAACCACTATATGTCGTTAGAGGGAAGACGATGATCATATGGTGGTGATATCTTTTATTAAACTGTTAATAGAAGATTGGTACATAACATAGTGCTAAACCTTGCATATTTATTTTCTATTGTAGATAATGTCTGCTAGTAACAATTCCAGTTTCAATTTGCGATCTGTGCTTGAAAAAGAAAAGCTCAATGGAGCTAACTTTATCGATTGGTACCGCAACCTGAGAATCGTTCTTAGGTAAGAGAAAACCGAGTACGTTCTTCTGCAGCCTTACCCTGATGACCTCCTAGCTGATGCAACTAATGCAGCACGTAGAGCTTATACGAAGCACTGCGATGATGCGCTTAATGTAAGCTGCCTCATGCTCGCCACTATGTCCCCTGATCTGCAAAAACAGTATGAGCATACATATGCTTATTCTATGATTGAGGGACTCTGTGGAATGTTTGAGAATCAAGCAAGGGCTGAGAGATACAACATCTCAAAGTCCTTGTTCTCATGCAAGCTGACGGAGGGTAGCCCGGTCAGCCCTCATGTAATCAAGATGATTGGTTACATTGAAACTTTGGACAAACTTGGTTCTGAACTCAAGGATGATCTGGCTATTAACGTGGTTCTCCAGTCGCTCCCACCGAGCTACGAGCCATCCATATTGAATTTTCAAATGAATGGCATGGAGAAAACATTGGCTGAATTTCATGGGATGCTTAAAACAGCCGAAGAAAGCATTAAGAAAAACGCCACTCATGTGATGATGGTGCAAAAGGAGAATAAAAAGAGGAAGCGTGTGACGCATCCTAAAGGTAAAGGCAAGGGAAAGGTTCCCGATGAGCCTTCAAGCTCAAAGTCTAAACCAAAGGGCAAATATGGCCCTTCTCCTGATGATGAATGCTTTCACTGTCATGGTAAGGGACACTGGTCTAGGAACTGCAAGAAGTACTTGGAGGATATGAAGAAGAAGAAGGGAAGTGAGACTTCCACTTCATGTATAAATGTTATAGAAATTAACATTGCATTATCTTCTAGTGAATCATGGGTATTTGATACCGGATCGATGATTCACACTTGCAAATTGTTGCAGGGTCTAAGTGAGACTAGAAGATTTGCAAAAGGTGAGTTAGATGTCCGTGTCGGCAATGGAGCAAAGGTTGCGGTCATAGCTGTCGGAACTTACCACTTGTCAATACCCTCAGGATTAGTTTTGGAATTGAATAATTGTTATTGCATTCCTACTTTGAGCAAGAACATTATCTCTTCTTCGTGTTTAGAAGAAGTTGATGGTTATGAGATTATAATAAAGAACAAATGTTGTTCTATTTATTACAATAATATTTTCTATGCTCAATGTCCATTGGTGAATGGATTATATGTTCTTGATCTTGAGGATAAAACTGTCTGTAACATTAATACCAAAAGGGCTCGATGAAATGATCTAAATCCCACTTTTATTTGGCATTGTCGCTTAGGTCATATAAATGAGAAACGCATTGAAAAACTCCATAAAGATGGATTACTAAGCTCATTTGATTTTGAATCACTTGACACATGCGAATCTTGTTTGCTTGGGAAGATGACCAAAGCACCCTTCACTGGTCAAAGTGAGAGGGTGACTGACTTGTTGGGACTTATACATATAGATGTATGTGGACCAATGAGTTCAATTGCTAGAGGTGGTTTTCAGTACTTCATCACATTACCGATGACTTTAGTAGATATGGTTATGTCTACCTAATGAGGCACAAGTCTGAATCCTTTAAAAAGTTTAAAGAATTTCAGAATGAAGTACAAAATCAATTAGGCAAGACAATTAAACTTCTACGATCTAATCGTGGGGGTGAATATTTGAGCCATGAATTTAATGATCATTTAAAACAATGTGGAATTGTTCCACAGTTGACTCCACCTGGAACGCCTCAATGGAATGGGGTGTCTGAGCAGAGGAACCGAACCTTGTTGGACATGGTTAGGTCGATGATGAGCCAAGCAGATCTTCCACTATCCTTTTGGGGTTATGCTCTTGAAACTGCTGCATTTACACTAAATAGAGTCCCAACTAAGTCTGTTGAAAAGACACCATATGAGATGTGGACCGAGAAACGTCCCGGATTGTCTTTCCTCAAAGTTTGGGGATGTGATGTTTATGTCAAACGTTTGACGTCAGACAAACTCACTCCAAAATCAGACAAATGCTTCTTTGTGGGATATCCTAAGGAAACCAAAGGATACTATTTTTATAATAAAACAGAGGGTAAAGTGTTTACCGCTCGCAATGGTGTCTTCTTGGAGAAAGATTTTCTCTCAAAAGAAGTTAGTGGGACCAAGGTGCATCTTGAAGAAATTCAAGAAATAACAGAAAATGTTTCGGCATCCACTGATCCTATACAATGTACAAGATGTTGTACAACCAGTTGATGAAACACCAGCCCCACGAAGGTCTAAGAGGGTACGTCGTGCGACTGAAAAGTTAATGCTTCTAACCACGGAGAAGCATGACATGGTATTGTTGGACAATAATGCGCCCACGACCTATACTGAAGCAATGACGGGACCTGACTCTGAAAAATGGCTTGGAGCCATGGAATCTGAAATTTAATCCATGCATGAAAATCAAGTTTGGAACTTGGTAGATCCAATCGAAGGTGTGAGACCTATCGATTGTAAATGGATTTTCAAGAAAAAGACTGATATGGATGGAAATGTTCACATCTATAAAGCGTGATTGGTGGCAAAAGGATTCAAACAAACTCAAGGTGTTGATTATGATGGAACTTTCTCACCCGTTGCAATTCTTAAGTCTGTTCGGATTCTTCTAGCAATTGCTGCATATTTCGATCATGAAATATGGCAGATGGATGTCAAAACAGCCTTTCTTAATGGAAGTCTAACTGAGGATGTGTACATGACACAACCTGAGGGTTTTGTCGATCCTAAAAATGCTAGTACAATATGCAAGCTTCAAAAGTCCATCTATGGACTGAAGCAAGCATCTCGGAGTTGGAATCTACGTTTTAATCAAAGGGTTTGGTTTCATCAAGAACGTAGAAGAACCTTGTATTTACAAGAAGTTTAGTGGGAGCGCACATGTATTTTTGGTCCTATATGTAGATGACATTTTATTGATCGGAATGACATTCCAATGCTTGATGATGTTAAATCCTCATTAAGAAAAAGTTTCTCAATGAAGGATTTAGGAGAGGCAGTGTATATTTTGGACATAAAGATCTATAGATATAGATCTAAAAGGCTAATTGGATTAAGCCAAGATACATACATTGACGAGATATTGAATCGGTTCAATATGCAAGACTCCAAGAAAGGTTTCTTGCCAATGTCACATGGCATTACTCTAAGCAAGAGTCAGTGTCCTTCGACACCTGATGAGCAAAAGAGGATGAGGGCGATTCCTTATGCTTCGGCTATTGGATCCATCATGTATGCCATGTTATGTACACGCCCAGATGTATCTTATGCTCTAAGTATCACGAGCAGATATCAATCAGATTATGGTGAGGCTCATTGGACCGTTGTCAAAAACATCCTTAAGTACTTGAGAAGAACTAAGGATGCGTTCTTAGTGTTTGGAGGTGAAGAAGAGCTCGTTGTAAAAGGTTACACTGATGCCAGCTTCCAAACTGATAAGGATGATTCTATATCGCAATCCGGTTTTGTATTCTGCCTCAATGGAGGGGCAGTGAGCTAGAAAAGTTCCAAGCAAGATACAGTAGCAGATTCAACCACAAAGGCGGAGTACATTGCAGCTTCTGAAGCTGCGAAGGAAGCTGTTTGGATCAAAAAATTTGTTTCTTAGCGCGTCCAATCTTGTGGATCTCTACTGTGACAATAGTGGAGCCATCACACAGGCAAAGGAGCCCAGATCACACAAACGATCCAAACACATACTACGACTCTATCACCTCATTTGAGAGATCATCGACCGAGGTGATATGAAGATATGTAAGGTGCACACGGATTTGAATGTTGCAGATCTGTTGACAAAGCCTCTTCCACAATCAAAGCATGAGGCACACACGAGATCTATGGGTATTAGATACTTATATCAGTGATCATAGTGTGTAGTGGGAGACTTGTGTCACAACTATGTTTATGTACTATTAAATAAATTGTTATATGAGTAATCATTATTTACATTGATCATCAAGTATGTGACTTGTTCGTGAAACTCTTTGTTAAAAGTAATATTACTCTAGATGATCCCTAGTCTATATCATTATATGAGATAATGATTGCATACAAACTATCACATGTATTAATTGATGATCACGTTTCACGGGTCATAGATATGGAGATATCGAATTAATAATGTGGGCACATGTTAGTGAACATGGTGTTGGATTGACCCACTCCAAGACACTGTTGGGATTGTTATTTTCATATGTGCCATCAGTTGGTCTTGAGTGATACACCTGCTAGATCCTTAGACCTGAGATCGCCATTGTTTCTCACTATGCGTACTTGTGTACTTTGAGACTACCAAACGCTACTCCGTAACTGGGTAGTCATAAAAGTAGTCTTCGGGTATATAACGAAACATAGAATGGGATGTGCGCGGATCAATATGGGATTTTGCCCCTCCTTAATAACAGGAGAGATATCTTTGGGCCCCTCAAGATAGTTGGATTTGAAAGTGCATGGCCATGCCAAAGTGATTAATGGTTAATCACAGTGACTAAAAGTTAGTCACGGAATGAATCCACTATTTGATCGAGTGAATGGTCGAGCTATCACAAGGATGGCACGCATCTCACCTTGAGCTTGACTGGTATCGTGAGGCAAAGGGATTAGCATGTTGAATGTATCTAGGTTCGGCCGATATGATCTTTATGTACATTCGAGAGTCAGTATGTCCTGCTAGGTACCTCTACTGACTTGTGGTCGGAAATGGTTTCCATTCACAACCGACTGCACATGAACCTAACGGGTCACACACTTAAGGAGTTGGAATATCAAAAATCTTAGCTAGATGATTGTCTCTAGTGCAAGTGGGAGATTGTTGGTGATGTGCCCAAGAGGCAATCATAACAATTCGGGTTGAGGCCTATTGGACATTTGATCCATAAGCAATAAGGGTACTAATGGGTCTGCGACCTAAAAGCCCATTAGTACGCCTATAAATATGAGGGGTAGGGTTAGGGGCTAATCATCCCACCACGTGACAGCCCTGGCCGCCACCCCTCGAAGGCCTCACGCCGAGACCCTTGCCGCGTGCGCGGTGCTAGCACATCGGCGCACGGCGTTCCTCTCCGTACGTGTGGACTCCGTGGAGGCACTGCTGCTACTGCTGCGCTGATGGGCTACGACGAACATGTTCGTCTACTGCTGCTGACAAGAGGGCGAGGAGGAGACGAACGGGATTCTCTACTTCCCCAACACCGACACGCGTCTATGTTCCGCTGCGCTGCGCGTCTAGTGGTAACGATCTATGACATCTGTACTCGCATGTTTCCTGGGTGATGCGGTAGAGTTGCTAGAGTAGCGTACCGCCGATTTCCCAACAAATAATGCATCTGCGATCTAAGCTTTCGAGCACCAGGAAAGGTGACTCCACCGTGGAAGAATACTTCTCGAAGATGAAAGAATACGCATACGAGATGGCTGCGGCAGGGAAGAGACTTGAAGAAGATGATGTGATCACCTACATCTTGGCTGGACTTGATGCGGACTACAAGTCCTTGGTTGAGAATGTGAGTACCCGATCAGATCCAATTTCCTTGTCTCATTTATTTGCTCAGATGCTAGCTACAAAGGGGCGGCTAGAGAGACAAAGCCAAGGAGGATATCAGTACAGTGCTAACGCCGCATATAGATGTGGCGCTCGTGGAAGAGGTGGAAACTGTGGAGGAGGTCATGGTCGAGGTCCAGGATGTGGCACACCAGAAAATAAACCTATCTATAAATTATGTGAAAAGGTGGGTCATACTGTCATTTGTTGTTATAAGAGGTTTGACATGGATTTTAAAACAGAGGAGAAATCAATAAATAGTGCAACAACATCATATGGAGTTGACACGAACTAGTACATAGACACTGGAGCCACAGACCACATCACAGGTGAACTCAACAAATTGACCACAAAGTAGAGATATGGTGGCCAAGAACAGATCCACACTACAAGTGGTTACGAAAATTAATTATGTTGGAAATTCTACTTTAAATATACCCCTGCCTATCCACTCCGTCTCAATAACATCCTTCATGTTCCCACCACCAAAAAGAATCTCATCTATGTTCATAAGCTTACTAGTGATAATCCGATTTTAATTGAATATCACTTACATTATTTTTTGGTAAAGGATCGGGATACGAAGAAGGTCCTTCTACAAAGCAGGATAAGGGAGGGCTCTATCCATGGCCTTCTCTCAAAAATTCAACCACTAAGTGTGTCCTCATGTCAAGCAAGCCTTTATCTACTCATTGGCATGATCGATTAGGCCACCCTTCTATGTCTATCATTAATAAATTAGTGAGTGAGACAATCTACCTTGTTTTGTAGATGTTAATAAACAAGTGTGTGATGTGTGTCAGCAAGGTAAGTGCCATCAACTACCCTTTGCTAAGTCCACTAGTCTGTCAAAGTCGCCTTTAGAGTTTGTTTTCTCTAAGGGTCCTGCTCCCACTTCAGTTGGTCAAAAAAATATTGTGTTAGCTTCATTGGTGATTTCAGTAAGTTTACATGGATCTATTTGATTCAATACAAGCATGAGGTGTTTCAAAGGTTCCACATTTTTCTGGTCATGGTTGAAAGATTATTCAATAAGAAAATTCTTGCAGTTCAGACAGACTGGGGTGGAGAGTATCAAAAGCTTCATACATTCTTTGATCAAGTCGGCATCATACACCTTGTTGCTTGTCCTCACACTAATCAACAGAATGGGGCAGCCGAACGGAAACATAGACACATTGTTGAGGTAGGCCTAACTCTTCTTGCGCATGCATCCATGCCCTTAAAATTTTGGGAAGAAGCCTTTTCTATCGCTGCATATCTTATCAATCGTACACCTTCTAGAGTTATTCAATATAAATCTTCGGCTGAAAAATTATTTGGAATAAAATCGGATTATGACCAACTAAAAGTTTTTGGTTGTGCATGTTGGCCTAATCTTCGTCTTTATAATCATCAAAAGTTGGCTTTCAGTTATAAACAATGTGTCTTTATAGGCTATAGCCCCATGCATAAAGGATACAAATATCTTGACATTGCTGGTGGTCGAGTGTATATTTATCGCGATGTGGTTTTCGATGAAACATCCTTTCCTTTCCAAAAACTACATCCAAATGCAGGAGCCCAACTCAGATCTGAAATTTCTCTCCTTCATCCAACGTTGCTGCCTTCCACGGGGTATATGAGTAATAATTTCCAGCAAATAATTTTTCTCCTAATTTGCCACGATTTTCTAATGAAAATAGTGCTGGAGGAAGTGGTTATATGCAGGAAACAGTAGCAGATTTGGAAGGAGCAGAAAATCTGCGTGCAGAACCACATGAAGATGTGGTTGTTGGCGTGGGAACCTCGTGCCCAACAACCACCAACAACAGTGACGGAGTCCGAGCCAGGGGGAGACACGGTACTGCCCGGTGCAGTAACTGCCTCGGGACTCCTATCGCTGCCCCACACCAGCGCTGCACCAGGTGCTACGTCAGGATCCGAGCCCCAGTCATCTACAGGCTGCGTCAGGGAATCATCGCGAAACGCTGTCATTTGCGACGGCCGACCGTATTTGCGACGGCCGACCATCGCAAATAAAACTGTTTGCGACGGCCCGCAGATGGCTGTAGCAAATAAGCCTACATTTGCGACGGTTCCTAAAGTGGCCGTCGCAAATAAGTAGGTCGTTGCAAATAAAGCTTATTTGCGACGGCCTTTTCCGTTAGCCGTCAAAAATAGTATTAATTGCGACGGCCAACCCTAGGGCCGTCGCAAGTTAAAATCCTATACCGTCGGGCCGAACCGTTCCCTTTGTCATATCCTTACCACCGCTCCGCTTCGCCCCCAGCCCCGCCGCCAACGCTCCCGCCGCCAGCCCGCCGCAACGTCGCCCCCGGACGGTCGCCCCCCCCCCCCCCCCCCCCCCGCGCCCCCGACTACACTACTGCCGCGGTGCACCACGCCGCCCCCGCTCCCGCCGCCGGCCCGCCTCGCCGCCGCCGCCCCAGCCTCGCCGCCCCCGGCCCGCCGTGCCCGCGCCGCCCCCGGCCTCGCCGGCCCCTGTGCCGTTCCCGGCCGGTCGTCTTGCCGTTTTTAATTTCGAAAAAAGATAGATCGCTGGCTGGTGCGAAAAATTCTGGGCTGACCATTTAATAGTGGCCGCTATGTCAAGCGACGGCGGGCGGCGGTGATCTCCCAGTAGTATTCGTTCCATCATGACGACCGTCGGGTCGGGGTCCCGAGATGCCGGTTCAGCGACTTTGACCGCGTCTCTCGCGCGGCTCCTCAGCTCACAGCCATACGGTCACGTACACGCTGCCGACACGCGGGTTCGACAGCCCACTACCAGCCATTGGTGCGGGGTTGAAGTTTCCTCGCAAGCCACTCTCTTCGTACACGAAATTGCCTAGTTCTTGCAATACGATTGAGCATTGTCGCTAGAGGATGGAACTCCTCTCCACGTACAAGCCCCGCGCCGTGTCGTGCTGCCCTGCCGCCCCGCGCTCGCCCTCCTCTGCCCTGTACACCGCGCCGCGCAGCATTCGCCCTCCTCTGTCCGCCGCGCCGCCTCCCTCTAGCGCGCCTCCCTTCGGTGCGCCTCTGGCCTCCCAGTCAGAGTCAGACGATGCCTGAATGCGACGCCTGGACGATAGAAGACTAACAAGTCATCTCAGTGGGGCGCCTGGACCGTTCCAGGCGAGGCGAGGAGGCATGGCGTCTGGCCTGAAGCGACTGGCCGCCTAGGCGACGCCTGGACAACAATGAACGCAATTACTACAAATTTTTTCTGTTTAGCACTAGAGTAACCTCTTAAAACTGAAAATTAGGTTATTAACCATTGTGTTTTAGCGAGTGAGGGACTTGCTTCTGGATCAACCAAAAGCATCATAATATGGTGATCTAGCTGGCCCAATTATATTCAGTTCCTTGAGTGTTCTAGCTATTTTTATCAAATCGGTCTTGACATAATGCATTTTCTTTACATTGCTCAGGTCCCCTCCCCACCGTGCACACTCAGATCCACTTCACTGCTCAGGTATGGCACCATCATTCTTCTCATATTGTATATGACAGAGTACAGTGCTTTTAGTTGTATATGACGACTTGTTGCTCTTATAGTAGTTGCCCTGATATGTATAATGTTCCAACTGTTTTTTATCAAACTTTTAATGATGTAACACATTTTCTTTAGATTTGCATCACCATGTTACTAGTTCAGCCTATGTCAAGTGTGTGATCTAGATGTTGCTAGATGATTATGTTTTTTTAGGTTTAGATAATTTTTTGTCATGCTTTGGTAAATATGTTTATTATGCATGTTACTAGAATTAATAATTTTTTCTCTTGTTCTTTTGATTGTGTGAGTGTTTAGAATTAATAATTTTTTTCTATTCAGTTTAGTGTATGTTTGGACTTTAGTGCATTCATATAATGTTTTTGAGTGACTACTTAACATATATAAATAAAGAGGTTTTGGGTCGGCTTGGACCAACCCGGAAGGGCACGACATGTAATAAGTGTGATCGTGCTATGTAGACCATTGTAGTGGTACCGTATGCGTCAAGTCGACACGGAAGCGAACGGGTTAGTAAGGATGTCAATGACCCGCGATTGCGTGCACGGTGGAAATGGATGTGGAATTGTCATCTAAGACCAACTTTCCTCTCACTCTTTCTCTAGTTCTTTCCTCTCTCTTAAATGACCTCAAAATGAAAATGAGCAACGTAACCTATAGCATTGTATTACCTGTTTCGGATCGGCACGTCTCGCATGCCATTGGCATGTGAGATGTGCAGGTTCGGAATTGTCCCTTTTTGGATAGCCTCGGAGTGACCGAGGGGGCGTGGCTTGTGACGAGACACGGGTCCGGATTTGGACGAGATTTCGGTGGCGTAACCCTGTTGTTCTCTGCCGCACCATTTTTGGGCGTGCAGTGGAGAACAGCGAGGTTATGCTGCCGAAATTTCGTTTGAATCCGGATCACGCGTCTCGTCATGAGCACGCTCCGCTCGGTCACTCTTGGGTGGGTTTAGGATCTATCTGCCTAGGTTGTAGGGCCGTGACATAACATAACAATACATTAACAACAATTTCTTTCGCGTTAAACTGCAGAGCCAAACATGGGTGAAGACCGCAGTTGGATGTATACTGGCTGGAAGAGCAGAACTGGTGGTCACTCGGATGAGTGGTTTATCAAGTTAGATCAATTTTTGAATCGAGCATTTTCGTTGTAAACGGAAGATATAGTGCGGTGCCCATGTACAAAATGTCGGAACACCAAGTTTTTGGGAAGATTGGAGCTTTTGTTTCACTTATGTCGAAACGGTTTCACTCCACATTATGAAGTGTGGACCTTTCACGGTGAGACTAATTCTCGAGTCATAGCCAAAGTGGATGAGGATGATGATATAACAGAGGTTGATAGGATGGATGAGATGCTAGAAGCTCTGGAAGCGGAGGATCCTCTTACAAATGAGGCAAAGAAGTTCTTTGATGAGCTGAAGAAATTACAAGAGCCGTTGCATGAACACACGGTTGTGATCATACTTGCTTTCTTGACCAGATTTATGGCAATTAAGTCCAAGTACTTTTTTTCCATCAACTGCTACAATGATCTCATGAAATTGATATGCGATATCCTTCCACAACCTCACAGTGCACCGGCCGATATGTATCATTCAAAAATCAAGATATCTGGTCTCGGTATGAAGTATGTGAAAATCAATGTGTGCCCAGACAACTGCATGCTATTCTGGAAAGAGCACGTCAATGAGAAGATGTGCTTGAAATGTGGTAAATCGAGGTATGTTGAAGTTGTTAATGACGATGGCGATAATGTGATGACAGATGTCGCACATAAGCAGCTTCGTTACTTGCTTGTGACACCTCGGTTGAAGCGGATATTTCTTTCAAAAAGAACCGCAAGACACATGAGATGGCACAAAGAAGGTAAACGTGAGAACAAATAATTCTTGACGCATCCGTCCGACAGTGGTGCATGGAAGGCGCTAGACCGTTTCGATCCAAAATTTTCTCATGATACGAGGAATGTTCGCATCGGATTAGCAACAGACGGATTCTCACCGTTCAGTACGAACGCCACGCCATACTCATGTTGGCCCGTCTTTGTTATTCCGTACAACCTGCCACCTACTTTTTGTACGAAGAACGAGTTCATGTTTCTCATCCTCATTGTACCTGGACCTGATCATCCTGGGTCACATCTCAACGAGATGTTAAAACCACTGATCGAAGAATTGAAAGTCTTGTGGACAGGAGTCAAAGCGTACAACAGTTACAAGAAGCAGAAATTCAACCTTCGAGCTACTTATTTGTGGTCCGTCCATGATTTGCCGACATACGGCATGTTTTCTGGATGGAGCACTCACGGTCGTCTGACATGTCCGATATGTGCTTCAGACACGGATTGCTTTCGACTAACTCATGGAGGCAAAATATCTTACTTCGATTGTCACAGATGTTGGCTGCCCTCGAATCATATATTTAGGCAGCAGAGGCATGTCTTTCGAAAGAACACTGTTGTCACTAAAGGACCACCAAAGCGTCTCAACGGGTCAGAATTTTCTGATATGTTGGACAAACTGGTGTCTGATGAAGGTTGTCCTGGATATTTCATAGGTTATGGAGAGGAACACAATTGGACTCACATATGTGGACTTTGGGAGCTACCGTATGTGAAGTCATTGATTTTAATGCACAACATTGATGTCATGCATCAGGAGCGTAACATGAGCGAAAGTATCATAAGCACTTGCATGGATATGCCTGGCAAAATGAAAGACAATTATAAAGCTAGACTAGATTTGGCAGACTTTTGTCACCGTCCAACTCTTGAAATCTCTGAAAGTGGTGAAAAGCCACATGCTTCTTTCTGTCTTCGATCGAAAGAAAAGAAAGAAGATATGAAATGGATGAAAACTTCGAAATTCTCAGATGGTTACGCAGCTAGCCTGAAACGAGCCGTAAATGTTAACACAGGAAACCTCACTGGGTTGAAGAGTCATGATTATCACATTATAATGGAAAGACTCTTACCTGTTATGTTTTGAGGCTATCTAGATGATGCGGTGTGGAAGGTTTTAGCCGAGCTGAGCTATTTCTATAGACAGCTTTGTGCTAAAGAAATCAAGATCGGGATGATGGATAAGTTAGAGAAGGAGATACCCATACTTTTGTGTAAGGTGGAAAAAAGTTTCCACCGGGTTTCTTCAATCCAATGCAACATCTGCTTATCCATCTTTCATTCAAAGCTAAAGTTGGTGGTCCTGTGTAATATAGGTGGATGTATCACATTGAAAGAGCGCTACGATATCTGAAACCGATGGTTGGCAACAGGGCAAGGGAGGAAGGGTGCATCGCTGAAGCATATGCTCTTAAGGAAGTAGGATACTTTTCAAATGTCTACTTTGCGGAAGAAAACAATATCAATACTTTGGCGATGCGGTACAATGTGGACAAAACACCCCCTCTAAGCGATCTTTCCATTTTTCAAACGAGAGGCGCACCACTATTGGTAGCTACACGACCTACGTGCTATCCGAACATGAAAGGACTGTTGTTTTACTCTACATGTACGCAAATATAGAAGGCATGCAGGAATACTCTGAGTAAGTGTTTGTCCTACATTTATGCTAATTGACATATTTTGCTACACATGTACTCTAAAAGATGTTTTTTCATGTTCAGCGAGTTCCACGGACAATGTTGGCCACATAGGCATCAACCTACGGCCAAACAAGTAGAAGCGATGCGAAAAGAAGGAATAAATGGGGGGCAAAGTTTCCTATCCTGGTTTCGATATTATGTAATATTCTCTCGTCTTCTATGTATTATAAGTTACTATTATTAAAGAAGTATTATTTTAACTTACGATCATTTATGACAGTGTCGGACTCACAATGTCCATGAAGATTTGCGGCAGCTATCTTATGGATTGGTGAATGTTAGAAGTTATGTTCGATGTGACGTAAATGGCTTTCGATTCCGTACAACTCATTTTGAAGCTCTTCATCCTCTCGCGGCAACATCAAATTCCGGTGTTGTGACGAGAGCAATGGACACTCAAGGGAATTTAACCGATTATTATGGTATCATTAACAAAATTCTTGAATTTACTTTTACCGGAAATAAGACCCTTCGAGTTGTCTTCTTTGATTGTGACTGGTTTGGTCGCACTCATGGAACTCGAGAAAACCAATTTGGAATGGTGGAAGGGAAACATAAGGACCAACTACGAGGTTACGATACATTTGTTCTTGCACATCAAGTGGAACAAGTGTATTATCTACCTTATCCATGCACGAACCACAATGCTTGGTGGGTGGTATATAAGGTGAATCCTCATGAGCGGTTATATACTCCTAGGGATGATGGTTACCATGATAGCGAAGACATTGAAGAAGTGTACCAAGAAGAAGAGTTGCAAGACACTTTTATCGTCGAGCCTTGTGCAGGACTCAATCAATTAGTTGGATATGTTGAAGACGTTGAAGATGTAGAGGCAGATGATATGCAAAAATGGAAATTAGAACAGGATACAATGAAAGATCGTTGGGCTGGTTTAAGGAGTAGGGCACAGGCACATGATAATGATGTTGATGAATTTTGAAAGTGATTACAAGTAATGTTTTCTTAAAGATGGTAACATGAATTTTGTATATTTTATTTGCATATTTATTGATTATCTAATTAAAACGGGATGGCATCAAAAAAGGGTAAGAAGGTGCCACCGACGAGGGGGTTCTACCCCTCTAGACCTAAGGACGCTTTCGCTGGTGCCTCATCGATTGGGAGCATACGCTCTCGGCTGCTGGGGCACGTTCTGAGCAGCTCTAGAGCTTCGTCACATGTAAATTTCACTCACTTTTAACAAATTCTTTAAATTCAATTTCACATTAATCTTACTTATGAATCATTTGAATGTTGTAGTCCTCACCGGCTGACTCAGAGGCTGCGGCGCCAGTTGATCTTGGCTACCCTTCGATGAGCCAGCCCTCGACGAGCCAGCCCTCGGCCAGCCAGACCTCACTGAGCCAGCCCTCGGCCAGCCAGCCCTCGGTTGGCGATCCTTCTGTTCCTGAGGCCTTTGGCTCGGCTGGTGAGGAGCCGTCTAGGTCACATGACGTGGCACCCCAGTAGACGCGGAGGACGAGGAGGACTCACTTTGTCAGTCCTTCTGCGGTCCCTTCATAGAGGATCGTGATTCGTCTAGTCGGAGACAGGTAATAAAAATTTTAGTGTTCAAGTTTAGTTTCTTTGGGACGACACACCTTTCACCGGTGAGAGACACCAAAGACCAGTGAACGGTGTCCTTGGGTCCTTAGTGCGTTTGTACTATCTCGGGGTCATCGACGGGGTGCCTGCTCTTTCGTGGGAGGACTACGCACGCGTCCATCACCAGGAGCACGGCAACCTTCAGGAGGCCGTATGGTCCGATTTTATGGTAAGTATGTTAAAAATAGTTTATAAACTCTTAAACTATTTTAATGAGCATATCTTCAATATATTCTTTATCGCAGGCAAGATATACTTTAGAGGACCCGAACGACCCTCGCCTGTTTGAGGATGCGAGGCGAGTGTTCCACTACAACGCTGCCAAGGCGCTTCGACAAGCTTTGTTGAACGCCCGTGTTCAAATTATTAATGAGCACTCTAAGGCGAACCAGCAGCACGTGCTACACTTCCGGCAAGAGAGCGAGAGGCACCTCACGGAGGAGGAGTACGTGCAGGTACGTGGGGTGTAGTAAGTATTTTTTTCTGATAATTTCCTCGATGGTATTTTTAACGACTTCCAACTATGTGCAGGGTCACGTGAGCTGGTTGCAGAGTCGGACCGATGCATTTCGGGCCCTTTGTCACTACTGGGCTAGCGATGAGTTTAAAGCTAAGTCCGAGAAGGCTAGAGAGTGCAGAGGGGTCGAGGGGAAGAGCAGGCTCGGGCAAGATAACCACTTGCGTTAAGCTAAACGCATGGTAAGTGTATGTAACTTATGTTTATATATTTATAATATATTGTTCATACTAACACGTATTGACAGGAGCGCGAGACGGGGTGCCGCCGACCCCTACTGAGATCTGGAAGAGAGGTCACAGGGACCCTTCTCACCTGACGGGGTGCAGTCAGGCTGCAGCCGAGCGATTGGTAAGTTTAGAAATCATTCATATTAAATATATCTATATAGATTTTTGAACTTACACAATTTTCTTGTTTTTGCAGGCTAAGTACGGGGAGGAGGCTAGGAAGATACACGGCGAAGATTTCGATTGGGAACGTCAACCAATCGATCCTCAAGCCGCGTATGCAAGCGGTAGTGGAAAAGCACACAGAATGTGAGTTTACAAGTCATTTTATCATTTTCAATTCAAAGTATTCAAGATATTTCAATTTCATATTACTGACTCTCTTTTTTATAGGCTCGCCATATTTGACGGAGTTGCCGACTCGAGGGCGGGGAGACCTGCGAGAGGTAGCTCCACGCAGGCTTCTTTGGTGGGCACGACTGGTCGTCGCGCCTCGCAGAGGGACATTGAGATGCAGTCCCTCTTCAGGCGACGGGGGGTGGCGGAACGCCAAAGGATCACGATGGAGGCCACGATCCAAACCTAGGCAGCAGCGTTGGCGCAGATGCGGGAAGCAATGGAGGTAACAAAATAAAAACTAAAGTTCTCATTAATTCAGCGTAAATGACTTACTAATAGATAGCATTTAATGTTTGCAATGACAGGCCATGTCTCGGGCGCAAGGTCTGAGGATCCAGCTACCGGTACTACCACCGGTCCTTCCAGGCGATCCTTCTTCTGTGGGTCAGGTAATTTTCTATGTAATCCATCTTCTCCAACGTAAAAAGATTAAGATAGAATGTAAGACCTATGTGTGCTGAATACATTGGCTTGTAGTGAATACACTTGGCTTTGATGATAAAAGTTTTGAATATCAACAAAACACCTTTTTGTCAAGGTCCGACTCTAGCTCTGAGCTACAGCAAGGTCCGACGGTAGGTCCGGCTTGTTTTGGGTAGCTCCGGCTATGTTAGATGCTAGGTCCGGCTTCGTGGTAAGGTCCGACTAGCTTTGGTTAGCTTTGGTGAGCTTTATCTTTAGCTCCGGTATGTCTTTGATAGCTCCGGCATATACTTGATAGCTGCGGCATGCTTTTGCTAAGCTCCGACGTATTTTGTCTAGCTCCGGTTTTGGGTTGACTAGTTTTGACTAGTTTTTGGTAAGCTCCGGTGCTAGGATCTACTAGTTTTGGAAAGCTCCGGCGCTAGGTTCTACTAGCTTTTGTTAGCTCCGGCTCAAGCTCCGGGTTGCTCTGGCAAGGTCCGGAACTTGAACTAAGTGCTTTTGCTTTTCATTTGCAATGTTTCATACTTGCTTTACATGATTGAAAAGATTGCTTAGTATTCATTTGCTAAGTTTTCGGTGCATTTTGGATGATATGGTTGATATTGTTTCTACTGTGTTTTTGCAACATGCTTATGTGAGGTTCTCACGTAAGGTGTTGTGTTCGGAACTAACTTGAGTCAAGTCGAGGACTTGGGCTCGTATGGATTGTTTGTTTGTTCATGTGCAGGTGTTGCTTGAGTTCAAGTCATGGCTGGTGACAGGATCCATTGGACTAGTCTCAGGAGGAGATGAGGTTCCAACAACCAAGTTCGGGAGGAACTATGGTTGAGCAGGTCAGGAGGTCGCGCAGGATGATTGAATCAAGGGCAGTGCATATGAAGGTCAAAGGAAGGTGTTCGCACGTATGCATGAGGTGCATGACGTGGCAATATGCTTCTAGAGACAGTTTATGGAAGGAAGATCTGATCGGAAGGATCGAATCGTATCGGTTGAAGACTTAGGCTGCTAGCTGAGTCGGTTATGGCTCGGTATGGAAATATCGAGTTGGTTATGTTAGGATTTCGTGTGGGTCACGAATTTGAGTTGTTTAGGAATGTGAGATACGTTCCTAAGGTGTTTGAAAGTCTTCAGATTGCTTCTATCTGCGTATAGAAGAGTCCTAAGCAGTTATGGAAAGTTCCGATTGTGATCGGATTAGGATTGGAGTCCTAGTTGAGATTGGGATGGCCTAAGGGCTGGTTATATAAGCAAGGGAAGGCCAAAGCTCGTGGAAGACGACTTTGGGGGCTGTTCCTCTTGTGTTCTATTGAATAAAATTCATAGTTTGAAGGAACTTTTGTGCCTTGTTCGTCCAACTTGTTCCATACAAGTTTTACTCGTCGAGTTTCTGGACAGCACTACCTTTTGTAGGTGGTTTTATCATAACTCGAGTTTTACAGATCCAATTGACGTTATTCTTTTTGAGTTGTCTTCACAACTTGATTGTCTATCATCTGTCAAAATTTCACGGTCATTGGATTTGTGGTTTTTGATCTACACGAGTTTCTTTGCAGCATTCCAGAAACTGTTTTTCTCGGGTAGGTCAGATTGACCAGTGTTTGATCTTTTGATCATAACTTGAGTTTTTCTCGACAGATTTTAGTAATTCCTTTTGTGTTGTCTTCGTGACTTGATTCTCTCTGATAATTATCACTTTTGTCATGGTGAAACACGTTTAGATTAGTCTCACATACGAGTTCTTTAACAGATCATTTTTCTACGGAAGGGATTAGGGTTTTATTGTTTCCGCTGCGTAAGATTTTTAAATCTACCATCCACCCCCCCTCTGGTAGCTTTTCACGTGCTCTTCAATCCTACATAGAAGAAAGAGGGAGATAGTTAGATAGAAGAAAATGATTGAGATAGAAGAAAGAGAGAGATAGAAGAAAGAGAGAGACAGAAGAAAGAGTAAAAGATAGTTAGATAGAGTAGGAGAGGAATGAAGAGAGAGAGGAAGATGTAGATGGAGATAGAGGGAGGAGATGATAGAGGGAGGGAGATGTAGATGGAGATAGAGGAAGGAAGATAGAGGGAAAAGGATAGCAATAGAGAGATAGAGTGAGAGAGAAAGATAGAGGGAGAGAGAAAGAGAGAAATGAAAAGAGAGAGAAAGAGAGGGGGATCTAGATGAAGATAGAGGGAGAGGAAGGGAGGGAGAGAGATGTTGATGTATTTATATTCTAACTCTAAGTTTCATTAATTGCAGGGATCCGTGACGGTTGCACAAATGCCGTCGCTGTCGCTACCGCCACCTGGAATGATGCGCGACAACGACTTCGACTTTGGAGGTGGCTCCGGAGGTGGCTACGGAGGTCAGATGGACGAGTGAGCCCATGTTTAGTTTGTTGATGTTGATGCCATATTTTGACGATGTGTTGTGATATGTTTTAAGACTGTTGTGATGTGTTGTGATGTTTATATTGCCTGTTCTGTGATTCTGGCCATCGAGCCGGGTAGTATTTTCTGTTTTTAAAAAAATAAAAAACCTTATTTGCGACGGCTTTTTATACAGTACCGTCAGAAATAAGGATCTTGGCCGTCGCAATTAAGCCACTGCTATTTGCAACGGCCCGGCGGTCGCAAATAAGCATTAATTGCGACGGTCAGGCCGTCGCAAATAGGGGTGTGGGTCTCGGGGGATGACACGTGGACCCTGCCGGCTGAACTTATTTGCGACGGCCTGGCCGTCGCAATAGAGCTTTAACTGCGATGGCCTGGCCGTCGCAAATACTGTTGTGGGGCCCACCAGCCCCCTAGCGATAACTTGCGACGGTCACTTTGAGTCATCGCAATTAAGCTTATTTGCGACGGTGCCTGTCGCAAATAAGCTTAATTGCGAGGACTTATTTGTGACGGCTAGAAACCGTCGCAAATTGCTAATTTGCGACAGTATTTGTCTTATTTGCGACGGCAAATCGTCAAGATTCTTTAGTGGCGGGGACCACCTCCGGGATTCCAGTCTGTGTCGCCCTCATCTCTCCGACGTGGGACGGCAGCCTCCACCTCGGCAATTGAAGCGCTTACTGGTCTGCAGGCGACAGCACCTGCATCTCTCACGCCATCAACTTCGGGACAAGCACCTGGGCAGCTGATTCAGACACAAGGAACAAAACCCAATTGAGACTACAGGTACAAACGTGGCTCCTAGACCACCAACCAGGTTGCAAAATAATATTGTTAAAACAAAAAATTTTGGCAACGATTTTGTCTGTTTGTTGACTACTACAGGGGAGCCCGAGAATCTAGATCAGGCTTTAAAAGACAAAAATTGGAAGAAAGCCATGGATGATGAATTTCAAGCTCTTGAGAAAAATCAGACCTGGAGTCTTGTTCCAAGCAAGAGTGTGAATAATGTTATATACTCCAAATGGGTCTATAGAATTAGAAGAAAGACAGATGGTTCTATTGAAAGGAATAAAGCAAGGCTTGTTGCAAAAGGCTTCAAACAAAGGTATGGGATTGATTATGAAGATACCTTTAGTCCTGTAGTAAAGGTTGCTACTATTCGTATTGTTCTATTAATTGTGGTCTCTAAAAATTGGTGCTTGAGACAACTTGATATTCAGAATTCTTTCTTGCATGGAGAATTAGAAGAAGAAGTGTTCATGGCACAACCCCCATGCTATGAAGACAAGAGGTATTCTAATTTTGTATGCAAACTTGATAAAACTATTTATGAATTGAAACGGGCTCCTAGAGCATGGTACTCACACTACAGAAATCCTGAAGATTTGCGACGGCCAAAGCCGTCGCAAATAAGGGAAAAACCGTCGAATAAGCTATTTGCGACGGCTCCACTTATTTGCGACGATTTTTGGTCGTCGCAAATTATTCGTCGCAATTAAGCTTATTTGTGACTGCCACCGTCGCAAATAAGGCTATTTGTGATGGCTCGCTGCAGCAGTCGCAAATTATGGCCAGGACGCGGGTGAGCTCCACGCGGCTATTTGCGACAGCCAGGCCGTCGCAATTAAGTTCCTATTTGCGACGGTCGGGCCACGCAAATATTACCAGCCGACGGGACCCACGCGGCCATTTGCGACAGCCTCGCTATCGCAAATAGGAGCTTAATTGCAACGGCTAGGCCGTCACAAATAACAGAGGCTAGTTTGCGACGGCCAGGGGCCTTATTTGCGACGGTACTGTGTATAAAGCCGTCGCAAATAAGGTTTTTTATTTAAAAAAAACAGAAAATGCTACCCGGCTCGATGGCTAGAAACACATAACAGATAAAACACATCACAATATATAACAATCACAAAACAACATCACAATATATCATCGATACATCGCACATCACCATCAACAGAGCAAATAAGGGCTCACTCGCCCGTCTGACCTCTGAAGTCATCGAAGTCGTCGTCGCACCTCATTCCAGGTGGTGGTGACGACGGCAATGGAGTTTGAGCAGCCGTCGCAGATCCCTGCAATTAATGAAACTTAGAGTTAGAATAGAAATGCATCAACATCTCTCTCCCTCCATTCCTCTCCCTCTATCTCCATCTACATCTCCCTCTCCCCCTCTCTCTTTTCATTCCTCTCTCTCTATCTCAATCTATCTCTCTCTCACTCTATCTCCCTATTGCTATCTTTTTCCCTCTATGTCCATCTACATCACCCTCTCTCCCTCTCTCTCTTCATTCACTACAGGAATATCGAAGAGTTACATCGGCCAGTTTAAGTTACGTCGGCTGGCCGACATAAGTTAAATAACTTACGTCGGCGCCATGGAACCGACATAAGTAAGTTAACCTACGTCGGCTGTCGACGTAAGTAATGAGACCGACAACTTTTAACAATAACTTACGTCGGCTAGAGCAACAGGCCGACGTAAATAAAAGAGCCGACGTAACTTAGTGTTAACTTACGTCGGCCAGTAGGATGGCCGTCGTAAGTTACGTCCACCGACGTAAGTTGAGTATTTAGCCGACGTAAGTTATGTATTTTAACCTACCTCGCGTGCCCTTCTCTTTTCTTCCTTACCCGCCGCTTTCTCTTCTCTTCCCCGCCGCCTGCGCACGACGCCCCCACCGCGCCTCGGCCCCGCCGCCCCCGCCCCCGCTCCTGCTCCCGCCGACCCGCGGCGCCCACGCCGCCGTCGGCCTCACCGCGCCCCGGCCCCACCGCCCCCGCTCTCGCTCCCGCCGACCCGAGGCACCCACGCCGCCGCCGGCCTCGCCGCGCCCCGGCCCCGCCGCCCCCGCTCCCGCTCCGACTGACCCGCGGCGCCCACACCGCCGCCGGCCTCGCCGCGCCCCCGTCTCCCTCAGCCCCCTGCGCTGCCCCCGGCCCTCACCGCCCTCGGCCTCCCCCGGCCCCGCCGCGCCGCCCTGCCTTCGGCCCACCGCCCCCGGACCTCACCGCTGCCCCCAGACCTCGACGCCGCCGGCCCCGCCCCTGCGCCCCCGCCACCGGCTCGTCCGCCGATCCTCGTTGCAAGTATTTCCTCGCCTCTCCCCTTGCTCTCATTGTTTTGAATTATTGCACATGCATTTGCTTGAAATTTTGCCTGAATTGTGGATTGCACATGCATTTGCAAGTGTTTACTCTTAATAGAAAATTGTGAATTGGTATGCTTATGTTAGAAATTGATGAATTGTTATGGCTATGTTAGAAATTGATTAGAAATTATATATATACACAAATAATGTTTACTATGCTTATGTTAGAATTAAATTGATAAATTGATGAATTACAATTGATGAATTTTTATGCTTATTTGTTATGCTTAGAATTATGGTTAGAATTGAATTGCTTATGTTTAGGTTTAATTTAATTGAATTCAATTGCTTATGTTAGAATTGAGTTGATAAATTGATGAATTACAATGGATAATTGTTATGTTTAGGTTTATTTGAATTGCTTAGTTTTTTGAATTATGATTACAATTTTAATTTTGATTGCTTGAGTGTTTAAGAACTATATATACATAAATGGGCTTCGGACCGGCTTGACAAGGCCCAACAAGGCCCATTTAGTGGTAAGGTAAAGTATGCGTGTAGACGGGCACGAAGGCGAACGACGACGGTGAGGATGGCAAGCACCTGCGTGTGGATGGCGTACCCCGACGAAGTGGTTTCATCTCCAATCTATTTACAGCAGCTAACCCTAAAGCCGTCGTGGAATTGTCATCTAAGACCAACTTTCCTCTCAGTCTTTCTCTAGTTCTTTCCTCTCTCTTAAATGACCTCAAAATGAAAATGAGCAACGTAACCTATAGCAATGTATTACCCATTTCGGATCGGCACGTCTCACCTGCCATTGGCATGTGAGACGTGCAGGTTCGGAATTGTCCCTTTTTGGACAGCCTCGGAGTGACCGAGGGGGCGTGGCTTGTGACGAGACGTGGGTCCGGATTTGGATGAGATTTCGGTGGCGTAACCCTGTTGTTCTCTGCTGCACTATTTTTGGGCGTGTAGTGGAGAACAGCGGGGTTATGCTGCCGAAATTTCGTTCGAATCCGGATCACGTGTCTCGTCATGAGCACGATCCGCTCGGTCACTCTTGGGTGGGTTTAGGATCTATCTGCCTAGGTTGTACGGCCGTGACACATAACATAACAATACATTAACGACAATTTCTTTCGCGTTAAACTGCAGAGTCAAACATGGGCGAAGATCGTAGTTGGATGTACACTGGTTGGAAGAGCAGAACTGGTGGTCACTCAGATGAGTGGTACGCCAAGACAGAAGCTTTTGTGGAATGAGCTTTTTCATTGTCAAATAGCGATAAGGCGCGGTGCCCATGTACGAAATGCCGAAATGAAACGTTTTTGGACAAAGTGTAACTTACGTTGCACTTGTGTCGAAACGGTTACGTGTCACATTATGAGTTGTGGAACTTCCACAGCGAGATAGCTTCTCAAGCTGTACAAGAAGTGGAAGCGGACAATGATGATGCTCAAGAGGTTGATATGATGGATGAGATGCTGGAAGCTATACGACCAGAGCTTACAGAGGATACTCAAACAGCAGAGGTTAAAGAGTTCTTCAAACGTCTCAAAGATTCAGAAGAGGCTCTGCATGAACACACTAAAATGTCAATCCTAAATTTTGTGACTAGACTTATGGCAATTAAGTCTAAGTTCATCTTTTCTAACAATTGTTACAACATGCTCATCGATTTGTTCAAAGATGCCCTTCCACAACCCAACAAAGTGCCTAAGGATATGTACAACTCGAAGAAAATTCTTTCTGGTCTCGGGATGAAGCACGAAAAGATTGATGTGTGTCCGGACAACTGCATGCTTTTTTGGAGAGAGCATGCCAATGAGAACAAATGTTTGAAATGTGGTCAACCAAGGTTTGTCGAAGTTGTTAATAACGATGGTAATACAGTGACGACGGAAGTCGCACGTAAGCAGCTTCGTTACTTACCTGTGACACCGAGGTTGAAGCGGTTGTTCCTTTCAAAAAAAAATGGCCAGACACATGAGATGGCACAAAGAAGGTGAGCGTGAGAACAATGGAGTCATGACGCACCCGTCCGATGGTGAGGCATGGAAGGCTCTGGACCGGTTCAACCCAGAATTTGCTCGTGAAGTGAGAAATGTTCGCATCGGGTTGGCGACAGATGGGTTCATGCCGTTCAGCACAAATGCCACACCATACTCCTGTTGGCCCGTCTTTGTCATTCCGTACAATCTTCCGCCGACCTTTTGCATGAAGAATGAGTTTATGTTTCTTAGCCTCATTGTACCTGGGCCAGATCATCCTGGGTCACGTCTCAACGTGATGTTGAAACCGTTGATCGAAGAGTTGAAAATGTTGTGGACAGGAGTCGAAGCGTACGACTGTTACAAGAAACAGAAATTCAACCTCCGAGTTGCTTATTTGTGGTCTGTTCATGATTTTCCGGCATACGGCATGTTTTCTGGGTGGAGCACTCATGGTCGGTTGACGTGTCCGATATGTGCCTCGGACACCGATTGCTTTCTACTTACCCATGGAGGCAAGATATCTTACTTCGATTGTCATAGACGTTGGCTACCTCCGAATCACTTGTTTAGACAATAGAGGAATGTCTTCAGAAAGAACACCGTTGTCACTAAAGGACCACCGAAACATCTTGACGGGTCAGAAATATCTGATATGTTGGACAAATTGGTGCCAGATGAAGGTCGTCCTGGATATTTCGAAGGTTACGGAGACAAACACAATTGGACTCACATATGTGGACTTTGGGAGTTACCGTATGTGAAGTCGTTGATTCTAAGGCACAACATTGATGTTATGCATCAAGAGCGTAACATGGCCGAATGTATCATAAGCACATGCATGGACATGACGGGCAAAACAAAAGACAATTTAAAGGCTCAAAAGGATCTTGCCGAGCTTTGTAACCGTCAAACTCTTGAGCTCTCCGAAAATGGTGGTAAACCACGCGCTCCTTTCTGTCTTCGACCTAAAGAGAAAAAAGAATTTCTCGAATGGTTGCAAAAGTTGAAATTCCCAGATGGTTACGCAGCTAGTCTGAGACGAGCCGTGAATGTGAAAACGGGAAAGCTCGTTGGGTTGAAGAGTCATGATTATCACATAATCATGAAAAGACTTCTGCCTGTTGTGTTTCGAGGCTATTTTGACGATGCAGTGTGGAAGGTGTTAGCCGAGCTTAGCCACTTCTATAGGCAACTCTGTGCTAAAGAAATCACGCCAGAGATGATGACTAAATTGGAAAAGGAGGTTCCGGTACTTTTGTGTAAGATGGAAAAAAATTTTCCTCCAGGATTTTTCAATCCAATGCAACATCTCTTAATTCATCTTCCATTTGAAGCGAAAGTGGGCAGTCCCGTGCAATATAGGTGGATGTATCATATTGAAAGATCACTTAGATATCTGAAACCAATGGTTGGTAACAGGGCAAGGGTTGAAGGTTGCATCGCCGAAGCTTTTACTCTTAAGGAAGTGGGATACTTCTCAAGTGTTTACTTTGCAGAGGAAAACAATGTTAATACTTCGGTAATGCGATACAATATAGATGAGCAACCTCCTTGTAGCGATCTCTCCATTTTTGCAACAAGAGGCACTACTGTTGGTAGTTACACTTCGTATGATGTTAGCGAAAAAGAAAGGCGTGCTGCATTCTTCTACATGTACGCTAATATGGAAGAAATGAATGAATATTTCAAGTAAGTGTTTCTCCTACACTTATGTTTTTCACCATCTTTTCCGACACATGTATTCTAAGAGGTTCTCTTTGTCGTGTAGTATGTTCTTCAAGCAAAATTGGAGACATAGACATCAACCCACGAGCAAGCAAATAGAACATATTCGACGGGAAGGAATAAACGGGGGATCTAATTTTCTCTCCTGGTTTTGAGATCATGTAACGTTTTCTCGATAACTAATCAATGTTAACAATGTTTTCTTATAACTTAAGAATGCTTACGTTTTCTAATAACTCCATATCATGGAAAGTGCCAAAAATATGCCAACGTCCATGAAGATTTGCGACAACTATCCCGTGGAGTGGTTAATGTTAGAAGCTATGGTCGATATGATGTCAACGGCTTTCGATTCCGTACAACTCAATTTGAATCTCTTCGTCCTCTCGCGGCAACATGTAATACCGGAGTTGTGAGGAGGGCAATCGATTCGCAAGATCATGAAACGCAGTACTACGGGATTATTAAAAAAATCCTTGAATTCACCTTTGTCGCAAACAAGCCAATTCGAGCGGTATTCTTTGATTGCGAATGGTTTGATTCCATTCGTGGAATTCGAGTAAACGAATTTGGCATGGTCGAAGTAAAACACAAGGAACGGTTGAAAGGATTCGATTCATTAGTTCTTGCACACCAAGTAGAGCAAGTGTACTATCTACCTTATCCATGCAATAAATTCAAAGCTTGGTGGGTGGTACATAAGGTGAATCCTCGTGAGCGGTTATACGCTCCAGGAGATGATGATTATCACGACGAAGCTGAGGTTGATTGTGTCTACCAAGAGGAAGAGTTGCCAGACTCCTTCTCAGTCGAGCCCCGTGTAGGACTCGATAACTTAGTTGGAGACGCTCAAGATATCGAGGCTGGCACGGAAGCGGAAACTGAATCAGAATCAGAAACTGAAGATATCGATGACATAGTCGAACCTGTTGATTTGCGCAAACGAAAACGATATGCGCAAGAAGAAGATCGATGGGCTGGTTTAAGGAGTAGGGTGCATGATCGTGATGTTGATGAATTTTGAAGTAACGTTTTATTCACTAATTTAACATTAATTTTGTATATTATCTTTGCATATTAATCATTTATTCCTTGCAATAGGATTCGTCAAAGGGGAAGGGGAAGGGGAAGCCAGTGAGACGGTTTGAGCCGCCATCAGACCCTTTCTCAGGGAGCTCGTTCCTTTCTAGCCGACGTGAGCTCTTTCTGGCACACGCTCCACCCTCAGCTGTCGTGTGCTTTCAGCGGACAGAGGTAAACTTTAGTTACAATAAAGTTATTTTTTAAATTGCAATTGTTATTAATTATTAATAAAGTCATTCCTTTTGTGCAGTCTAACTCAGAGACTTTTGAGTCAGAGTCAGAGTCAAAGGCTAGGGGGCCGCTACAGGAGCCCGACTCAGAGGCTAGGGGGGCCTCTAGCGCTAGACTCCCTTCGGAGCCGGCTAGCGCTAGCCTCCCTGGGCAGCCCTCTACCACTAGCCTTCCTGGAGGCTCCGGGGGATCCGCAGAGCCTTCAGGGTCACAGGACGCGGCAGCGTCGCAGCAGAGGCGACGGACGAGGAGGACCCACTTTGCGGCTCCTCCTCCGGTTACTACTCAGCGGACCACGATCCGTCCCGTTGGAGACAGGTATAAATACTGTATATAGTATATTAAATATTAGATGTTGTTTTCCTTTACTTAATGATTTAATATATTTTGTAGATGTTGGTACGACTTCTCATTCACGGGGGTCGAGAAGCACCACAGGTAGGTTAACAGTGTCCTCGGTGCTATCGTCAAGTTGCACTACCCCGGTGACGGTTTTCCTGCCCTGTCGTGGGATGACTACGCTCGGGTCTGTCACCCGGTGCACGACACGGTTCAGGGAGCCGTGTGGCACGATTTTATGGTAAGTTTAAGTGTTTCATTTTTTCAACTCGTTTGAATTCTTAATTGCATATCACTTAAATATTTGTTTGCTTAAAGGTGAGGTACCAAGTAGAGGAACCGGGCATGGAGGACCACGCGAGACGCGTGTTCCATTACAATGCTCAGAAGCTCACGACGGCGGCGTTGTCGTACGCCCGGATTCAGGCCGTCAACGCGTACTACAAGTGGCACCCCCGGGAGCAGGAGCAGAAGCAGCAAAGGGGTGTCTTTAGGAAGGACTCGGACTCCTACTTGACAAGGAGCAGTACGCGGAGGTAAGTTTTTAATATTGTTAAATATTTACAATATCTATGTATGTTAACCACGTTGATGAAAATGAAATATGTGTAGGTTAGTATTTCCTGGTTACAGGGTAACATCGAGGCGTACTTAGCTCTCTGTCGGTATTGGGCTAGCGACGCTTTTATCAACAAGTCCACGAAGGCTAGACAGTGCCGCATGGGGTCCGAGGGCAAGCACAACTATGGCGGCGACGGCTACTTGCGTTTGGCTAAACGCATGGTAAGTACCTTTTTATTTTATTTATGTGTTCCTAATATATTATTTATCTCACTAACACGGATGTACAGGAGCGAGAGATGGGTCATGAGCCGACCCCGACCCAGGTTTGGAAGAGAGGTCACAAGGGAAGTGACCCTTCTCAGCCAGGGCAGTGTAGTCAGGTCGCAGCCGACCGACTGGTAAGTTTTCGAAATTCATCAATTTCATTATAACTAATACTATTATTGACATGCTTACAAGATTTATTTATTTTGTAGACAAAGTACGCGCAGGAGGTCGCGAAGATACACGGTGCAAATTACGATTGGGAAAGCGCGCCGATCGACCCCCAAGCCGCGTACGCAAGCGGAGGCGGGAAGGCCCACAGACGGTGAGTTCTTCCTGTGTTTCATTTCTTTTTCAATTAATCTTCTTCTACTTAGTGTTTTCATTATTTTGCAGGTTTTCCATTTTCGATGGAGTTGTCGACTCGAGGTCGACGCGACCTTTGAGAGACGCTTCATCGTTGCAGGCTTCAACCGTTGGAACCAGTGGTCGTCTCTCGCAGACCCAGCTGGAGCTCCAGGCCATGAGGGAGTCGCTGACGCAAACTCAGGCAGAGCTGGAGAGGACGAGAGCGGAGGCAAGGGAGGAGCAGCAGAAGACGGCCTTAATGATGGCCCAGATGCAAGCAACGGTGGTGGTAAGTAATTTAAAGTACCGTAGTTAAATTTCACAGCACTTAATAACATATATCTGCTAATATCTTGCAATGGCAGGCTCTTGCTCGACAAAGCGGTCAGGACATCGAGATTCTTACGCTTCCGCCAAAGCAGACACCGGAGCAGCTAATATTGTCTATACCTAGGAGTTTGATTCCCTTTTCATTATGTTAAAGAAGTTACTTGCATCACATTTAATTTAGCAAATGTGTTACTCACACTATTGACTAGTTGTTTTATGGACTTCTAATTTATCCTAATTATGATTCTTTTGCAGGGTTCCGGAACGCGTCGAGATCCCGGAGGCAGTGGAGGGGCTAGCGTGTAGACACCGGAGCAGGTGATAAACTCTCTTTAATATTGTTGTATCCATTTTAGTATTTTACATAGAGAGATAAGGAGGTACAACATAGAGGTAGATCTTGATGACTTGTCAGATATTGATTCCTATAGTGGTGAGGAAGTTAAGTGTATCTAATCAAGCTTCAGTAGTTTTTGACCATGGTAGAAATGATTAGTATATAGTGAATAAGTTGTCAGTGCTTCCATTTAACAAAAGGGCTAGTGATTATCACTGATATTTCCTTCTTATGTCGAAACTGATGTTCACTGAGTTAACAAAGGGCTAGTGCTTCCATTTAACTAGTGATATAGTATATTACTTCATTTGAAACTACATCATGCTTCCTTCTTTTGTCACTGATGTTCTTGGCCTCTTATGTTATCACTGAGTTGACATTGATGCTTACTAGTGATTATGTTTCTTTTGCAGGGATCCGGAACGCGCCGGGAAGATCCCGGAGGTAATGGAGGGGCTAGCGTGTAGCCCGGTGGAATTTATTTTGCAAATTGTGTTGTTGTTGATGTTTTGAACTATATATTGAAACTGTTATGCTGTGTATATATTATTTGTCTGTTCTGTGTTCTCGCCATCGAGCGAGGTAGTCAGTTTCTGTTTTTTAAAAAAAAATTGAGAACTTAACTTACGTCGGCTATGGGAATGCCGACGTAAGTTAGCCCAGGTTAACTTACGTCGGTCAGGCCATACCGACGTAAGTTAAACCACTTAACTTACGTCGGTTTGACCTGGCCGACGTAAGTTACAACACTTTACTTACGTCGGCTTGCCCAAGCCGACGTAAGTCCTCCGGCCCAGCCCAAGGCCCATCTCGACACTTAACTTACGTCGGCTTCTGCAGACCGACGTAATTAAGGTAACTTACGTCGGTGGCCGACGTAAGTCACCTTAATTACGTCCAAATGCCTACATCGGCTGAAAGCCGACGTAATTAAGGGAAAACCGACGTAATTAAGTTACTTACGTCGGTTTAAGCCTTACTTACGTCGGCTTTGGCCGACGTAAGTGACCGATATTCCTGTAGTTATTCCTCTCTCTCTATCTCAATCTATCTCTCTCTCCCACTCTATCTCCCTATTGTTATCCTTTTCGCTCTATCTCCATCTACATCTTCCTCTCTCTCTCCCTCTATCTCTATCTACATCTCCCTCTCCCTCTTCATTCTCTCCCACTCTATCTCAATCATTTTCCCTCTGTCTTCATCCCTCTTCTAATTCTATCTCTCACTCTATATAACTATCTATCACTCTCTTTCCTCGCTTTATTTTGGCTAAGTTGAGGTAAAACTAGAATTGTTAAGTTGACATAGAAAATTACCTGACCCGCAGAAGAAGGGTCACCTGGAAGGACCGGTAGTGGCTGTAGCTAGATCCCCAGACCTTGTGTCCGAGCTATGAGTTGTCATTGCAAGCGTTAGATGTTACCTATTAGTAAGTCATTTACGTTGAATTAATGAGAACTTCAGTTTTTATTTGTTACCTCTATTGTGTCTCGCATCTGCGCCATCCAGGCTGTCTAGGAAGAGATGGTGGCCTCCATCGTGATCCTTTGCCGTTTTTCCTCCCTCCTTTCCTCCTCCTATCGCCTGAGGTTCTCTTCTACGGTTTGTTGGAGGGATTTCATCTTGATGTCTCTCTGCGAGACGCGACGACCTGACGTGCCCACCGATGAAGCCTGCGTGGAGCTGCCTCTCGTAGGTCTCGCCACCCTCGAGTCGACAACTCCGTCGAATATGGCGAGCCTATAAAAAAAGAGTCAGTAATATGAAATTGAAATATCTTGAATACTTTGAATTGAAAACGATAAAATGACTTATGAACTCACCTTCCGTGTGCTTTTCCACATCCGCTTGCATACGCGGCTTGAGGATCGATTGGTTCATGTTCCCAATCGAAATCTTCATTGTGTATCTTCTTAGCCTCCTCCCCGTACTTAGCCTAGAAAACAAGAAAACTGTGTAAGTTTAGCAATCCATATAGTTATATTTAATATGAATGATTTCTAAACTTAACAATCGTTCAGCTGCGGCCTAACTACACCCCTGAGGCTGAGAAAGGTCTCTGTGACCTCTCTTCCAGATCTCGGCAGGGGTCGGTTGCACCCCCGTCTCGCGCTCCTGTCAATACGTGTTAGTACAAATAGTATATTATGAATATATAAACATATGTTGCATACACTTACCATGCATTTAGCTAAACGCAAGTGGCTATCTTGGTCGTGCCTGCTCTTCCCCTCGACCCCTCTGCACTCTCGAGCGTTCTTGGACTTAGCCTTAAACTCGTCGCTAGTCCAATACCGACAAAGGGTCCAAAATGCATCGGATCGACCCTGCAACCAGCTCACGTGGCCCTGCACATAGTTGTAGATCGTTAAAAATACCATTGAGAAAATTATCAGAAAAATATTTACTACACCCCACGTACCTGCACGTACTCCTCCTCCGTTAGGTGCCTCTCGCTCTCTTGTCGGAAGTGTAGCACGTGCTGTTGGTTCACCTTCAAGTGCTCATTGATAATTTGAGTACGAGTGTTCGACAAAGCTTGTCGAAGCGCCTTGGCAGCGTTGTAGTGAAACACTCTCCTCGCATCCTCAAACATGCGAGGGTCATAAACAAAGCAATTCAATTAAACATAAACAATTTCAAACATAACAATTATTAAATGTAACTTATCAATTAATAAAATAAACTTAAACATAAACAATTTTATTATAAACATAGACATAAGCATTGACCTAAAACTAACTTAGCAAACTTAATCTCAACTAACAAAAAATTGAACATAGGCATAAATAAACAACATAATTAAATCTAAACCTATCTAAGCATGATTAACATGGACATAAGCACTACCAATTTAATAGAACAATTCTTCCACACATCAACAATTTAATCTATAAATTACACAATTCAATCAATTAATCACCAATTTAACCAACAAAATATACAATTCAATTCTCTAATCAACTAATCACCAATTAACCTAACTAATTCAACACATTAAGCAAAAATTCAACACTAATTAAACAAAATAAATCATAGAGGAGGGGAGGGAGGGAGGGGGCGGCCATGGAGGGGGGGAGGCGGGCGGCCATGGAAGGTGGGTGCGGCAATGGGGGGGGGCGTGGAAGGGGGGGGCGGCCATGGATGAGGGGAGAGGGGGCAGCCATGGAGGAGGAGGCGGACCGGCTATGGAGGGGAGAGAGGGGGAGGGGGCGGCCATGGAGGGTGCGGCCATGGATAGGAGGGAGAAGAGGAGGGGGTGGCCATACCTTTGAGGTGGCGGAGCGGCGGCGGCGGGCGCTTATAGGGAAGGCAACAAGCTCAGTTTGGAAATGAGTCGGCCCGACGGGTATAGGCCTTTAACTTGCGACGGCCACGTTAATTGCGACGGCATTAGGGTTGGCTGTCGCAATTAATACTATTTGTGACGGCTAAAGAAAATGGCCGTCACAAATAAGCTTTATTTGCGACGGCCTTCTCATTCGCGACGGTTCCCAAGGTGGCCGTCGCAAATTAAAATTATTTTCGATCGGGCCGTCACAAATTACGCCGGCCGTCGCAAATGATCGCGTTTCCTGTAGTGTCAAAATTAAGCTCAATGTTGATTAGTCTTGGCTTCTCACCATCAAAAGGAGATACCTCACTATTTATTTTTTAAGAAAGGTGGTGTTACAATGTCCTACTTATTTGTGTTGATGATATTGTAGTAGTCAGCTCATCTGAACAGGCAGTGGAGGCTTTACTAACAGACATAAAAAAGGACTTTGCTCTTAAGGACTTAGGCGCCTTGCACTACTTCCTGGGAATAGAAGTGGAACACAACAAAGAAGAAGTTCTGTCACAAAAGAAGTATGCCATGGAGATAATAAAAAAGGCAGGTATGGAAAAATGCAAGTCTATTAGTACGCTTCTGTTTGCTACAGAAAAGTATTATGCGCATGGAGGAGAAACATTGGATGCACTGCCACCCGGTATAGGAGTCTGGTAGGAGCATTATAGTATCTTACTTTAACACAACTAGATATTGCCTTTTCTGTTAATAAGGTCTGTCAGTTCCTACATTTTCCTAATACTAATCATTTAACTATGGTGAAGCGAATCATACGATACATTCAAGGAACAGTCAGATCAGGCATAAAATTTGTGAATTGAAGAATAGTTCCTTGCAAGTCAATGCTTTTTCAGATGTAGACTGGACACGTCGTCCAGATGATTGAAGATCAACAGGAGATTTTGCAATATATCTAGGAGCAAACCTGGTGTCATGGAGTGCAAGAAAACAGTCAACAGTATCTCGGTCAAGTACAGAAGCAGAATACAAATTGATTGCAAATGCCACATCAGAGGTGATATGGGTAGAGACGATTGTCAAAAAACCAGGAATCAGTCAAGAAAGTATGTCAATCCTCTGGTGCGATAATTTAGGTGCTACGTTCATGACATCAAATCCCGTATTTCATGCATGTACCAAACATATTGAAATTGACTATCATTTTGTGCGAGAGAGAGTAGCATGAAAGCTGCTGCAGGTAAAATTCTTGTGCTCAAGAGATCAAATCGCCGACGGGTTTACCAAACCGCTGTTAGCTCAAAAACATAATAGATTTCGGTACAATCTCAACTTGGAGGGTTGAGATTGAGGGGAAGTGTTCGAAGATATGATTCTGGACAACCAAAAGTCACGTGAAATAACAGATAAAGAAAGCTTCTAGAAGGCTGAAGATAAAGACGTGAAGAGGATATAAATTCAGATATTAGAGATAGGATTAGATATTGATGATGTACCGGACTCTATTATTTATCTTTTCTGTTTCTGTTTTGATCACGACTGGATTGGCCAAGTGCCACATTGTAACCACCGTAGATTGCTCTATCATGTACTCTGCCTATTTAAGTAACACGAAACCTGCAGGGCAAGCCTACAACTGCAGTTTTTTTTTAATCGGAAAATCCACTTCCATTCCAGATGAAACGGAGATCATTACAGGAGTTCATAGCGAGTAGGGATTAGACTCTAACCCTCACAAATCTACCCAGCCACTAGACTCTAATGGACTACGTAGACCGCTACTACTCCCACCACACCGGTGCTCTCCTTCAGTTTTTAACCGCAAGCAAAATGGTCCACGTGAGTATCAGGCCATTACAGATTGTGCCTTATAGGCAGAACAAAAGCAACCTCATGAGGATTCTAACATATAAAAGTCCGCTTAAAAGGGCAGGCTTCCAAAATGATGTTCAGCATCAATCTTCCAGCACCTTCATCTCCTGTGCATTTCTCGTTCCTCCCAGGCCCCCTTCAGGCATCCCGAGATTGGTCTGCATCAGGTCCAGGAGCCAGAAGCAGCAGCGCGTAGTGTCCCTGTTCCTTCATCACTTCTACTGCAGCCTGCAACATGGATTCAGCACCCACACGAGCAATTTCTTCCATTTCTCCTGGATATAACCCTGCCCAAAATTTCATATAAGAACAAGCAAGACATAGTACATCACATGGATATGAGAAATGAATTTTCTTTCAAAGCAGGCTCTATTTTGGATTTTCAACGCGGCCCAGCATATTGCAGCTAGTCCGAAGGCATATACATCTTCTCCACCTGGCAAGTTTAACTTGACCCAGTTCCAGTATTGATTTACATTCATGGATCTTGTTGTGCGATTGAAGCACATAGCTACAACACTCCATACAACCTGCATAACAGCACAATAAAAAAACAGGTGCTCCACAGTTTCTATCTGGTTGCAATATCTACAGGTGGGATCACCCTTCCACTTTCTCTTGACCATATTGTCTTTTGTTAATATGATATTATTTTCAATAAGCCACATTACAACCTTTATTTTGGCTGGGATTCTTGCTTTCCACACTCTCTTATAGTGATAACCTTCATCATTTTCAGTCAGTTTATCATACACTGATTTCACATAGAATCTTCTATTTTTAGTCCACAGCCACACTACTCTATCTTCTTCTTCAGTAATTTGTAATTCAGCTTAGAAGCCAATGCGTACCATTGATCATGTAAAATTATAGGGAGGGGTCATTTAAAATGAATTGCCCAGTTGGCTGCTGCACACTCGGCCACCGACAGATTTTTATTATCACTGAGTTCATATAACACTGTGGAAATCTGGCTCAAAGGTTTATCTTCCAGCCACACATCTTTCCAAAAACTGATCTTGTCTCCCTTTCCCAATATTAATTTTCTCCCACACTTATAGATATTGCTTACTTTTAGTAAGTCATTCCATATAGGGGAGTCTAACATTCTATGTGGCAGAGCACTGTTCGGTCTACCTTTTAGGTATTTTGCCCTCACAATGTCCTGCCACAAACCTTTCTCCGACTCCACTTTCCACCACCATTTAACAAGGAGGCTAATATTTATTTTCCTAATATCCTTGATTCCTAGCCCTCCTTTCTTCTTGCTTTTACACACTTCCTCCCATTTGGTTAAGTGGTACTTTTTCTTAGTGTGCCCACCTTGCCATAGAAATTTTCTTCTCTTAGCATCCATTCTTTCTACTGTTTTAGGCAGCATAAACATGGACATATGATAGGTTGGTATACTAGTACTAGCATTATTAGTGTCCACAAATGGACATATGATAACACTGTGTAAATCTTTCAAATTCGGGCTGGAGCTTTGTTCTTCTCCATTTGCATGAGAGCAAGTTTTACTTCCATCTCATGAAATGGTTTAGTCAACTCTTCATTTTCCTGTACAGTTACCATTTCCTCTAGAGTCCACAAATCACTATGAACCCTCAGGTTGTTCTCTTCAGACTTACCAAATAGATTTTTATAGAACTTTGTAGCATGCTCTTTTAGATTGTCTACTCCCTTGATTACTTCATTTTCATCCTTCAGTTCAAATATTGTGTTTTTCCTTTTTCTTCTATTTGCAAATTTGTGAAAATAGTTTGTAGTATTATCCCCTTTTAACAGCCATGTCTCATGGCTTCTTTTATACCAATAAAGCTCCTCATTCTCCAAGAGGTTAAACAATTATGTTTGTAAAATGGTTCTTTCATATTTATTTTCTGTTGTGAGTAGATTTTCCTCTTCTTCCTCTTCCATTTTAGACAAAGTGTCATAAATCTCTTTCTTCCTCTTTTTGTTTTTCCCAGACTCATTGTAATTCCACCCCTTAAAGTACTTCTTGATTTTTTTTAACTTGAACAGCACTCTACTAAGGGGGTCTGAATCCTTAGTGTGTTCATCCCAGATTTTTTTAACAGGGCTCAAGAAATCTGGATGTTTTATCCAAAAAAGTTCAAAGTGGCAGGAGAATATTTTGGTTTCCTGATTTTTTATCACTTGCAACACTAATGGATTGTGATCGGAAACCTCTCTCCACTACAGGAATATCGATCACTTACGTCGGCCAGGGCAACTTACGTCGGCCAGCCGACGTAAGTAAGTAACTTACGTCGGCTACTAGTAGCCGACGTAAGTTAAATAAATTACGTCGGCCGACCGACGTAAGTAAAGGGACCGACAGTAATAAAAGTTACCCACGTCGGCCTCGACCCAGAGCCGACGTAATTAATGAGACCGACGTAATTTAGACCTAACTTACATCGGCCGCGAAGTAGGTCGACGTAAGTTAAATAAGCCGACGTAAGTTATTGTTTAACCTAAACGCGCGAGCGGTGCGCGCCTTTATTTCACGCGCCTTCCCCCCGAGCCGCCTGCCCCCCGAGCCGCCGCCCCGCCGCCGCTCCCCGTCGCCGCCCCGCCGTCGCCGCCCGGCCGCCCCCCGCCTCCCGCCCGCGGCCCCGCCCCCGCGGCGCCGCCCCGACCCGCGCGGCCCCGACCTCGCGCCGGCGCCCCGCCGCCTGCTCCCCCTCGCCGCCCCGCTGTCGCCGCCCGGCCGCCCCCCCGCCTCCCGCGTGCGGCCCCGCCCCCGCGGCGCCGCACCGACCCGTGCGGCCCCGACCCCGCGCCAGCGCCCCGCCTCCTGCTCCCCCTCGCCGCCCCGCCGTCGCCGCCCGGCCGCCACCCGCCTCCCGGCCGCGGCCCCGCCCCTCCGGCGCCGCCCCGACCCGCGCGGCCCTGACCCCGAGCCGCCGCCCCGCCGCCTGCTCCCCCTCGCCGCCCCGCCGTCGCCGCCCGGCCGCCACCCGCCTCCCGCCCGCTGCCCCGCCCCCGCAGCGCCGCCCCGACACGCGCGGCCCCGACCCCGAGCCCGAGCCGCCGCCGCCCCGACCCTGAGCCACCGCTGCCCCGACTGCCCCCGCGCCGTCGCCCTGACCCCGAGCCGCTCCGACCGCCCCGCTGCCGGCTCGCCGTCGCCGCCCCTGCGCCCCCGACTCCGCCGCCGATCTTCGTTGCAAGTATTTCCTCGCCTCATGCATTTACTTTAATTAAATTGCTGTCATTTGAATTAAATTTCTCTCATTTGAATTATGGTTATGTTTAGGTTTATTGAATTGCTCTTATGGTTATGTTTAGATTTATTGAATTGCTCTCATTTGAATTATGGTTATGTTTAGGTTTTGAATTGCTCTCATTTGAATTATGGTTATGTTTAGGTTTATTGAATTGCTCTCATTTGAATTATGGTTATGTTTAGGTTTATTGAATTGCTCTCATTTGAATTGAATTGCTTATGTTAGAATTGAGTTGATAAATTGATGAATTACAATGGATAATTGTTATGTTTAGGTTTATTTGAATTGCTTAGTTTTTTGAATTATGGTTACAATTTTAATTTTGATTGCTTGAGTGTTCAAGTACTATATATACATAAATGGGCTTTGGACAGGCTTGACAAGGCCCGACAAGGCCCAATTAGTGGTAAGGTAAAGTATGCGTGTAGACGGGCACGAAGGCGAACAACGACGGTGAGGATGGCAAGCACCTGCGCCAGCGTTGTCCAGGCATCGCCTAGTCGTCGCCTAGGCGTCAAGTCGCTCCGGACCGGACGCCATGGCCGGTCGACTCGCCTGGACCAGGCTGCCGCCGCCTGGTTGCCGCCGACACTCTCCATTGCCTCTGTTCGCCCCTCGAGGCCTCGTCGCTGCTAGGTTGCCACCATCGTAGCCGAATATCCACCGCCATCGTTGGATAGCCGCGGCCGCCGTTGCTGGAGTAGGGGTATCGAGGAGAGGAGAAGGAGATCGTCGCGGCCGCCGTATCTGGACTCTGGAGCGATGGAATCGTGGAGAAGAGAAAGGAAAATGAGTAGGGTTAGGTCAGGGAGGACTTTTATGTGGCCGATCTGAAGTGTGGACCGTCGGATATGATTCGACGGCTCACAATAACTGGGCCGATTTTACTCCTCAGTCCCACTCGCCTCAGTCCTCCACCTCCCCCGATGGCTTAGTCCTCCGCCTCCTTCTCTAAGACCAACTTTCCTCTCAGTCTTTCTCTAGTTCTTTCCTCTCTCTTAAATGACCTCAAAATGAAAATGAGCATAGGGTTGTTACCATCTAGTGAAGTAAAAGACAGCATAGGGTTGTTAGTCATACCTTGGAAAGATCTCTTCCTGGAGATTTCCCCAACAGTTTCGAACTTGTGAATGAAGTGGTGTTGCAATCTCTCACTTTGTCTTGTTGCCTGCAGCAGTTGGGCCTCATGCACTGTCTTCTTCTTCTTGTTATCTCCCATATTCTACACCAAAGTTTTCTCACTTGCATATTCATCAAGAAATGGAGGATTATCATTGTTATCTCCCTTCACATTGATTTTATCAATGTGTATCATTGGAAACTTCATCTCACATCGAGCTAGCTTATAAATTTTTTCATCATTATATGATAGAACTTCCTCATTCTCAATTTCATCTGACAGAAGGTCATCATCACTGGGGTTCCATGATACATTCACCCTGTCTTCATTTCCTCCAGCCTTCTTGTCTTTTGGCTCTCCAATTACAATCCCTTTCATTCTACCTCCATCATTGTACATCTTAGCATCAGTATATCTGATCTTGGAAGGTGCAGACCCATATTTTCCACCTCTTTCCATATTAGCCTTTGAGCTTGAAGCCCCCTGGTCTCCACCCAGTCCCAATCAAGGTTTTCTTAGGAGATTGTTGAGTTGGAGGTTTCATTGCTTGCACTTTGATTGAGTCACCATTTTTCTTCTCTGGCATTTCACCCTCCCTTTCATAGTAAAAATCATATCCATAAGGTGGTAATACCCCTTCAGCAACTTCATGAACTTTGGTCACATCCCTACATCCAATTTTCATCCTTACATAATCCAACCTATACATAGTACTTGCATCAATCTCCATAGTTGCTCCCACTAGAGATCCCACATATGCCAAGGTTTCGATATTTATTTTGTTATATGGGATGCCTCTAACTCTGAACCATGCAGTTTGCAATTCAAATTTAACTCCAATGTCTGCTGCCCATGGCTTGAACAGGATTTGTCCATCTGACCCTCTGAGCCCAATTTTGAAATTAGCCCATTCTTTCAGCATCCTAGCATTTGGAAACTTCATGGAGTAACTATCATTATCCAAGGCTCTGATATGCCATCTCCAAGTTGATCCAAAATTCTCACTAAACTGTTTCTCAATCTGCTCACCACTCACTGTCCCACTAACTACTTCAACAATGGCATTATTAGCAGTCTCTTTAGAGTTGACTTCAGATTGATAATCGGGTAAAAGGGCAGTCCGGTGCATGTAGCTCCCGCTTACACAGGGTCCGAGGAAGGGTCCGACCCATTTGGGTCTTTTGTACGCAGCCTTTCCCTGCATTTTTTCAAGAGGCTGTTTCCAGGACTTGAACCCGTGACCTCATGGTCGCAAGGCGACAGCTTTACCGCTGCGCCAAGGCTCCCCTTCAGATTGATAATCGGGTATGAGAAAGAAATCCTGTCCCTCCACTTGAGCAGCCACAAAAGGAGCAACATATTCACGCAACAATTTAGTGAAACACACATTGGTCTTATGACCACTTTTACCACATCTATCACATCTTTTAATGGTAGAGCAGGCAAAACTTTTATGATCATCGGCACCACATCTAAAACATGCAGGAGGATCAGGATTAGGATTATAACCTTCATCACGCAGATCAGGCTCGACCACTTTTCTTTTCCTTTGTTGAGATGTATCTCTTGGTTGGAGGTTCAGCAGCATCCCAACGAGTTTTCCTCGGCACCCTCTTAGGATTCCTCTCTAGATTAGAGTCAGATTCAGACCTTTTTTGATCGGCGAGCGAGTTGACAGGCATCTCACAGGTTTTACCCCCTGGATCCTCCCAATCCCTCCTCGCCACGAGATCTTTTCTGAATGTCTTCAACTTGATCTTTCATTTTCTCACTTGATCAGCACCCATCTGCATCTCACCCTCCTCATCCTCTCTCTGCTGTGAAACTCATCACGATGCCAAGTAAGTCTTCCTCTTCCTCTGGTACCTCTGAGCCATCTCTGGAAGCTTCGTCTTCCTCTCCCCCTGTCAAATCTTCTAGCGCCCTGCCTCCAGTCCCTTCCACCGTCGAATCCTCCTTGGAATCCTCGGCCATCCCCTTGCATGCCACCAAACCTCCCGGATCTGCGGCCAGCATCACCACCATTACAACTGCAGTTTACCCCACGCTAATAGCTGTACTCATCATAAATAAGCTATTTACGACGATTTCTCTTATTTGGGACTGTTTTTTTGCCGTCGTAAATAAGCTATTCTAACACGGGAGTCGGCGGGGTGTGCCGCGCCTGGACGCCGTGATGCGTTCACATCATCTGCAGTAACTGCACTACAGTTACTGTGATTGACATGTAGGCCAGTGAGGTATGAGGCTCATATGTCAGCTGCAGTAACTACAGTGCAGTTACTGTAGAGGATATGTGTCCCGCCGTGATACGGGATGTGAATGCGCACCGGAACCGGAGGGCCGCGGCGCGCGCGCGAAGGCTGCTGAAGAGGCACGTGTTTCGGTAGTGGCGGGTCCTCATGCTGCTCGCCGCCGTCGTGCTGCTGATGATGACGGCATTGCAGACGTTCTGCTCCGTGTACCCGTGCCAGAGCTGGTTCGGATCCGTGCTCTAGCTGCCCAAGCCCGGAGGCTCCTCCTAGCCAGTTCAATTAACGACTTGTATAATTATCATTACTGATGAGTGTCAGATTTTGCGTGCAAATCATATCCTGATTTCCATCATAAAAATGTCAGTTAAGTACTATTTTTGAATGATTTTATTTGTTACCGATTAGTTTAAAAATAAGCTAGCCGACGACAAATAAAAAGATCTAAAAGAAGTAATTAGATTTGCTCGAGATTGGCTTACGTGTTTACACCACATAAAGAAGTCACTTGTCTAGTTGTCAAAACGGTTGATTTATACCAGTAATTACGCTACTGAAAATTTGAATTCAAATGGTATATATATCCAAGCTTTGGTGTGGACAGTTCGGAACTCTGAAATGTCCGTGGTAGCGGACAGGCAAGAGGCAACCGGTCCATTTCTTGGTCCACACGACACGACGAACGACTTCCTTCGCGATGGTCCAACGCGAGTCAACGCGAATCTCTAAGCCTTCAGACACTGCTAGCGACGAAAGAGCAGCTCGCTGACTTTGAATCTCTCGCCCGACCCCTTCTTCTCGGCCAAGAAAAGAAACCCGTTTGAACAAAAATTTGTCAGGAACCACCATTATGCGTCCGAAAAAGAAGAACTGATTACGAAATTTAAATGGTAATGAAGTACTGTAGTAGTGATGCACAATGGCGTCACAGATAAGCGACCTCTGCAAGCAAAATGTCACCAGAATGGAAGTACACGTGGACAACGAACAAAACTGTCACCGCGAGCATGCTGCGGCGACCGCGAGAGATGGGTTGGGTTATCGAAGTCTCTGCGGTGAGGTTGATATGATGACGCTGGCTCGTCGTCGGACGCCACTGCGGAGAAGGACACGGCGGAGAGGCGGCTGGGCCGCGGGCGGAAGGCGGCGCGGCGACGCGATAGAGAAGATGGGTGGACGGTGGACTGCGGTGGCGACGGCGCGCGGCGGAGGCGGACACTCAGGCTGAGGCTCGGCCCGCTCGGCGCCGGCGGGCGGGAGGGGAGGCGCCTCCTGTGCATGGCGCAGCAGAAGGAGTCCGGGTGCGTACGCGCACGACCTCGTCTGCGGTGGGGCCTGTTAGTTGTTGTGATCCCGGTCCACGTGGGAACAACCACGGCCTGGTCCGACTCTCTCCACGCGCCCTGATCGGGGCGCAACTGACTCCCTTCGGTGCGGCCCCCTCTCGCTCGCGCGACAATAAAAAGAGGGGAGAGGTCGGGCTCTGATTACGGGTTGATCACGAGCCTAAGACTCTCCCTAAAAATCCTAACCCGATCTATTAGCGTGCGAAACGAGGGGAAGGCCGTCGCCGCCATCGCTGCGTCGAGCCTCCATGCACCAACAATCTACCTGCGCCGACGATCTACCTGCACCGACCTAGTCTACGGCGATCATCCCCTGAGCCCAATGGCATTGGGTGGACCAGCTGACAATAACCCTCACCTCTCTCTCTCTCTCTAATCTCCTATGCCTCATCTATGATCTGTTATTTGCTTCAATGTCTTTAATTGATGTTTTGCCTAAGTGATTAGATCAAAGTAATTCAACTGTGTTTAATTGTGATTGCTCAGTTAGATTAGACCTAAGTATATTCAATTAGGTGTTCCTTGTATCGATCCTAAGTATCCTAAGAACTAACAGGGTCGGGGCGACGCCGGGAAGCGCGAGGAGGCGGACGGACGATGCACCGGTCGGCGGGCGCGAGCTGGGCCTGCAAGCGGCGGCCGAATGTTGAGCCAGGTGGCCGCTGCGTCGGCGTCGTTGCTGCTCTCGCCATTACCCAAGGCTCGACGCGGAGCAGACGAGCAAAGCTTGGTCATCGGTCAGGTCAGGCCGTCAGGGACAGGTGAAGCGAGTGTTGTTATTACGGCGGCGGCGGAGCGGGGGATGCTAACCAAACCTAGTGTGGCGGCCGGGGCGCGCTATTTATTTTGGGAATTGGAAAGGAAGAGAGGAGAGGCGACACAGTCCAAGTCAAACGCAGCTGGACAACTTGGAATCTAGAACTTGGACTGGTCTTCTTGTGGCCTCAAGGAGACAATTAAAAAGCTAAAGCTCTCTTTCGATTGGAGGAATGACAAAGGAATTTTGAAGGATAAAATTTGTAAAAAAGTTTTTCCTACATGATCATTTGGCTCATAGGAAAATAAAGGGTAGTTTCCGTAGGAATAAATTCTTTTGCTAAATTTTGCAGGAAACATAACATGAGCTTGAACCTCCTTTTTCTTTCCTGACGCGAAACAACAGTTGACTGCTGACTGCCATTCAAAATGACACCAAGTTACAGGTTTTTTTGTTTTTCTATGATGTTGTCAAAAGGTTTCTCATCTCAATTCCTATATTTTCAATTCCTATAAGATTGCAAAAACATACCATCTCAATTTTTATATTTTTTCTATTCCTGTGTTTTTCATATTCTGTATTCCAAAAGGAGCCCACTTGGCCTCTCTCATGTTCTATTTTTTTGAATATCAACCTTCATTTTGCTATTGATTATTGTTTGACGATTTATATTTCTTGCAAGAAACATCCATATACGTCTCACACTCTAAAAATACTCCTCCGTCGAGGAGTATTTTTAGAGTGTGAGACGTATATGGATGTTTCTTGCAAGAAATACTCCTCTTGGCTTTCAAAAAAAAAAATACTCCTCCGTCACGGCCGCAACCACGGCTGTTCGTCCACCTTGTCGAGTGAGCTCTTTTCTCCTCTTGGGTCGCTCTCATGCGGTGGTGGTGTGCTAACGCCCACGCCCCATGGCCTTCTTCGACTTTCGCAATTCCTCTCTGATCAGACGAGGCTGGAGACGGTTCGTGTTCAAGCGAGATGGCCACGGGACACGCCCATTTTCGAAATTCAAAATTCGAATCACTCCCTCCCCGTCGCCAACGGTGCCGTTCCATATAAACCTTCCCCTACCCCACACGACCGTTCCATTCCATTCCATTCCCCTCCTCTCCGCCGCTGCATTCGGTTCATCCAATTCCTCCTCCCAACACAGCCGCACCCACCTTTCGGCGGAGCCATGACGAGGAGCGGCGACGTCAAGTCCTTCTTCCGGCAGCAGAAGGCTCATCACACTGCTGCTGCCGCCACCAAGCCCACGGGCGGCGTCTCCAAGAAGGCGGCCGCGGCGGCGGCGCACCACCACCACCAGAAGCCAGCGCCCGCCGTGCACGTCCATCCACTCCCAGGTATTGATATTCTTCCCGATCCGAAACTCTCCGGCCTCGATTCCACTGTCGTTGGTCAGCGTTTGCATCAGCAGCACACTCACCCATCCATCGATTCGATTCGTTTCTCTCCACCGCAGATCACGGCGCCGCAGACGGCGACGCGAGGAGGCGGCAGGAGGAGGAGCGGGACCGGGCGGCGCGGGAGTTCGACGTGGACATGCGGTACGGGCCCTGCCTCGGCCTCACCGGCGCCCAGCGCTGGCGCCGCGCCGCCGCGCTCGGCCTCGCCCCGCTGCCGACCGTACTGGCGCTCTGCGCAGACGGCCAGTCCTGCCTCTGGGAAGGCCGCATCTGAAGCCAGTAGCAGGAACTTGCGCAGAGCGGCAGCATCCGATCTGCTCACTGCTCTGCTTCCATTACCGCACCTCGTGGTACTACTCGCAGAGTCCGTGTGTGTGTTTTTTTCCTCTCTCCGTGCCAGTCGAAGCTTATGTGATGGTGCTGCCATGCTTGGTGTGTCCTTCATGTTCATGTATCCTTGTCTGGTTCCGACGTTCCGTGGTGCTTGACAGTGATCACCGCAGAAAGTGGCAGCTCTTCCATGTGTTCACAATCTCATTGCAGTATCAATCGCGTTGTATTTGTCTGACGTACCATTTCGCTTTAATCAGTAGCAGTTGTTTATCCCCCAAAACTTTCCGTGTAAAAAAAAGTTTGAACCCTAACATTCAAGAGACGCATAAAATCATCTTAGGCCCTGTTTATTTTAGTTTATAATCTGCTTAGGCTATCTCCAACAACCAGAGGTAAAAATTGAACCCTATCATACCATAAGGTATATTTTCTCTTCTTCAACAGCTAACCAAAACTCAACCTTCTCTTTCGTACCCGCGTCGGGGAGGAGGCGCCAACCTCGATTCCTCGAATCGGAGCGAGGGCGGCGGCCGCACAGAGAGACTAGGGAACCTGCTCACAGGCGTCGTCCCCGCCGAGGTCAGCAGGCTCTCGATGCTCGAGCACTTGTCGCTGTCCAACAACAACCTCTCCGGCCCGGTCCCCTTCGCGCTTGATGGTGGGGGCGACGGCGAGGGCGTCGGTGCTCGGATCTTGCGGCAAGGAGGAGAAGCAAAGCTGGGCGGCGAGGCAGCACGGGGCGAAGGGAGGCGTGCGGGCGAGGGAGGAGGCGCGGAGAGCAGGGCGACGGGAGGTGGGTCGAAGAAGCAGAGCTGCGAGGCGAGGCAGCGTGGGGCGCCAGAGAGCGAGGCAGGGCGCAGCCGCGCAGGCCGGGGGAAGCGGGATAGAGAAGCGAACCTGGGCGGGGAGAAGCAGCGCTAGGGGAAGAAGGTGCGCCGAGGGGCGGGTGGGTGAAGAAGGTGCGTGAGAAGCGGGCGGATGAAGAAGTAGCTGTCGATTGGAATGGCTATCGTCTGGAGGGTGAGTATGTTTGGGGCACCCGAGACGGGAAGCGGAAAATAAGTTTGCCAGATGGGGCGGCTGTTGGAGGGGGTTTAGACCCTCCCTCTTAGCAGGCAAAATAGAGATAGGCTTCCATATAGGAAACCTGTTGGAGACAGCCTTATCAATGAAAATAAACGAAAATCCCACCCAAAAAGATTGTTTAAATCTTGTTTATTTTTTGAGCCACTTTTTTGAAAAGCCCCAAAATAATTGGGATCTAGCTTACTCAAGTCGCAGCCCATCAATCGCGATACGAGTAATCCATCTGATTTTCCCACCGCTACCCTCGGAACCCACGCGGCCACGCGGACACAACTCCCTCACGCCCCGCCGCCACTCCCGTCGAGGTAGCCCAGCGCCTCACCTGCGCTGGCCCTTCATCGCACGCCGGCGACCGTCATCGCACTCGCCCATCGTCGCACGAGCCGGTGGCCTTGGTCGCACGCGCTGGCCTTTCGTTGCTCCCGTCACCCGCCACCGCCAGCCTGCAACTCCCGTCACTTGCGCCCTGTCGTCGGCCTCACTGTGGAAACAGAGGTTGGCATCTTCTCCAATGCCGGATCTTTCTTGGCCGAGTTGTTATTATCCAATGCTGATAAATCTCAATTGAGTTGTTATTATCCATACTTGAGTGAAGAAAAGAGCTGCATTGAGGTAAATAGAAATGGGCATGTGGAGCTTTGGATCGTTTCGATGGGAGAACGCAAATCGATGATTTCTGTTGTTTCGACATTTGCCAAATCCATGCCTGTTTTTGTATCAAGCGAATTGCAGTGAAAAATATAAGTAGTAGTTCTTACGTCATGTAACTACAAAAATGAGTTGTCATAAGCTTCAAGGACATACTGGTCAATATACTAATAATCCATTGGAAAAGAAACATGTTTACCAAACACTCAATCTCTCCATTAAGCAGATTATCTAGATCACGACTTATCAGAAAATCATGCTCCTCAGATGATCGAGACTAAAAAAGTGAAACCAAACAGAGCCTTATAAGTATCTCAAACAATTTCAATCCCAGTCTTAAAAGTTACTCCCTTCATCTCATATTACTTGTCGTTTAGGACAAAATTTGGAAAAAAAAATTATCTGCATACGGTATGTAAAACAGGTGTTGTGCAAACCCATTTGCAGATGTTGACAGCTGTCTCCTGGCAGTTTGATCCACCGTTGGCCGCCGAGGCCACACGCTTGTGGGCTTGCGGTGGATGGAGCCGATTCGGTATTCGCTGGCTCGTGGACGGCCTTCTCGCGCGCACATGTGGGCTCGAGACTCGGTGTCTGCTGCCTCCGACTCGGATAGTTTGATGGCTCATCACTGGCTTTTTAAATCAAATGATTTGATTTTGTTAGAACATGCAAATGTAGTGGTTCTTCACAAAATAAAAGGAGCATTTGGGCTTGCATCTCAAATAAAAGGAGCACGATAGTGACGATCCGTACCGTCGCGTGACATATCCGCATCCTTCGGCACTGGGGCGGCGCCGCTAGCGTAGCAGGTGTTACAATATATACACTTGTGATCACTTGTTGATGGCAACCGCCATCGGCGGTTCCCGCCGTCACCGTCGTCGCGCCTCTCCGGCGGACGGACGTGTCCCCCACCGCCGTGCCTCCTCGCATTGTATAAAAGCAAATGGAATGAATGAATAAAAACACAATTGAATCATTTGTTATCTCTCTCTTGCAAATTTGTCATTCAACACGTTATCAGCACTGTTCAGAGAGCAACAGAGAAGAACAAGAGCAAAAATCAAAGGTAAAATGTCCAACAATGTACTTACTGATACTTTAACCTTGGTGTTCTTCGTCGGGGATGAAGATCAGGGCCGCCTGCACCACCGCCAAGTTCACCGACGTGGCCATCACGATGTTCAATGTCGTGGTCACCGTGGAGGCCGCCGACTTCGTCAACCAGTGGCACCATCATCGGATCCATGCCGACCTCATCGCCACGCCGAGGATTGATCTCCGACCCCTTATCCCCGTCAACCCTCGGACCTAGACGCCCATCAATCGGGTCCACAAGGGGGGTCGGTCGCCATCCTCGGTGGGGAATCCCCAAACCGGGTTGCGACGATCCAAGGTCCCTCGTCATCGAGTGGACAGGGGGAAGAAGGAGGAAGAGAAGAAGAGGACAGGGGGAGTTATCCGACTCTGTACAATGATGCTATAACATACATCATATGTAATTACAGACTCACCTCCGTGATATTAAGCGTAGAACTTACGAAGGTGCTCAATGTTCCAAGGATTAGGGAGCGATGTCCCATCCTCGGTTGCCAAGCAAACGCATCCGGGACCGGATACTTTGATCACTCGAAAGGATCCTTCCCAGCTGGGGGAAAATTTGTTTAACCCTTCTCGAGTTTGTATTCTCCGTAGCACCAGATCGCCTTCCTCTAGCTGTCGGTTATGCACATGCCTTTGGTGATAATGCCGGAGCGCTTGGCGGTATCGTGCATTTCGAACAGCTGCTCGACACCTTCCCTCTTCAACGAGGTCAAGGTCTTCACACCGGAGCTGGTCCTGCATGGCTTCGTCGAAGGTCCAGACCTAGAGAGACTCGAAGGTGATTTCCGGAGGAAGGACTGCTTCAGCTCCATACACCAGGAAGTAGGGTGTCTCTCCAGTTGACCGGTTTGGAGTTGTCCTGTTTGCCCACAAGGTGGGCGGAAGCTCTTCAATCCAGATGACTCCATCTTTTTTCAGGCGCTCATATGTGCGCATCTTGAGTCCTTTTAGGATTTCTGCATTTGCTCTCTCAGCTTTGCCATTGCTTGTCGGGTGAGCTACGGAAGCGTAGCTAACTTGAATGCTCAGGTCTTCGCAATATCCTTGGAATGCATAACTTGTGAGTTAGGTCCCGTTGTCAGTTATGATCTTGTTTGGGACTCCAAATATGCATACTATGGACTGCAAGAAATTGATAGCTGATTGCTTGTTTATTGTCACAACTAGAGTTGCTTCCGGCCACTTAGTGAACTTGTCGATGATGACATACATGTACTTGTAACCTCCGACGGCTTTTGGGAAAGGTCCCAAAATATCCATACCCCACACAGCGAATGGCCATGTTGGAGGTATCATGTGTAGAGTTTGAGCTGGTGTGTGAATTTGCTTCGCATGGAACTGGCATGCTTCACATTTCTTCACTAGCTCAGTTGCATCTTGGAGTGCTGTAGGCTAGTAAAAACCATGTTGGAAGGCTTTACCGACCAACGTGCGGGAAGACCGTGGTTCCCACACTCGCCTCCGTGGATTTCTGTGAGGAGCTCGCGGCCTTCTTCCCTTGTAATGCACCGCATTAGGAATTCGTTGGCACCACGCCAGTAGAGATCCCCTTCTACCAGTGTGTATCTTTTAGCCAATCTAACTATCCGGTCAGCAGATACATTGTCTTCTGGAAGGATGTTGTCTTTCAAGTAGCTCCGGATCTCCGAGATCCATGCATCGGAGCTAACTTGAGCTTCTGAGTCTTGCGTGATGGGTTGCTCGGAGCTTCCTGCAGCACCTACGACCCTTGATGGATGCCATGGTAATAGGGCCATCGGGACCGCCAGCTTCGAAGTGCTGGTCTCGCCCCCTTCGCTCAGTTCGGCAGGCTGAGCTGTTGGTCTTGACAATCTCTAGATGAAGGTTCCGTTGGGAACTGGTGCTCCGGTTGAAGCTTTCATCTAGAGTTTGTCAGCTTCAACATTATTGAGACGCTGGACATGGCAAAGATCTAGGACTTTGAAATCCTTCTGGAGCTTCTGGACTTCAAGTAGATATGCAGCTAGTTGAGGGTTGTTGCAGCATCATTCACCTTTGACTTGTTTTATAACGTGTTGCGAATCACCCTTTACCAACAGCTGCTTGACACCATATGATAGTGCCACCTTGAGCCCATAGATTAATGCTTCATACTCCGCCATGTTGTTGGTCGCCTTGAAGTCAAGGTGAACTATGTATTTGACCTTCTCCCCGGTCAGAGCGAGGAGAAGGATTCCAGCTCTGGCCCCCTACTTCTGCATGGAGCCGTCGAAGTAAAGAGTCCAGTGAGGCTCAGTGAAGACCGGGACCTTAGGTTCTGGTTTCTGCTCACTAGGGCCCCCCAGGATTTGATGGAGAGGGGGTCCATTCCGCCACAAAGTATGCCAATGCTTGACTCTTGATCGCTTCTCTTGGGACGAATTCAAGATCGAACTCGACCAATTCTGCTGCCCACTTTGCAATGTTCCCAGTAGAGTTGGGGTTATGCAAGATTGCACGCAGTGGATAAGAGGTTACCACTGAAATCTTGTGAGCTTGGAAGTAGTGACGAAGCTTCCTAGAGGCAATAAGAACTGTGTAGAGCAGCTTATACACCTCTAAGTACTGAGTCTTGGCGTCATGGAGTACCTCGCTGGTGAAGTACACTGGGCGCTGGACTGTCCGGACCCTCCTGGAGGGACCCAGAGCTTCCTCCTCATCAACCCAGACCCTCCCGGAGGGGTCTGGACCTTTTTCGGGGACCTCCCGGTTCTTGCTTGAAGAACCCGGAGTTTCTTCTGAAGTGACCCGAACCCTCCCAGAAGGATCTGGATCTTCTTGTTCAGCAACAGTAACTCCTTCATTTGAAAGAGGTTGATCCTCTGGCTTCTCACCTCGAGGATCCGGGTCTGGGGGCTGGGACCCAGACTCGCCTTCAGGTAGCTCCGGACCTTCCTGAAGGGGTCTGGATTCCTAATCTGGAGATGGTTCTGGTCTTTCCGCAACCAGGACCATGCTGACAACTTCGCCAGTTGCTGAAATGTAAAGCAGAAGTGGCTCACCAGGATTTGGAGCTACCAAAGTTGGTAGAGTGGTGAGGAGATGCTTGAGCTCTTGGAATGCCTTTTCTGCTTCTTCATACCATTGGAATAGTCCGGACTTCCTCAATAATTTGAAGAAGGGTAGCGCCTGTTCCGCCAGTCTTGAGATGAACCGGCTGAGGGCGGCTAGACATCCAGTCAGCTTCTGGACATCCTTGATGCGAGCTGGTGGCCGCATGTCTTCAATAGCTTTAATCTTCGCTGGATTCGCTTCTATTCCTCGGTAGTTCACCAAGAATCCAAGAAGATTTCCGGAGCTAACCCCAAAGACACACTTGTCTGGGTTCAACCTTGTGTGTGTGATTCGTAACTTGTCGAAGATAGCTTGCAAGGTGTCAAGAAATGACTCTTTGTTCTTGATCTTGACGACAATGTCATCGACTTACACTTCCACTACATCTCTAATGAGCTCTCCAAAAGTTTGGTACATAGCTCGCACAAATGTTGAAGCAGCATTTTTGAGACCGAATGGCATGGTAGTGCAACAGTATAATCCATCTACTGTGATGAAGGCGGTATGCTCTTCATCTTCCCTAGACATTCTGATTTGATGATACCCAAAATATGCGCCTAAGAAACACAGTAATTCACACCCGGAGGTGGAATCCACTATCTGATCTATTCTAGGTAGTGGGAATGGATCCTTTGGACATGCCTTATTCAATGTTGTGTAGTCGATACACATCCGAAGCTTCCCGTCAGCCTTAGGTACAACGACTGGGTTTGCCAGCCATTTTGGGTGGAAGACTTCCCAGATGAATCCAGATTCGAGCAACTTCTTCACTTCTTGACATATGAAGTTTTGTCGCTCTACTGATTGCTTCCGAGGCTTCTGATGTACAGGTCAAGCGTCGGGATAAATCTCCAGATTGTGCTCAATCACTTCCCTAGGGATCCCAGGCATTTGTGACGGTTGCCAGGCAAACACATCGACATTAGCCCAGAGAAAAATGATGAGCGCGAGTTCCTATTTATTGTTCAAATCTCCTGATATACGGGTGGTCTGAGCAGCATAGGAACCAATTTGGATGAATTTGACGGGAATATCTGTGTCGCCGCTTGGTTGCACACGAGGTGCGGAAGTTGAGCCTCGATGACAAATGCTTGAGAGCTTCGGGGCTTGCTCCTTTCTGGATTCTTCCTCCTGCGCTGTAGCAAGCGCGTGGAGTTCTTCCAGAGCAGTAACTCCGACGGTGCGATCTCCACGGATCCGGAGAACGCCTGAGGGTGTTGGCATCTTCAACACCAAGTAGCCATAATGAGCAACAACTATGAATTTGTACAAAGCTGGCTAGCCCAAGATGGCGTTGAATGACAAGTTGATATGTGCCACGTCGAAGACCAACTTCTCAATCCTATAATTCTCCCGAGTTCCAAAGGTCAACGGGAGAGTAATGGCACCGAGTGGGGTTATGGCCCCCGAACCTACTCCAGAGAAAGGTCGAGAGGGGTGAAGATCCGAAGGTCGGAGCTGAAGCTTGACGAAGGCTTTGAAGCTTATGAGGTTCAGACCCGAACCTCCGTCCACCATTACGTGGTGGAGCTGGATGTTATTGATGGTCGGAGATACCATTAGCGGAAGTTGACCAGCTCCGATCATGTTCCGAGGGCAGTCCGAAGCATCAAAAGTGATGGCAGTGTCCATCCACTTCCGATGAGGCTCCGCCATGGCGGTGGGAGCTACAAAGGCCATGTCCTGCCGCATTGTTTTGAGGACACCACGGGAAGTGATGTCCCACGAACCACCAAAGATGGTGTTCATGGTTTTCCGACGCTCGTTGTCAGAGACATCAGAATCGTCGTCAACGGGGGTGTAAATAGCATTCAAGACCTTTTTGGGGTCCTGAAAGCCTAACTCCTCTTCAGTCGGAGCTTCATCGAATTTTTGTTTTCCTTCCCTTTGACGGAAAGGAGCTTCTTCTCGGCGCTTGCTGTAGCACCCGACAAGGTTCCGGACCTCTCGGCAGTCTTCCAGATTGTGGTTGTCCGTCTTGTGTATGGGACACCACATCTTTGAGATGCCACCGTCTTCAGACGATGACCAAGGTCGTTTCTTGAGGCGTGGCTCCCGACCACCCGGAGCTGCAGCAACAGTGGCAGTAGGTGTGCTGGCCAACGGCTTTTTCTTGCCGTTGGACTTTTTCTTCTTCTTGCCACTACTGGAGGAAGTGGCTTCACCCTTGGAGGATATTTTGTTGTCCTCCAGAGGTGGTTTGAAGTGCATTTCACGGCACTGTGCAGCCTTGGCACACTTGTGTGTCAAGCTGAAGAGTTCCGTGACGCCGGTGACTTCCTTAGTCGCTAGCTTCTCCAGCATTTTCTAGTCTCGAACACCCTGTCTGAATGCTACAATAACAGAAGCGCTTGAGATAGAAGGAATGGTATTTCGTACCTGGGAGAACCTCTGGATGAAAGATCGCAAGGACTCTCCCCCTTTTTTCTTGACCACAAAAAGATCCAGTTCCGTGCTTGGTCGGGTGTATGAGCTCTCGAAATTGGTGGTGAACCGTTGGCACAACTCCGACCAACTATTGATGGAGTTAGGCGGTAGGCTCATGAACCAAGACCTGGCAGTCCCAGTCAAAGCCACAGGAAAATAATTGGCCATCACGGCCTCATTGCCCCAAGCCGCAAGGATAGCGGTGGAGTAGATTTGAAGAAATTCAGCGGGGTTAACGGTCCCACCAAATTTCTATGGCAAATGAGGCCAGAACTTTTGCGGCCATCTGACCATGCGTAGGTGCATGGCCAAGGCAGAACAGCCTCCTCCTACTCCCTCAGGAGCAGGACTGTCCCGAGCCTCTCGCCTCTCGCGAGCATGCTCGATGTGGACTCGGTCGTCCTGTTGCCGGTGACGACGATCAAGCTCCGCCCAAAGGTCTTGAGTCGAAAGCCTTGTTACTGTGTGAGTACGTCGAGCCCCAGAAGGCAGCAACATCGCCTGTTGAGATGCAGCACGCCTCCTGTGCTGCGAAGCTTGCGGACTGAGTCTACCTGACAAGGTCCGATGTTGCGATGGGGCCCATCCCGAGGGGGGAGGACCTTGATTGCTGATGCCATTGGTTGCTGCTGCAACCAGATGATCCACATCAGTCATCCACTGCTCCATTGCACCCTGGGGTGCTCCTGGAGGTGGTGGATGTTGGAGAAGAGCACATGCATCATTAAGCGCGTGTTTGGGGTTGTTGTTTGCCAATGTAGTGACCGACGCGGACGCCCCATCTCGCTGTTCGGGTTGATTCACCGGTGCGGACGGTGGTGGTGGTGGCATGACTCCTGTTGGGGCTATGGCACCTGCTGGCTGATGCATGTTGGAGGGATTGCCACCATCAGGTTGCTCAGCATGGTTACCGTTGGACGATCCAGCAACAGAATTCACCATCTTTGAATCTCAAGTGTCCCCCTACCTGGCGCACCAACTGTCGGAGTCTGGTTCCGGCAATTCTCCCGGTACTACTATTAGTAGCCCACGGAGTTTCTTAGTTCGGTTGGGGTGCACGGAAATTCAGAACAACATGGTGACTTGACACGAGGATTTACGTGGTTCGGGCCGCCTGAGCATAATACCCTACTCCACGGGTGTGTTGTTGTTGTATTGGGTGTACGAGAGCGTGAGCCAGAGAGAGGCCGAAAAAGTCTCCTTGTGTATCGCTCGGCCAACTCTTTTATAGTTCAGGGGCTGGCCGTTACATCATTAGCCTGACCTGACATGTGGCCCTGGCGGTTACTGATGCCTAATACGCAGTTAATGTGCTTAATTCCCCTTAATAGCGTGATAACAACCTTTAATGGTGGCGTTACTGGTATTAAGGGTCATCCGATCGTGTGTCATTAAGATAGCATTAATGACACATAATCAGGTCTTGAAGTCTTTAATGTTCCTTGAAGGTCCGAGTCATTGGAGGTCCACCAATCTGCCTGTTGAGGTTGAAGGTCCGACGGTTGGACGCGTGGCAGCTCCGGAGCTTACCGTCTTGGACGAGTAGGTTCGGTGCCGTTGTACACGTGTCGGTACCGGAGCTTCCCTCTGTTGGGGTTTAGGTCCGGGGGTGCCACACAGGTATCTAGTCCGGAGCTTTCCTAGGTATGGATTGTAGCTCCGATTTATACACGTGGTGGCACTGGGACTAACCATACGAGGGAGGCAGGTCCGGTTCCGAGTGACACGTGGGGCCTTCGGGGGTCTTCAACTCAGATAGGTGGAGTTCCTTTGCACTCTTTGCAGTTCCAATGGGTATCCGGTACACAGGATACCGACATCTGGCAACACAAAAACATCTATCTTTGTAGTTGATGGATGTCGTGACTGCATATTTATATGGTTCACTAGATTTGGATATTTATATGATGGTTCCCGATGGGATACCCGTACCAAATGGAAAAGTAGATCGCAACATGTTTTGTGTTAAACTTAACAAGTCTTTATATGGCTTGAAATAGTCTGGAAGGATGTGGTATAACCGACTGAAGGAGTTCCTTTTAAACAAAGGCTACTCTACAAATGATGATTTCCCTTGTGTTCATTCGAAGATCCTCAACTGGTTTTTGTATCATATCAGCATATTTTGATGATTTAAATATCATTGGCACCAAGAAAGACATTAAAGAGACACAAAATCATCTTAAAAGAGAGTTTAAGATGAAGGATTTAGATAAAACTAAATTTTGCTTGGGTATACAACTAGAGCACCTTCATACGGGGATTCTCATACATAAATCAGCTTATGTTCAAAAGGTATTAGAGAAATTCAATATGAACAAAGCTTATCCACCTAAAACTCCTATGGTAGTAAGAGGCTTAGAAAGGGACACAGATCCATTTCGGCCATGCCAAGAAGGAGAAGAGTGTTGGTACCCTGAGTATCGTATACCCCTTGAGATTGCAAAGATCTTAAGGAAATGTCATCTACTTGATTTGAAGACCTTCAGAGTCCCACATGTCAGACAAAACCGGACCCGCTTCCCTAATATGGTTAGTCCCAGGGTCGCCACGTGTACCATCAAACCGGAGCTACCACCCACAAGGGGGAAGCTCCGGGCTATGTACCATAACAGCACCCCCGGACCAAACCCCAGACCGAGGGAAGCTCCAAAACTGACACGTGTCTGGTGACATCGGACCTATCTGTTCCCCACAGTATGCTCCGGAGCTGCCACGTGTCCAACCGTCGGATCTTCAGCCTCAAACCTCCGGTAGACTCCACAACGGCTCCGGATCTTCAAAGGGGAATCAAGGACTTCAAGACCCGATTAAGTGTCATTAATACTATGTTAATGACACACGATCGGACGACCCTTATTACCAGTAACGGCGCTGTCAAAGCCCATAACTCGGTCATTAAGGGTAATTAAGCGCATCAAATGTGTATCAATATTAGTAGCCGTCGGGGCCACATGTCGGGCCAGGCCAACTTGTAACGGCCTGTCCTTATACTATAAAAGGACAGGCCAACGATACATAGAGGGGATCTGATCATCTGATCTGATCTGTTCTGATCGATTCACACGCGCTCTCAACTCACGTCACCTGAGTTGAGTTCATACATTCAATACAACACCAACACACCCCGTGGAGTAGGGTATTACGCTCAGGCGGCCCAAACCACGTAAATCTTTGTGTCTCCTGTGTCATTTTACATTTCACCTTCTTGAATCTCCGCGCGCCCACACCGAACTTCAAACTCCGCAAACACTTTTAGTAGTGTCGAGAGATCTGCCGGATCAAAACCACCGACAGTTGGCGCGCCAGGTAGGGGGAGCGCCTGAGATTTCAAGAATGATGAACTCAGCTGCTGAATCATCCAATGGTCATCCCGCTGTTCAAGCTGCTGGGGCAATCCCTCTAATATGCAGCCACCAGCAGGAACCTCAGTTCCAGCAGGAGTCACACTTCCACCACCGCCACCTCCACCAGCAAATCAAGTTGGGCAGCACAATGGTGCACCGGCATCAATCACTGTGTCGGCGAATCATGACAACACGGAACACGCGCTCCATGCAGCACGTGCTCTCCTTCAGCGCCCACCACATCCGGATGCATCCCGGGATGCAATGGAGCAGTGGAGGGCCGATGTGGAACACTTGGTTGCGACAGCAGCCGACCGCATCAGTAACCAGGGTCCTCCTCCTTCAGGATGGGCCCCGTCGCAGCGACGGACCTTGTCTGGCAGACTTGGTCCGCACATTTCCAACAACAGGAGACGTGTTGCATCACAACAAGTGACGTCGTTGCCCTCCGGGGCCCGACGCACTCACACGGTATCAAGGCTTTCAACTCATGACCTCCGGGCGGAGCTTGATCGCCGATACCGTCAACAAGACGGCCGAGTCCATATCGAGCGTGCTCGTGAAAGACGAGAAGCACAGGACATTCCTGCTCCTGAAGGAGTAGGAGGAGGCTGTTCAGCCCTGACCATGAATCTGCGTATGGTCAGGTGGCCACAGAAATTCCGGCCTCACCTGCCAGAGAAGTTTGACGGGACCGTTAATCCCATCGAATTTCTTCAGATTTACTCCACTGCTATCCTAGCAGCTGGAGGAAGTGAGGCTGTAATGGCCAACTATTTTCCAGTGGCTTTAACTGGGACCGCCCGGTCCTGGTTTATGAGCCTTCCACCCAACTCCATCAACAGTTGGGAGGAGTTGTGCCGATAGTTCACCGCCAACTTCGGGAGTTCATACACCCGACCAGGCACCGAACTGGACCTTTTTGCAGTCGTGCAAAAAGGGGAGAATCCCTACGATCATTCATCCAGAGATTCTCTCAGGTACAAAACACTATCCCTTCTATCTCTAGCGCTTCTGCCATTGTGGCATTTAGACAGGGTGTACGGGATAAGAAGATGTTGGAGAAACTGGCGATCAAGGAGATCACCAGTGTCACAGAACTCTTCAGCTTGGCCGACAAATGTGCCAGAGCTACGGAGGGCCGTGAAATGCACTCTAAACCACCTCCGGAGGATCTCAAGAAATCCTCCAAAGGCAAAGCCACTACCTCCGGGAGTGGCAAAAAGAAGAAAAAGACCAACGGCAAGAAGAAGCCGTCGGTCGGCGCATCTAATGCTGCAGCTGCTGCAGCTCCGGTGGCCGGGGGCCACGCCCCGAGAAGCGACCTCGACCGTCTTCTGAAGACGGTGGCAAACCCAAGGTGTGGTGTCCAATTCATAAGACGGACATCCACAGTTTGGAAGACTGCCGGGAGGTCCAAAACCTTGCCGAGCGCTACAACAAGCGCCGAGAATAAGTTCCTTTCCGACAAAGGGAAGGAAAACAAAAAGTTGACGAAGCTCCGGCTGAAGAGGAGTTAGGTTTTCAGGATCCTAAAAAGGTCCTGAAGGCCGTCTACACCTCCGTCGACGACGATTCTGACGTCTCTTACAATGAGCGTCGGAAGACCATGAACACCATTTTTGGTGGATCATGGGACATCACCTCCCGCCGCGTCCTCAAGACAATGCGTCGGGACATGGCCGATGTAGCTCCTACAACCAGGGCGGAGCCACATCGGAAGTGGATGGACACAACCATCACTTTTGATGCTTCGGACTGCCCTCAAAGCATGGTTGGAGCAGGCCAGTTACCTTCGATGGTATCTCCTACCATCAATAACATTCAGCTCCACCATGTTATGGTAGACGGAGGTTCGGGGCTGAACCTCATAAGCTTCAAAGCTTTTACCAAGCTTCAGCTCCGACCTCTGGATCTTCACCCCTCCCAACCTTTCTCCGGAGTAGGTCCGTGAGCCATTACCCCACTCGGTGCTATTACTCTCCCTGTTACCTTCGGGACCCGGGAGAAGTATTGCACTGAGAAGTTGGTCTTTGACGTTGCTCAGATCAACTTACCTTTCAACTCCATCTTGGGTAGGCCTGCCTTGTACAAATTCATGGCAGCTGCTCATTATGGCTACCTGGTGTTAAAGATGCCAACACCAGTGATGAGGACATCACTTATATGGATACAAACAACACTCCATTGAATATACAAGATGCAATCAATAGAGTTCATACACAACAATTAATTTCAGAGGTGAACTCGTTCTTATATATTTCCTTATATGTTTTTGAGCATAAATTGCTACTTAATGATTTATTTGTGATTAGGATCCATGGAGAGGTTCAAGGAGTACTTGGAGGGAGTATTAGGGACGTGGAAGACCAGAGAATTCGTTCAAAGAAGATGGAAACCGAACCAAACTCCAAATCGTATCCAACTCGGAGTCCAGGAGCAGTACGCACTAAAACGGATGTCCAGGACGCATACGAACTCCGTTTTGGACGTTCAACATATGCACGGAAAGGGGAGAGGATAACCTTTCCAATGGCGCCGGTCCCATATCAAAATTCCATCGGAGTCGATGGGAATCGTCGAAACAAAAGCAAGTACAGAATCTGTCAGGGTGCTGCGCCACCGTATTGGGCCATTGGGCCTTGTATCAAGTCTAAGTCCATTATTTTCATGTCTTAGGGTTAGGTCACGACCCTAACACCCCCTTGTATGTACTCCCACCTATATATACTCCATGGTAGCCGCCATAGACAATTGAGTTTTGCATAGATTAATAATATCGCTGTTCTACAGTTTGTGGAACCCCAACTTCGCGATTTCAGATCGTGTCTTCTACGTTCTTGCTTGTGTTCTCGGTTGCACTTGCAGGGATTAGCCTTCTTGGCGAGGTCAATCGTGTGAAGCACGGTTGATAACCAACGGAGCGGTGGTGTAGTGATTGCAGGGGCTGTTCGTGTTCTACTCGAGAGCCTCAGATCATCAACGTCGAGATCTCCATCAATCGACCTATCCATTACCTTTCGGAAGATCGGGACATCATCTTTTTCTCATCAATTGGTATCAGATTTCCAGATTGACCGTTAGGTAATTCATCTATCCATTACATTAGTTTTGTTTTTCATACCTAGAGTCCACAAAAAAAGCCACAAAAAAACTTGCAGTTTAGTAGATCTGTTCATTACTTTGTCCAAACCACATTGAGCCTTTGCAACTTTGTTATTCAGTTTAGTTTTGTTGAGTTTGTGTCCGTGGTTGATTTATATTGCTGGTTTAGAAAGTGTTTTTGGTATTAGTTTGAGTTTTGCATTGTGTGATTCATCCTTTTGAATCACGTTATCACGTCCAGATTAGATTCATCTCTGACCAGTTCAGTATTTTCATCATATCTGGCTCATACAAACTCGGATTTTGGTGTTCGTGTACTTTTTGGAAAGATTAAAAAGTTCTCTATAACTTTCATATTCATCATTTGCCCAGAAAATATAGTTATTGATGTCGAAATTGCATTGGATCCGAATCTGTTATTGACCTAAAAATTCTGAACAGTCTGTATTTCGGGGGCAATATCTTCTATTGTTCTTTTCCAAAATAGGTCATCCATATATTGAAATTAAAGAGGAGAGATATATCTACAATCTTTCTGTTCTAAGTTTTCCAATTTAAAGCCTATAAGTGTGCCTATTTGTCCTTAGAAGATTGAGCAGAAAATCTGCGACAGACACACGAGATATCTTGGATTGATTTTCATTGTGTTCTTCCCTTGCAGCACATTCTGAAAAAAAAGGAAGAAAAAAAGAAAAAGGCAAGTGCAAAACAAGAAACAAAAGCCGTACAAAAAAGAGGAAAAAAACAACAAAAAAAACAGAAGTGCTTGCATTCTTTGTGTCATCTAGTTTTGTCCCATGTCTTGCTAGCTTGAACTACTAGGAACACATTTAGGCCAGCAACTTTGACAAATACTTTGGACACTTATTCAACTTTACTATCTGATTTCATTGTTGCTAATCCTTGCTACATAGAAAGTGCCATCCAAGCTACACCTTACTCTTGAGCAGAATCGATACACCTTTGCAATCATCCCACGCTTCATTGGTCTCTTCATACCGTCCACCGTTTGCCACCTGCAGTGTCGGTAAGAACACTTGTAAGAGCGTGGTAAGACGCTTGAGAGTGTGTGATTCCACTTCCACTTTGCCATTATCCTTTGTAGTTGATAGGGATAACATATTTTTGTGTTGTCTTCTTTTTGCTACTAACAATGTCAGGTAAAAGCAAGAATCATGCATAATATGCTGAGATGATAGACATGATGAAGACGACAATGGAGTTGCTCACTAAAAATCAAACATCAACCAAGGATTCACATGACATTCGGACCACCTTTACAACACCTTCCACAAGAAGTAATTACATTCTCCCATCTCTTCCTTCTTATGATGGTTTTGGTTACGATGAATATATTGCTTGGGAAATAGAGTTGGATAAAATTTTTGGAAAATGTCATATGTGTGAGAGGAGGAAGATTAGAAATGTTGCAAGTGCATTAGTAGGTTGTGCATTAACTTGGTGGAACAATTTAAATGATTTAGAAAAACCTCGAACATGGAAAGATATGAAAATTCTTATGCGAGAAACATTTACTAGTGTATCCAATTGCAAAGATGAAATACATGAGCTTGAGAAGAATTTTCTTGTTGTACCTCCTCCTATGCCTAACCTTTTGCAGGAACAAGAACCAATAATTGTAGAAAATCCAAAAGAGAATGAGGTGTTCAACAACTCATGTGAAAATTCAGATCTATCAATTCATATTTCACCCACAATTACTGCTGAAAATGAGAATAAAGGTAACGAATATCACAACACACTTGTTGAAGGTGAGAAGTTTTTGGATGTTCTGAATTTTTTCACCAATCATGCTATTTTCGAGGAGCGACTAGTGGAATCTTTTATTGATACACCATTGATACATGTTGATTTTCCTGCTGATCCTTCTGTTAAGAAAGAGTTGTGTGCTGATAACTCTATTATACCTATGCAAAAACAAGTTAATGTACAAGATGATTGTGTTTTGAATTCACCTACTTGTGCTGAAATTCATAATTTGATCACCACTACTGCTGAAAATGATGAGCTGAAATTTTTGTCTTCTCTAAATACATTGGGTTATATTGAATTTGACACTCTTTGTGATCTAAATATTGTAGAGAGGAGAATATTTTCACAATCTGAATTGCCTTTATTAAGTAGAAATATTTTTCATGCTATAGGCAACTATGAAGATAGTGGTAAATTTATGGTGCATAAAGTTTACATATGTTCAAATGTGCAAGCTCCTTTTGTGCTGCAACAACATGGTGAAATGAATGGATGCACTAACACTAATAATGTATTGTCAAGTTTTTCTAGCATTTTCTTATTGCAGCAAGGACAACAAATAAAAAAGAAGCATTGTTCATTGCGGTTGTGCAATATGGACAGTGTTCATTCTACCCCCAAAGCAATCCTTTTTCCTGGACATACGAGCAAGCCGAGGACGGCTTGTCATAAAGAAGGGGAGAATGACGAGATCATGCACATTATCATTGCATCTACAAATATGGTACAAAGTTTATTTGTTTGGGATCCTGGCTCAAGTGAATGTGCCCTCTTGTTTGGACAAGATCAAGATGGTGCACTATGTCGTCCGCCACCTTGGCCTCCTCCTTTCATGCTTACAAGAAGATTTGATGGCGTTGCACATATGGACCCACACATGATAGAAGACAAACTTGAGTCGAGGACGACTCCAATTCAAGAAGGGGAGGATGATGAGGACATCACTTATATGGATACAAACAACACTCCATTGAATATACAAGATGCAATCAATAGAGTTCATACACAACAATTAATTTCAGAGGTGAACTCGTTCTTATATATTTCCTTATATGTTTTTGAGCATAAATTGCTACTTAATGATTTATTTGTGATTAGGATCCATGGAGAGGTTCAAGGAGTACTTGGAGGGAGTATTAGGGACGTGGAAGACCAGAGAATTCGTTCAAAGAAGATGGAAACCGAACCAAACTCCAAATCGTATCCAACTCGGAGTCCAGGAGCAGTACGCACTAAAACGGATGCCCAGGACGCATACGAACTCCGTTTTGGACGTTCAACATATGCACGGAAAGGGGAGAGGATAACCTTTCCAATGGCGCCGGTCCCATATCAAAATTCCATCGGAGTCGATGGGAATCGTCGAAACAAAAGCAAGTACAGAATCTGTCAGGGTGCTGCGCCACCGTATTGGGCCATTGGGCCTTGTATCAAGTCTAAGTCCATTATTTTCATGTCTTAGGGTTAGGTCACGACCCTAACACCCCCTTGTACGTACTCCCACCTATATATACTCCATGGTAGCCACCATAGACAATTGGGTTTTGCATAGATTAATAATATCGCTGTTCTACAGTTTGTGGAACCCCAACTTCGCGATTTCAGATCGTGTCTTCTACGTTCTTGCTTGTGTTCTCGGTTGCACTTGCAGGGATTAGCCTTCTTGGCGAGGTCAATCGTGTGAAGCACGGTTGATAACCAACGGAGCGGTGGTGTAGTGATTGCAGCGGCTGTTCGTGTTCTACTCGAGAGCCTCGGATCATCAACGTCGAGATCTCCATCAATCGACCTATCCATTACCTTTCGGAAGATCGGGACTCACTTTTTCCTATCAACCAGTAGGCGTTCTCTGGATCTGCGGAGATCGCACTGCCGGAGTAAACGCTCTGGAAGAACTTCATGCGCTTACTACGGTGCAAGAGGAGGACTCCAGGCAGGAGCAAGCTCCAAAATCCCCGAGCATTCGTCAACGAGGCTCGACTTCTGCACCTCGTGTGCAGCCAAGCGGCGACACCGACATTCCCGTCAAAGTCGTCCAAATCGGTTCCGATGCCGCTCAGACCACCGCTATATCGGGGGGACTGAATGACAAATAGGAACTCGCGCTCATCTCTTTCCTCCGGGCTAATGTCGACGTGTTTGCCTGGCAACCGTCACAAATGCCTAGGATCCCCAGGGAAGTGATTGAGCACAATCTGAAGATCTACCCTGACGCCCGACCCGTGCATCAGAAACCTCGGAAGCAATCCGTGGAGCGACAGAACTTCATTCGACAAGAAGTGAAGAAGTTGGTCGAAGCTGGATTCTTCCGAGAAGTCTTCCATCCAAAATGGCTGGGAAACCCAGTCGTTGTGCCCAAGGCCGGCGGGAAGCTTCGTATGTGTATTGACTACACAACACTAAATAAGGCATGTCCAAAAGATCCATTCCCACTACCTAGAATAGATCAGATAGTGGATTCCACCTCCGGGTGTGAATTACCGTGTTTCCTAGACGCATATTCTGGGTATCATCAAATCAGAATGTCTAGGGAAGATGAAGAGCATACCTCTTTCATCACAGTCGATGGATTGTACTGTTATACAGCCATGCCATTTGGTTTCAAGAATGCAGCTTCAATCTTTGTACGAGCTATGTACAAAAACTTTTGAAGAACTCATTAGAGACATAGTGGAAGTGTTCGTCGATGACATCGTGGTCAAGGTCAAGAACAAGGAGTCACTCCTTGACACCTTACAGGCTGTCTTCGACAAGCTGCAGGTCACCCGCACAAAGCTAAACCCAGACAAGTGTGTCTTCAGGGTTAGCTCCGGAAAACTTCTTGGTTTCCTCGTAAATCACCGGGGCATAGAGGCTAATCCGGCGAAGATCAAAGGCATTGAAGACATGCGGCCACCAGCCCGCATCAAGGGTGTCCAAAAGCTGACTGGATGTCTAGCAGCCCTCAGCCAATTCATTTCAAGACTGGCGGAATGGACACTTCCCTTCTTCAAGTTATTGAGGAAGTCCGGACCATTCCAATGGTCTGAAGAAGCAGAAAAGGCATTCCAGGAGCTAAAACAGCTCCTCACCACCCTACCAACTCTGGTAGCTCCGAACCCTGGTGAGCCTTTGCTGCTTTACATTTCAGCAACTGACGAAGTTGTCAGTGTGATCCTGGTTGCGGAGAGACCAGAACCATCCCATGCTCAGGAATCTAGACCCCTCTGGGAGGGTCCGGAGGTTCCTGAAAGCGAGTCTGGGTCCCAGTTCCCAGACTTGAGTCCACAAGAAGTTACTTCAGAAGACCCAGACCCCTCCGGGAGGGTCCAGGTCGCTTTTGAAGAAGCTCCGGGTCCCTCCAGCAAGGACCGACCCGGAGGTCTCCGAAGAAGGTCCGGATCCCTCCGGGAGGATCCGGGTCAATGAAGAGGAAGCTCCGGGCCCCTCCGGGAGGGTCCGGACCATCCAGCGCCCAGTGTACTTCATCAGTGAAGTAGTTCATCACGCCAAGACTCGATACATAGAGGTGCATAAGCTGCTCTATGCAGTTCTTATCGCCTCCAGGAAGCTTCACCATTACTTCCAAGCTCACAAGATTTCAGTGGTGACTTCTTACCCACTTGGAGCAATCTTGCATAATCCCAATTCAACTGGGAATATTGCAAAGTGGGCAGCAGAATTGGCCGAATTCGATCTCGAATTCATTCCAAGACAAGCAATCAAGAGTCAGGCATTGGCAGATTTTGTGGTGGAATGGACTCCCTCTACATCAAACCCTGGGGGCCCAGTGAGCAGAAGCCAGAACACAAGGCTCCGGTCTTCACCGAGCCTCACTGGACCCTCTACTTCGACGGCTCCATGCAAAAACAAGGGGCCGGAGATGGAATCCTTCTCCTCGCACCAACCCGGGAGAAGGTAAAATAAATGGTACACCTTGACTTCAAGGCGACCAACAACATGGCAGAGTACGAAGCACTCATCTACGGACTAAAGGTGGCACTGTCATACGGTGTCAAGCAACTGCTGGTCAAGGGAGATTCACAACTCATCATTAAACAAGTGAAGGGTGAATGCTCCTGCAACAATCTCCAGCTAGCTGCTTACCTCCTTGAAGTGTAGAGGCTTCAGAAGGACTTCGAAGTCCTAGACCTCCACCACGTCCAGCGTGTCCACAACGCTAAAGCCGACGAACTCTCGACGAAAGCGTCAAACGGAGCTCCAGCTCCTGATGGAACTTTTGTCCGGAGGATGTCAAAACCCACAGCTCAGCCTGCCGAACTGAGCGAAGGGGGCGAGATCAGCATCCCGAAGCTGACGGTCCCGATGGCCCTGTTACCATGGCATCCATTAAGGGTCGTAGGTGCTGCCGGAAGCTCCGAGCAACCCAGCACACAAGACTCAAATGCTCAAGTTAGCTCCGATGCATGGATCTCGGAGATCCGAAGCTACTTGAAAGACAACATTCTTCCTGACGATGATGTATCCGCTGACCGGATAGTCAGATTGGCTAAAAGATACACGTTGGTAGAAGGGGATCTCTACCGGCGCGGTGCCAACGACGTCCTAATGCGGTGCATCACAAGGGAAGAAGGCTGCAAGCTCCTCGCAGAAATCCATGGAGGCGAGTGTGGGAACCACGCGTCTTCCCGCAAGCTGGTCGGTAAAGCCTTCCGGCATGGCTTCTACTGGCCTACAACATTCCAGGATGCAATTGAGCTGGTGAAGAAATCTGAAGCATGCCAATTTCATGCAAAGCAAATTCACAAACCGGCTCAGCCTCTATAAATGATACCTCCTACATGGCCCTTCACTGTGTGGGGGATGGACATCTTGGGACCTTTCCCAAGAGCCGTCGGAGGTTACAAGTTCCTGTATGTCGCCATTGACAAGTTCACCAAGTGGCCGGAAGCAACTCCAGTTGTGACAATAAACAAGCAATCTGCTATCAACTTTTTGCAATCCATTGTATGCAGATTTGGAGTCCCAAACAAAATCATTACTGATAATGGGACCCAGTTGACAAGCTCTGCATTTCAAGGATATTGCGAAGAGCTCAACATTCAAGTTTGCTACGCCTCCGTAGCTCACCCGGCAAGCAATGGCTAGGCCAAGAGAGCAAATGCTGAAATCCTGAAAGGTCTCAAAACGCGCACCTATGAGCGCTTGAAAAAACATGGATCCAATTGGATTGAAGAGTTTCCGCCCACTCTATGGGCCAACAGGACAACTTCAAACCGGTCAATTGGAGAGACACCCTTCTTCCTGGTGTACGGAGCTGAAGCAATCCTTCCTCCGGAAATCAGCTTGGGGTCACTCCGGGTCCGGACCTTCGACGAAGCCACGCAGGACCAGCTCCGGCGTGAAGACCTAGACCTCCTTGAGGAGGGAAGGTGCCAAGCAGCTGTTCAGAATGCCCGATACCGCCAAGCCCTTCGGCACTATCATCAGCGGCATGTACACAACCGACAGCTCGAGGAAGGCAATTTGGTGCTACGGCGAATACAATCCAAAGAAGGGTTAAACAAACTCTCCCCCAGCTGGGAGGGACCCTTCTGAGTGATTAAAGTATCCCGTCCCGGAAGCGTTCGCTTGGCTACCGAGGATGGGACACCTCTCCCAAATCCTTGGAATATTGAGCACCTCTGTAAGTTCTACACTTAATATCACGGAGGTGAGTCTGTAGTAACTTGAGGTGTATGTTATAGAGTCATTGTACAGAGTCGGGTAGTTCCTCCGGGAGAACAACCGGACCTTTCTCGGAAGGTCCGCAAAGTTCATGCAACACTTGTCACAGTCTCAGGACTAAAAGTGTGGCTAGCTACCCTGGGTCAAACGAGAAATGAAACACGCTTAGCCTGGTTCCGTACCCTAAGAGTGTACTTGTTTCCCCTGTACCCCGGACCTATAATGAAAGACATCTTCATGTGAAACAGACTCCACGTGCATTTATTTTGTACAGGCTCAACTTTTTTTATTTTTCTCTTTCTTGTCTATAACAAAGTTGTGCAATTATTAAGAAATTTTAGTTCGGCCAGTTCATATACAATTCGAGCTGTATTGTCAATTCTTTTGGATTCAAATATTGTTCATGACCCACTCGCCTGAATGCTGCCAAGCCAATCTAGGGTCGGAGTGTGCTATCGACTTAGCCTGGTCAAGCACCCTAAGTACGCGACTCTACCTACACCCCGACAGGCCGAAGTAAGGCGGGTCCAAGTACAATTGGATCTGGAAGAAAGAAGGCAACGCATTCGGTTGTATTCAGAATTGTGTTTGACCTAAAACTTTCTTGGGAATCGTAAGCCGCGACGAAGTTATAGGCAAGGAGCGAATTTTACTATTTTTCTTGGCTTCAGTGTGCAGGAAAAATAAAGAATCCACGTTGATGGAGAAAAGCCGGAGCTAACAAAGCTCCGACTCCCCCTAGGGGGCTTGTGATCGATGTTAAACATTGAAAACGAGCATCATCGGAGCAACCAAGCTCCGGCAAAGCTAGGGGGGCCAGCCGTCGATGCAGAATAAAAGATGGTGAGAAGACCCCACAAGCGGAGTCTGCTGCCGACAAGCTACGCGTTGGCAAATGTCACTGCCGGAGCTACTAATCTCCAACACCCCGGAGGGCTAACTATCGATGCTCTACGCATTGATAGGGACTATTGCTGGAGCTACTAAGCTCCGACGGTAGTCAATGCTGGAGCTTCTAAGGTCCGACAACCTCAGGGGGCCTTCACTATCGAAGACTTCGGACCTACACTCTACAAGTTCGAAGCAAACGAGTCTTCAACAAAATACAATATCCTCTTGGTACATGTTCACAATCAAATTGTGTACAACTACCAGGGGGCCAAGTGAAGACAGAAGTGTTGAAGACAAAAAATGAAATTCATTAACAAATTGTGGATTTCATTCATCTGGAGACAAGGGATTACAAAATTGGGGAAGAAAAAGAGAGAATACAAGTGGGAGCTACAGAGATGGTCCTAGACCCTATGGAAGAACTGGGCGACCTTCTGAGCAACCTCCGACACGTTGGCTCGGGTGGCTTCACCTTCTCCTTCGACGGGACCTTCAAGCACCGGGTCTAGAGGAAATTTTGGATCCTAGCTGGTGTAGCACGTCAGCACATACTCTGCGACGTTCTTCGCCAGGGACTACCCCTCAACCTCCAACTGGTCCGCGATGACGTCACCCACCTTGGAGAGTTTGCCACCCGCCGAGCTCAACGCTTGCAACGCCAGGTATCTTTTGGCCGCCGCTAGTTCAGAATTCTCACGAGCAAGGCGCTCAACCTCTTTGGCATTTTGCTGAATCTTTTCAGCAACCTGCTTCTCGAGTTTTCCGAGATCCTCCTCCCGGAGGTGGATCTTGTTCCGGCGGTCGACCAGGTCCTTCTCCCGACCCCTAACTTTCTTCTCCCTGGCAGCGATGGCACACTCTTGCTTGTAGAGTTCCTGCCCTCGCACCCAGGCCTTCTCCTCCTCCTCAACGCGACGCTCCTCCAACTTCTTGGTGCGTTCCTCGAGGCCCTTGTCAGCCAGAGCCACCTTTTCGGCGAGCTCCTCCTCCCTCTTCAAGACATCATCCCACAGCTCTAGGAGTTTTTTCTCTTCGTCTTCGAGCTTCTTCTCCCTCTCCTCAAGTGCCTCCCGGCGCTTGATGAGGCTAGTGTTAATGGCTTCAAGCCTTTCTTGGCGATCATCAGCCGCACTATTAGTTGCCTTGGCCTGCTCATAAATGGCCCGGGATTGAGTGTCGAGGGCACGAGTCAAGCTCTCCCTATCATCCAATAATTTGCCCTAGTATTCCAGGTGGACCTTCTCCTGTTTGATCCACTCCTTGTCTTCTGCCAACCTCGACTGCGCCAGCTTAGTCTCAAAGTAGAGCCGGTTACGCCACCGCCTAAGGGTTTGGCGCTCCTCTTCAAGAGCCTTGCTGTCGTGGTAGAACGCCAGCTGGACTTGACGCAGACTGGAGCAAGCATTGTCAATGGACAATGACAGGGGAATAGGGTCCGGACCTGCTGGGGTCTCCTCCGCTGGTTCCAGCGGGTTCTCGCTTAAAAAAATTGGGTCCCACTCCACAAGAGTGGTCCCCTGAGCCTCCACGACACTAGGGCCGTCCTCTGGGATAGCCTCAGTCGCCATCGAGGAGGGTCCCGCAGAAGAAGTTCTGACCTCTAGAAGTGGTTCCCAAGGCCCTGCCATCAGGTCTTCATTTGCCCCCTCAGGCAGGGGGCCAGCGACTTCATCAGGGCACCCTGGCTTAGCAGCAGGCACCTCCGTCGTCATCACTTCTGGGGCAAGGGCTACTTCCGGCTTCGGCCTGGGCTCTTCCTCCACTGGTGACTTGGGTGTTGGCGCCTCGACCATCATGGGTTCGAGTCCTGATGCCTCCGCAACGACCGGCTCGGGCGCAGGAAGGTCAACAACAACCGGCCCTGAGGCTGGAGCTTCAACCTCAACCGGCTTAGGCGCAGGAAGGTCTTCAACTGCAACCGGCTCTGCAGCTGGAGCTTCAGTGGCAACCGGCTCTGAGGCTGGAGCTTCGGAGGTAGTCGGCTCAACCGCCGGGACTTCGTCAACATCCGGCTCGCTTGCCGGGACTTCAATAACCTCTGGCTCAACCGCCGAGGCTTTGACAATTTCCAGCTCTGGGGCCGGAATCACTGCTTCCTCCGGCTCAGTGGCCGAAGCTTCCAACATCTCAACATTAAGACCCAGGGCTTCTACCTTTGGGGCAGGTGCCGCTGACGCATCTTCTCTCTCATGGTCTGGCGCTACCACGGAAGTCTCGGGGGATGAGTCGAGGTACATGACCATGACAGCTAGCACCGGAGCTGCCGCAGCTTCAGCCACCACTTGGGGCGGCACCGGGACAGGAGCAGAAGCCTCCGCCCTCACCGCTTCAGCTGCTGTGGCTGAGGGCGGAGCCTCACTCCTCTTCTTGGGGACGCTGCAGATGATGGATGAAGAAACTTAAAAAACAGTTACTACAACAAAACAACTGTCTGAGGTAAAGATTAAAAATTACCTCGGAAGGCTTCTGCACCAGCTTGCACGGAATCTCTTTCCCGGACGTTCTGGACTGACCATGGCTGCCGCCAGCGTGGTAGCTCCGGAAGGCCCCCCAGAACTTGTTGCAGCCGCAGGCATTTCCTTAGTCGAGGCCCCCCTCGACTGGGAAGGACCTCCGGACCCAGAGACCTCAGCTGGCCCTGGTACTGGAGTCACATGCGTGGGGCTAGCACACTGGGAAGACACTTCAGCAGGTACAGTCGCGGCAGTTGTAGAAGACCTCCCCCTCCGGGGAGAAGGAGCCGCTGCAGAGGGTGCAAGCCTGACGGACCTTCCGTCGGCTTGCTTTAGCCTCCTCTTTAGGCTCGAGGGTTCGGCCGCCAGCTCCTTGCCCTTGCTGACAAATTTGGTCCTTGGCTTCGGGGCAGGGGCAGAGACACCTTCAAAAGCCCCAGGGATCACCACCCTGGAAGTCGATCGTCTCTCGACGACACCGAGGTCATCAAGCACCGGCATTGTCTGCCGAAGCTCCCTGCTGAACTGTACCTCCACGTTTAGAGGGAGGAAAGTTGGTGGCGGGGTCAAGTCATCACTCACGACGTCGATGCCGTGCTATAACTTCTTGATATGAAACTCCAAGCTCGTCCCCTCCATGTTGGACTTCAACCCGGTCTCGACCCGGTCGTCGTCCATCACACTATTGAGGGACCAAGCGAGTTTTTCTCTCCTCTTCAGCGGTGCCCACCTGTTGACCAGGAAATTGCAAAATACTGCCTGAGGAGTTAATCCTCCCTCCACACAATGGCGGATCATGGTCAGAGCAGGGTTGAAGGCATCCGACAGCACCGGAGCTTCACTCCAGACTGTAGTGTCGATGTTGGGGAGGCCTTCGGGCAGCTCTAGCTTCTCGTGCTCCTCCACCCGTATGACTATCCAGTCTTTCTTCCAATCGTCCCACTTTACAGAGGGAAACGACCGGAGGTACTTGAATGGGCACTTCTTGCGCTTCACAAAGTAGTAGAAGCCAAGGTACTCATCACTCCTTCCGGTGGTATGGACGGTGAAGAAGGTACGGAAAAGCTCAATGCAGGGGGGATGCCCACCCACATTTCACAAAAGTGGACGAAGACAGACACTAGAAGAATGGAGTGGGGGCCAAGGTGGTACAGCTGCAGACTATAGAAGTCTAGCAGCATCAAGAAAAAGGAGGAAAAAGGTGGGATCAACCCCACCATGGCGTACGCAGAAAAGTACACCATCTCGCCGGCGTGCTCCTTCTTGAATGGGAGCTTTCCCTCCGGCGCGGACCCGATGGTTGAAGAAGTCCGGGGACCACCCCATGAGGGCCCGAACCTTCTTCAGGTCACTTTCGGTCTTCAAGCAGCTCTCGCGGAGACCCAACTCCATCGCAACACAACGAGACAAGGGAGGAAAAGCAAGCACAAGTTTGGGAGTTCGAGCGCAAGTTTAGATGAGAGGCGTAAAGAACCCCAGACGGTGCGCGCTTTCCTTCTTAAGTAAGCCCCCGCAACGCTAGGATGGAAACCGCAGGGAAGCCGAAGATACTATTCAAAAATTTCACCATGCCGATGACAAGAGGGCCCGGGACCACCCCGACGATCAAGTCGAGGTTCTTACCCAAGCGAACGGTTGTCATCATGAAAGGCGGGAAGCCCAAAGGCGGCGGCCTGACAAGGCGCGCGGAAACGATACGGTTTTCGTATCGGGAACCGGCGACCTTCAATTGCGTGAGATCCGCATGCCAAAGATCTCATTTGCCACACCTGGGATATGCCACGCGGCGAGGATTTAACTCCAAAACTATCGCCAACGGCACATCTGAAGACCTTTGAAGACTCGGCTCAAAAGTCGAAGGATGGACCCACCTCCGGCAGAATGACTTCACCCAAGGGGTCTTCCCTAGAGGTGGGCCCATGGGGCCACTGTCGGTACCTTGAGTACCGTATACCCCTTGAGATTGCAAAGATCTCAAGGAAATGTCATCAACTTGATTTGAAGACCTTCGGAGGCCCACATGTCAGACAAAACCGGACCCGCTTCTCCAATATGGTTAGTCCCAGGGTCGCCACATGTACCATCAAACCGGAGCTACCGCCCACAAGGGGGAAGCTCCGGGCTATGTACCATAACGGCACCCCCAGACCTAACCCCAGACCGAGGGAAGCTCCGGAACTGACACGTGTCTGGTGGCACCGGACCTATCTGTTCCCCACAGTATGCTCCAGAGCTGCCACGTGTCCAACCGTCGGATCTTCAGCCTCAAACCTCCGGTAGACTCCACGACGGCTCCGGATCTTCAAAGGGGAATCAAGGACTTCAAGACCCGATGAAGTGTCATTAATACTATGTTAATGACACACGATCGGACGACCCTTATTACCAGTAACGGCGCTGTCAAAGCCCATAACTCGGTCATTAAGGGTAATTAAGCGCATCAAATGTGTATCAATATTAGTAGCCGTCGGGGCCACATGTCGGACCAGGCCAACTTGTAATGGCCTGTCCTTGTACTATAAAAGGACAGGCCAACGATACATAGAGGGAATCTGATCATCTGATCTGATCTGATCTGACCTGATCTGATCTGTTCTGATCGGCTCACACGCGCTCTCAACTCACGTCACCTGAGTTGAGTTCATACATCCAATACAACACCAACACACCCTGTGGAGTAGGGTATTACTCTCAGGCGGCCCGAACCACGTAAATCTTTGTGTCCCCTGTGTCATTTTACATTTCACCTTCTTGAATCTCTGCGCGCCCACACCGAACTTCAAACTCCGCAAACACTTTTAGTAGTGTCGAGAGATCTGCCGGATCAAAACCACTAACAAAGAGGTATTGGGTTCAGAATATCCCTAACTTAGTGCCATTGGTGCACTTATGTATCTTGCAAATAATACAAGACCCGATATTGCTTTTGCAGTCAATTTATTATCAAGATAAAGTACCGCTCCTACCACGCGTCATTAGAATGGAGTGAAAAATATTTTAAGATACCTTCAAGGTTTGCAAGATCATGGAATATTCTTTCCTAAGAAACAAGATCTAAACCTAATTGGCTATGCCGATTCGGGTTATTTAAGTGATCCCCATAATGGTAGGTTACAAACAGGTTTCGTGTTTTACACGGAAAGAAGACAATTTCTTGGAAATGTTCTAAACAGACGCTAATTGCTACGTCTTCTAATCACTCCAAAATCATAGCATTATATGAAAATGCACGTGAATGTGCTTGGCTACGTAGAGTGATTAATCATATCCAAGTCTCTAGTGGCATTGGACCTATTGAGTCATCAACCATTATCTATTAAGATAATGCAGCTTGCATTGCTCAGATGCAATCAGGTTATGTTAAAACTAATGTTACTAAACACATAGCCCCTAAACTATTTTACCCACATGAACTTCAGGTAAATGGAGAAATTGATCTCCAACAAACTAAGTCATGTGATAATTTAGCAGATTTATTTACTAAGTCCCTACAATACTCCACTTTTTCTAAATGTGTTACGGGTATCGGTATGCGTAGACTTAGAGATTTGTAAGGTTTAGGGGGAACTTCATCAAAGGCACCTGACGATTAAACATAAAATTGTACTCTTTTTCTTATGTGAGTTGTACTCTTAAGGTTTCTCACAATAAGTTTTAATGAGGTAATAAGGATGCAAGAAAATATTTGTTTTCTTATTTCTCTACAGGGGTTTTTATTTGAAAACAATTATGACATTTTATGTTGTGCTTTCTCCTGTTCTATAAAAGTTTAAGGAGTTTTTACACAACATTTACTATGTACATATTTTATCTATCTTCGATTTTTTCCACTGGGTTTTTCGAAGATTATAAACATTCAACGAGGAGTACAAGTGCTCAAGGGGGAGTGTTACAATATATACACGTGTGATCACTTGTCGATGGCAACCGCCATCGGCGGTTCCCGCTGTCACCGTCGTCGCGCCTCTCCAGCGGACGGACGCGTCCCGCGCCATCGTGCCTCCTCGCATTGTATAAAAGCAAATGAAATGTATGAATAAAAACACAGTTGAATCATTTGTTGTCTCTCTCTTGCAAATTTGTAATTCAATAGCAGGTCCATCATCTGCTAGCCGCAGGACGATCATCGATTGCGGCATGACTAACGAGTCCGTTCCACGAATTTCAATCGCCACCTTAGATAGCACCTCGCTCGATTCCTCTCTCTCTCTCTCTCTCTCTCTCTCTCTCGATCTGGATCGCGGGTGAGCTTTGATCGAGGCGAGGCTGGTACGGGCGAGCTTCGATCGTGGGCGACATGAGGACGACCTTTGTTCCATGCGCGGGCGAGTGAACTTCGATCGGGAAGAGGCGCACGTAGGCTTCGATCCTCGATCATGGTCTATAGCCGCTGGCAAACTTCAATCCAGTGGAGGAGGCGTGCGCGGGCTCCGCTCGTAGGCGAGACACGGGCGTCCTCCGATCGCCACAGAGCTGGAGCCGATGCGGGTCGGAGCCAAGCCAGACAAAGCCACTACTACAAAATGCTTCATCGCAGGCGGTTCTAAACATATTATCGCATACGGTTTTAAAAACCGCCTGTAACGAAGAGTCTGTGAAAATGACCGATTAACACAGGCGGTGGCATAATCCGCCTGTAAAACTACATTTTCACAGGCGGTTTTTAATAAAAAAACCGCCTGTGCTGTAACGAAGAGTCTGTGAAAATGACCGATTAACACAGGCGGTGGCATAATCCGCCTGTAAAACTACATTTTCACAGGCGGTTTTTAATAAAAAACCGCCTGTGAAAATGCATTTTCACACGCGGTCGGTAATAAAAAACCGCCTGTGAAAATGGCTAGTGAAACAAAAAAAAATTCACATGTGCCGCCAGGAGTCAGAAGAGGCCGCGCCGCCTGGAGGCCGCTGCGTTGCCGGGAGCCGGAAGAGCGCCGCCAAGTGTTGAAGGAGGTCGCACCGCCGAGAGCCGGAGGAGCCGTGCCGCCCGAAGCCCGACGAGGTCGTGCCGCTTTGAGCCGGAGGAGCCGCGCCGTCGAGAGCCCGAGGTAGACCGCGCCACCAGGTACCCGAGGTAGACCGCGCCAGATCTGTGCCCGCGCTCACGCTGGCAGTGTGCGAGCTCGTCGGGAGGCGCGCCGGAGGCGCGCTGCCGGGAGCCCGAGGTAGACTGTGCCACAGATCCGCGTCCGTGCTCGCGTCGGCAGGGCTCGCGCTCGTCGGGAGGCCGTGCCAGAGCCGTCGAGGTCTGGAGCAACCGAAGTCGCGCCTTAGTCGCGCCTTGAGAGAGGCCGCCGGCAGCCGCGCCGCCGGGAGCCCGAGGTAGACTGTGCCAGATCCGCGCCCGTGCTCGCGTCGGCAGGGCTCGCACTCGTCGGGAGGCCGCGCCGGAGCCGCCGAGGTCTGGAGCAACCGAAGCGCGCGTTAGTCGCGCCTTGAGAGAGATCGCCGGCAGCCGCGCCTTGGGAGATGCCGCCGGAAGCCGTACCTTGGGAGGCTGACGGAGGATCACGGACTGAATCGTGGCTGCTGCTGTTATAGACACATCTATCGTGCGGCTTCTAAACTGAGTCGTTGGATCGATAAGCAGCGGATAGCGGAGATACGAAGTCCAAGTGTGATCCGTGGGATGAAGCAGTGGACCAATGAGGAGCCATCATTATCACAGGCGGTTTTTGTGTTACAGACCGCTTGTGAAAATCATTATATTTTCACAGATGGTTGTTAGTTACGGACCGCCTGTGATAATGACTATTATCACAGGCGGTTTTTGTTACGGACCGCCTGTGAAAATCAATACATTTTCACAGGCGGTTGTTTGTTACAGACCACCTGTGATATTCTATTATCACAGGCGGTTATTAACTCATCTGACATCACAGGAGACTCTTTTAATGGACCGTCTGTAAAAAATATAGAAGCGTCTGTAAAAATGTTTTTTGTAGTAGTGAGCATTGATCGTCAGGTGGAGCCACGGAAGAGTCCCAATGCTTTCAGATTGGGAATTTTTTTTATTAGTATACGTTTATAAAAACAATTTAATATAAATAACCTACGATTTTGAAAATTTTCAAAACCCACTGTCGTAAGTGCCACAAACGAAATGCCACATGTGCAATGAATTTCATTCGAGTACATAACGAAATTCTACGTGGTGTGTCACGTGGCAGAAATATGTCTGCAGCTAGGGGCCCACAGGGAATCTCGTAGGTGGCGCATTCGAAATTTGGCTTAAGTGTGAATATCGTATGAGGCATGAACGATATTTTCTGGCCCACAATGCTGCTGCCGAAGTAGAGAAAACAATGAACTGCATGCAAACAATCAATATCACTCTCTGCACTGCACGTCCCCCATCAATCTAGCTAGTATTGAAGACAGACGCTAGCTACCACTCTCTGCACGTCACGTCCCCCATCAATCTAGCTAGTACTGTAGCTTATTAATATTGAAGAAAGACGCTAGCTAGAGATCCACGCGCCCGTGGGGTCTGCATGTTGAGAATTTTGTTCGCGTCTCATACGAGATTTCCCGAGCGATGGGGCCCACGTGCACATTCTACCTCATGCATTGTGCACGTCGTATGAGCCACATACAAAATTTCTATGTGTCCATTTGTTCCACCGTGGTCAATATTTGTTCTATCATGGCATTCACCATCTGATGTGGAACACACGAAATGTGCATTTCATATGAGGCTCATACGAAATTCATATTTTACTCGTACGAAGCTGGGTCATTTTTGTCAATTTATCATTCTGTGAGTTATTTATATTAAATTCTTTTTTAAAAGGTATATTAATAAAAAAGTTCTTCAGATTGGTGAGGATTACACGTGGAATGCATCTCATCGGGTATGCACACCTGCTCTGGTGCATACCGTTTGCAGGGATTTTTTTTTTCCAAAATTTTGGTTTCAATTTACTTGACCTTTAAAACATCTTTGAAGAAATATGTGAAATGATAATTTTACCTTCCCACCCTCTTCATTTTTTAGAGGATCATGCTTAAAAAAGAATAGAGATGGAGATATTGTAGATCAAAAGGGTAAATATGGAATATTTTTCTATACACTTACGGTCAAGTAATGAAACATATTTTTAGAGTCAAATAATCAGAACAAAGGGAGTAGCAAGAGTATTTTGTTTCGAATATTCACTATCTAAGTTACCTTCCTGCTTGTGGACTGTCCTCTCCTGCCACTCAACATATTCAGAACTGTTAGTGCATAATTTTTTTTACTCCCATGATTTTTTAGAAACTATCTAAACCAGTTTTTTAGTTTTTTTTATATAACTGTTGGAGATGCTCTAATATACCGAGCAATAGCTAGGTGGTGTTCTTGACAGAATAGATGAGGATGAAGGATGGTAACAGAACTATGAAACAAGCGCTGCATTCAATAAAGATGTTTGTGTTCTCTTTGGTAGCTGTGAGACCTATGTGTGCTGAATACGTTGACTTGTCGTGAATACACTTGGCTTTGATGATAAAAGTTTTGAATATCACCAAAACACCTTTTTATCAAGGTCCGACTCTAGCTCCGAGCTACAGCAAAGTCCGACTAGCTTTGGTGTGAAATTTTGTCTTTAGCTCCGGCATGTCTTTGATAGCTCCGACATGTTTTTGATAGCTCCGCCGTGTTTTTGCTAAGCTACGAAGTTGATTTTTCTAGCTCCGACTTTTGGGATTACTAGTTCCGACTAGTTCTGGTTAGCTCCGGTGCTAGGTCCTGCTAGTTTTGTAAGCTCCGGCGGGAGCTTGGTTGTACTAGTTTTGGTAAGCTTCGGCGCTAGGTTCTACTAGCTTTTGTTAGCTCCGGCTCAAGGTCCGGGTTGCTCTGGCAAGGTCCGGAACTTGACTGTAGTGCTTCTGCTTTTCATTTGCAATGTTTTGTATTTGCTTTACATTGTTAAAAAGATTGCTTAGTATTCATTTGCTAAGTTTTTGGTGCGTTTTGGTTGATATGGATGATATCGTGTTACTGTGGTTTTGCAACATGCTTATGTGAGGTTCTCATGTAGGGTGTTGTGTTCGGAATTAACTTGAGTCAAATCGAGGACTTTGGCTCGTATGGATTGGTTGTTTATTCATGTGCAGGTGTTGCTTGAGTTCAAGACATGGCTGGTGACGGGATCCATTGAACTAGTCTCAGGGAGGAGATGATGTTCCAACAACCAAATTCAGGAGGAATTGTGGTTGAGCTGATCAGGAGGTTGCGCAGCATGATTAAATCAAGAACAATGTATATGAAGGTATCGTGGACGTCATTGGAAGATGTTTGCACGTGTGCAAGGAGTGCATGGACGTGGCTGCATGGTTCCGAGGCGTGATAAAGAGATGTGGACATGAAGAGTTGGTCAGAAAGGTCCAACCGACTAGGTTATGGACTCAGGCTGCGGCTGAGTCAGGTTTGACTCAAATATGGAAAGATTTGAGTTGGTTATGATAGGATTTCGTGTGGGTCACGAATTTGAGTTGTTTAGGAATGTGGGATATGTTCTTAAGGTGTTTGGAAATCTTAAGATTGCTTCTATCTACGTATAGAAGAATCTTGAGCAGTTATGGAAAGTTACGATTCGTGATCTGAGTAGGATTGGAGTCCTAGTTGATATTGGGTTGGCCTAAGGGCTGGTTATATAAGCAAGGGAGCCCAGAGCTCGCGGTACACAACTTTGGGGCTGTTCCTCTTGTGTTCTATTAAATAAAATTTGTAGTTTGAAGGAACTTTTGTGCCTTGTTCGTCAGACTTGTTCCAAACAAGTTTTACTCATCGAGTTTCTGGACAACACTACCTTTCGTTGGTGGTTTTATCATAACTCGAGTTTTACAGATCCAATTGACGTGCTTATTTTTGGGTTATCTTCACAACTTGATTGTCTATCATATGTCAAAATTTCACGGTCATTGGATTTGTGGTCTATGATCTACACGAGTTTCTTTGCAGCGTTCCAGAACTGTTTTTTCTCGGGTACGGCAGATTGACCATTGTTTGATCTTTCGATCATAACTTGAGTTTTTCTCGACGGATTTGAGTGATTCTTTTTGTGTTGTCTTCGTGACTTGATTCTCTTTGATATCCATCACTTTTGTCACGGTGAAAAACGTTTAGATTAGTCTCACACACGATTTCTTTAACTGATCATTTTTCTGCCGAAAGGGTTTGAGGTTTAATTGTTTCCGCTGCGTAAGATTTTTAAATCTACCATTCACCCCCCTCTGGTAGCTTTTCACGTGCTCTTCAATCCTACAATTGGTATCAGAGCCACGGTGTTCTAATCTTTGTGATTTGCGCGTGTTTTTGACTAATCATCATGGAGAAGTACTCTGCCAAACCTTGTGTGTTCACTGGTATTGATTTTCCGGTTTGGAAGTCACACATGGAGGCTTTCATCCAGGCACAAGGCTTTGCAATATGGGAGAAGGTATACAAGCCTTACGAAGTGCCATCAAACGATCAAGTTACAGCTACAAATCTGAGAGATGTCGACAACAACAACAAGGCTCGAAACTTGATCATACAAGGATTAACACAAAGCGACTTCGACCGTGTTGCACACCTCCGATCTGCATACGATGTGTGGAAAGCACTTTATTACTACCACGAAGGATCCAACACGATCAAAGAGGTAAGGCAAGACATGTTCAAGAAAGAATACATGCGCTTCGAGATGCAACCCGGTGAGTCTATTGATGACCTTTTTGCTCGCTTTAATAAGATTTTCAGCAACTTGCGTAGTGTCAATGTTAATTATTCAGATGCTGAAAATGCTAGGCAATTGCTAAGTGCATTAGATATGTCAATTTGGGAGATGAAAGTCACATCTATTCGTGAATCTACTGTCATGAGTTCACTTACTTTAGATGTGCTATATTCCAAGTTAAAAACTCATGAAATTGACATAATCTCACGTAAGAACTCCAATAAGTCTATTGCATTTGTTTCACAACGTGATATGTCTAGCTCCGGCCAATCATCATCTTACAATACTCTTGCTTTGTTGTCCTCACTAACTGTGGAGCAGATCGAAGAATTTCCAGAAGAGGAGTTGGCACTCATCTCTACTAGATTCTCAAAAGCATTGCAAAATGTGAGAACTAGAAGGAGAGGAAGCTCCGGACCTCAACGCTGTTTTGAATGTGGTAAAACAGGACACTTTCGTACAGAATGCCCTAACCTTTCAGGTCCGACCACCCGGGAAGAAAAACAAAGCAAGGTTCGGACCTCCTCTGGAAATTTCAACAACAAGAAGAAAGGTACCATAGGACGCAAGATGATCAACAGTTTCATCACCGCACTTCAAGAGTTCAGTTCAAGCAACGTGGACATTGGAAGTGATGAAGATGAAGATGATTTGGCAAACTTGTGCTTCATGGCGGGCAAGTCAAGATCAAGTATGGAGGAGGCAGAACACAACAACGACAATGAAGAGGTATGTCCTACTTGCGAAGAAATGTGTGATGCTATTTCTCGTGCCACTATTATTGTTAAGAAAAAGGACAAAAAGCTTAGGGATAGTGCTGCTAAAATTGAATCACTAGAATCTGAAATCAACCGTTTAAAAACTTTGATTCCTAGTGATGATGCATGTTCCTCATGTGATTTAATATATGAACAATTGTCCTTATTAAGAAGTGCGCACACCTCCACACTTGATAAACTTGAGTTAGAAATTGAAAAGAACAAAGTGCTTGCTGCACTTAATGATAAAAACATGAAAGATGCTAGCTGTTCTACAATTGATTTGCATTGTTCTACTTGTGATGATCTTGATAAGAAACTACATGATACTATGAATGAAATTTCTATATTGAACAATGCTTTATGTTCTCATGAAGTTAAATTTTGTTCCAATTGCAAACTAAAAGGAAAAACTTCATGTGAAATTTTCCTTGATCTGTCCAATAAACTTGATGACATGCATAGGACATTAGATCAATTTTGTAATAGGAATAAGAACCTGAACTTACTGCTGAATTCTTCCAAGTCTTGCAATGATAAAACTGGTTTAGGTTTTGATTCTCATGCTCATGCTAAGGCACATCCACCTAAAATTGTAAAGTCATTAGGAAGTGGTTTGATTCAAACAGTTCCTAAATAAAAAGGAGTGGTTTTCAAATCTGCAGGAGTGTTGTCTCATTCGGTTTCAAATAAAAATATTGCTTGCTCATCTAGACATGAACACAAAGTTAAATTTCATTGTACCTTCTGTGGTAGAGATGGTCATGTCATAGATTTTTGTTATAGACTAGCTAAACAACAGAAAAGGGTAAGAATGGTTGCTAGATCTCATAACTTTCATGCAAAATTTGCTGCACACATTGAACCGAATGTACAACCTGCTGTTTTGAGTCAAAAACATTCAAAGTTTACCTCCAGACCTTCAATTTTGCCTCCGGGGCTACTGATTTATGTGCTACACAAGTAACACCTTATAGGTCAGTAGTCAAGAATAAAAAATCTCAAACTTTGACTCATAAACCTGCTGTTTTGTCTAAGCTTTCACGTGTTTTTCCTGCTGCACGTCGCATGGCTCAGTACTGGATTTCTAAATGCCTTTTGACTAACCCCAGTATTGAGTCATCGATGTATTGTGCTTCTATGTAGGTTACACATTTGATGAAGGAGAACATTTGGATTGTGGATTCAGGTTGCTCACGCCACATGACCGGTAACAAAGATTGGTTCTCCTCCCTCTCTTTTGTGTCACGTGTAGAGAATGTTACTTTTGCCGATAATTCTTCAACTCCTATAATTGCTAAGGGTTCGGTTAGAGTAAATGATCACTACACTTTGAAGAATGTGGCACTTGTCAAAAATTTGAAATACAACTTGCTTTCTGTTTCACAATTGCTAGATGAAAATCTAGAAATTATTTTCAATAAAAACTGCTGCAAAGTTGTAGGTTCAAATAGTGAGCTTATTTTTAACATGTCTCGGTTTGGAAGAGTTTTTAAAGCTGATTTTGATATGTCTTCCTCTAAGCATAGGTGTCTAGTTGCTAATGATTCAAAGGACTTATATTTTTGGCATCGTAGACTTGGTCACGTAGGCTTTGATCTAACGCGTGTTAGTGCTCTTGATCACATACGTGGGCTGCCTAAGCTTAAAGGGGACAAAGAAATTGTGTGCTCTTCTTGTAGACATGCTAAGATGGTTGCAGGTTCACATAATCCTCTCACAATGATCATGACAACTGAACCATATCAACTTTTGCATCTTGACACCGTATGACCTTCACGTGTTCAATCCTTCGGAGGTAAATGGTATGTTCTTGTTGTTGTTGATGATTATTCTAGATACTCTTGGGTTTACTTTATGGTGTCTAAGAATGAAGTTTTTAGTCACTTTAGAATTTTATTTCTTAGATTATCAATTGATTACCCAGGATCTTTAAAAGCAATTAGAAGTGATAACGGAACTGAATTTAAAAATCAATCTTTTGATCACTTTTGTGCTGAAAATAGAATAGATCATCAATTATCTTCACCATATGTACCTCAACAAAATGGTGTTGTAGAAAGAAAGAACAGAACCTTAGTTGAGATGGCTAGGACTATGCTTGATGAATATCAAACTCCTAGGAAATTGTAACATCCCAAAAATTTCGAAATTTGGCTAATTCAAATGTGAAACGGAATTCAAAATTTTTATTTCAAAATCTCTTCTCCGATCCACTCGAATCTCGAGGGCGAGACTCATGTTAAGGGGTAGAATTGTAACACCCTGATTTTCAGTTTTCAGCAGATAAAAAAACTTAAATAGGAATTTAGATTTAATAATAGGAAGAAATTATTTTTATAAAGAAATATACAAAACATATGCATTTCATCTTGCATTTTGCATTCATCCTCAAGCATTGAAAATTAGTTACCAAAATAAATACATCAAAAGTAAATTTTTTTCCATAATAAATATTAGATAAAATAAATAAATGAAACTAAAAGTATATATATAAATATAATAGTATGATGAATTCATGCAAAACCATTAAGTAGGATGAAAAGGAACACACGTAAAAGAATTAAAAATAAAGATGCAAGTGAAATTGAGCCAAGCGACAGAGTGGTCCGAAAAGTAACGGACAAGTCCGGTACTCTACAGTTTGATGTAATTTAACACTTCACCATAGCACATCTATAAATAATAAATATAAGTCAAAAGGTGACCAGGTCACTTATTGCACAAAGAGCCTCGCTGCACGCAAAAGAAAAATAAAAAAAACAAAAGAAATAATAAATAACCAAGAAAAAAGAAATAATTAATAAATAATAATTAATTAGGAAGAATAAATAAATAATAAACAAATAATGTGAAGAGAAAACAAAATGAAAAAAAAGGAAAAAAGAAAGGTAAGTCAACCTCACAAAGAGACCTGACCGTACAAGTAGAAAAAAAAGGAAAACAAAAAGAGAAAAAAAAATCAACTCAGCTGGCGCTGAGGCCTGGAACCAAGTCCATCAGCCACGAGCCCGCAAGCTACGTGATGCCCGGAAGCTTCCACTAGCGGACTCAAATATTCCTTGACCGCCGGTTAAAAAAAATTTACCGCTGACAGGGATTGAGTCCCAGCCGAGCTGGACTCTCCCACGCGCCTGGCGCCGTGAGCATCTGAGTCCTACGGGACTCCAGCCACACCTATAAAAACGTAGCAACACCAGGGATCGCTGCCGCCAGGAGCAAAAGAAAAAAGAAAAGCCCTAGCCGCCGGTACAGAAAAAAAGAGGGACCAGAGGGCTGCGCCGCCAGGGAAGAAAAGAGGAGGAAGAGGAAGAAAAAAAAAGAGGGCGCCACCGTCCGCCGGAGATCGTTGTCGCCATCGCGTCGCCGTCGTCTTGCCGCCGGAGGACCTTGCGCATCTACTTCGCCTACGCATCGTCCCCATCCCGCGATCATCGAAGCCATCACATCTACGGTAGACCACGTTCCGATGCGAATTTTAGCGACCATATTGAACCTAATAGACGTAAATTGATCGTAGTCGCACCATCTTTTTATTTTCAGCAACATTAATCCCCGCTAAAACCCCTGTAAACTCATATGAACACGTATGAACTAGTTGCATCTAATTAATAAACAACCATAGTTAATTAATTATTGAATTGTGCATGCATGCATGTCATTGCATGTTGATTATTTTGTGTGCATCATATTGAATTGTATGTATTTTCTTGTATGTATGATCACGCGTAGAGGAACGTGCTCAAGAGGCCGCATACGAGGATTTCCAAGATCAAGACTTTAAAGCGCTTGAGCAACCCCATCCGTCGGAGCAAGGCAAGTGTCCTTGATCATATTGATCCCGTTTTATTAAATGTTTTGTTTGCAAACTTGCATGCTTGTGTCAATATGATGGGAAACCCATACGTAGGAGTTTACTAGCGTTGTTTGCCACTCCTTGTCGCCGGGATATACACGATGAGTCGGGTATGGGTATTTTTCTTTTTGCACCGCATCGCTACATGGGTTATGGGTAACTCAAATAATGTGGTTGACAACTTTAATTACGACAACTTGGGATGGTAATAAGATGATGATTAATTTAGCAACCTGGAATTTAGGAGATCTAAGCAAGCATGGTTTTGTGGATGGGTTGGATGATATGGTGGGTTGCTTGCCTTAGATCTAAGGACCGGTTCATGCGAGAATATGCCAGGTCAACAGTGCCACCACAAGGCCAAGTATGGGTGCGGCGTAGCTGAATAATTAGGAGCGCTGCTAGTATTGTATGGACCATTGGATGGCGCGGGGAATGGGAGTCGAGGAGGACTGCCCTGGGATCCGCATGGCACACGAGGGGGCCCGTGGATGGGAGAATGGAGATTCAAGCCTGCCGGTGAAACCTTAGTGGGCCCGTACATACTAGTAGTCCCTTTTGAAAGGCTATTTTGTGATCTCTTGACCACACACCTACGGAAGTGTGAGACGGCATAATGGAGGTTTCATAGTCACCGAAAGGTGATGAAATTACGAACATGTGGGTAAAGTGGTACAACCTCTGCAGAGTGTTAAAAACTATCATGATAGCCGTCCTCCCGGTTAAGAGCACCTGGATGACTTACATGATTAGAATTGGACTTGGAATTTTCGGATGGTTGGTATTGTTTTGGGTTGTCACTTGAGTATTGTCGATACATGAGAGATTATGAAATTGGCATATGGTATTAATTTTATGGTTGGATGGTATTAATGGATTGCGATGATAAATGAGAAGTGCTGGATCTATGGTATGATAATTACTTGAGTCATGAAGGGAAATAAATTCACATAGACATGATAGGCCGCTTTTACATGTTTATGAAATGTACTTTTCTGCAATTAGCCAGTTTATTCCAATCATTTGTTTAGCCACATGTCATCTATTTCCACACTTGCTGAGTATAACACGTACTCACCCTTGCAATCCCCCCGAACAGCTACTGGAGACAATTGGGAGTACCCTGAGGATCACACGGAGTACTAGGTTGCGTACCGCCGTCAATTGCCTGTGGAATGGAGTCGTGCTGCTTAGTTTATTTTCCGCTGCATTATTTAGAGTTTTATCATTTGTGAACTATTGGATTATTGTAATAAAGTACTTATTTAATAGTTAAGACGTGGTTAAATTCTGTATATCGTTTGTGATGCAACCGAATATGTGTGATGAACTTTCTGGGCACACATATGCATTACGCTTGGTTCATATTCGGAACCGGGTGTCACAAATTGGTATCAGAGCCGCGTTGACCGTAGGACGCAAGCCTAGGTAGAATGGACGCTTTAAAAAAACCATAGGAACTATTTTCTAAAAGCTATTTTCCAAATTGCATCGCTGCTGCATTTTCTCTTTGCCAATTCAGCCACCTTGAAGTGCTATTTACTGCCGTGTTATTAGTGCAATTTCAGCCATGTTTTAAAATGCTTGCTACTGCGTATTCTTCCTTATTCACCATCGTCTTACTGCTGCACACCCTTTGTTTCTCCTCATCCTTGCCGCTGTATTTTAACACACTCACCTCTAAATATTTTTCTTATTTACACATGCGTTGCTGCTGCTCTAAAATAAACTTTCTGCTTCTTTTTGCTGTCATACAATCTATTTTCTCTCTCCTTTCACTACTGCAATTTTTGGACTATTTTTACTCACATCTCTAAGGACCCGAAGAAGAATCTCAAGGAGAAGTTTAAGGACGCGCTTCACATGGAAGAGCAACTGGTTGCTAACGTAAAGAGGACGATGACCCCACCTTTAGCCGTAGCTACTATAATGTTTTATCTTGTAATTAGGATTTAGAATCACCTTTTTATAAATGTGTAATAAACATTTAGTTTGTTAGTGCACGTGTTTAGGTTTGGTGTGATGATTGTATAATTGCTTGCTTGTATGTTTGTGTGTTTGGATGTGCATTGTGGAACACTTATATATATCCATATCCTCATCTAATAATGCATTATTTAGGATCATACACCTTGATGCATGCATATAGGTTGGGAGTCCTATCTCTCTTTTCTCGTTCAACCTCTACTTCAATGGAAAACGGACACAACTAGAAGGATCACTACTCCGGAAGCAGCTACATGGGAGTATGAAGACGATATCAAGATAAAATTTTTCCTTATATCTTCTCTAATCCCTCTGAATCTCGAGGGCGAGATTCCTGTTAAGGGGGTAGATTGTAACATCCCAAAATTTTCGAAATTTGGCTAATTCAAATGTGAAACAGAATTCAAAATTTTTATTTTAAAATCTCTTCTCCGATCCACTCGAATCTCGAGGGCGAGATTCATGTTAAGGGGGTAGAATTGTAACACCCTAATTTTCAATTTTCGGCAGATAAAAAACTTAAATGGGAATTTAGATTTAATAATAGGAAGAAATTATTTTTATAAAGAAATATACAAAACATATGCATCTCATCTTGCATTCATCCTCAAGCATTGAAAATTAGTTACCAAAATAAATACATCAAAAGTAAATTATTTGCCATAATAAATATTAGATAAAATAAATAAATGAAACTAAAAGTATATATATAAATATAATAGTATGACGAATTCATGCAAAACCATTAAGTAAGATGAAAAGGAACACACGTAAAAGAATTAAAAATAAAGATGCAAGTGAAATTGAGCCAAGCGACGGAGTGGTCCGAAAACTAACGGACTAGTCCGATACTCTACAGTTTGATGTAATTTAACACTTCACCATAGCAGATCTATAAATAATAAATATAAGTCAAAAGGTGACCAGGTCACTTATTGCACAAAGAGCCTCGCCGCATGCGAAAGAAAAATAAAAAAACAAAAGAAATAATAAATAACAAAGAAAAAAGAAATAATTAATAAATAATAATTAATTAAGAAGAATAAATAAATAATAAACAAATAATGTGAAGAGCAAAAAATGAAAATAAAAAGGAAAAAAAAGAAAGGTAAGTCAACCTCACAAAGAGACCTGACCGTACAAGTAGAAAAAAAAGGAAAACAAAAAGAGAAAAAAAAATCAACTCAGCTGGCGCTGAGGCCTGGAACCAAGTCCATCAGCCACGAGCCCGCAAGCTACGTGACGCCCGGAAGCTTCCACTAGCGGACTCAAATATTCCTTGACCGCCGGTTAATTTTTTTTTTACCGCTGACAGGGATTGAGTCCCAGCCGAGCTGGACTCTCCCACGCGCCTGGCGCCGTGAGCATCTGAGTCCTACAGGACTCCAGCCGCACCTATAAAAACACAGCAACATCAGGGATCGCCGCCGCCAGGAGCAAAAGAAAAAAGAAAAGCCCTAGCCGCCGGTACAGAAAAAAAAGAGGGACCAGAGGGCTGCGCCGCCAGGGAAGAAAAGAGGAGGAAGAGGAAGAAAAAAAAAAAGAGGGCGCCACCGTCCGCCGGAGATCGTCGTCGCCATCGCGCCGCCGTCGTCGTGCCACCGGAGGACCTTCCGCATCTACTTCGCCTACGCATCGTCCCCATCCCGCGATCATCGAAGCCATCACATCTACGGTAGACCATGTTCCGATGCGAATTTTAGCGACCATATTGAACCTAATAGACGTAAATTGATCGTAGTCGCACCGTCTTTTTATTTTCAGCAACATTAATCCAAGCTAAAACCCCTGTAAACTCATATGAACATGTATGAACTAGTTGCATCTAATTAATAAACAACTATAGTTAATTAATTATTGAATTGTGCATGTATGCATGTCATTGCATGTTGATTATTTTGTGTGCATCATATTGAATTGTATGTATTTTCTTGTATGTATGATCACACATAGAGGAACATGCTCAAGAGGCCGCATACGAGGATTTCCAAAATCAAGACTTTGAAGCGCTTGAGCAACCCCATCCGTCGGAGCAAGGCAAGTGTCCTTGATCATATTGATCCCGTTTTATTAAATGTTTTGTTTGCAAACTTGCATGCTTGTGTCAATATGATGGGAAACCCATACGTAGGAGTTTACTAGCGTTGTTTGCCACCCCTTGTCGCCGGGATATACACGATGAGTTGGGTATGGGTATTTTTCTTTTTGCACCGCATCGCTATATGGGTTATGGGTAACTCAAATAATGTGGTTGACAACTTTAATTACGACAACTTGGGATGGTAATAAGATGATGATTAATTTAGCAACCTAGAATTTAGGAGATCTAAGCAAGCATGGTTTTGTGGATGGGTTGGATGATATGGTGGGTTGCTTGCCTTAGATCTAAGGACCGGTTCATGCGAGAATATGCCAGGTCAACAGTGCCACCACAAGGCCAAGTATGGGTGCGGCGTAGCTGAATAATTAGGAGCGCTGCTAGTATTGTATGGACCATTGGATGGCGCGGGGAATGGGAGTCGAGGAGGACTGCCCTGGGATCCGCATGGCACACGAGGGGGCCCGTGGATGGGAGAATGGAGATTCAAGCCTGCCGGTGAAACCTTAGTGGGCCCGTACATACTAGTAGTCCCTTTTGAAAGGCTATTTTGTGATCTCTTGACCACACACCTACGAAAGTGTGAGACGGCATAATGGAGGTTTCTTAGTCACCGAAAGGTGATGAAATCACGAACATGTGGGTAAAGTGGTACAACCTCTGCAGAGTGTTAAAAACTATCATGATAGCCGTGCTCCCGGTTAAGAGCACCTGGATGACTTACATGATTAGAATTGGACTTGGAATTTTGGGATGGTTGGTATGGTTTTGGGTTGTCACTTGAGTATTGTCGATACATGAGAGATTATGAAATTGGCATATGATATTAATTTTATGGTTGGATGGTATTAATGGATTGCGATGATAAATGAGAACTGTCGGATTTATGGTATGATAATTACTTGGGTCATGAAGGGAAATAAATTCACATAGACATGATAGGCCGCTTTTACATGTTTATGAAATGTACTTTTCTGCAATTAGCCAATTTATTCCAATCATTTGTTTAGCCACATGTCATCTATTTCCACACTTGCTGAGTACGACACGTACTCACCCTTGCAATCCCCCCTAACAGCTACTGGAGACAATTGGGAGTACCCTGAGAATCACGCGGAGTACTAGGTTGCGTACCGCTGTCAATTGCCTGTGGAATGGAGTCGTGCTGCTTATTTTATTTTCCGCTGCATTATTTAGAGTTTTATCATTTGTGAACTATTGGATTATTGTAATAAAGTACTTATTTAATAGTTAAGACGTGGTTAAATTCTGTATATCGTTTGTGATGCAACCGTATATGTGTGATGGACTTCCTGGGCACACATATGCGTTACCCTTGGTTCATATTCGGAACTGGGTGTCACAAATTGGTATCAGAGCCGCATTGACCGTAGGACGCAAGCCTAGGTAGAATGGACGCTTTAAAAAAACCATAGGAACTATTTTCTAAAAGCTATTTTCCAAATTGCATCGCTGCTGCATTTTCTCTTTGCCAATTCAGCCACCTTGAAGTGCTATTTACTGCCGCGTTATTAGTGCAATTTCAGCCATGTTTTAAAATGCTTGCTGCTGCGTATTCTTCCTTATTCACCATCATCTTACTGCTGCACACCCTTTGTTTCTCCTCATCCTTGCCGCTGTATTTTAACACACTCACCTCTAAATATTTTTCTTATTTACACATGCGTTGCTGCTGCTCTAAAATAAATTTTCTGCTTCTTTTTGCTGTCATTTAATCTATTTTCTCTCTCCTTTCACTACTGCAATTTTTGGACTATTTTTACTCACATCTCTAAGGACCCGAAGAAGAATCTCAAGGAGAAGTTTAAGGACGCGCTTCACATGGAAGAGCAACTGGTTGCTAACGTAAAGAGGACGATGACCCCACCTTTAGCCGTAGCTACTATAATGTTTTATCTTGTAATTAGGATTTAGAATCACCTTTTTATAAATGTGTAATAAACATTTAGTTTGTTAGTGCACGTGTTTAGGTTTGGTGTGATGATTGTATAATTGCTTGCTTGTATGTTTGTGTGTTTGGATGTGCATTGTGGAACACTTATATATATCCACATCCTCATCTAATAATGCATTATTTAGGATCATACACCTTGATGCATGCATATAGGTTGGGAGTCCTATCTCTCTTTTCTTGTTCAATCTCTACTTCAATGGAAAACGGACACAACTAGAAGGATCACTACTCCGGAAGCAACTACATGGGAGTATGAAGACGATATCAAGATAAAATTTTTCCTTATATCTTCTCTAATCCCTCTGAATCTCGAGGGCGAGATTCCTGTTAAGGGGGGTAGATTGTAACATCCCAAAAATTTCGAAATTTGGCTAATTCAAATGTGAAACGGAATTCAAAATTTTTATTTCAAAATCTCTTCTCCGATCCACTCGAATCTCGAGGGTGAGATTCATGTTAAGGGGGTAGAATTGTAACACCCTGATTTTCAATTTTCGGCAGATAAAAAAACTTAAATGAGAATTTAGATTTAATAATAGGAAGAAATTATTTTTATAAAGAAATATACAAAACATATGCATCTCATCTTGCATTTTGCATTCATCCTCAAGCATTGAAAATTAGTTACCAAAATAAATACATCAAAAGTAAATTATTTGCCATAATAAATATAAGATAAAATAAATAAATGAAACTAAAAGTATATATATAAATGTAATAGTATGATGAATTCATGCAAAACCATTAAGTAGGATGAAAAGGAACACACGTAAAAGAATTAAAAATAAAGATGCAAGTGAAATTGAGCCAAGCGACGGAGTGGTCCGAAAAGTAACGGACTAGTCCGGTACTCTACAGTTTGATGTAATTTAACACTTCACCATAGCAGATCTATAAATAATAAATATAAGTCAAAAGGTGACCAGGTCACTTATTGCACAAAGAGCCTCGTCGCATGCGAAAGAAAAACAAAAAAACAAAAGAAATAATAAATAACAAAGAAAAAAGAAATAATTAATAAATAATAATTAATTAAGAAGAATAAATAAATAAACAAATAATGTGAAGAGAAAACAAAATGAAAACAAAAAGGAAAAAAAAGAAAGGTAAGTCAACCTCACAAAGAGACCTGACCGTACAAGTAGAAAAAAAAGGAAAACAAAAAGAGAAAAAAAAATCAACTCAGCTGGCGCTGAGGCCTGGAACCAAGTCCATCAGCCACGAGCCCGCAAGCTACGTGACGCCCGGAAGCTTCCACTAGCGGACTCAAATATTCCTTGACCGCCGGTTAAAATTTTTTTTACCGCTGACGGGGATTGAGTCCCAGCCAAGTTGGACTCTCCCACGCGCCTGGCGCTGTGAGCATCTGAGTCCTACGGGACTCCAGCCGCACCTATAAAAACGCAGCAACACCAGGGATCGCCGCCGCCAGGAGCAAAAGAAAAAAAGAAAAGCCCTAGCCGCCGGTACAGAAAAAAAAGAGGGACCAGAGGGCTGCGCCGCCAGGGAAGAAAAGAGGAGGAAGAGGAAGAAAAAAAAAGAGGGCGCCACCGTCCGCCGGAGATCGTCGTCGCCATCGCGTCGCTGTCGTCGTGCCGCCGGAGGACCTTGCGCACCTACTTCGCCTACGCATCGTCCCCATCCCGCGATCATCAAAGCCATCACATATACGGTAGGCCACGTTCCGATGCGAATTTTAGCGACCATATTGAACCTAATAGACGTAAATTGATCGTAGTCGCACCGTCTTTTTATTTTCAGCAACATTAATCCCCGCTAAAACCCCTGTAAACTCATATGAACACGTATGAACTAGTTGCATCTAATTAATAAACAACCATAGTTAATTAATTATTGAATTGTGCATGCATGCATGTCATTGCATGTTGATTATTTTGTGTGCATCATATTGAATTGTATGTATTTTCTTGTATGTATGATCACACATAGAGGAACGTGCTCAAGAGGCCGCATACGAGGATTTCCAAAATCAAGACTTTGAAGCGCTTGAGCAACCCCATCCGTCAGAGCAAGGCAAGTGTCCTTGATCATATTGATCCCGTTTTATTAAATGTTTTGTTTGCAAACTTGCATGCTTGTGTCAATATGATGGGAAACCCATACGTAGGAGTTTACTAGCGTTGTTTGCCACCCCTTGTCGCCGGGATATACACGATGAGTCGGGTATGGGTATTTTTCTTTTTGCACCGCATCGCTACATGGGTTATGGGTAACTCAAATAATGTGGTTGACAACTTTAATTACGACAACTTGGGATGGTAATAAGATGATGATTAATTTAGCAACCTGGAATTTAGGAGATCTAAGCAAGCATGGTTTTATGGATGGGTTGGATGATATGGTGGGTTGCTTGCCTTAGATCTAAGGACCGGTTCATGCGAGAATATTCCAGGTCAACAGTGCCACCACAAGGCTAAGTATGGGTGCGGCGTAGCTGAATAATTAGGAGCGCTGCTAGTATTGTATGGACCATTGGATGGCGCGGGGAATGGGAGTCGAGGAGGACTGCCCTGGGATCCGCATGGCACACGAGGGGGCCCGTGGGTGGGAGAATGGAGATTCAAGCCTGCCGGTGAAACCTTAGTGGGCCCATACATACTAGTAGTCCCCTTTGAAAGGCTATTTTGTGATCTCTTGACCACACACCTACGGAAGTGTGAGACGGCATAATGGAGGTTTCTTAGTCACCGAAAGGTGATGAAATCACGAACATGTGGGTAAAGTGGTACAACTTCTGCAGAGTGTTAAAAACTATCATGATAGCCGTGCTCCCGGTTAAGAGCATCTGGATGACCTACATGATTAGAATTGGACTTGGAATTTTGGGATGGTTGGTATGGTTTTGGGTTGTCACTTGAGTATTGTTGGTACATGAGAGATTATGAAATTGGCATATGGTATTAATTTTATGGTTGGCTGGTATTAATGGATTGCGATGATAAATGAGAACTGTTGGATTTATGGTATGATTATTACTTGGGTCATGAAGGGAAATAAATTCACATAGACATGATAGGCCGCTTTTACATGTTTATGAAATGTACTTTTCTGCAATTAGCCAGTTTATTCCAATCATTTGTTTAGCCACATGTCATCTATTTCCACACTTGCTGAGTACGACACGTACTCACCCTTGCAACCCCCCCCCCCCCCCCCAACAGCTACTGGAGACAATTGGGAGTACCCTGAGGATCACGCGGAGTACTAGGTTGCGTACCGCCGTCAATTGCCTGTGGAATGGAGTCGTTCTGCTTAGTTTATTTTTCGCTGCATTATTTAGAGTTTTATCATTTGTGAACTATTGGATTATTGTAATAAAGTACTTATTTAATAGTTAAGACGTGGTTAAATTCTGTATATCGTTTGTGATGCAACCGTATATGTGTGATGAACTTCCTGGGCACACATATGCATTACGCTTGGTTCATATTCGGAATCGGGTGTCACATAAATTTTGGATTGATGCGTTAGCAACCGCTTTTTATGTCTCAAATAGTGTTTTCTTGCGTGCTAAGCTAGGTAAAACACCATATGAGCTCCGGTTTGGACATAGGCCTGGTGTTATACACTTTCGGGTCTTTGGTTGCAAATTCTTTGTTAATAAACATGGTAATCTTGATAAATTTGAACCTAGATCCATTGATGGCATGTTTCTTGGTTATCCATTCATACTAGAGGCTACCGTGTGCTTTTACTTGACACTAACAAAATTGTGGAGACTTGTGAAGTGTATTTTGATGAAGCTAGCCCAGGTACTAGCTCAAACATTGCAGGTCCAGATCCATATCCGCAGGGGGAGAGCATTTTCATTGAAGATGAGGAAGAATTGGAGTTGCTGCCAGAAAATTCAGCAGCTAAAGACTTTGGTTTAGCTCCGGATGTTAATTCTCAACCAGCACCGACAACCATCAATGCTGATTCAAATCATCCTCAAGCCACAAGCTCATCGATTTGTGATGAACATGAAGAAGAAGAAGCTTGTGAGACATCTGTTCCCCTACAGTTTTACAAAGATCATCCCCCACAACAGATGATTGGAAGCTTGCACGAACGAGTCACACGGTCCAGGTTTTGCGATCCAAACTCTTATGCTCATTCTGCTTTTGTTGTTTCTTTTGAACCCAAAGATATATCACACGCACTCACTAATGAATCTTGGATTATTGCCATGCAAGAAGAGTTAGAAAAATTTGAAAGAAATAATGTTTGGAAACTTGTACCTCCACCTCAAGGTCACACTTTAATTGGAACTAAATGGGTATATAAAAATAAACAAAGTGAGGATGGGGTTGTGGTTAGGAATAAGGCTAGGTTGGTTGCTCAAGGTTTCACTCAAGTTGAAGGTCTAGATTTTGATGAAACTTTTGCTCCTGTTGCTAGATTAGAAGCCATAATAATTTTGTTAGGTTTTGCAGCATCTAAAGGTTTTAAGCTATATCAGATGGATGTTAAAAGTGCTTTTCTTAATGGCTACATAGATGAGGAGGTTTATGTCAAACAACCACCGGGTTTTGAAAATCCAGATTTTCCTAATCATGTTTACAAACTGTCCAAAGCCTTATACGATCTCAAACAAGCCCCTAGAGCATGGTATGATAGGTTAAAAACATTCTTACTTGAAAAGGGGTTTACCATGGGAAAGGTTGATAAAACTCTTTTTGTGCTAAAGCATAGCAATGACTCATTATTCGTTCAAGTGTATGTGGATGATATTATCTTTGGTTGTGCTTCTCATGATCTTGTGTCCAAGTTTCTAGCAATGATGAGTTCCGAATTTGAAATGAGTATGATGGGTGAACTCACTTACTTTTTGGGGCTGCAAATCAAGCAAACCAAGGAGGGTACCTTTGTGCATCAAACGAAGTATACCAAAGACCTCCTAAGGCGCTTCAACATGGACAAAAGCAAGCCTCTTCGGACACCAATGGGAACAGCAACAACACTTGAACTTGATGAAGATGGTGAATCTGTGAATCAAAAAGAATATAGAAGCATGATCGGATCACTTTTGTACCTCACGGCATCAAGACCGGACATACAATTCAGCGTATGTCTTTGTGCATGGTTTCAAGCTTCCCCACGTGTTTCACATCGTCAAGCCGTCAAAAGGATTCTCACGTACTTACATGGAACCCAAGAGTTTGGCATTTTTCTTCCTTCTTCCTCAACCGTTACTTTGAAAGCTTTTTCGGATGCTGATTTTGGGGGTTGTAGGATTGATAGGAAAGTAATTCTGGTGCTTGTCATTTTCTTGGTAATTCTCTAGTTGCTTGGTCCTCTAGAAAACAAAATTCAGTTGCACAATCCACAGCCGAATCTGAATATGTAGCTGCTGCTAGTGCTTGCTCACAAATTCTTTGGATTGTTCAAACACTTAAGGACTATGGGGTTGATCTAGATAGTGTTCCACTATTCTGTGATAACACTAGTGCCATTTGCATTGCTAAAAACCCTGTGCAACATTCTAGAACTAAGCACATTGACATTAGGTATCACTTTCTCCGAGATAATGTTGAAAAGGGAAACATTGGGCTTCACCATGTCGATACCAAACAACAATTGGCTGACATCTTTACAAAACCTTTGGATTTCACTCGTTTTTGTTACATTCGTAGTGAAATAGGGGTTATGCATCCTCATGGCCTAAATTGAGGGGGAGTTTTTGAAACTTGGGAAGTTTTTGTGTGAATCTGAAATTAAAATAATATGAGCATAGTATTTCATACATATATGACTCTGTGATTCCTTTTACATGCTGAAAGTTCTTACTACATTACTCGTGTTATACATTTTGTAGTCTCTGCCATGTCTAGTAATTGGAATAATTACTTACACTAAAACTGGTCGTGGTTGAACTTTCTTGTTGTTTTGAACTTGTTACATGTTCACAAGTGCTTTTAATCATAAAGAATTCATCAAGTAATCAACTCACATGTTGAGTTTTTATGAACAAATATAAATTGAGAAAAGATCAAGAGAATATGCATGCATCGCACTTCTTCTTTTGAGATAGCTTATCATTGCACTTAGATATGAACTTGGAAGAAGTTGTGTATGACTAAAACCATGTCCTTAAGCTTCTGATTGTCAAATGACATAGGCTTGGCTTGGTTGGTTAGAATAAGGCAGATGCACATATAATCTCTTGCAAATATCATATGATCTAAATTTATGCTTTGAAAAATAATAAAATACAACAACTAGTGTCATGCCTTCAGGTTTTGAAATTGTTAAGTTTGTGAGATCATGACTTGATTAAATTGAAAATTACATTTTACTCTAGCATGGCTTACACTACTTTATGTATTTCATTGATGTGATAATGTAAGGTACATGATAGTATGACTTGGATGAGCTTTGTTTATATGTATATGTTATAATATGCTCATAACAACTAAAGGGGGAGAGATAATTTGTTTATATGCTCATGACTTGCTGAATACATTGTCAAAGGGGGAGAGATAAGCATGAAGAGAAAGAAAATATGTGCATAAGGAGAGATAATAAAGGGGGAGAGATAATATGGGATAATTTTTGGATTTTCTTCTCATTTTACTTTTGATTTACAAAGGGGGAGAAATTGTTTTCAAAACTTTTATGTGAATAAGCCAATGTTCGGACTTTAAATGGTGTTGCCAATGCATTCATCAAGGGGGAGATTGTGAGACCTATGTGTGCTGAATACATTGACTTGTCGTGAATACACTTGTCCTTGATGATAAAAGTTTTGAATATCACCAAAACACCTTTTTATCAAGGTCCGACTCTAGCTCCGAGCTACAACAAAGTCCGACTAGCTTTGGTCAGCTTCGGTGAAGTTTTGTCTTTAGCTCCGGCATGTCTTTGATAGCTCCGACATGTTTTTGATAGCTCCGCCGTGTTTTTGCTAAGCTCCGAAGTTGATTTTTCTAGCTCCGGCTTTTGGGATTACTAGTTCCGACTAGTTCTGGTTAGCTCCGGCGCTAGGTCCTGCTAGTTTTGTAAGCTCCGACGGGAGCTTGGTTGTACTAGTTTTGGTAAGCTCCGGCGCTAGGTTCTACTAGCTTTTGTTAGCTCCGGCTCAAGGTCCGGGTTGCTCTGGCAAGGTCCGGAACTTGACCGTAGTACTTCTGCTTTTCATTTGCAATGTTTTGTACTTGCTTTACATTGTTGGAAAGATCACTTAGTATTCATTTGCTAAGTTTTTGGTGCGTTTTGGTTGATATTGATGATATCGTGTTACTGTGGTTTTGCAACATGCTTATGTGAGGTTCTCACGTAGGGTGTTGTGTTTGGAACTAACTTGAGTCAAGTCGAGGACTTGGGCTCGTATGGATTGGTTGTTTATTCATGTGCAGGTGTTGCTTGAGTTCAAGACATGGCTGGTGACGAGATCCATTGGACTAGTCTCAGGAAGATATGAGGTTCCAACAACCAAATTCAGGAGGAATTGTGGTTGAGCTGATCAGGAGGTTGCGCAACATGATTGAATCAAGAACAATGCATATGAAGGTATCGTGGATGTCATTGGAAGATGTTTGCACATGTGAAAGGAGTGCATGGACGTGGCTGCATGGTTCCGAGGCGTGATGAAGAGATGTGGACGTGAAGAGTTGGTCAGAAAGGTCCAACCGACTAGGTTATGGACTCAGGCTGCGGCTGAGTCAGGTTTGACTCAAATATGGAAAGATTTGAGTTGGTTATGATAGGATTTCGTGTGGGTCACGAATTTGAGTTGTTTAGGAATGTGGGATACGTTCCTAAGGTGTTTGGAAGTCTTAAGATTGCTTCTATCTGCGTATAGAAGAATCTTGAGCAGTTATGGAAAGTTACGATTCGTGATCTGAGTAGGATTGGAGTCCTAGTTGATATTGGGTTGGCCTAAGGGCTGGTTATATAAGCAAGGGAGCCCAGAGCTCGTGGTACACGACTTTGGGGCTGTTCCTATTGTGTTCTATTGAATAAAATTCGTAGCTTGAAGGAACTTTTGTACCTTGTTCGTCAGACTTGTTCCAGACAAGTTTTACTCGTCGAGTTTCTGGACAGCACTACCTTTCGTCGGTGGTTTTATCATAACTCGAGTTTTACAGATCCAATTGACGTGATTCTTTTTGGGTTATCTTCACAACTTGATTTTCTACCATATGTCAAAATTTCACGGTCATTGTATTTGTGGTCTATGATCTACACGAGTTTCTTTGTAGCGTTCCAGAACTGTTTTTTCTCGGGTAGGGCAGATTGACCATTGTTTGATCTTTCGATCATAACTTGAGTTTTTCTCGACGGATTTGAGTGATTCTTTTTGTGTTGTCTTCGTGACTTGATTCTATATGATATCTATCACTTTTGTCACGGTGAAACACGTTTAGGTTAGTCTCACACACGATTTCTTTAACAGATCATTTTTCTGCCAAAAGGGTTTGGGGTTTAATTGTTTCCGCTGCGTAAGATTTTTAAATCTACCATTCACCCACCTCTGGTAGATTTTCACGTGCTCTTCGATCCTACAGTAGCACATCGATATTGCTAGTTCTATAGCTGATAAAACAGTATAAGGAATCAGGGAGATAATACAGGCACACACATATATAGAATTAGCGGTGTCCAATGTCCTTATTTATGTCTAATAACAAGAACAATAAGCTCTATTCCAACTGTCACGAGTAGAGTCAGTCATTTGAGCACTGTTTGTAACATGAAGAGCACCGTATCAGCGTGTGTACCAGCCCTTCCCTCTCAAGTAAGGAACAATTATGGATTCAATGAGCTCCAGGAGTGGAGCCAGCTCCTTGTCAATCAGGCCAAACTCCTGCATTACAGACCAACGCACGTAAATTTCACTGTCGTTTTCCTTTTCTTCGGCCATGATCGTTGATGTGTGATTATGTTTTCCTTCAGGAGCTCCGGAGATCGCCAACCCGGTGGTCGAACGCCTTTCAACGACACTAAGGTTGCCAAGCACCGGCATCGTCCGCCGGAGCTCCCTGCTGAACTCTGCCTCCATGTTTAGAGGGAGGAAAGATGTCGGCGGAGTTAAGTCATCACCCTCGACGTCGATGCCATGCTGGAACTTCTTGAGGTGGAACTCCAAAGTTGCACCCTCCATGTTGGACTTCAAACCGGTCTCGATCTGGTCGTCGTCCAACATACTATTGAGGGCCCAAGCAAGCTTCTCCCTCTTCTTCAGTGGAGCCCACCTGTTGGTTAGGAAGTTGCAAAACACCGCTTGAGGAGTCACCCCTCCTTCCACGCATAGGCGGATCCTGGTCAGAGCAGGGTTGAAGGCGTCCAATAACACCGAAGCTTCACTCCAAACTGCAGTGTCGATGTTGGGGAGGCATTCCGGCAACTCCAACTTCTTGTGCTCCTCCACCCTGATGACAATCCAATCCTTCTTCCAGTCGTCCCACTTCCCAGAAGGGAACGATCACAAGTACTTGGACGGGCACTTCTTGCGCTTCACAAAATAGTAGAAGCCAAGGTACTCATCACTCCTGCCCATAGTGTGGACAGTGAAGAAGGTGCGGAAGAGCTCAATATATGGGGGAATGCCCACCCACATCTCGTAGAAGTGGACAAAGATCGACACAAGGAGAATGGAGTGGGGGCCAAGGTGGTACAACTGCTGACCATATAAGTCTAGCAGCATCAAGAAGAAAGAGCAGAAAGGTGGGATCAGCCCCACCATAGCGTACGCAGAGAAGTACACCATGTCGCCGGCGTGTTCCTTCTCGAACGGAAGCTTGCTGACGCGGACCAAGTGGTTGAAGAAGTCAGGGGACCACCCCATGAGGGCCCGGAACTTCTTCAAATCACCGTCGGTCTTCAGTCGGCTCTGGCGGAGACCCAACTCCATCACGGCACAGCGAGGCAAGAGAGGAAAAGCAAGCGAAAGTTTGGAAGGTTTGAGTGCAAGTTCGAATGAAAGGCGTAAAGAACCCCAAACGGTGTGTGCTTTCCTTCTTAAGTAAGGCCCCACAACGCTTGGATGGAAACCACAGAGGAGCCGGCGATACCAGTCAAAAACTTCACCCTGCCGATGACAAGGGGGCCGGGGGCCACCCCGACGATCAAGTTGAGGTCCTTACCCCAGGCGAACGGTTTTCATCATGAAAGGCGGGAAACCCGAAGGCGGCGGCCCGACAGGGCGCGCGGAACCGTTACGATTTTTGTATCGGGCCCGATGACCTTCAATTGCGTGAGATCTGCACGCTGAGATCTCACCTGCCGCATCCAGGATATGCCACGCGGCGGTGGTTTAACTGCGAACCATCGCCAACAGCACGTCCGAAGACCCTTGAAGACACGGCTCAAAAACCGAAGAATGACCCACCTCCGGCGGAATGACTTCATCCAAAAATTCTCTCCCGGAGGTGGGCCCAGGGGGCCACTGTCGGTACCCTATGTACCGAATACCCCTTGAGATTGCAAAGATCACAAGGAAACTCCATCTACCAGATTTGAAGACCTCTGAAGGCCCTACATGTCAGGTGTAACTGGACCTGCTTCCCCGACATGGTTAGTCTCAGAGCCGCCACGTGTATCATAAGACCGGAGCTATCGCCAACACATGGGAAAGCTCCGGCTAGATACCAGTATGGCATCCCCGGACCTAACCCCAGACAGAGGGAAGCTCCGGTGCTGACACGTGTCCAACAGCACCGGACCTACCCGTCCACGACGGTTAGCTCCGGAGCTGCCACGTAGCTGAACCGCCGGACCTTCAACTTCAACAATCAGGCTGGTGGACCCCTAACGGCTCTGAACCTTCAAGGAGCAATCAAAGACTTCAAGACCCGATTAAGTGTCATTAATGCCATATTAATGACACACGATCGGATGGCCCTTAATACTGGTAAAAGCACTATTAAGGCCCGTTACCAGGCTATTAAGGGTAATTAACCTCATTAATTGTGTATCAAACATGTGTAACCGCCGGGGCCACATGTTGGGCCAAGCTAACGGTGTAACGACCAGTACTTGTACTATAAAAGGACTGGTCGACGATACACAAGGGACGACTCCAGACCTCTTCTGAACTCCCTGACCTAGACGAGCTTCTTCTTCTGGAGCTTCTTCTAGACTCAGACGCTCAATACAACACCAACACACCCCGTGGAGTAGGGTATTACGCTCAAGCGGCCCGAACCATGTAAATCTCTATGTCCACCTGTCGTTCACCTTCTTGAATCTCTGCATGCCCATTACTGAACAACAACTCCTCGATCTACCAACGGTAGTGTCGGGAGAACTGCCGGATCTATACACCGATAGTTGGCGTGCCAGGTAGGGGGACGCCGAGATTTCAAGGATGGTGAACTCATCTGCTGGATCATCCAACGACAATCCTGCTGTTCAACCTGCTGGGGGCAATCCCTCCAACATGTAGTAACCAGCAGGTGCCACGGCTCCAGCAGGAGTCATGCCTCCACCGCCATTGCCTGCACCAGCACGTCAAGATGGGCAGTGTGACAGTGCATCGGCGTCGGTCACCACATCGGCGAATAACAACAACCCTGAACACGTGCTTCATGTAGCGCGTGCTCTCCTCCAACGTCCACCACCTACAGGTGCATCCCAGGGTGCAATGGAGCAGTGGAGGCCTGATGTGGAACATCTGGTTGCAGCAGCAGCCGACCACATCAGCAACCAAGGTCCTCCCCCTTCGGGGTGGGCCCCATCGCAGCGTCGGACTGTGTCGGGCAGACTTGGTCCGCATGCTTCCCAAAATAGGAGGCGTGCCACATCACAGCAAGTTACGTCGCTACCTTCCTTGGCACGACGCACTCATACGGTAACCAGGCTTTCAACTCATGACCTCCGGGCGGAGCTTGATCGCCGTTACCGTCAACAGGACGACTGTGTCCATATCGAGCGTGCTCGTGAAAGGCAAGAGGCTCGAGACAATCCTGCTCCTGAGGGAGTGGGAGGAGGCTGTTCTGCCCTGTCCATGCACCTACGCATGGTCAGATGGCCACAAAAGTTCCGGCCTCACCTGCCGGAGAAATTTGACGGGACTGTTAATCCCACTGAGTTTCTCCAGATTTACTCCACCGCAATCATTGCGGCCGTAGGTAACGAGGCCGTAATGGCCAACTACTTCCCAGTGGCCTTGACTGGGATCGCCAGGTCCTGGTTCATGAGCCTTCCTCACAACTCCATCAATAGTTGGGAGGAATTGTGCCAACAGTTCACCGCCAATTTCGGGAGTTCATACACCCGACCAGGCACTGGACTGGACCTTTTTGCTATCGTGTAGAAAGGGGGAGAATCCCTGCGCTCATTCATCCAGAGGTTCTCCCAGGTACGAAACACCAATCCTTCTATCTCCAGCGCCTCTGTTATCATGGCATTTAGACAGGGCGTACGAGATAAGAAGATGTTGGAGAAGCTGGCGATCAAGGAGATCACCAGCGTCACGGAGCTCTTCAGCTTGGTAGACAAGTGTGCCAAAGCTGCGGAGGGCCATGAAATGCACTCCAAACCACCTCCGGAGGATGGTAAAAATCCTCCAAAGGCGAAGCCACTACCTCCGGGAATGGCAAAAAGAAGAAAAAGTCCAACGGCAAGAAGAAGTCGTCGGCCGGCACATCTACTGCTGCAGCAGCTCCGGGTGGCCGGGGGCCACACCCTGAGAAACGACCTCGGTCGTCCTCTGAAGACGGTGACAACTCCAAAGTGTGGTGTCCTATTCACAAGTCGAATAGCCACAACTTGGAAGACCGCCGGGAGGTCCAAAACCTTGTCGAGCGCTACAACAAGCGCCAGGAAGAAGTTCCTTTCCGTCAGAGGGAAGGAAAACAGAAAGTCGATGAAGCTCCAGCTGAAGAGGAGTTAGGCTTTCAGGACCCTAAAAAGGTTTTGAAGGCTGTTTACACCTCCGTCGACGACGACTCCGACGTCTCTGACAATGAGCATCGGAAGACCATGAACACCATCTTTGGTGGTTCGTGGGACATCACCTCCTTTCGTGTCCTCAAGACAATGCGGCAGGACATGGCATCAGTAGCTCCTACAGCCAGGACGGAGCCTCATGGAAAGTGGATGGACACCACCATCACTTTTGATGCTTCAGACTGCCCTCGGAACATGATCGGAGCTGGTCAACTACCTTTGATGGTATCTCCGACCATCAATAACATTCAACTCCACCATGTAATGGTGGACGGAGGTTCGGGGCTGAACCTCATAAGCTTCAAAGCTTTCGTCAAGCTTCAGCTCTGACCTTCGGACCTTCGCCCCTCCCGACCTTTCTCCGGAGTAGGTCCAGGGGCCATAACCCCACTCGATGCCATTACTCTCCCCGTGACCTTCGGGACTCGGGAGAATTATCGCATTGAGAAGTTGATCTTTGACGTTGCTCAGATCAACTTACCTTTCAATGCCATTCTGGGCAGGCCCGCCTTGTACAAGTTCATGGATGCTGCTCATTATGGCTACTTGGTGTTGAAGATGCCAACACCAGCTGGTGTTCCCCGAATCCGCTGAGACCGCACTGCCGGAGTGACTGCTCTGGAAGAACTTCATGCGCTTGCTACAACGCAGGAGGAAGAGTCCAAGCAGGAACAAGCTCCAAAACCCCCAAGCATTCGTCAACGAGGCTCAACCTCCGCACCTCGTGTGCAACCAAGCGGCGACACCGACATCCCCGTCAAATTCATCCAAATCGGTTTTGATGCCGCTCAGACCACCCGTATATTAGGAGGTCTGAATGACAAATAGGAACTCGCGCTCATCACTTTCCTCCGAGCTAATGTCGACGTGTTTTCCTTGCAACCGTCACAAATGCCTGGGATCCCTAGGGAAGTGATCGAGCATAATATGAAGATCTATCCTGACGCTCGTCCTGTGCACCAGAAGCCTCAGAAGCAATTAGTAGAGCGACATAACTTCATATGACAAGAAGTGAAGAAGTTGCTCGAAGCTGGATTCATCCGAGAAGTCTTCCACCCAAAATGGCTGGCAAACTCAGTCGTTGTACCCAAGGCCGGTGGGAAGCTTTGGATGTGTATCGACTACACAACACTGAATAAGGCATGCCCAAAAGATCCGTTCCCACTACCTAGAATATATCAGATAGTGGATTCCACCTCCGGGTGTGAATTACTATGTTTCCTAGACGCATATTCTGGGTACCATCAAATCAGAATGTCTAGGGAAGATGAAGAACATACTTCTTTTATCACAGTAGATGGATTGTACTGCTATATTGCCATGCCATTTGGTCTCAAGAATGCAGCTTCAACATTTGTACGAGCTATGTACAAAACCTCTAGAGAGCTCATCAGAGACCTAGTGGAAGTGTATGTTGATGACATTGTCGTTAAGATTGAAGACAAGAAGTCACTCCTTGACACTTAGCAAGCTGTCTTTGACAAGCTGCGAGTCAATCGCACGAAGCTGAACCTAGACAAGTGCATCTTTGGGTTAGCTCCGGAAAGCTTCTTGGTTTCCTGGTAAACTACCGGAGCATAGAGGCAAATCCAGCGAAGATTAAAGCCATTGAGGATATGCAGCCACCAGCCCACATCAAGGACGTCCAGAAGCTGACTGGATGTCTAGCCGCCCTCAGCCGGTTCATCTCAAGACTGGCGGAATGGGCGCTACCCTTCTTCAAGCTGTTGAGGAAGTCCGGACCATCCCAATGGTCTGAAGAAGCAGAAAAGGCATTTCAGGAGCTAAAGCAGCTCCTCACCACTCTACCAACCTTGGTAGCTCCGAACCTTGGTGAGCCCTTACTGCTTAAGACATTTCGGCAACCGACGAGGTTGTCAGCATGGTCCTGGTTGCGGAGAGACCAGAACCACCCAAAGCTCAGGAATCCAGACCCCTCCGGGAGGGTCCGGAGGTTCCCGAAGGTGAGTCTGGGTCCCAGCCCCCAGACTTGGATCTACAAGGAGTTATTCCAGATGATCTGGACCACTCCGGGAGGGTCCAGGTCGCTCCAGTAGAAGCTCCGGGTTCCTCCAGCAAGGACCCGTAGGTCCCCGAAGCAGGTCCGGACTGCTCCAGAAGGGTCTGGGTCAATGAGGAGGAAGCTTCGGGCCCCTCCAGGAGGGCCCGAACGGTCCAACACCTAGTGTACTTCATCAGCGAAGTACTCCATGATGCCAAGACTCGATACCTAGAGGTACACAAGCTGCTCTATGCAGTTCTCATCGCCTCCAGGAAGATTCGCCATTACTTCCAAGCTCACAAGATCTCAGTGGTGACTTCTTATCCACTGCGTGCGATCTTGCATAATCCCAATTCTACTGGGAACATTGCAAAGTGGGCAGTAGAATTGGCTGAATTCGATCTTGAATTCATCCCGAGACAAGCGATCAAGAGTCAAGCATTAGCAGACTTTGTGGCGGAATGGACCCCCTCTCCATCAAACCCTAGGGGCCTTAGTGAGCAGAAGCCGGAACTCAAGGCTCCGATCTTCACCGAGCCTCACTGGACCCTCTACTTCAACGGCTCCATGCAAAAGCAGGGGGTCGGAGCTGGAGTCCTTCTCCTTGCTCCAACCGGGGAGAAGGTAAAATACATGGTCCACCTTGACTTCAAGGCGACCAACAACATGGCGGAGTATGAAGCACTCATTTACGGACTAAAGGTGGCACTATCATATGGTGTCAAGCAGCTGTTGGTCAAGGGAGATTCGCAGCTCATCATTAAATAGGTGAAGGGTGAATGCTCCTGTAACAATCCTCAACTAGCTGCTTATCTCCTTGAAGTCCAGAGGCTTGAGAAGGATTTTGAAGTCCTGGATCTCCACCATGTCCAGCGTGTCCATAACGCTGAAGCTGACGAACTCTCGACGAAAGCATCAACCAGAGCTCTGGCTCCTGACGAAACCTTCGTCCGGTGGTTATCAAAACCCACAGCTTAGCCTGCCGAACTGAGCAAAGGGGGCGAGACCAGCATCCCGAAACTGGCGGTCCCGATGGCCCTGTTACCATGGCAGCCATCAAGGGTCGTAGGTGCTGTCGGAAGCTCCAAGCAACCCAACACGCAAGACTCAAATGCTCAAGCAAGCTCCAATGCATAGATCTCAGAGATCCGGAGCTACTTGAAAGACAATATCCTTCCTGACGATGATGTATCCGCTGACCGGATAGTCAGATTGGCTAAAAGATACACGCTAGTAGAAGGGGATCTCTACTGGCGCAGTGCCAACAGTGTCCTAATGCGGTGCATCACAAGGGAAGAAGGATGCGAGCTCCTCGCAGGAATCCATGGAGGCGAGTGTGGGAACCACGTGTCTTCCCGCACGCTCATCGGTAAAGCCTTCCGGCATGGCTTCTACTGGCCTACAGTGCTCGAGGATGCAACTGAGCTGGTGAAGAAATGCGAAGCATGCCAGTTCCATGCAAAGCAAATTCACACACCAGCTCAGCCTCTACAAATGATACCTCCTACATGGCCTTTCGCTGTGTGGGGGATGGACATCTTGGAACCTTTCCCAAGAGCCGTCGGAGGTTACAAGTTCCTGTATGTTGCCATTGGCAAGTTCACCAAATGGCCGGAAGCAACTCCAATTGTGACAAAAAACAAGCAATCAGCTATCAACTTCTTGCAGTCCATCATATGCAGATTTGGAGTCCCGAACAAAATCATAACAGATAACGGGACCCAATTCACAAGCTCTGCTTTCCAAGGATACTACGAAGACCTCGGCATCCAAGTCAACTATGCCTCCGTAGCTCACCCGACAAGCAATGGCCAAGCCAAGAGAGCAAATGCAGAAATCCTGAAAGGACTCAAGACGCGCACATATGAGCACCTGAAAAAACATGGAGCCGACTGGATCGAAGAGCTTCCGCCCACTCTATGGGCCAACAGAACAACTCCAAACCGGTCAACTGGAGAGACACCCTTCTTCTTGGTGTACGGAGCTGAAGCAATCCTTCCTCCGAAAATCACCTTGGGGTCGCTCGGGTTCGGACCTTCGACGAAGCCATGCAGGACCAGCTCCGGCTTGAAGACCTTGACCTCCTTGAAGAGGGAAGGTGCCGAGCAGCTGTTCGGAATGCCCGATACCGCCAAGCTCTTCGGCGCTATCACCAAAGGCATGTTCACAACCAACAGCTCGAGGAAGGCGATCTGGTGCTACGGAGAATACAATCCAGAGAAGGGTTAAACAAACTCTCCCCCAGCTGGGAGGGACCCTTCCGAGTGATCAAAGTATCCCGTCTCGGATGTGTTCACTTGGCAACCGAGGATGGGACACCTCTCCCAAATACTTGGAACATTGAGCACCTCCGTAAGTTCTATGCTTAATATCATGGAGGTAAGTCTGTAATTACATGTGATGTATGTTATAGAGTCATTGTATAGAGTCGGGTAGCTCCTCCGGGAGGGCAGCCGGACCTACCCCGTTAGGTCCGCAACGTCCATGCAACACTTGTCACAGTCTCAGAACTAAAAGTGTAGCTAGCTAGCTTGGGTCAGACGAGAAACGAAACACACTTAGCCTGGTTTCGTACCCTAAGAGTGTACTTGTTTCCCCTGTACCCCAGACCTATAATAAAAGACATCATTATGTGAAAACAAACTCCACGTGCATTTACTTTGTACAGGCTCAATATTTTTTATTTTTCTCTTTCTTGTCTATAACAACGTTGTGCAATTTTTAAGAAACTTTAGCTTGACCAATTCATGTACGATTCGAGTTGCATTGTCTATTCTTCCGGGTCCAAATATTATGGATGGTATACTTGTCTGAATGCCGCCAAGCCAATCTAGGGTCGGAGTGTGCTATTGACTTAGCCTGGTCATGCACCCTAAGTACGCCACTCTACCTACACCCCGACAGGCCGATGTAAGGCGAGTCCAGAAACGATCGGACCTGAAGGAAACAAGACGACGCTCTTAATTGTATTTGGAATTGTGTTTGACCTAAAACTTTCTCGAGAATAGTAAGCCACAATGAAGTTACAGATAAGAAGCGGATTTTACTATTTTTCTTGACTTCAGTGTGCAGGAAAAATAAATATTTCATGATGATGGTAAATGAAGCCAGAGCTGCCAAAGCTCCGACGTCCTCTAGGCGGCTTGTGGTCGATGTTCAAACATTGACATTGAGCGTCGCTGGAGCTACACAGTTCCGTTAAAGCTAGGGGGCAAGCTGTCAATGTGAAGAAAAGATAGTGGAAAGACTCTATAGAGGAGTCTGCTGTCTATACACCACGTGTCGACAGAGGTCACTGCTGGAGCTACCAAGCTCCGACACGCCAGAGGGCTAACCGTCGATGCTTTACGCGTTGATGGAGACTACTGCCGGAGCTACTAAGTTCCGACAATGGTCAATGCCGGAGCCACTAAGCTCTGACAACCTCAGGGGGCCTACACTATCGAAGACTTCGGACCTACATTCTACAAGTTCGAAGCATGCAAGTCTTCAACAACTGTTACATCCTCTTGGTACATGTTCAAAATCAAATTGTGTACATCTACCAGGGGGCCAAGTGAGACAAAGGTGGCGTTGAAGACAAAAAATGAAATTCACAAAAATTTGGATTTCATTCATCTGGAGACAAGAGATTACAAAATTGGAGAAGAAGAAGAGAGAATACAAGCGGGAGCTACAAAAGAGATGGTCCTAGACCCTGTGGAAGAACTGGGCGACCTTCTGGGCAACCTCCGACACGCTGGCTCGAGCGACTTCACCCTCTCCTTTGATGGGGCCTTCAAGCACCGGGTCCAGAGGGAATCAAGGGTCCCGGCTGGTGTAGCACGTCAGCACAAACTTTATGACATTCTTCGCCAGGGACTGTCCCTCAGTTTCCAGCTGGTCCACGATGACATCGCCCATCTTGGTGAGCTTGTTGCCTACTGAACTCAGCGCCTCCAACGCCTGGTCCAGCTCTGGCTCCAGATCATCCGGACGCACGGGCCTGAAGCCCATTGGCGTCAGCGCGTCGTTGGCTTTGCCCAGGAAGTCCCAAACTTGTTGGGACTCCGTAGACCTTGTGCTTCGCATCTCCACCAAGGATCTTTTGGCAGCCGCAAGCTCCGAGTTCTCCCGAGCAAGATGCTCCACCTCTTTGGCATTCTGCTGAATCTTTTCAGCAACCTGCCTTTCAAGTTTACTGAGCTCTTCCTCCCGGAGGTGGATCTCATTTCGGCGGTTGACCAGATCCTTCTCTTGGCCCCGCACTTTCTTCTCCCTGGCGGCGATGGCATTCTCCTACTTGTAGAGATCTTGCCCTCGCTCCCAGGCCTTCTCCTCCTCCTCCTCCTCCTCGCAACGCTCCTCCAATTTCTTTATGCGTTCTTCGAGGCTCTTGTCAGCCAGAGCTGTCTTTTGGACAAGCTCTTCCTCCCTCTTCACGAGGTCGTCCTGCAGCTCCAGGAGTTTTTGCTCTTCATCTTCGAGCTTTCTCTCCCGCGCTTCAAGAGCCTCCCGGCGCTTGATGAGACTATCGTGGATGGCGGTGAGCCTCTCCTGGCGGTCATCCGCTGCGCTATTAGCAGCTTTGGCCTGCTCGTAGATGGCCCGGGACTGGCTGTCAAGGGATCGTGTCATGCTTTCCCTCTCATCCAACAGCCTACCCCAGTACTCCAGGCGGACCTTCTCCCTCTGCACCCACTCCTTGTCGTCAGCCAGCCTCGACTGCGCCAGCTTGGTCTCAAAATGAAGTCGGTTGCGCCACCTCCTAAGGTTTTGGCGCTCTTCCTCGAGGGCCTTGCTGTCGTGGTAGAAAGCCAGCTGGACCTGGCAAAGACTGGATCAGGCGTTGTCAATAGACAACGACAGGGGGATCGGGTCCGCACCTGCCGGGGTCCTCTCCGCTGGCTCCAGCGGATCTTCAGTGACAAAAATTGGGTCCCACTCTACAAGAGCGGTCCCCTGAGCTTCCACGACACTAGGGGCGTCCTCCGGGATAGCCTCGGCCGCCGCCGAGGAAGGTCCTGCAACAGAAGTTCCGACCTCTGGAATTGACTCCGAAGGTCCCACCGCCAGGTCATCAACAACTGGCCCCTCAGGCGGGGGCCAGCAGCTTCATCTTGGCACCCTGGCTCAGCAGTGGGCGCCTCCAGGATCACCACTTTCAGAACAGGTGTTGAAGGTTCAGTCGAAGTAGGAGCTACTTCCAGCTCCAGCACTGGCGCCTCCTCCACCGTTGGCTCAGGTGCTGGCGCTTCGACCACCATGGGCTCAGGCGCTGGTGCTTCGACCAGCATAGGCTTAGGCACTGACACCTCCGCAGCAACTGGATCGGACGCCAGAACCTCTTCAACGACCAGCTCTACAGCCGAAACTTCTGTAGGAACCGGCTCTACCGCCGAAGCTTCCTCAACAACAGGCTCAAGTGCTGGAGCTTCATCAACACCCGGCTCCACTACCGGGACCTTATCAACCACCGACTTGATTGTTGGGGCTTCAACAACATCCGGCTCTAGGGCCGGAATCGCAGCTACCTCCGGCTCTGTGGCCGGAGCGTCCAACATCTCAGCATTCAAGCCCGGAGCTTCAACCTCCAGAGCTGGTGCCGCTGGTACATATTCATTCCCGTGGTCCAGTGCTACCACGGAAGCTTCTGGGGATGAGTCGAGGTCCAAGACCACGACAGCCAGCGTCGGGGCTGCCGCAGCCTCAACCACCTCTTGGGGCGGCGCTGGAATTGGAGCCAGAGCTTCAGCCTGCACAGCCTCAGCTGCTGCTGCAGGGACCGGAGCTTCAACCCTTTTCTTAGGCACGCTGTGGATGAAGGATGAAGAAACTCAAAATACAGACATAACAATAAAACAACTGGCCGAGGTAAAAAATCAAAAATTACCTTGGAAGGCTTCCGCACCAGATAGCATAGAACCTCTTTTCCGGACGCTCCGGACTGACACCAGCCGCCACTGGCATGGTAGTCCCGGAGGGTCCCACGGAGCTTGCTGTTGCTATCGGCGTTGCCTTGGTCGAGGCCCCCTCGACCGGGAAGGACCTCCGGACCCAGAGCCCTCAGCTAGCCCTGGTACCGGAGTCACTTGGACGGAGATAGCACCCCGAGAAGATGCCACTGCTGGAGTAGATGTCGCCGTTGAAGACCTCCCCCTCCGGGGAGAAGGAGCCGCTGTGGAAGAAGCAGGCCTGGCGGACCTTCCATCGACATGCTTCAATCTCCTTTTATGGCTCGAGGGCTCGGCCAACTCCTTGCCCTTGCCGACGACTTTGGTTCTTGGCTTTGGGGCGGGAGCATAGCTGCCTTCAGGAGCTCCGGAGATCGCCAACCCGGTGGTCGAACGCCTCTCAACAACACCAAGGTCGTCAAGCACCAGCATCATCCGCTGGAGCTCCCTGCTGAACTCTGCCTCCATATTTAGAGGAAGGAAAGCTGCCGTCGGAGTCAAGTCATCACCCTCGATGTCGATGCCATGCTGGAACTTCTTGAGGTGGAACTCCAAAGTTGCACCCTCCATGTTGGACTTCAAACCGGTCTCGATCCGGTAGTCATCCAACATACTATTGAGGGCCCAAGAAAGCTTCTCCCTCTTCTTCAGCGAAGCCCACCTGTTGGTCAGAAAGTTGCAAAACACCGCTTGAGGAGTCACCCCTCCTTCCACGCACAGGCGGATCCTGGTCAGAGCAGGGTTGAAGGCGTCCGACAACACCAGAGCTTCACTCCAAACTGCAGTGTTGATGTTGGGGAGGCCTTCCGGCAACTCCAGCTTCTCGTGCTCCTCCACCCTGATGACAATCCAATCCTTCTTCCAGTCGTCCCACTTCCCAGAAGAGAACGACCGCAAGTACCTGTACGAGCACTTCTTGCGCTTCACAAAATAGTAGAAGCCAAGGTACTCATCACTCATGCCCGTAGCGTGGACAGTGAAGAAGGTGTGGAAGAGCTCAATGCAGGGGGAATGCCCACCCACATCTTGCAGAAGTGGACAAAGATCGACACCAGGAGAATGGAGTGGGGACCAAGGTGGTACAGCTGCAGACCATAGAAGTTTAGCAGCATCAAGAAGAAAGAGGAGAAATGTGGGATCAGCCCCACCATGGCGTACGCGGAGAAGTACACCATGTCGCCGGCGTGTTCCTTCTCGAACGGAAGCTTGCCGGCGCGAACCAAGTGGTTGAAGAAGTCAGGGGACCACCCCATAAGGGCCCGGACCTTCTTCAAATCACCGTCAGTCTTCAGTCGGCTCTGGCGGAGACCCAACTCCATCGTGGCACAGTGAGGCAAGAGAGGAAAAGCAAGCAAAAGTTTGGAAGGTTTGAGCGCAAGTTCGAATGAAAGGCGTAAAGAACCCCAAACGGTGCGTGCTTTCCTTCTTAAGTAAGCCCCCACAACGCTTGGATGGAAACCGCAGAGGAGCTGGCAATACCAGTCAAAAACTTCACCCTGCCAATGACAAGGGGGCCCGGGGCCACCCTGACGATCAAGTCGAGGTCCTTACCCCAGGCGAATGGTTGTCATCATGAAAGGTGGGAAACCCGAAGGCGGCGGCCTGACAGGACGCGTAGAACCGATACGATTTTCGTATCGGGAACCGACGACCTTCAATTGCGTGAGATCCACACGCTAAGATCTCACCTGCCGCATCCAGGATATGCCATGCGACGGTGGTTTAACTGTGAACCATCGCCAACTGCACGTCCGAAGACCCTTGAAGACACGACTCAAAAACCGAAGAATGGACCCACCTCCGGCGGAATGACTTCATCCAAAAAGTCTCTCCCGGAGGTGGGCCCAGGGGGCCACTGTCGATACCCTATGTACCGGATACCCCTTGAGATTGCAAAGATCACAAGGAAACTCCATCTACCAGATTTGAAGACCTCTGAAGGCCCTACATGTCAGGTGTAACTGGACCTGCTTCCCCGATATGGTTAGTCTCAGGGCCGCCACGCGTATCATAAGACTGGAGCTATCGCCCACACATGGGAAAGCTCCGACTAGATACCAGTATGGCATCCCCGGGCCTAACCCCAGACAGAGGGAAGCTCTGGTGCTGACATGTGTCCAACAACATCGGACCTACTCGTCCACGACAGTAAGCTCCGGAGCTGCCACATAGCTGAAACGCCAGACCTTCAACTTCAACAATCAGGCCGGTGGACCCCTAACGGCTTCGAACCTTCAAGGAGCAATCAAAGACTTCAAGACCCGATTAAGTGTCATTAATGCCATATTAATGACACATGATCGGATGGCCCTTAATACTAGTAACAGCACTGTTAAGGCCCGTTACCAGGCTATTAAGGGTAATAACCTCATTAATTGTGTATCAAACATGTGTAACTGCCGGGGCCACATGTCGGGCCAGGCTAACGGTGTAACGACCAGTTCTTGTACTATAAAAGGACTGGTCGACCATACACAAGGGACAACTCCAGACCTCTTCTGAACTCCCTGACCTAGACGAGCTTCTTCTTCTGGAGCTTCTTCTAGACTCAAACACTCAATACAACACCAACACACCCCGTGGAGTAGGGTATTACGCTCAGGCGGCCCGAACCACGTAAATCTCTGTGTTCACCTGTCGTTCACCTTCTTGAATCTCTGCGCGCCAATTACCGAACTACAACTCCTCGATCTACCAACGGTAGTGTCGGGAGAACTGCCGGATCTATACACCAACAATGCCAAATGCTCCAACACTCCAAGTATTTATAGGAATTATTCCATGATACTAGCAACATAACTAGTTTTTGAGGAAATATGGATTCATCATCAGGCTGGCCTTCAATCCAATCCATCAGATACTCCACATATTTAGGTGCTGATACTTCTATATATGGGTTTCTTTATCTGTACACCATCAGCCCACCCATACTAGTACCTACATAATGTTCTTGCTTTATTAGGATATGACCTAAATAATATTCCGGGAATCCTATCCCTCAGGTGTCTGATGGCACTGCAGATTTCAGGCGAATCCTGCCCAGGCGCGCAGCACTGCAGCAGAGGCCACATGGTAGGAAGGTCTTGTTAATCCGTAATTTGTAAGGATTATGTTAATTATAAAATAATAAAAGAAATAATTTTGTGATTGATTAACCTATAGAATAAAGGATTAACGATTAATTACAATGATTAGTAGTTAATGATAGTAATTAGCAGCTAAATACTCAAATTTCAGGCACTTGAAATATAGACAGCCCCATAATATTCAAGGACCTCTGGAGAAAATGTCATAAGAGATTATGGACATGAAAAATCGTCTTTATAACAGCTGAAATTATGGATATTGTAAAATTTTTACTTCGCTTAGCACAGTATAAGGCAATTGTCACAAGTGAGGTCTTTTCTGGAAATTTTTCTTCCCTCAGGAAGGACAGAACATGGCTATCAAACATCCATTGATAGCCAACGTTCAGCCTGACTTAACTATAAAAGAGCACGTGCAAAGGAGCAGGACACCGAAGAGAAATGCAATTGCAAGTGAGGAAGGGCAAGCCGTCATGCATATTTCTTAGTGCAACTATCTTTTTAACAATATGCTAATCTATAACATACTAATATTAGAAATCAGAGAAGTGCAGAACCAAATTTTAACAACAGATCAACTTTATTTCGATTTACATGAAAAGTTTATCCCATATTTCGATCAATTTTAATGATAATTTTAGCATGAAGGTAGAAAAAAAATATGAGCCACTTGTTAATCATTGGTGTGGATTGTGAAATTAAACGTATGCTAAAGTTGGAACCAGTTTCTCACATGTTAAAACTCAACCACATAGACTTGCCATTAGAAACTTGTTCTAGACGAGTGACATGTCCAACAATGAGATTTATGGATAGACATACTTTGGGCCCGCAGTCATTGTTGGGCAGCTCTCAGGGGTGCAGAATTCCGCGAGCGTTCCATAAAGCATATTAACTTGGTTAAAGAAATCCACAGCTGAAAAGCAAAACAAACATGTTAGCTCTGATGAAATAGCTAGGTTCTAAAATTCTAGAGGTTCCTACATATTTCAGTGCTAAGCCATAGATTATGGATGTACGTGCAAAAAAATCCAGAAGGAAAAATAAATAGAGGAGGAAAGTTACTAGTATTCACCAGGAGGCAGGTCACAGCTTCTCTAAGATTTCCACTGCCCAGAGTAGCATCTATGTGCTTCCGGAGCTGTGCCCCCTACAGACAAATGGGAACACTACCATAAGCATGGGTAATAACAATCATGTACAGCTTGCAAGCTCTGTTGAATCCTTTATGATTAAGTTTATGTTCCTTATTTTTCAAATGGTATGTGTAACATGCAAGAACTCCCAAAACTTTTGAAGAAAACCTAAAAGTGTGCTCATAAACGGGGACATAGTAACCAAAGGCATGCGCCGATTAACATTGGAGATTCAGATGCAAGGGCTTGCACAATTACAACAGCTAATCACAAAAGGCTAAATAACAAAATAAGAAACCTGGGTATATGTCAGGTTTAGACTACAAATTCCCTAGTTGAAAGTGCATCTAGGACTCCCTTGTGGGTTTTGGATGATTTGTGATAAGCAATTGGGATCCTAATCCTTTTGTTGACATGAATGCAGGAAAATGATGAAAAATGAGCAAAGTGCCAAAAAGAGGGAAATTGAGAAGGAAAATGAATTTGAGCTCAAGGAGAAGAAATTAATAGTTTAGTATGTATGGAGTGTGTTAAGGAAACACACCCAAGAGCTCAATCTCATTTGATCACACACACACAATGCACAAAGCTATACAGGACCGGACTAGTCCGATATCAGCCGGACTAGTCCGATATCACTTTCTGCACTACACTGCTACAATAAGCCTCATCACAGGCGGCTCCAAACCTATTATCACAGACGGCTTTTAAAACCGCCTGAAACGAAGAGTCTGTGATAATCCGCAATTTCACAGGCGGAGAAGTGAAACCGCCTGTGAAGACTAATTATCATAGACGGTTCTTCACTAAGGATAGCCGCCTGTGAAGACCGATTATCATAGGCGGTTCTTTACTTAGGCTAGCCGTCTGTGAAAATACTTTATCACAGACGGGTCGTGCAGCATATATAACCGTCTGTGATAAACGTCTTATCACAGACGGTTATTGAAGAATAACTAACCGTCTATGATAAGAAGTCTTCACAGACGGGTATTGAAGCATTACTAACCGCCAATGATAATTTGTCTTCACAGGCGGATTTTGAAGCATAACTAACCGCCTATGATAATGAGTCTTCACAATCGGGTATTGAAGCATAACTAACCGCCTATGATAATTTGTATTCACAGGCGGATTTTGAAGCATAACTAACCGCCTATGATAATATGTCTTCACAGGCGGGTTTTGAAGCATAACTAACCGTCAATGATAATGTGTCTTTACAGACGGTTATTGAAGCATAACTAACCCGTCTATGATAATGGTGTTATCACAGACGGAGTTTACCTATATCAGCCGTCTGTGAAGACCCTTTAACGCAGCCGGTTTCTACCATAATAGACACCGCCTGTGAAAATTAGGTTATCACAGATGTTTCTTTACTTGTATCTAGCCGCCTGTGATAATTGTTTTTCACAGTCATGCAGTACTACTGCTGTTATTTCTAATTTCCAGGTCAATTCAATATAATCACAGAACAAAAAACAACAATCATCACAGAACAAAAGACAACAATATTATCATCACAGAAGTCAATTTCACTAAAACAATATACATACACACGAGTTACAGATACAATTTCATCTCAAAGTTTACAAGTTTTCACTAAAAACTGTTTAGATTGGTATAGTCGCAAAGTTCTGGCACATCAGCTGCTGAACCTCTCTTATCAAAGAACTTCCCCGTTTTGTGCAAAATTTCGCGACGAATGAACTGACAGAGTTCAGAAGCAATCCTGTCGGCTCCTCCATCAGGAATACTTCTACAAACCGGCCATTCTTCGTTCAGATTCTTCTTGTGCTGCAATATAACACATAACAAGGTTTAGAATGTGTTGGTTTGAACAATCTCAAAGTATAGATCAAAGTGAGAGTATACAAGAATGTAGTAGGTATTTTTGGAGCAGTTGTACTATGAGCAATTGAATTTTGAAGTTGGAATCAAAATATGAAAATAATGTTTCTGGTAATATTGAACAGCAGAGAATATAAGCATTAAACTATGCTAGTTACAATAAAAATGAAACACAAAAGTAAGAAAATAAGGTATCGACATTAAGGATAACTTACATCCTCACGATTGACTCTATATACGGCGGCGGTCCGAAGATGCTCGCATACATAATACCCGCATAAGACACTCCCAGCAGGCTGCTTCGGACAAGCATAATACGTTTTAATGTCCAATACATTCGTATTAGGAGGTCTCTGACCGCCAAGCTGTTCCGCGTAAAACCGCCAAGCACTGTAATACAAGAAATGTCATATAAAACTTGTCAACACATTCTAAATGTGCGTAAATTAAAATTATCGAATAAACGTACTTTTTCAAAATGGAAAGGAAATCTTTGTAACGATCTGGTGGGTAATCGGCCGAGTCCAAGACTGTTGCCATTCCCTGCGTTGGCTTGATGAAGATCATTATGTAGTGATTACTGCAAACATACAAACACACGTGTTAACAATTACCAATAATTGCTATTTCAATGCCATGTGTCGAACTTACTCGAAGTGGTACGGAGCCTTTACGAGGTCCTGGCCGTCTCTGACAAAGTTAAACATCGCATGTCCTATGTAAGCTGCAACTTCTGCCTTTCTATCCTTCTTAAGTTTTGCAATTGCTCTTTCAAAATCTTTTTTTTTTCATGTGTTTGTACTGGCTTGATTCTCGATTCGCCTGGACGTCGAATAGCGACTTTGCAATCCTAGTAGGGTCAAGGATACCTGTCTTGTGCGCCAACTTTTCATTATCCATGTATTGCATCCTATTGAAGAAGTCCAGAATTGTTATAATCTCATGAAATGCGTATGCGTGTAGTAAGAAAAGCAAATACAAAATATTAGAGCACTTACAAGCACCAGACGAGCAGCAGGTTGATTTCGAGCATGCCCCGATGGAAAAGGGAAAGCAGCTCGTCAAATAAAATGACTCGTTTATCTACTCCAGTGCTCCAGAATGCTTCTTTTGGAATACGAAATGTGACGCAATCAAGACCATATTTTGTGCTGGCAGTGATGTATCACTCATGCATTCTTCTGAGCGCGACGGGTTGTTTGCTAAGTTGTACGGATGTCATTAACGGCTTCCCATTCTCAAATTTAGGAGGAACATCCTCAAGCTTGTATATTGGAACTCCTGGTTTAACTAAAGCCGTCCGCCGATTGTACATGACACCGTCTTCTTCCCACTCCTCGATATCTTCTAATGCTGGCTCATGAGAAGAACGAGATGCACTCGATTTTCTAATATTTTCCTTCATAGCTTCCAAATACTTTGTCACTTCTGATGAAGGTTTCTTATTTTCGTATGAGCTAACTTTGACAGGCACTGATGATCGAGGAGTAGTCGTCGGAAGTTGGACACTGGCTTGTTGTTGAACCTGTTGTTCAACTGATTGCTCTTTACTCCCAGCAGCTGGCTCTAGTAGTACTTCAAGCTGTTGCTCAACTAGTTGCTCTTTACTAGCAACAGCTTGCTCTGGTACTGCTTGAAGTTGTTGTCCAACTTGTTGCTCTTGGATATCATCATCCTTGCTCAGACATAGGGGGAGTGGATCTTCCCGGACTGGGAGTGGATATTCATGCACTTTCACCTTAGAAGATGGGGTTGCAGTATTTGGAGATGCGACGGGGCTAGAAATTGGCTCATCGTCCAACACGATATCGCGTCGGTGCCAAAGGATTAATTGGTTGACAGCCTGCCCCAGAGTCACGATCCCCTCAGGTGTGACGTGGTCTATTTCATAATCTTCATAATCATTATCAATGATCTGAAGAACTTGCACCACAGAATAATACAACGAAAGTGGACTCCTGTTGAAGTCACGATCAGGCTTTGCCATAGCAGTGGCAACCTGTTTGGTTTTGTTCCCTGCTCTGCCTATCGGGACAAGAAGACGACAATATTTGTCGTTAGCAATATCATCGACAGGGAACTTATGGGCTGACCCTGAGCCTGGCACGGAACCAACGCTGCTAGGGTAGGCAGTTGGAGATACTAATTGCTCCTTTTGCACCGGAACCATCATTGTACTCGGTGCCACTAATTGTCCTGATTGTCTAAGTTGTTCCATTATTTCTTGCATATTTTCTTTGACCTTTTGAGCAATTGTTTCATCAAGTGTTTTCTTAAACTTCTCACGTCTTCTATATGTGTCTTTATCTTTAGGGAAACCATCTAGCCAAGACATTTGAGAAGAGACCGCTCGAACCCGTCCGCTGTGTTCAGGGTTTCCCAAGATAGCGGTAAGTTGGTCATTCTCCCTCTTCGGCTTGAAGAGACCCTTCTGTTGCTTTTCAATTACTTCTTTCATTTTATCCTCTACTTCATTCAGAGAGTCGGGCTTTTCAAGTTTGCCCTCGCTGGTCAAACCTGACCGAGCAAAGACCCAGCGTTGAGTTCGCTCATCGCACCCTTCTAATGGGTGAGGATTGCCCTTACTAAGAATTTCGTCTATTATCTTATTCCATTTCTGGACTTTGGGGCCATATCCGGCAGACCCCAAGCGATGATGGTATTTGTTCTTTTTTGCAAGCTCTGACCTAGTTGCACTTAGAGCTTTAGCATCAGGTGTGCTCTTTTGACGAACAAACTCTTGCCACTGAGCTTGTGTGATTTTTCCCATCTTCCTCGGGCTAGGGACCTTATTGGCCTTAACATAAGCATTCATTTCACTCTTCCAGCATCGAAACTTCTTGCCGCAAGAGACCAATGTTGCTTTCTTTACAGCTTCTTCTGTGCCTTTCGGGAACTTGAATTGTTTCTTTATCTTTTCCCACAACTCATTCTTGGTCTGCTCGGGTAATTTCCTCCAATTCTCGGTTGTGATCGGCACAACCTCCCTAACAAGAAAACCGCATGCATTACGGTACTTGGTAACTGAATCCAGTGGTTCTTGGGGAAGCCCACTTGGACCGACCCTTGTTATGTACATGATGCGGTCCAATAGACCCTTATTGGGACCTCGTTGCCCTCGTTTCCGCTTGAGTGAAGCTGAGAATTCATCCATTGGTGAACCTTCTGCGGTTTTAGGAGCCGATGTCACCTCATTGTCTTCGAGATTAATCTAGGTAGAAAAAAATTATAAGACTTCGTATACTTGACAACCAACATTAACTTGAACTGCTGAAGTTAAGATTCGTGATCCATACCTCGTCGGCAGGATCATATTCCGGGTCTAGATCCACTGAAGTCTTTTTAATTTTTATATTCGGAAAAGGATCCGAAGGACTGTGATAGGAGCCTGAACTGCTGGAGTCAGTAAACTCCATATTGTCTTCTTTGTTGTTACAATCAGGACCAGTCTTCTTAGGGCTTTCCATGCTAGATCTAATAAGACAAAAAATCTAATAAATGGCATAACTAAATTTGGTCATATTTAAAACAAATTTTCTCAATTTTGGCTCAATTAAGTAAATTTAGCCAAAACACATTTTTGAAGTTATATAGGTCTAACTAAATTCTTGTATCATAGAGATCGGCATCATATGCTCAGACTCCATCGCCACACCTAGTGTTACCTAGATATGGGCATGAGGATGCTCCTGGCATCACAAATGAGTTGGCCAGCAACTTTTGTTTGGCTTCAGAGCTAAATATAGCATAACTTTGGTAGCTCAGATTAGGTACAATTGCTCAAATGAAGCTGATGGAGCCACAAGTGCAGACATCTTTGGTAGCACAGATTAGCTACAATTGCTCAAATGAAACTTAGAGAAATAAAAGCAAACTTAGCCAAACTTAGTCTAGCATAGCTAACTCTAAGCAAAAGTAGCCAAATATAGCTAAATATAGCATAACTTAGTCAAAATTAGTCAAGTATAACTATATCTAATGTAACTTAGCCAAAATTAGCCAAATTTGGTCAACTTAACCAAATATAGCTAAATCTTGCCCCTAATAGAGAATTATGTGGCATATGCAAGGCCGATGACAGAAATAGGGAATATACTGCTGTTACTAGAGTCTAGAATCATGTTTACCACTAATGTGTCAGAACAGTTTCAGACACACAGAACCAACTACCAATTTATCGTGATATAACCATCCACATAAATCTTGCCCTACCGAACCCTAACCAAAGATGCCACCGAACTTGACAGTTTTTCGAATTCCACCGAACCCTAACCAAGGATGCCTACCATTATCTAATTCCCGAACCCTAACCAAGGATATGCAAGGCGGCAGTGAGGGCGGGGAGGGAGGCGGCACGGCGAAGGAGGATGGAAGGTCAAAGGGTTTAGGATTTACCTTGAAGCTCGGCGGCGACGGAAATGGCTTCGCTCGGCGTACCTGGAAGTGAGGAGGGCGAAGCTCGGCGGCGACGGCGAAGCTCGGCGACGACGGCGAAGCTCGGCGACGGCGAAGCTCGGCGGCGTACCTGGAAGTGACGAGGGGGAACACTTGGCGGCAAACGAAATTTTGGCAGCCTAACGGCGTCTAAGTGTTTCGCCCGGGTTAGGTTTTTCCAATGCTGCCGAGGGGTATATATAGACTCACATTTTCTCAGGCGGATTTTAAGTACCGACCGTCAGGGAAGACTGTTACCTCAGTCGGATTTTACTTACCAACCGCCTGAGAAGATACAATTATCTCAGGCGGTTGGTTAGTAACACCCGCCTGAGTTAAACATGGGCCTGTGAAGATATTTACTTCTTCTTAATTTGATGAACGCCTACATAAAGACCCCTCACCAACCGGGATGAGGATCCCCTGACTTAATCAGCGTTCACTGACATGTGGACCCGGTCCCACACGTCAGTGACCATGTCACGCGTGCGCGACCTTTCTTTTCCACTCCGCGCGGCCTTAAAACGCGCTATCGCTCACAAGCGCATCGCTCACATTGAATCCTCTTGTTTTCTTCGTCTTCCTCCGCTCCGACGACCCAACACCACTATGGCCGACCTTCCGCCGCCAAGCCCTCCGAGGGAGCCACCTTGCAAGAAACAATGTTGCAGCTCCCCCGAGAAGATCAACGCCGAGCAGCGCCTCCTCATGGCGCGAGAGGCGTACAACAATACGTCTCGCGCCATGAGTGCCTTGGGGCTGGGTACCCTTCCAGAGTATACTGGAATGGGTACCTTGGGCCACTACCTCTACGCCCTCGTGGGGGTGGCTGATCGTCTCGACATTCTGTTCGCGACGATGGCCCAGGTTCTTGGCCCCGAGGGCCGTAGAACGCTGGTGGAGGCGACAGCTAGCAACCTCGGGGTTGCACCGCCGGTGCAGCCGGTGCAGCCGGCCCTGTCTCCTGTTGCACCGGTGCCGGAGTCGCCGCCGGAGGACGAGGAGGAGGAGAAGGAAGAGGAGTAGGAGTAGGATTTAATTAGTTTTTCTTTTTGTTGTTTTTAGTTGCTTATGTTTTGTAAATATTGTTAATGAATGAAATCTATCTTTTTTCATCTATGTGATTGAATATTACTTGTGTATCTTTTGTGTTCTTGTGTGTTCTTGTGTAAATATTGTGCATCTTGTGTGTTCTTTTGTGAGATGTGCATATTGTTAATGAATGAGTATCTTGTGTGTTCTTCAACTGTGTGAATGATTGAATATTGTTAATGAATGTAGTGTGTTCATCGTTAATTAAAATTTCACGTCTGAGAAGAAATTAATTTGATATTTACCAAAACATTACAATGTCAGCTATACAAGTTTTAAAAATATTTTGTTCAGGTGGTAGATGTTAATTTTATACAAATGTAGAAGAAAGAATCATCGAATTTGGACACAATTTTCAGAATCTAAACATGTTTGAGTATTTATATTGGAATCTAAATAAAAAAGAAGCAAGGGATAAGGAAACTGAAGAACAGTATCAGGCATTATCTCAGGCGGTTGTTAAGCAATAACCGCCTGTGAAGATATTTACTTCTTCTTATTTAATATTCTTGATTAAATGTGGTCCTTTAAAAAGGCAAAAATCCACTTTCTTGTAATATTATTGATAAGTAAAGGTTACCATTAAATTTCACTTCATAAATCCTTTTAAATTTGTCAGAACATAAAAAACATACAACAAATGCTATTTTTCATTTTTCTATCTTGATGAATATAATGCTTTTTTCATTTATTTTTTCAGTGGACATTTTTAATCATCGTACCAACATCTACGAATTTTTTCATATTTTTTTAAATTTTTTGGAATCAATGTGTGTTCATAATTTGATGAATGCCTCATATGAATATGAGCATTTAGTTAGAATGGTGGATAATTTGAAGTTTGACATGTTGGAATGCTTTTAAAAAAATTAAAAAAATTCATACATGTATAAATTATACAAATATGTTCATACCAACAATTTTGAGTGAAGGAACTTTTTTTTTATGAGATACACAAATGTGAATAATATGTGAGTAGAAATTAATTTGATATTTACCAAAACATTACAATGTCAGCTATACAAGTTTTAAAAATATTTTGTTCAGGTGGTAGATGTTAATTTTATACAAATGTAGAAGAAAGAATCATCGAATTTGGACACAATTTGCAGAATCTAAACATGTTTGAGTATTTATATTGGAATCTAAATAAAAAAGAAGCAAGGGATAAGGAAACTGAAGAACAGTATCAGGCATTATCTCAGGCGGTTGTTAAGCAATAACCGCCTGTGAAGATATTTACTTCTTCTTATTTAATATTCTTGATTAAATGTGGTCCTTTAAAAAGGCAAAAATCCACTTTCTTGTAATATTATTGATAAGTAAAGGTTACCATTAAATTTCACTTCATAAATCCTTTTAAATTTGTCAGAACATAAAAAACATACAACAAATGCTATTTTTCATTTTTCTATCTTGATGAATATAATGCTTTTTTCATTTATTTTTTCAGTGGACATTTTTAATCATCGTACCAACATCTACGAATTTTTTCATATTTTTTTAAATTTTTTGGAATCAATGTGTGTTCATAATTTGATGAATGCCTCATATGAATATGAGCATTTAGTTAGAATGGTGGATAATTTGAAGTTTGACATGTTGGAATGCTTTTAAAAAAATTAAAAAAATTCATACATGTATAAATTATACAAATATGTTCATACCAACAATTTTGAGTGAAGGAACTTTTTTTTATGAGATACACAAATGTGAATAATATGTGAGTAGAAATTAATTTGATATTTACCAAAACATTACAATGTCAGCTATACAAGTTTTAAAAATATTTTGTTCAGGTGGTAGATGTTAATTTTATACAAATGTAGAAGAAAGAATCATCGAATTTGGACACAATTTGCAGAATCTAAACATGTTTGAGTATTTATATTGGAATCTAAATAAAAAAGAAGCAAGGGATAAGGAAACTGAAGAACAGTATCGGGCATTATCTCAGGCGGTTGTTAAGCAATAACCGCCTGTGAAGATATTTACTTATTCTTATTTAATATTCTTGATTAAATGTGGTCCTTTAAAAAGGCAAAAATCCACTTTCTTGTAATATTATTGATAAGTAAAGGTTACCATTAAATTTCACTTCATAAATCCTTTTAAATTTGTCAGAACATAAAAAACATACAACAAATGCTATTTTTCATTTTTCTATCTTGATGAATATAATGCTTTTTTCATTTATTTTTCAGTGGACATTTTTAATCATCATACCAACATCTACGAATTTTTTCATATTTTTTTAAATTTTTTGGAATCAATGTGTGTTCATAATTTGATGAATGCCTCATATGAATATGAGCATTTAGTTAGAATGGTGGATAATTTGAAGTTTGACATGTTGGAATGCTTTTAAAAAAATTAAAAAAATTCATACATGTATAAATTATACAAATATGTTCATACCAACAATTTTGAGTGAAGGAACTTTTTTTTATGAGATACACAAATGTGAATAATATGTGAGTAGAAATTAATTTGATATTTACCAAAACATTACAATGTCAGCTATACAAGTTTTAAAAATATTTTGTTCAGGCGGTAGATGTTAATTTTATACAAATGTAGAAGAAAGAATCATCGAATTTGGACACAATTTGCAGAATCTAAACATGTTTGAGTATTTATATTGGAATCTAAATAAAAAAGAAGCAAGGGATAAGGAAACTGAAGAACAGTATCAGGCATTATCTCAGGCGGTTGTTAAGCAATAACCGCCTGTGAAGATATTTACTTCTTTTTATTTAATATTCTTGATTAAATGTGGTCCTTTAAAAAGGGAAAAATCCACTTTCTTGTAATATTATTGATAAGTAAAGGTTACCATTAAATTTCACTTCATAAATCCTTTTAAATTTGTCAGAACATAAAAAACATACAACAAATGCTATTTTTCATTTTTCTATCTTGATGAATATAATGCTTTTTTCATTTATTTTTTCAGTGGACATTTTTAATCATCATACCAACATCTACGAATTTTTTCATATTTTTATAAATTTTTTGGAATCAATGTGTGTTCATAATTTGATGAATGCCTCATATGAATATGAGCATTTAGTTAGAATGGTGGATAATTTGAAGTTTGACATGTTGGAATGCTTTTAAAAAAATTAAAAAAATTCATACATGTATAAATTATACAAATATGTTCATACCAACAATTTTGAGTGAAGGAACCTTTTTTTTATGAGATACACAAATGTGAATAATATGTGAGTAGAAATTAATTTGATATTTACCAAAACATTACAATGTCAGCTATACAAGTTTTAAAAATATTTTGTTCAGGTGGTAGATGTTAATTTTATACAAATGTAGAAGAAAGAATCATCGAATTTGGACACAATTTGCAGAATCTAAACATGTTTGAGTATTTATATTGGAATCTAAATAAAAAAGAAGCAAGGGATAAGGAAACTGAAGAACAGTATTGGGCATTATCTCAGGTGGTTGTTAAGCAATAACCGCCTGTGAAGATATTTACTTCTTTTTTCTCAGGCGGTTTATAAGTAATACCCGCCTGAGATAATCATTTTTAAACTACAATATGTTAATTAACGGCCTGAAAAGTGTTAATTAACTGACGCGCCGCACGAGGTCTGCGGAGAAGTTGAGAAGCTGTGGTGCAGGGACGCGTGCAAGGATCTCTCAAGATCGTCTTCCACAGTGGTTTAATTGTGCGCCGCACGAGGTCTGCAAAGAGTTCAATGCGCAATGAACAAAATATTTTGTTCAGTTGGTAGATGTTAATTTAATACAAATGTAGAAGAAAGAATCATCGAATTTGAACACAATTTGCAGAATGTAAACATGTTTGAGTATTTATATTGGAATCTAAATAAAAAAGAAGCAAGGGATAAGGAAACTGCAGAACAGTATCGGGCATTATCCCAGGCGGTTGTTAAGTTATACCCGCCTTAGATAAACATATTTGTAGACGGTTGTTAAGTACCAACCGTCTGTGAAGATTTTTACTTCTTTTTTCTGAGGCGGTTTATAAGTAATAACCGCCTGAGATAATCATTTTTGAAACTACAATATGTTAATTAACGGCCTGAGAAGTGTTAATTAACTGACGCGCCGCACGAGGTCTGCGGAGAAGTTGAGAAGCCGTGGTGCAGGGACGCGTGCAAGGATCTCTCAAGATCGTCTTCCACAGTGGTTTAATTGTGCGCCGCACGAGGTCTGCAAAGAGTTCAATGCGCAATGAACAAAATATTTTGTTCAGTTGGTAGATGTTAATTTAATACAAATGTAGAAGAAAGAATCATCGAATTTGAACACAATTTGCAGAATGTAAACATGTTTGAGTATTTATATTGGAATCTAAATAAAAAAGAAGCAAGGGATAAGGAAACTGCAGAACAGTATCGGGCATTATCCCAGGCGGTTGTTAAGTTATACCCGCCTTAGATAAACATATTTGTAGACGGTTGTTAAGTACCAACCGTCTGTGAAGATTTTTACTTCTTTTTTCTGAGGCGGTTTATAAGTAATAACCGCCTGAGATAATCATTTTTGAAACTACAATATGTTAATTAACGGCCTGAGAAGTGTTAATTAACTGACGCGCCGCACGAGGTCTGCGGAGAAGTTGAGAAGCCGTGGTGCAGGGACGCGTGCAAGGATCTCTCAAGATCGTCTTCCACAGTGGTTTAATTGTGCACCGCACGAGGTCTGCAAAGAGTTCAATGCGCGGGAAACGAACCGCTCCCTCGTCTACTCCGCACAGACCTATATAAGGCGCGTCGTCGGTTATGGACAAGCACAAAACTTTTCTCCACTCCTTTCTTCTTCTTCCATCGTTCCACCTCTCCTAGCCCGCCGCCGATTAACCACCACAGCCATGGCCAACCTTCCGCCACCTAGCCCGTCGAGGCAGCCACCCTGCAAGCGGATACGCTGCAGCTCCCCCGAGAGGGTGAATGACGACCAGCGCGTTCCACCGCCGGTGCAGCCAGAGCCACCGGTACAGCCGGAGCAATCGGCTCAGCCGGAGAAGCCGACCCTCTCTCCTGCTGCATCGTCGCCGGAGGAGGAGGAGGAGGAGGAGGAGGACGACTTCGACGACGATGACGATGATGACGATGATGACGACGAGTCGTCCTCCGACGACGGCGACGACAAGTCATCCTCCGACGACGGCGACGACGAGTCGTCCACCGACGACGGCGACGACGAGTCGTCCACTGGCGACGGCGACGACGACGACGGCGACCACCACCATGGTGACGACTACGACGACGACGACGACGAGTCGGAGGAGGACCGCTTGGCTTGGTTTGAGAAGCTGGCGGAGAGGATGGAGGAGGCGGGGCCGTAGTGTAGTTTTAGGATTTCAATCAAGTGTTCTTGTACATTTTTCTTGTGTTTTGTACATATTTCAATCAAGTGTCAATGAATACTGGTGGATAATTTGAAGTTTGACATGTTGGAGTGCTTTTAAAAAAATTAAAAAAATTCATACATGTATAAATTATGCAAATATGTTCGTACCAACAATTTTGAGTGAAAGATCTTTTTTTATGAGATACACAAATGTGAATAATATGTGACTAGAAATTAATTTGATATTTACCAAAACATTTCAACGTCAGCTATACAAGTTTTAAAAATATTTTGTTCAGTTGGCATTATCTTAGACGGTTGTTAAGTAATACCCGCCTGAGATAAAAATCTTCCCTGGCGGTTATTAAGTACCAACAGCCTGTGAAGATATTTACTTCTTAATTAATAAACATCATCTCAGGCGGTTGGTAAGTATAACCCGTCTGCGATAAAGTTAAAAACCGCCTGTTAAAAACCTACGTCTATATAAGGACCCCTCACCGCAGTCAAAACGCAACCCTGGAGAATTTATATCGACGCCGCCAGGCTGTTGAAATTTCCCCTGCGCCGCGCCGCCGCTCCGCCGCCCAGCCCATACTGCTGCGCCGCCGCTCAACCTCGCACCGCCACTTCTCCACCCAGCCGGCCCACCGTGCTGACGCCTCTGCAAGGTAAATGTAGTTTCCTTACTTTTTCTTTGTATATTTTCATTAGCTGATAAGCTGTTAGTTTTGTGTGTTCTGGTATATGGATTCTGTCCTTTTGCATGTGTAAGGACTGTATGGATTGTGTTCTGGTATATTGATGTATGGACTATATGGATTGTTTCCTTTTTGTACCTATTATGTGACATGAATATGATGTTTAATTAACAGATGCTATTGTAATATATATAAGATGCATCTGGGCCTTGTTTCCCGATATAACGGACTGGATCCCACCCAGACCTAGCCCATGCTGCTGGGCCTGTTTCCCCCTTTGACTCCGTCCGCCTCAAGACGTCGCCCGTCTCCTACATTAGTCGCCCTAATCATACTTGTTATGTCTCTGTAAATTCATTTTATAGAAGACCTTTAGAGGATATTTGTGGCCAAATTTTGTAAATCTGACAAAAAATTCTATTATTGAAGCATGGACCGTCGAGCGTGGATGTATAACATGCCAAGACCCGATCCTATGTACATTCGTAATGTTGCAAATTTTATTGAAGCATCCAAGAGACATGCGAAGTTGCAAAAGATAGATGACATATTATGTCCATGTATCGACTGCGAAAATAAGATTGCTTGGACGGATACTATAGTAATCCAATCTCATTTGGTGAAAAGAGGTTTCAAAAATAACTACACAATATGGACAGAGCATGGTGAGTTAGATACACATGATGTGGATAAAGATGATGAGAGAGGCTCAGATGATGATAATGTTCATATCGATGATGGTAGTGACAATCAAGCTGGTGATGATGATGATGAGTTCGATTGTGAGGAGATGTTGCGTCACATTGAACCATATGTACTGACTTCTATGGGAGCAAGCAAAGGTTTAAGTAAAATGGAGACATTGCAGAATGCGGCCACAGAGCTTTTATATGATGAATCAAACGGTTGTGATAAAGAGTTTACTACATTGCGTGCAGTCTTAGAACTACTAAAGTTGAAAGCTACGCACGGATGGTCCGATTGTAGTTTCTCTGATCTTTTGAATCTTCTGGCAGAAATTCTTCCAAATCCAAATAAACTGCCTAGAAGCACTTATAAAGCGAAGAAACTTCTTTGCCCGATGGCACTAGGTGTGACAAAAATTCACGCTTGTGTGAACCATTGTATTCTGTATCGCAAAGAGCATGAGCTCGCAACTAGATGCCCCATTTGTGGTGTCAGTAGATATAAGAAGGACTACAATCACCAGTATGTTACCAACATGAAAAAGACTCAGAAGAATAAGAAGTTTATTATTGGTCCTGAAGGTGACGATGACGATACTTCTGGCGATGCAGACGGGAAGAATAAGAGAAAAATTCCTGCATTGGTGATGTGGTACCTTCCGGTAATTGATCGCTTGAAGCGTTTGTTCTCAAACCCTAGGGAGGCTGAACTTATGCGTTGGCATTCCGAGGAACGCAAGAAGAATGAAAAACATATACGACACCCTGGTGATGCAACGCAGTGGAAAAATTTTGATATTCAGTATCCAGAATTTGCGAAGGAAATCAGAAATGTGAGGTTTGCCTTGGGTACAGATGGAATGAATCCGTTTGGTGAAAAAAGGAGCATACACAGCACATGGCCCGTGGTCTTAACTATGTACAACCTACCGACGTGGTTGTGTCACAAAAGGAAATATATCTTATTATCTGTTCTTATCCAAGGTCCAAAACAACCCGGCATCGAAATTGATGTGTTCTTGGAACCTTTAATGGAAGATATGGCGAAATTGTGGAATGAAGGGGTACGTACATGGGATGAGTACAAGCGGGAGTATTTCACGCTAAGAGCAATGATATTCGTTACCGTGCATGATTATCCCGGACTGTTTACATTATCGGGACAAATGAAAGGGAAGAAAGGTTGCGTTAGGTGCGTGGATAGAACTGGATATCTATACCTCACTTCATCCAGAAAGACGGTGTACATGAGACATCGACGGTTCTTGACAGATACACACAAGTATAGGAAGATGAAAGAACAATTTGATAACAAAATCGAAAAAGATACTGCACCGAAACCTTACAGTGGAAAACTTGTGTTTGAAATGGTCAAGAACATTCATATTGCTTTCGGTAAGGGAAAAAAGAGTAAAGGGATTAAGAGAAAGAAAAGTACATCTTCGGATGATACAACTGACATGGCTTTCAAGAAAAAATCAATTTTTTTCAAGTATCTTCCGTATTGGAAGAATCTGGAATGTTGTCATAGTATTGATTTGATGCACATTACAAAGAATGTATTTGACAGCATCATTGGGACCTTGTTGGACATGCCGAGGAAGACAAAGGATGGATTAAATTCACGTATGGACCTAGTAAATCTTGATTTGAGACCAGAGCTTCATCCAGTAGAAAAGGCGAACGGGAAGCATTACCTTCCCCCAGCCAGCTACAACTTGACGCTAGAAGAGAAAAAAGCAATTTGCGAATGCTTGCGTGGGATGAAAGTGCCCACAAGTTTCTCATCCAATATCCGCAAACTAGTCTCGATGAAAGACTTGTCTTTATTCGGTTATAATTCTCACGATTGTCACATGATGATGACAGTTTTCCTTGCCATTGCAATAAGAGTAATCAAACCTGAGCATATAAAAGTTGTCATCACACGTTTGTGTTACTTCTTCAATGCAGTATCGCAAAAGGTGATAGCACGTGAAGATTTAGACTATCTGAAAACATACATCGTCGAGACAATGTGCAAGCTTGAGATGTGTTTCCCACCATCCTTTTTTGATATGCAAGTACACCTAATCATACATCTTGTTGATCAGATAAAAGCATTGGGGCCACTATATTTACATCATATGTTTTCGTTGGAGAGATATTTAGGAGTATTAAAAGGTTATGTGCGGAACCGTGCTCACCCAGAGGGTTCAATTATGGAAGGATACACCACTGAAGAAGTGATTGAGGGTTGCACTGATTACATCAAAGATGGAAAATCGATAGGTGTGCCTATACCGGTACATGAGGGTAGACTACGTGGGAGAGGCAAAGTGGGTAAGAAAACTTTTATTGTTCAAGATTACAAGAATGTACACCGTGCACATTTTGGTGTACTACAACAGCTCGCAATAGCTGAGCCGTACATTGAGGAACACCAAATTGAGCTTCGTGATAAAAACCAAGACCGCAAAGAGGACTGGATCATGAAAGAGCACAGAAGATGTTTCACTGAATGGTTAATGGACAAAAATATATCATACAGAAACACTATAGAAGAGGCAACAATGAAAAAGTTAGCTTGTGGCCCATCTGCTTTGGTAACATCATGGCAAGCATATGACATCAATGGTTACACATTTTACACTAAAGAAAAAGACGGTAAGAGTGTTGCACAAAATAGTGGTGTTCGTATTGAGGCTTATGATTCACAAGGGCAGAAGACCACATACTTCGGGTTCATAGAGGAAATATGGGAACTCGATTATGGCGAAAGAATGGTAATGCCCGTATTTAAGTGCCAATGGGTCAAACATCCTGATGGTTTGAAAGTGGACAATTACGGACTGACACTGGTAGACTTGAATAAAGTGGGTTACAAAGATGACCTGTGGGTTCTCACCGATAATGTTGCACAAGTTTTTTATGTTCAAGATCCAGAAACTGAGAAGTTGCACGTAGTTGTTTCTGGAAAGCAAAATATTGTTGGGGTTGACAATGTGGGAGATAATGAAGAGGAATATAATCAGTATGAAGAGATGTACCTTTTCACCGAACCAGAAAACATCAAGCGCGTAGAGAGAAGCATTAAAAAGAATTTGAAACCCTATATGCGAGAAGATGTCAATGCTGGAAAAAATGTATATAGCAATGCAAGATGATATATATTGTATATATTTGTATCTTCTGAAATCAACTTAGAACAATGTTGGTATATGGATTGTGTCCTTTTGCATTTGTGTACATATGCGTTTGGACTCAATGATTTGGAAGTTTGGAAGTTTGGTCTTTCTTCAGATAATGATGTCTCGGGCGTGTAGCCGATTGAAGGAGGAGCGCTTGGCGTGGCGCAAGAACCATCCCCATGTATGTACATATGGCACACCGATCACATGGTTGTATATACATATGTATCTGTAATGGACTGATGAACTTAACTGTAGTTTGTTTTTCCGTGTTGTTTGCTTTTGGTATTTTCAATTTCTCCGCGTAGGGTTTCTCTGCGAAGCCTGAATCGGGAGATTTATTGAAGTGGCAGTGCATCGTCCCCGGTAAAGAAGGGGTAAGTCATGAAGAACAAGCACAATATGAGTTTAACTATCGTCCTCCTATTAATAAATTTCTTTTGCAGACTGAATGGGAAGATGGTTACTACCCCCTGACAATCTCCTTCTCTGAGGACTATCCCTTGGTGCCTCCAAGATGCTCCTTTCCAATTGGGTTCTTCCACCCAAATGTCCATCGTTCGGGAGCACTCTGCATCGGGATTCTTGATCAAGAGACTGTAAGATAGACCTATTTTGTTCATGTAATTATTACTTATAATTTTTGTCGAACTTATTTGAACTGGTTTCTTATATTGCTTAAATTATATTTCGTAGGGGTGGTGCAGTGCTTTTACAATCAAAACTATACTACTTGAAGTTCAGCGTTTGCTGCATCAGCCAAATGTGCCTGATGTTGAAAATGATTGCTATAATCTACTTATCAAGGTTAGATGACACTTTGACTTAGTGACCAATGTAGGTTATTCATTCCTCCTTCGACATTTGTTAATTTAAATAATGTCAATATTTTCAGGATCCAGCGGAATATAAGAGACGTGTTCGGGAGCAAGCAGGACGGTACAATTTAGATTGATCGATGGGAGCTTCATCGTCGATCTACAATGAATGTAGCATGATTTTTGTTCAGTGTGTAAAGAAATTATCTTTGAACAATCGTAAAGCCTCTAATGTTGTATTATCACAATTAAGCCAGCCTCACTGGTGATCGAGCATTTCCTATAATGCATTACTGTACTAGTATCCGCTAGCTCATCTGTGTTTTTTTCCTGATACAATTTTGCCTGCACGACTACATGCGGCTGTGATATATAATTGCAACTACATCCCTGTAATTTCAATGAAAACCGCTTATGATAATTAAACAATGACCGCCACTGAAAATACATGATCTTCTCAGGTCGTTGTTAATCAAGAACTGGCTATGAAGTTCATTGCATTACAGACGGTTATTAATTAAGAACCGCCAACGAAGATCATGTATTTACTCAGACGGTTGTTCCTTAAAATCCATCTGTGAAGTTCATTGCATTACAGACGGTTATTAATCAAGAACCGCCAACGAAGATCATGTATTTACCCAGACGGTTGTTTCTTAAAATCCGTCTGTGAAGTTCATGGCATTGCAGGCGGTTAATAATTAATAGCCGTCTGTGAAGATCATGTATTTACTCAGACGGTTGTTTCTTAAAATCCGTCTGTGAAGTTCGTTGCATTACAGGCGGTTCTTAATTAAGAACCGATTCTGAAGATCATGTATTTACCCAGACGGTTGTTCTTTAAAATCCGCCTGTGTTGTTCTTTCATCACAGACGGTTATTATATCATTCGTCATCACAGTCGCATATTTTTAAGGACCGCCTGTGTTTGAAAAATTGAGGCGCCTGTAAAAATGCTTTTTGTAGTAGTGCTAGATCGGACAAGTCCGGTCTCTACCGGACTAGTCCGATATCTTTCTGATCCACTTCGGACTAGTCCTCTCCAATGCGGACTAGTCCTTGACACAATGCACAAGTCACACAAAATCGGACAAGTCCGTTGTGACCCGTACTAGTCCGATATTCATTCTGATCCACTTCGGACAAGTCCGGTGTCCACACGGACTAGTCCGATATACACACTGATCTAAATCGGACAAGTCCTCCAAGTGCGGACTTGTCATCCCAAACACTTAGGGTTTCATTTGTCCAGACAAGTCCGATGGCAATCGGACTAGTCCGAAGCTTTCCAGTAGCGAAATCGGACAAGTCCGTTTTCAACCGGACTAGTCCGATATTCCTGGACACTTAGGGTTTGCTACACACAGCACACCGGACTAGTCCGGTGACCACCACGGACTAGTCCGATCTTTCTGAACCCTAACGGTAACTTTTAGAAACCCCATATAAATAGAGGTGCACGACCCACTTTCACCCTCTCTCGAACCCTAGCACCGTCACACCTCCCAAGAGACTCAAAAACCATCTCTCTCCACGAAATTAAGTGCAAAATCAATCAATCCATTGAAGATCACTTCTAGATCATTGGAGAGGCACTTGGCACACGATTGAGCTCTTGGTTTGAATCTCTAACACACTCTTGTATCTCAATTTGTATATTTCGAAGTGTGTTATTGGTGGTCTTGAAACTTGTAATCAAGGGAGCTCTCAACTTGTGAGATCGCCCCTTCAACTTGGTGATTTGCCCCTGTGTGATTAGTGGAAGAGGATTGGCCTTCGTGGCGATCCGACGAGGGAAGGGTTGGTGAAGACCCGGTCCTTTTGTGGGCTCCTCAACGTGGACGTAGGTTGCCTTCGTGGTAACCGAACCACGGGATAAATCTTATGTCTTGTTCGTTTGTGTTCATCATTCTAGTTGATCAACATTACCTAGGGTTTGATTCATTTTGTTGAATTCAAGTTAAATAGTTGAACAAGAATCATACTTGCAATAGAACTTGACATACAACTATTGAACTGTTATTAAAGTTTATATTTCCGCTGCAAACGTCAACGAAACAATCAAATTGACCTAACTTGATCAACCTAGCCCGTGAAATCCGGACTAGTCCGCACTTTACCGGACTAGTCCGATATATCTGGTTTTGACCTTGTTGTTGAAGTGCTACAGGGACCGAGAAATTTCAAAAAGGCCTATTCACCCCCCCCCCTCTCTAGGCCTACATTCAATTGGTATCAGAGCAGGTTCTTCAAGAAAGAGTGCAACCACTCGAAGAGATCATGTCGGACATGAAGGAAGTCCAGAAAATCAACAACCAGGAAGAAATGAACAATGACAAGCACCAAAAGCTTGAAAAGTATCTCGAAGCCATTCAAGACTTCGATGATGATGATGAGGAGACATTGGAGCTGAAAGCACTCCTTAGAAAGAAAGCGCTTTCCAAAGGGAAATCTAAAGTCGAAGAAAAGAAGAAGGGGAGTAGTCACACCGACTACTCCCGATATCCTTTTAATTATGACCGTTTAAATTCTAACAGCAGTCATTATCTATCTATTCCTCTCGGAAAAGCCCCACACTTCGATAGGAGTGATTACTCCATGTGGAGGCAAAATATGAAGATGCACTTGATTTCCCTTAACCCAAGTTTATGGCATATTGTGTGCACAGGAATAAACATCCCTGATGACGATGAAGAGCTCACGCCAAGTCAAGAGCAAGCCATCCACAGGAATGCCCAAGCCGCAGCCGTTATCACCTCATCTCTAAGTCGAGATGAATTCACAAAGGTGGACGGATTGGAAATTGCCAAAGAAATCTGGGACACACTACAGACAGCACATGAAGGTGACCGGCATGTGCGGGAGGCAAAGATTGAAATGATTGAAGGCAAACTAGGAAGGTTCGCGATTGAGGAAGATGAGTCTCCCCAGGACATGTACAACAGACTGAAGACTCTTGTGAACAAGGTTCGATCATATGGGAGCAAAAAGTGGAATGACCACGAGGTCGTAAAGCTCATCCTTAGAGCCTTTATGCCTCGCAACGTCACACTTTGCTCTATGATCCGAGAAAGTCCCGGGTACAAGAAAATGACTCCGGATGAACTGCTTGGCAAAATCATCAACTTTGAGATGATGGAGAAGCAAGCCAAGCACGTAAAAGAAATAGCCGACCTCACATCAGCCAAGAAGAAGGGAGTTGCCCTAAAGTCCTCACTCAAGCCTCTATCCAAAGAAGCAAGAGAAGCACAGCTTGAGGAGGACAGCGATGATGAAAGCAGCGAGCTGGACAAAGAAGATATGATTTTGTTCATGAAGAAGTTCAAAAGAATTATGAAGAAAAGACAAGGAACAAAATCGAGTGAAGGAAAATACAAGGAGAAGACAAAGCCGAAGATGAGGCGGGCATGCTATAATTGTGGTGAGTACAATCACTTTATAGTCGATTGCCCGTATGAGGACAACAAGAAGAAGAGTAAAGAGTCCAAGCCTCAACTGAAGAAATTCTTCAAGAAGAAGAAACAAGCTGAACAAGCACACATCGGAAAGGAGTGGGACTCAAACGATGAGTCCTCATCGTCCGATGAAGAAGAAATGGCTAGCATAGCCATTGAAAGCATGTCCAAGAAACCCACACTCTTCCCCACGCTCGGTGCAAAGAAGGCAAATGGAACTTGCCTCATGGCTAAGGAAGGTAAACGCAAGGTAAACATCAAAACTCCTTCCTTGCATTCTTACTCAAGTGATGATGATCTAGATAGTGATGATGAAGATATGCTAATTGGTTTAGATAGAAAAACTACTGCTAAAATGAAATTCTTGCTTAACCAACTTGTTGAGAAGGAAGAGCTAATTGATCGTCAAGAAGACATGATTATCTCCCAAAAGGAGAAGCATGTCGAACTTGACAATCTTCTAGTTCTTGAAAAGGAGAGAAACCACTCACTAGAGCTTGAGCTAGCTTCAAGCAAGAAAACTTGCTTGGAGTTAACCAACTCAAACGTTGCAATCAAGGATCAACTTGATGACCTAATCAAGGTCAACAAGATCCTTGAAGTGCAGGTTGAGTCACTCAAGCTTAGCGAACCTTCCTCCTCTTCAAGCCTACCTTCTCAACCCACTTCAACTAATATCGCTCATATTTGCAAATGTGATAAAATTAACACCAGGTTGAAGGAAAATTCTACCTCCACAAAGGACAAAAATCCTACCCAATGTGTAATATTTGACAAGGAGAGGATCAACTATGCACGTAGTGCATATTTGGTCCAAAGACCTCCAAATGTCAAGTATGGCATTGGTTACTCTTATGATGGAAAGCAAAGAGCTGGAAATCATAAGAATAACAAGGGAAGGATTACCTTTGTGAAGGGAGGACCCTCACAACCTGGTAACTCGAAAACTAAAAACCTGAACTCTCATGAAAACCGGACTAGTCCGGTTGTGGTCCGGACAAGTCCGGTCCTCCGGACAAGTCCGGTCACACAGACTAGTCCGACCCATGACCAACAGCAACTCTTGTTTAAAACCTTTGATGCTTCTTATGTATTAATGAATAATAATGTTGGTAAAGTGTATGCTTATTATGCTGGGCCACACCATGGGAACACAAAATCCCATGTGTGGGTGCCCAAATGTATTGTTACTAACCTCCAAGGACCCAAGCAAGCTTGGGTACCTAAAACCAAGGCGTAATTTGTTTTTGCAGGCCTACTCCTCCGGTGGATCCAAATGGGTGCTAGACAGTGGATGCACCAACCACATGACCGAGAAAGGAGGATGTTTGTGGAGTATGAAGTGAACAAGGACCCAAACGAAGGCATCTACTTTGGGGATAACAGTCAAGGAAGGGTCCTCAGTACCGCTAAAATAGCAATATCCTCTGAACATACTCTTTCGCATGTTTTACACGTTGAATCTTTAGATTATAACATGCTGTCCATATCTCAATTATGTGACAAAGGTTATAATTGCCTGTTCACTAACAAGGGTGTGACCGTCTCAAGGAGAAGTGATGGTTCTGTTGCATTCAAGGGTATGTTGAAGGGAAATCTTTACCTTGTTGACTTCAACAAGGGTAAAGCCGAACTCGACACATGCTTGATTGCAAAGACCAACATGGGTTGGCTGTGGCATAGACGGCTGGCACATGTTGGTATGAGGAACCTTCAAAAACTCCTCAAGGGCGATCACATCCGAGGTTTGAAAGATGTTGTGTTTGAGAAAGACAGGCCTTGTAGCGCGTGCCAAGCAGGGAAGCAAGTTGGAGCACAACATCCCGCGAAGAACATCATGACCACGACAAGACCGCTCGAACTACTTCATATGGACTTGTTTGGTCCAATTGCTTACATAAGCATCGGCGATAACAAATACGGTTTAGTTATTATTGATGATTTTTCCCGCTTCACTTGGGTGTTCTTTTTGCATGACAAGTCAGAAACACAAGGAACACTCAAGAAATTCTTCAAGCGAGCGCAAAACGAGTTCTCACTATCAATCAAGAGTATTCGGAGCGACAACGACACGGAGTTCAAGAACATACAAGTGGAGGAGTACCTTGATGAGGAAGGAATCAAGCACGATATCTCAGCACCATACTCTCCACAACAAAACGGAGTTGCCGAAAGGAAGAACCGAACGCTCATAGAGATGGAAAGAACAATGCTCGATGAATACAAGACTTCGGATCGATTTTGGGTGGAAGCAATCAACACCGCTTGCCATGCCACAAATCGACTCTACCTTCATCGACTACTAAAGAAGACCCCCTATGAGCTACTCACCGGTAACAAACCGAACATTTCATATTTTCGAGTTTTCGGTTCTCCTTGCTATATTTTGAACAAGAAGCCCAGGACTTCAAAGTTCGCTTCGAAGTCCGATGAAGGTTTCTTGCTTGGTTATGATTCGAACACTTACGCCTATCGTGTTTTCAACAAGGCCTTCGGACTTGTTGAAGTGGCACGTGACGTAGTGTTCGATGAAACTAATGGCTCCCAAAAGGAGCAAGTTGATCAATGTGAATTAGGTAAAGAGGAAGCCCCCTATCAAGCATTGAAGAGGATGGCTCTAGGCGAAGTACGACCACAAGAGTCATCGTCACAAATACAAGAGGAAAGTGAACCACAAGAGGAGATCAACAATCAAGGGGGAGTCTCGATACAAGATCAATCACAAGAATATGAAGATGATCAACAAATCAACGAGGGCAACCACTCAGGGGGAGAAGAAAATGATCACCAACACTCAACTTCCCAAGTGCCACACCCAAGAGTACACCAACGCACTCAAAAGGATCACCCAATCGACAACATCATCGGTGATATTCAAAAGGGAGTAACCACTAGATCTCGTATAGCTAATTTTTGCGAGCATTACTCGTTTGTCTCCTTTTTGGAACCACGCAGGACTGAGGATGCATTGAAGGATCCGGACTGGGTGGTGGCAATGCAAGAAGAGTTGAACAACTTCAAGAGAAACGAGGTTTGGGAACTTGTGGAAAGACCCAATGCAAACATAGTGGGCACCAAGTGGGTCTTCCGCAACAAACAAGACAAACACGGGGTGGTGACAAGAAACAAGGCACGACTTGTGGCCAAAGGTTACTCACAAGTCGAAGGTTTGGATTTCGATGAGACTTTTGCTCCAGTAGCTAGGCTTGAATCAATTAGAATATTACTTGCATATGCTACTCACCATGATTTCAAGCTGTACCAAATGGACGTGAAAAGCGCCTTCCTCAACGGACCGATCAAGGAAGAGGTGTACGTGGAGCAACCACCCGGATTTGAAGACGAAGAGTTCCCCGACAACGTGTATAAACTGTGTAAGGCTCTCTATGGCCTCAAACAAGCTCCTAGAGCTTGGTATGAGTGTCTTAGAGATTTTTTAATTGATAATGGTTTTCAAATTGGCAAAGTCGACTATACATTATTCACAAAAAATCTGGATAATGATCTTTTTATTTGCCAAATCTATGTTGATGATATAATTTTTGGATCAACTAACCAATCTTTCTGTGAAGAGTTTAGTAAAATTATGACAGACAGATTTGAAATGTCAATGATGGGAGAATTGAAGTACTTCTTGGGATTCCAAGTGCGGCAACAAAGGGAAGGAACATTCATAAGCCAAACCAAGTACACACAGGACATCCTCAAGAAGTTTGGCATGGACAAGGCAAAGCCCATAAAGACTCCTATGGCAACGAATGGCCACTTGGATCTCAATGAAGATGGACCGAGCGTCGACCAAAAGGTATATCGCTCCATGATTGGATCCTTACTATACTTATGTGCATCTAGGCCAGATATTATGTTGAGTGTATGTTTGTGTGCAAGATTTCAAGCCAACCCTAAGGAATGTCATTTGACAGCCGTAAAGAGAATCCTAAGATATTTAGTTCATTCACCCAACCTTGGTCTTTGGTACCCAAAAGGCTCAAAATTCAATCTCATTGGGTATTCCGATGCAGATTATGTCGGGTGCAAAGTTGATAGAAAAAGCACTTCCGGCACTTGCCAATTCCTAGGAAGATCCTTAGTTTCTTGGTCATCCAAGAAACAGAATTCCATTGCATTATCCACAGCCGAAGCGTAGTATGTTGCAGCCGGGAGTTGTTGTGCACAACTCCTTTGGATGCGACAAACTCTAAGGGATTACGGTTACAATATGAACCGTATTCCTCTCCTTTGTGATAATGAGAGTGCCATTAAAATAGCCCACAATCCAGTTGAGCACTCTAGGACTAAACACATTGACATAAGACACCATTTCTTGAGAGACCATTCCATGAAAGGAGACATATCCATCTCTCATGTCAACACCCAAAAACAATTGGCCGACATATTCACCAAGCCACTTGATGAAAAACGTTTTTGCGAACTCCGAAATGAGCTAAACATTCTTGATTCTCGGAGTGTGGCTTGAAAAGTTGCATACCTGTATGCTTACTTCAAAATGTTGATTGATTTGTGAAAATTACCCCTCTTCATTTTTCTCTCGAAAAACTATGTCAATTATTAGATCTTGATGAATTTTTGATCATAGTATGATTGTTGTTTGCTTACTGGTCAAATTCATCAAGATTATTTGAATTGGTTTGCCTCTCTACTCTCAATTATTGGACCTTCAAATATATATGAATGGGCTATGCAATTCTTTCCTGGTGACCATGGACAAGTCCGTGGTTACCCGGACTAGTCCGCCATTGCAGACTAGTCCGCAGAGTGCCGGTTAGGCCGGACTAGTCCGACAGACCACAGCCTAGGCCGATATAGGTCTCTCGATGACTTCGGACTAGTCCGGTCAGGTCCGGACTTGTCCGATTTTTCGTGTCCATAACCCTAGCCGCCACCAAACCCTAATCCCTTCACCCCACACTTGCCCCCAAGCTTTCTCTCTCTTGCGCTCAAGCTCCCAAGGCGAATCCTTGATTCCTCCGTCGAAAAGCCTCAATCTTGGGCGGAGATCAAGCTTGAAGACTCGGGGATTGAAGTTAGCGGACAAGTCTGGCCTCCAACCCCCAAAATCTCAAGCTTCCTTTGATTTCTTGGTAAATTTTCTTCAAAACCCTAAGAAATCACAAATTTCTCTATTGCTTATCGTTTGGCCTAGCATTCTTCACTAGTTACATGTCTAGTTGATGTACTATGTGTATGCTAGACTAGTTTTACCTTAGGGATCAATTTTTGTCCAGTCTGTTAGGTTTTTGCAGATGAACACCGGACTAGTCCGGTCCAGGTACGGACAAGTCCGATCCCCCGGACTAGTTCGTGCCTGTGCACCGGACAAGTCCGTTGTTTCTGAACCAAAACCTAATTCTTTAATTCCCTAATGCCTTCCATTGCCATCTTACCTCACCAATACCTTGTATAACTTGTCCTTTCTCTTGATCACTCATTCTCAGATCATGTCGAGCTCCGACAACGAAATCTCCAATTTCGAGGCCGAGTTGGACCACGAGGTGGCACCTCGGTCCTCGGCGGGTCTTGGCAAGAAACGCCAAGAGAGACCCTCCGAGCCTGCTCCCTCACCTCCCCAAGTTCGAAGGAAGGTGTGCGTCAAGAAAGCCGCTTCGAAGGCCGGTACTTCTTCAAGTGGCCTTCGACAAGCTAAAGGGAAGGGCAAGGGGGTTGCCACAGGGCCTGTTGGGCCCCTGAAGCTGCATACTCCCAGAGAAGGGGTCCGGGACCCCAATGAGGAAAGATTCACTGGCAAGGGCAGCGATGTGGCTGCGAAGTTGAGAAGTGTTGATTGCTATGCAAGGCCCAAGCAAGCAGCTGATGGCAGATTTTGGTCAAATTTCCATGCTGATTTCTACAAGCTGGTCCCGATGAAGACCCCGGTGGTGCGCAGTCAATGGATTGACTGGGCCCACCTTGAGAAGAAGAAATGTGCAGCTTTTGATGAAGTGATAGCAGCTGCAGAGAGACATGGTCTGAAGGATCTGTTTGCCTTCAGACACAACTGGAATGATGAAGTGATAGCACAATTCTATGCAACGTTCCACTTCTCGAGTGAAGATGAAGAAAGTGTGACTTGGATGACCCATGGATCCAAGTACTCCATCACTCAGGAGGATTTTGCAAACCTGCTCCACTTAGACTCTGCTGGAAATGACCACCTAATCATCCACAACATAGGGGTCATTGAGAGGGACGGAATGAAGTTCATGTATGAGCCCAACTCTAAGTATGTTCCTCCCTCCACAAAGAACATGAAGCCCTTCTTTGTGGTCCTGAACAGAGTTCTCCGGAAGACCATTGCCACCAAGGATGGGGATGCAGGGAGTGTACAGGGTTACCTCCGGACTCTAATGAGGGTCATAAGCAAGAAGAGACAGTTTGATGTTGCAGACTACATTTGGAATGATATGGTCAATATCTCAAGTACCACCAACCGATCCTGTGGCTATGCCCCTTACTTGATGTTTATGATTGAGAAGGTCACAGGGATCGAGTTTGTGAAGGATGTGGAGCACACTCCACTGAGGCCTCAGAAGCCTCAGCCAGTGAGTGTCCAGGCTGCTCCATCGCCGGCCTCAAGCCCCGAGGCACCGGCAAGGCAAGAAGAAGCTGCTAGGGCTACTCCTCCCTCTGGGGAAGCCCCTCAGAAAGGATCCGCTAGTGGGATCCTCAAGTACTTGGCTGCAATTTTCTCCTCATGCAAGAAAACTGAAGTGAAGCTTCACAAGCTAAATTAGAAGAGGAAGGAGAACATGAGGTACATAAAAGCCAATGTGAAGCAGCTGAGTGAGAAGCTGGAGATCAACCCAATTGGATCTCCAGTACTTTCTGAAGATTCTGATCCGGACATCACCGAGCTCAGCCCCTTGACTCCCTCCGAGCTTGCCTATTTTGGCATTGGGGGCTCGAGCAGCTCCGCTCCTCCTCCTCCCTCTCCTCCTCGTCAAGCAGAAAGTGAAGAAGATGAAGACGATGACGAGAGGACCGACAGTGAAGAGTGAAGACCCTAGGACCCTCATCTCCTTCTTTTTGGTGTCTTGATGCCAAAGGGGGAGAGATTGAGGGGGAGTCTTAGCTATAGCTGTGTTAGGGTGCGAGGAGAGAGTTTCTCTTTATCTTTTATTTGTGGTTGTATTAGCTTAACTCTGTTTTCATATTAAATCTGGTCCTGTGATGAATTGCTTAATTTATTTGGAGTGTGTGATGAAAACTGTGTTTTTGCCCCTGGAATATCATATGCATTTGATATCTGTTGGTTAATGCAAATTATGTCATTCTCAATGTATTCATGCACTTAGTATGCATCCCACCATAAAGAATGCACATATGGATAATTCTCTTGTTGCTTGATGTATTTTTGAGTCATATGTGCATACTTTATGAAAACCTCATTTTTTGCCTTATTTTGTGAAATCTCAATTGGTTGTCATCAATCACCAAAAAGGGGGAGATTGAAAGTACATCTAGGACTCCCTTGTGGGTTTTGGATGATTTATGACAAGCAATTGGGATCCTAATCCTTTTGTTGAGATGAATGCAGGAAAATGATGAAAAATGAGCAAAGTGCCAAAAAGAGGGAAATTGAGAAGGAAAATGAATTTGAGCTCAAGGAGAAGAAATTAGTAGTTTAGTATGTATGGAGTGTGTTAAGGAAACACACCCAAGAGCTCAATCTCATTTGATCACACACACACAATGCACAAAGCTATACAGGACCGGACTAGTCCGATATCAGCCGGACTAGTCCGATATCACTTTCTGCACTAGATCGGACAAGTCCGGTCTCTACCGGACTAGTCCGATATCTTTCTGATCCACTTCGGACTAGTCCTCTCCAATGCGGACTAGTCCTTGACACAATGCACAAGTCACACAAAATTGGACAAGTCCGTTGTGACCCGGACTAGTCCGATATTCATTCTGATCCACTTCGGACAAGTCCGGTGTCCACACGGACTAGTCCGATATACACACTGATCTAAATCGGACAAGTCCTCCAAGTGCGGACTTGTCATCCCAAACACTTAAGGTTTCATTTGTCCGGACAAGTCCGATGGCAATCGGACTAGTCCGAAGCTTTCCAGTAGCAAAATCGGACAAGTCCGTTTTCAACCGGACTAGTCCGATATTCCTGGACACTTAGGGTTTGCTACACACAGCACACCGGACTAGTCCGGTGACCACCACGGACTAGTCCGATCTTTCTGAACCCTAACGGTAACTTTTAGAAACCCCATATAAATAGAGGTGCACGACCCACTTTCACCCTCTCTCGAACCCTAGCGCCGTCACACCTCCCAAGAGACTCAAAAACCATCTCTCTCCACGAAATTAAGTGCAAAATCAATCAATCCATTGAAGATCACTTCTAGATCATTGGAGAGGCACTTGGCACACGATTGAGCTCTTGGTTTGAATCTCTAACACACTCTTGTATCTCAATTTGTATATTTCGAAGTGTGTTATTGGTGGTCTTGAAACTTGTAATCAAGGGAGCTCTCAACTTGTGAGATCGCCCCTTCAACTTGGTGATTTACCCCTGTGTGATTAGTGGAAGAGGATTGGCCTTCGTGGCGATCCGACGAGGGAAGGGTTGGTGAAGACCTGGTCCTTTTGTGGGCTCCTCAACGTGGACGTAGGTTGCCTTCGTGGTAACCGAACCACGGGATAAATCTTGTGTCTTGTTCGTTTGTGTTCATCATTCTAGTTGATCAACATTATCTAGGGTTTGATTCATTTTGTTGAATTCAAGTTAAATAGTTGAACAAGAATCATACTTGCAATAGAACTTGACATACAACTATTGAACTGTTATTAAAGTTTATATTTCCGCTGCAAACGTCAACGAAACAATCAAATTGACCTAACTTGATCAACCTAGCTCGTGAAATCCGGACTAGTCCGCACTTTACCGGACTAGTCCGATATATCTGGTTTTGACCTTGTTGTTGAAGTGCTACAGGAACCGAGAAATTTCAAGAAGGCCTATTCACCCCCCCCTCTAGGCCTACATTCACTAGTGCCTAAGTCGTAATATGGTTTAACGAAGCAGAGATGTAGCACAACATGAATTACGAGATCCCTTCACATTTCTGGGACTGGGCATGATTTGCGAAGAACTGATAAAGAAGAAATGTATCAAAATGTTTCATACAGAGTTATTAGGAATAGATGAAGGAAGAAAAAACAATGCATCAAAATCTTTTTCATATGTAAAGAGGTACTAACCGAAGCAATTGGATAATGTAGATTTTGCTATACTCCAACAAGGAGGTTGGTTGAACAAGATGCCTTTGATTATGAGAATTGTATTACTGCCATCCACTTTGAGTATTCAATATAGAAACGGTCGGAACCACAACAAGTGAAGTTAAAAACAGATGATGGATCTATTTCTAGTTATACTTTAACGTTTTTTTCTGATTTGATTATGTACACTGTTGGATCCAAAGCGCGTGTAGTGGAAACAGATGCATTGTGGTTTGTCACAATCCAATTTACATACATCCTGGTGTCACCAATCCATGTACATCATATTTATTCCTGAAGTTCATGCAACGTGCTAAATTGAAATTGCACATCTGGTGCAAACTTTCTCAAGGGCAATAAATAACACGCACTTCCCATAAATGGCTCCTGATTCCTCCTATTTCTAACTCTTAGCACAATGAGCCATGCATCTATTATTTCGATCTTTGACATTAGTATGTGTAGTGTTGGCTTTTGACTACCTGTGTATGTATATGCACTTTTATACGCATGTGGATGGAAGGATGTTCAGGCTTCACCCATAATGAGGTTGGGTGGTGGGTTACAACCTTGCACTTTAGATCCTCGATCAACCTCATAGATGAGAGTATCTTGAGGTGGTATAAAAAAGTAACTGAGTTTAAACATTCACACTGTCTTCTCTCTTGATATTTTGAAGATATAGGTGGGATAAGTATATGGATATTTAGTGCAACCTTGCACTTATTTGTTATTGCTCATAGATGAGCTTAGACTATGCTCACTCATTGTACTCTAGTGCTACTTTAAAAGAATAGTTTTTATCCTATACAGTAATCTCTAAAATATTCTCTACTCTATATTATAGTTTTTTACACTCATCATACTATATATCACACTCTATACTACCAAAACAGAACATGGACTAACTTGCTAACAGCGCAAGAGCATTTTAGAGTACGCGAAGTAACATTCTAAATTTGAATATCATTTTCGTACTCTATTTTAGAGTATCATTTAGAGTATCTCGACGCAGACAGTTGAACCATACCGTTTGGTGTACTCTAGTGCGGGCTGTCTTATGTTGTTATAAAAAATATCAGGTTTCAACTTTACCATTCATTTTCTCTTTTGATATGTGGAAGTTGTGAGTCAGAAGATAAGATGAGCTATCTAATGCTACATTGGTTGATTTAACATAGATCTTCCATATTTGAAAAAAGCACAAGATCTACCGCCAATAGTCCACTACATCCTCTGCATGTGTGAGGAAGAGGAATTTTTTCTTTCTTGAATACGTGAAAGAGTTGTGTATCTCTGTGTTAAGAGGAAGAGCGGATTTGTGTGGAGTTGCAGATTTTAGAGAACATTGCACCGCACGCACCCATAGTGTCCAGAGAGGCACACCCAAGAAGCAGTAAACACATAGCTTCTGCTTGACCACATTTCCTCTGTTAGTTTGTGATCACCGTGGTACCCGGTTGGGCAACAACCGCTGGGTCCAGGACTCCCGCTCCCCCAAGCGCCCTGATCAGGTGCGCAACCAAATTCTGTTTCAGTTGAGGCCCCCTCTCGATCGTGCTATATTAACCCACGGGAGGCAGTCCGGACGTGCAACACGTATTGCACCCACGTCCAATGCCTCCCACAATTCCATGAAATCCGATCGTAAGAAGTGCGGCAGCGAGGGGAAGGCCCTCGACCACCGGCGGCGGTCTACGGCTACGTGGGAAAGACAATCTTCCCCCGACCATCTTCATCGAGCTATTGCGCACGGAGCCAAGCTCCTTGAACTGCCATGTCATCATCCTCGTCACAACCCGAAGGTATCCGACCCTAATCCCATCCCCAATCATCTTTTAGTTGATGTTGATTAAGATCTTAGGCCATTGTTAGGTGTGATTGTTTGATCTACTACTAAGTACCTTGATTAGCAATCCCTAAGACGACAATTGAGTTAATTCTAAGTCTAACATTGGTATCAGAGCCAGGCTTAGGGTTTTGCTAATTGGATTCTAGTTTTGGTTTAAGGTTTAAGTTTCAATTTCACAACAATTAGAAGGAGGAAAATTTTGGCTTCAGATTGAACTGAGCAAACTCAAATCAGATGAACACCGAAGCACATGCATAAGTATTAAGTAGTGTGGATCACATACCTTAAGAGGACTCGCAGCCTCCTGCCCTTCGGGGCCCCCACCGGCGTTGACGCGCTGAGCGAGGGAGGCAACGTAACCCTAGTGCCGGTGAACCCCTCAGTATTAGGGGACCCGGGAAGGGTGTGCCTCGGGCCATCAGATCTATGCCATTAAGAACACCGCGTGTCAGTCTCATCGACGGTGGCGCGCTCAACACGGTTTGAGCGCGCACACCGGCGGGGAAACCGACGGCGGCGTTTCCTAAGTGTCGCTGTTAAGGGTTTGGGGGTCAAACCCTAACCCTAATGGACGACTCCCTCTTGTCGGGGCCGCCCGATGAGCCTCCCACCGGCAGCGCGACTTGCGCACCATGGTGGAGGCCGCGACGGCGCCAGAACCTTGCCGCCAACGAGCTCGCGCCTCCCTTCTGGCTCCGTCCGTTTGCTCGCCTCTCAGTTCAGTCGGCCGAAGAGAGAGAGAGAGAGAGAGTGTGTGAGGAGGAGTGAAATGAGGAAATTAGGGTTTTGAGGGCTGCGGCCAATTTTTATTCCCCCCGAATTCGACGCTCAGCCGTCCGATCTAGAATGAACGGATGAGACTTAACTCAGTTATAAAGTTGCGGCTCATCTCAGCCGTTGAAAGGAAATCTGACGATCAGCACGCGTCGCCGCCGACTGCCTGCGATGAATGGGCTTGGAGCCCATGCGGGCGGCGCTTCTGGGCCGTTTGGGCTGCCCTTTAGGTTTTCTCGGAATTTTTCAATTTAGCTTTGGGCCGAATCAGCCTTGGGCTGGATCCTTTTTGGGCCGCACGCGTGGAAAATTTTTCCAATTTCTGAGGCATTTTTTTGTTGGGCCGAGCTGCACTGTTGGCTTTTGGGCCATTTTAGGTGTGGACCTTTTCCATTTTAATTTTTTTGGCATTTTAGTATGGGCTGAAATGCTATATGGGCCACACAGAAATTATTAAATGAGCTGAGGATTTTATGTTATTTTGTTTGCATTTTTTGTGTGATGATTGTTTAATTAATTGTTGTAATATTTATAATCATTGTTGTTAAGATATAGTTCTCATCTTATTTAATTATTTTATATTGAGTTGCTGTGAAATTTAAAAAAGTTGGCCATGCGCACCCACGCATGCGCCCCTGAAGCAGAGAGAACACACATTGTTTACGGTTACCCTTAAACAAACTACCTAAATTTTGGGGGCCTGCCATTACCCACAGTCTTGCTTCTTACTTGATCTAACCAAATAAAAATTGCTACAAAATGGGTTGTCTGATGATGCTTGCTTGCTGGCACGGTAACCGTAGAAGGTGTCCGTGAAAAGAAAAGGAATATGGAATATGTGTTGTGGTGCTCCTGAACCATATACCAAGACAAGACATGCAAAAGTAGGGACAGAGACACCCGTTTGCGAACAGCAGCCCCTGCTTCTGTCAAAAGGGTCATGAGCAACACAACAGAATCGCGAAAAACCACAGCTCTTATCGGATAACTTTGTGTTTCTGACAGCTCCCACACATGACATACTCCTCTCTTTCCTCGTAATTTATGGTGAATGTCTCAGAATAGTGCACCCCGAGGATCCCTCTGCCTGCATACTGTCCATGTCACAGTGGTTTCTTCTTGACGGGATGTTGTGACGTTGACGAGTAGTATGCCTCTGTTGGCTTCCATCCTCTTATTATCTTTAAGACGCATGGTCATTCAGCTCAAGCACACAATTATCTCCTGTATATAATCGCTACTATCTTTGATTCGACAATGATTATTTATTTTTAAGGACGGAAATTCTGTAAAGCAGCTTAACTTAGTGGCAGTTTTGAAATGGCTTTGAGCTGCATTTTATCAACTCTATCATAACAAAGCGAGGGCTAATACTGAATGAGTGGATGACAATGAAGGTGCTTGTGAAGTATTTGTGCATTGTATATTATGCACCACGATAAAATCCTTGCTAGTTTTGCCACTGTGTATGGCATTGAGAATGCTGGCGAGGGAGAGTAGCTACACAGCAGCCTCTCATCTAACGGTGGCTCTAGCTTCCACAAAGGAATGCGGCTCGACCCTTCTCCCATCCCGTTTCTTTCAGAGCTCTTGCAATCTCATTTGACTTACCCACATATTTGAACCATCTTAGCTCTAGTGCTCTGGTTTCATAACGCGGTCCAAACTGATTCAGTACAAGCTTTTGGAATTATTGATCCTTGCACCTGCTCCGTTGTCATGCTACCCACAACATTCATCGGGGTGTAGTTCCTGATGCCTTCCATTTCCATTTCCCAACAAAAGGAGTGATGCATCTATTCCACCTCTAAAATTATTATGTGTAGTGTCTGCTTTTGAAGTGTGTCTATCTACATCTTTTATTCATGTGTCCGGGAGGGGAAGAGGAGATCAGGGTTCAAAGAAATCAGTTGTTGTATTAATAAACCGCTGCACTTAACAATACTATGGATCAGCCTCATAAATGATGGTACTCGTGGTAAGAAAATGTCCACGAGCTTCAATATAAAATTGTCCAAATATCAACTTATAAATGTGCAGCTCCCAATCAACTGTTTTCCGTACATTAACAAGAAGATACATTCTTGAAATAATCTTAAATTAATTCCACAAACAGTGCATAACACAGTACATACTACTCAGCCAGAAAACTTTGAGCACTCCTGGTCATACACGCTATTAAGTATTACCTCCATTCTCAAATATTTGTCATCGGTAAAAAAATTGGGGGTGGATGAACTACATGTCAAAAGATATATGTTATATAATACATCATTTACTCCCTCTATTTTACTTTTTGACATTGATGTCAAATAGGAGGAAGTACTCCCTCTGTCCCCGAAAGTTTGTCACATTCTAGTTCAAAATTAAACTAGAAGATGACAAAGTTCCGGAGGCGGAGGGAGTATAATATAACAAAAATTGGGTAGTACACGTGTGGCTGCCCCTTTGGTCGCTTGTAGCACAGGCCGCACAACACGTCCACATGCTCGCTCGATTTCCATCAGCCGAGCAGACATGTGACTTAGCGAGCGGTCTTCACGTGGTAAACTCCATCGAACTAGAATGTTTTCTCCTTATTCAAGTTTGGTTAAACTTATTCAAAAGTTTGGACCAAAAGTTAATAAAATGTTACTCCCTTCATCCCAAAATATCTGTCACTCTTTAGTTCAGAAATGAACTAGAAAGTGACAAGTATTTTAAGATAAAGGTAGTATTTCAAAAGGCTGCAGAGAGGAAACATTCTTTAAAAAATTGGTACATGTCGGATAGGAGCCACAACTTGGCTCCTCATGTGCCGGCGTGGATTAGTCAGGCCTCAAAATAACTGGATTTGGGGGAGAAGCCAAATGCATTACTCGTGCGCTCTATAAAACTCCGCTCCTCCTATTGGCCGCATACATGTCATTTGTGGAACGAGAAACACGTAGCATGCATATATCGTACTCCCTCTGTTTCTTTTTATTTGTCACCAGCTAGTTCATTTTTGAACTAACCGGTGACAAATAAAAAGAAATGGAGGAAGTATAACACTAATAATTCAGTCAAAAAACTTTGTACAATCAAACAATATATATATATATAAGTTTATCAAATATACAATAGAGTGATATCTGTGTCCACTGTTACTTAGGACTCGGTACAAGAAAAAAAAGCACTTTGCACGAGACCCACACCTCCTCACACTGACGCTCCATAATCCTCGCACCAACCAGGCATGTCATCCATGTTCTGAGAATCATGTTGCCTACATATCCCCCAAGTCGTTATCACTCTTGTTTTTCAACCGGAGAGCTGATTGTGTCGGTACCCTGAGTACCGTATACCTCTTGAGATTGCAAAGATCTCAAGGAAATGTCACCTACTTGATTTGAAGACCTTCGGAGGCCCACATGTCAGACATAACCGAACCCGTTTCCCTAACATGGTTAGTCCCAGGATCGCCACGTGTACCATCAAACCGGAGCTACCGCCCACAAGGGGGAAGCTCCGGGCTATGTACCATAACCGCACCCCGGACCTAACCCCAGACCGAGGAAAGCTCCGGAACTGATACGTGTCTGGTGGCACCGGACCAATCTGTTCCCCACAGTATGCTCCAGAGCTGCCACGTGTCCAACCGTTGGATCTTCAGCCTCAAACCTCCGGTAGACTCCACAACGGCTCCGAATCTTCAAAGGGGAATCAAGGACTTCAAGACCCAATTAAGTGTCATTAATACTATGTTAATGACACACGATCGAACGACCCTTATTATCCGTAACGGCGCTGTCAAATCGCGTAACTTGGTCATTAAGGGTAATTAAGCGCATCAAATGTGTATCAATATTAGTAGCCGCCGGGGCCACATGTCGGGCCAGGCCAACTTGTAACGGTCTGTCCTTGTACTATAAAAGGACATGCCGACGATACATAGAGGGGGGCTAATTTGATATCATCTGATCTGATCTGATCTGATCTGGTATGATCGGCTCACACGCGCTCTCACTCACGTCACCTGAGTTGAGTTCATACATCCAATACAACACCAACACACCCCGTGGAGTAGGGTATTACGCTCAGGCGGCCCGAACCATGTAAATCTTTGTGTCTCCTGTGTCATTTTACATTTCAACTTCTTGAATATCCGCGCGCCCACACCGAACTTCAAACTCCGTAAACACTTTAGTAGTGTCGGGAGATCTGCCGGATCAAAACCACCGACAGTTGGTGCGCCAGGAAGGGGCAACGCCTGAGATTTCCAGAATGGTGAACTCAGCTGCTGAATCATCCAATGGTCATCCCGCTGTTCAAGCTGCTGGTGGCAATCCCTCTAATATGCAGCCACCAGCAGGAACTTCGGTTCCAGCAGGAGTCACACTTCCACCACCGCTGCCTCCACCAGCAAATCAAGTTGGGCAGCGCGATGGTGCACCGGCGTCAATCACTGCATCGGCGAATCATGACAACCCGGAACACGCGCTCCATGCAGCACGTGCTCTCCTTCAGCGCCCACCACCTCCGGATGCATCCCGGGATGCAATGGAGCAGTGGAGGGCCGATGTGGAACACTTGGTTGCGGCAGCAACCGACCGCATCAGTAACCAGGGTCCTCCTCCTTCAGGATGGGCCCTGTCGCAACGATGGACCTTGTCTGGCAGACTTGGTCTGCACGTTTCCAACAACAGGAGACGTGCTGCGTCACAGCAAGTGACGTCGTTGCCCTCCGGGGCGCGATGCACTCACACGGTATCAAGGCTTTCAACTCATGACTTCCGGGCGGAGCTTGATCGCCGATACCGTCAACAATACGGTCGAGTCCATATCGAGCGTGCTCGTGAAAGACAAGAAGCTCAGGACATTCCTGCTCCTGAAGGAGTAGGAGGAGGCTGTTCAGCCCTGGCCATGCATCTGCGTATGGTCAGGTGGCCACAGAAATTCCGGCCTCACCTGCCGGAAAAGTTTGACGGGACCGTTAATCCCATCGAATTTCTTCCGATTTACTCCACTGCTATCCTGGCAGCTGGAGGAAATGAGGCCGTAATGGTCAACTATTTTCCAGTGGCTTTAACTGGGACCGCCCGGTCCTGGTTTATGAGCCTTCCACCCAACTCCATCAAAAGTTGGGAGGAGTTGTGCCGACATTTTACCGCCAACTTCGGGAGTTCATACACCTGACCAGGCACCAAACTGGACCTTTTTGCAGTCGTGCAAAAAGGGGGAGAATCCCAGCGATCATTCATCCAGAGATTCTCTCAGGTACGAAACACTATCCCTTCTATCTCTAGCGCTTCTGTCATTGTGGCATTTAGACAGGGTGTACAGGATAAGAAGATGTTGGAGAAACTGGCAATCAAGGAGATCACCAGTGTCATGGAACTCTTCAGCTTGGCCGACAAATGTGCCAGAGCTGCGGAGGGTCGTGAAATGCACTCCAAACCACCTCCGAAGGATCGCAAGAAATCCTCCAAAGGCGAAGCCACTACCTCCAGGAGTGGCAAAAAGAAGAAAAAGACCAACGACAAGAAGAAGCCATCGGCCGGCGCATCTAATGCTGCAGCTGGTGCAGCTCCGGGTGGCCGGGGGCCACGTCCTGAGAAGCGACCTCGACCATCTTCTGAAGACAGTGACAAACCCAAGGTGTGGTGTCCAATTCATAAGACGGATAGCCACAGTTTGGAAGACTGTCGGGAGGTCCAAAACCTTGTCGAGCGCTACAACAAGCGCCAAGAAGAAGTTCCTTTCTGACAGAGGGAAGGAAAACAAAAAATTGACAAAGCTCCGGCTGAAGAGGAGTTAGGTTTTCATGATCCTAAAAAGGTCCTAAAGGCCATCTACACCTCCATCGACGACAATTCTGACGACTCTGACAACGAGCGTAGGAAGACCATGAACACCATTTTTGGTGGATCATGGGACATCACCTCCCGCCGCGTCCTCAAGACAATGTGTCGGGACATGGCCGCTGTAGCTCCTACAGCCAGGGTGGAGCCTCATCGGAAGTGGATGGACACAGCCATCACTTTTGATGCTTCGGACTGCCCTCGAAGCATGGTTGGAGCAGGCCAGTTACCTTTGATGGTATCTCCTACCATCAATAACATTCAGCTCCACCATGTTATGGTAGACGGAGGTTCGGTGCTGAACCTCATAAGCTTCGAAGCTTTTACCAAGCTTCAGCTCCGACCTTCGGATCTTCGCCCCTCCCAACCTTTCTCCGGAGTAGGTCCGGGAGCCATTACCCCACTCGGTGCTATTACTCTCCCTGTTACCTTCGGGACTCGGGAGAAGTATCGCACTGAGAAGTTGGTCTTTGACGTTGCACAGATCAACTTACCTTTCAACGCCATCTTGGGTAGGCCTGCCTTGTACAAATTCATGGCAGCTGCTCATTATGGCTACCTGGTGTTAAAGATGCCAACACGAGTAGGCGTTCTCCGGATTCGCGGAGATCGTACTACCGGAGTAACGCTCTGGAAGAACTTCATGCGCTTACTACGGTGCAAGAGGAGGACTCCAGGCAGGAGCAAGCTCCAAAACCCCCGAGCATTCGTCAACAAGGCTCGACTTCTGCACCTCGTGTGCAGCCAAGCGGCGACACCGACATTCCCATCAAAGTCGTCCAAATCAGTTCCGATGCCGCTCAGACCACCCGTATATCGGGGGGACTGAATGACAAATAGGAACTCGCGCTCATCGCTTTCCTCTTGGCTAATGTCAACGTGTTTGCCTGGCAACCTTCACAAATGCCTGGGATCCTCAGGGAAGTGATTGAGCACAATCTGAAGATCTACCCTGACGCCCAGCCCGTGCATCAGAAATCTCGGAAGCAATCCGTGGAGCGACAAAAATTCATTCGACAAGAAGTGAAGAAGTTGCTCGAAGCTGGATTCATCTGAGAAGTCTTCCATCCAAAATGGCTGGCAAACCCAGTTGTTGTGCCCAAGGCCGGCGGGAAGCTTCGGATGTGTATTGACTACACAACACTAAATAAGGCATGTCCAAAAGATCCATTCCCACTACCTAGAATAGATCAGATAGTGGATTCCACCTCCGGGTGTGAATTATTGTGTTTCCTAGACGCATATTCTGGGTATCATCAAATCAGAATGTCTAGGGAAGATGAAGAGCATACCTCTTTCATCACAGTAGATGGATTGTACTGTTATACAGCCATGCCATTTGGTCTCAAGAATGCAGCTTCAACCTTTGTACGATCTATGTACAAAACTTTTGAAGAACTCATTAGAGACATAGTGGAAGTGTACATCGATGACATCGTGGTCAAGGTCAAGAACGAGGAGTCACTCCTTGACACCTTACAGGCTGTCTTCGACAAGCTGCGGGTCACCCGCACAAAGCTAAACCCAGACAAGTGTGTCTTCGGGGTTAGCTCCGGAAAACTTCTTGGTTTCCTGGTAAATCACCGAGGCATAGAGGCTAATCCGGCGAAGATCAAAGGCATTGAAGACATGCGGCCACCAGCCCGCATCAAGGATGTCCAAAAGCTGACTGGATGTCTAGCAGCCCTCAGCCGGTTCATTTCAAGATTGGCGGAACGGGCACTTTCCTTCTTCAAGTTATTGAGGAAGTCCGGACCATTCCAATGGTCTGAAGAAGCAAAAAAGGTGTTCCAGGAGCTAAAATAGCTTCTCACCACCCTACCAACTCTAGTAGCTCCGAACCCTGGTGAGCCTTTGCTGCTTTACATTTCAGCAACTGACGAAGTCGTCAGTATGGTCCTGGTTGCGGAGAGATCAGAACCATCCCATGCTCAGGAATCCAGCCCCCTCCGGGAGGGTCCGGAGGTTCCTGAAAGCGAGTCTGGGTCCCAGTTCCTAGACTTGAGTCCACAAGAAGTTACTTCAGAAGACCCAGACCCCTCTGGGAGGGTCCAGGTCGCTTCTGAAGAAGCTTCGGATCCCTCCAGCAAGGACCCGAAGGTCCCCGAAGAAGGTCCGGATCCCTCCGGGAGGATCCGGGTTAATGAAGAGGAAGCTCCGGGCCCCTCCGGGAGGGTCCGGACCATCCAGCACCCAGTGTACTTCATCAGTGAAGTACTTCATGACGCCAAGACTCGATACCTAGAGGTGCATAAGCTGCTCTATGCAGTTCTTATCACCTCCAGGAAGCTTCGCCATTACTTCCAAGCTCACAAGATTTCAGTGGTGACTTCTTACCCACTTCGAGCAATCTTGCATAATCCCAATTCAACAGGGAATATTGCAAAGTGGGCAGCCGAATTGGCCAAATTCGATCTCGAATTCATTCCAAGACAAGCAATACAGAGTCAAGCATTGGCAGATTTTGTGGCGGAATGGACTCCCTCTACATCGAACCCTGGGGGCCCCAGTGAGCAGAAGCCGGAACACAAGGCTCTGGTCTTCACCGAGCCTCACTGGACCCTCTACTTCAATGGCTCCATGCAAAAACAGGGGGTCGGAGCTGAAATCCTTCTCCTCGCACCAACCGGGGAGAAGGTAAAATACATGGTACACCTTGACTTCAAGGCGACCAAGAACATGGCGGAGTACGAAGCACTCATCTACGGACTAAAGGTGGCACTGTCATACGGTGTCAAGCAGCTGTTGGTCAAGGGAGATTCACAGCTCATCATTAAACAAGTGAAGGGTGAATGCTCCTGCAACAATCTCTAGCTAGCTGCTTACCTCCTTGAAGTCCAGAGGCTTCAGAAGGACTTCGAAGTCCTAGACCTCCACCACGTCCAGTGTGTCCACAACGCTGAAGCCGACGAACTCTTGACGAAAGCGTCAACCGGAGCTCCAGCTCCTGACAGAACTTTTGTCTAGAGGTTGTCAAAACCCACAGCTCAGCCTGCCGAACTGAGCGAAGGGGGCGAGATCAGCATCCCGAAGCTGACGGTCCCGATGGCCCTGTTACCATGGCAGCCATCAAGGGTCGTAGGTGGTGCCGGAAGCTCCGAGCAACCCAGCACGCAAGACTCAAATGCTCAAGTTAGCTCTGATGCATGGATCTCGGAGATCCGGAGCTACTTGAAAGACAACATCCTTCCTGACGATGATGTATCCGCTGACCGGATAGTCAGATTGGCTAAAAGATACACGTTGGTAGAAGGGGATCTCTACCGGCGCGGTGCCAATGGCGTCCTAATGCGGTGCATCACAAGGGAAGAAAGCTGCGAGCTCCTCGCAGAAATCCATGGAGGCGAGTGTGGGAACCACGCGTCTTCCCGCACAGTGGTCGGTAAAGCCTTCCGGCATGGCTTCTACTGGCCTACAGCACTCCAGGATGCAACTGAGCTGGTGAAGAAATATGAAGCATGCCAATTTCATACAAAGCAAATTCACACATCGGCTCAGCCTCTACAAATGATACCTCCTACATGGCCCTTCGCTATGTGGGGGATGGACATCTTGGGACTGTCGGTACCCTGGAAACCGTACACCCCTTGAGGTGACAAAGATATCAAGGAAAAAGTCACCCACTTAATTTTGAGACCTTCGGAGGCCCACATGTCAGATGTAACCGGACCCGCTTCTCCAACATGGTTAATCCCAGGGTCGCCACGTGTACTATCAAACCGGAGCTACCGCCCACAAGTGGGAAGCTCCGGGCCATGTACCGAAATGGCACCTCCGGACTTAACCCCAGACCGAGAGAAGCTCCGGACCTGACATGTGTCAGGTAGCTCCGGAGCTTCCTGTTTCCCACAGTATGCTCCAGAGCTGCCACGTGTCCTCCCGTCGGATCTTCAGCCTCTAACCTCCGGAAGACTTCATAACGGCTCCGGATCTTCAAAGGGGAATCAAGGACTTCAAGACCTGATTAAGTGTCATTAATACCATATTAATGACACACGGTTGGATGACCTTAATTACCAGTAACGGTGCTGTCAAAGCCCATTACCCGGTCATTAAGGGCAATTAAACTTGTTGAATGAATATCAATACTAGTAACCGCCGGGGCCACATGTCGGGCCAGGCTAACTTGTAACGGCCTGCCCTTGTACTATAAAAGGACAGGCCAACGACGGACTGTGGGGACGTTGAGTGACGCAACATACGCGCCATAGACGCTCAACACAAGCTCATACAGCTAATACAACACCAACACACCCGTGGAGTAGGGTATTACGCTCAGGCGGCCCGAACCACGTAGACTCCTGTGTCTCCTGCGTCATATACTATTCACCTTCTCGAATCTCCGCGCGCCCACACCGAACATCAAACTCCTCTAACACTTTAGTAGTGTCGGGGGATCTGCCGGTTCCAAAACATCGACAGCTGGCGCGCCAGGTAGGGGCGCCTGAGGTTTTGAGAATGGTGAACTCAGCTGCTGGATCATCCAATGGTCAACCTGCTGCCCAGACTGTTGGGGGCAATCCCTCCAATATACAACCACCAGCAGGAGCCTCAGCACAAGCAGGAGTCACACTCCCACCACCACCACCTTCACCAGCAAATCAAGCTGGGCAACGCGATGGTGCATCGGCGTCAATC